>OX465298.1:99959852-101159852 GCA_949987735.1 Leucophora obtusa
TTATAATTCAACTTTTCGTCACCATTTTTGTAACCACTTTCAACACATTCAACATCTCATAACTACTTACTTTTAATTTTTTTGTAAGCGAGCGGGTAAGTGTGACTAGTTATAAAAACCACCAAGCCAAACAAAAATAATGAGTTTAGACGCCAAAAAATAAGTTGTGCGGAGCTATGAATTTCTATTATTTATTTATTTATTTCCTAATTACCTGTAAACGGTGTTATCGAAAAATTCAATTTGTTATACTTTCACAATTTACTTACCACGGGCCTTCATTATATATAACACTGATTTTAATTTTCAAAAGAATAACAGATATCCTTGCAAATTAACTTAAAATTTGACTTTTTTAATATTTCGCTATTATTTAGCTTGTTATAGTTTTATTGCTACCAAAAACCCTATTTCACATAATAGGACATTCCACAGATATATATTAATGCAAAAAAGAAATTTTCATAGTCGTAAATATAAGAAAACATCCTGAGCAAAGTTGAACATCCCAGCAAAATATTGGTAATGACACCTCATTACTATCTGCATTACCAAAAATGATATATCATTACCTTTTGCATTATTTTATAATATAAAATAATGACTTCCTAATAACGACCTATTGTATTCATTGTTTCTAAATATAAAATAATGACTTAGTCGTAATAGTTAAATAAGTTCTTTTTACACAGTTAAATTTTATACATTTTTATTTATTATATGTAAATATGTTTTATGTTTAAATTTTTATGACGAGTCCTAAAATTACACACTAGAGAAAACTTAAATTTTTCTGTATGTATGTATCAAAGGTTTAAAAGGCTTAATTCTTTCATTCACTTTTTAAAAATTAATGAAATTTGGGTTAAATTTCATTCCCTAATAGCATTCTTATGGAATTAATTCGATAGCTTAATTCCCTATAGCTTAAAATTATATGAATTCATTCTATTTTGATTGAATTCTAACTGAATGAAACCCAATTTACCTGAATTCATTTAATAAAAAAGTGAATGAAAAATTATTTGTTTTCATTCACTTAATCAAATGAAAAATTTGAATTTGTATGTAATTGCTGAAATATTAGCATAATACAATGAAAAACGTTTAAAATTCATCTAACAGAAATAAATAGTATCGTATGCTTTGTTACAGCTTGTATGCTTTGGTTTTGATTATATGTTAGTTTCAAACTACACTGCACTAAGTGAATGGTAATAAAATTTCATCATTCAATTAGTAAAATGGTTAATGAACATGCGATTTGAATGATTCAAGTTAGGAATTCATTCAATTCATATTAAAGCTTTGGGAATGAAGCTTATGAATGAATTCTTTACGAATGGTTTAAGGGAATGGTACATGAATCTTTTTAAAATCTGAATTTAATTTTTAGTAAATTAAGCTTAAATTGAATTAAGTTTTTCGAAGCTCTGGTATGTATGTATGTATTTCCTTAAGCTAATAGTATTTGCTTAACTCCTTATTTTTAAGAATCAAGTAAGTAATCGGATAACCACTAATAATTCAACTTCTTGTAAGCATGTGTGTAACCACTTATTATTCAAAATCTCATAATTACTTATTTCTCATTTTTTCGTAAGCGAGCGGGTAAGCGTGACTACTTATAAAAACGACCACGCCAAACAAAAATAATGAGCTTAGACGCCAAAAAATAAGTTGTGCGGAGCTATGAATTTCTATTATATAACCACTTATTTGGTAATGAAAGATTTTGCTGGGATTTTTTGTATGAAATTTTCAAATTTCGTGAAAACCGCGACCCCGATTTCAATTTCGATTTCATATTCGTAATATACACCTAAAAATATATTAGATTTGATATGTCGCGATCGTAATAATTATATGTAATTTTTCTCATTTTTTCCATTATTTTTAATTAATCTTCTTCCATATATAAAAGAATAACGTGACTGACTGACTGACTCAACATCGCCCAGCCCAAACCGCTGAAGCTAGGAAGTTGAAATTTGGTATGTAGGTTCCTCTTTCGGCGTAGACGTCCGCTAAGACGGGATTTTTGGAAATTTCTACCGGAACGGGCAAAAAGGGGAAAAGTCTCCCCCTTGACGGCCTGCCAAAACTCCTTTGGCTAGAAAGCTGAAATTTAAGATATGTGTTCCTTGGAGTAGGGGCTAACTTCTCTGGAAAGTACTTTCTAGAATTTTGGACATGGACGTTGTAAAAATGGGGATTAAAAAGGGGGAAAAGCCCCCCTTGACGGCCTGACCAAACCGCTGGAGGTAGGAAGTTGAAATTTGGTATAAAGGTTCCTCTACTATCGTAGACATCCACCAAGTACCGTTTTCCAAAAAAAGTACCTTTTTTTTCAAAAAAAGTACCTTTTTCCAAAGAAAAGTACCTTTTTCCAAAAAAAGTACCTTTTTCCAAAAAAGTACCTTTTTCCGAAAAAAGTACCTTTTTCCAAAAAAAATACCTTTTTCCAAAAAAAGTACCTTTTTCCAAAAAAAATTACCTTTTTCTAAAAAAGTACCTTTTTCCAAAAAAGTACCTTTTTTCAAAAAAAAGTATCTTTTTCCAAAAAAATACCTTTTTCAAAAACAGTACAAATAAAGTACTTTGTAAAAACAAAGTATCGTTTTCCAAAAAATTTCGCTTTTCCCAAAAAGTACCATTTAAAAAAATATTAATTTAAAAAAATATTAATTTAAAAAAATATAATTTCAAAAAAGTACTTTGTTTCCTCCCCCACGGATATCTCCACTAAAACAAGGTTTCTTGATATTCGGCATAGACGGGATTTTTGGAAATTCCTACCGGAACGGACAAAAAGGGGAAAAGTCTCCCCATAAACAGTCTCACAAATTGGAAAAGTGCCTGCCCAAACCCCTGGAGGTAAGAAGTTGAAATTTTGTATAAAGGTTCCTCCACTGTAGTAGACATCGACTAAGTTTGTATTTTTGGAATTCCCTACAGGATATCCCAAAAGAAAATTCGGTGTGTGAGTGAGTTCTTCCTTCTGTGTAGGCATCCGCTTAGACGGAATTTTTGAAATTCCTATCGGGAGGGGAAATAAGGGGAAAAGTCTCCTGCTTGACGGCCTGCCCAATCCCTTTTGGCCAACCTAAAAATTTAATTATGTATTCCGTGGAGTAGGACTAACTCACCGGCAACGTAATTTTTCTATTTTGGAACAGGAACATAGTAAAAATGATGGTTGAAAGGGATAAATGTCCCCAATAACGGCCTGCCCAAACCGCTGAGGCAATGAAGTTGAAATTTGGTATGAATGTTCCTCATCCATCGCAGATAGCCGCGAAGATGGAGTTTTTGTAAATTCCTAAAGGGAGGGGCAAAAAGAAGAAAAGCCTCCCCTTGGTGGCCTGTAAAAACCCCTTCGGCTAGAAACCTGAAATTTAAAATGTGGGTCCCTGGAGTAAGGGCTAACTTATTAGAAAGATACTTTTTTGAATTTTGGACAGGGTCGTTATAAAATGGGGGCTCAAAAAGGGAAAGTGGCCCCTTAACGACCTGTCCAAACTGCTGGAACTAGGAAGCTGAAATTCGGTACTTAGGTTCCTCTTCCAGCCTAATTCCAACCGGGAGGGACAAAAAAAAGTGTCCTCCTTGACAGCCTGCTCAAACTGCTGGAACTAGGAAGCTGAAATTCCCTGTCAATGGATTTTCGGAAATTCCTACCGAGAGGGGCACAAATAGTAAAAGTTGCCTAGAAACCTGAAATGTAAAACATATGTTCCCTGGAGTATGGGCTCACTTATCGGGAAGGTGCTTTTTGGAATTTTGGACAGGGACATTGCAAAAATGGGGATTATTGAAGCGAAAAGTTCCGCTTAAAGGCCTGCCCAAACCGATGGAGGTAGGAAGTTGAAATTTGGTATTAAAGTTCCTCCTCTATTGTGGGGACGAAACATCCGCTAAGATGAGATTTTTGGAAATTTCCACAGGTAGGGTCAAAAACAGGAAAAGTCTCCCCCTTAACGGCCTGGCCAAACTGCTGGATCTAGGGAGTTTAAATTCGGTATTTGGGTTCCTTCTCCAACGTTGACGTCCCCTAAGCGGGTATTTTTGTAAACTCATACCGGGAGGGGTGAAAACGGAAAAAACTTCCCCCTTGACGGGCTGTGCAAACTGCTGGATATATAGACCTTAAATTATTTATGCAGTAGTTTCCTCCTCCAACGCAGACGTCCTCTGAGACGGAATTTTTGGAAATTCCTACCGGGAGGGTAAAAACGTAATAATTCTCCCCCTTGATGGCCTAACCGAACCCTTCGGCTGGAAACCTGTAATCTATAATATGATTTCCTTGGAGTATGGGCTAACTTATCGATATGGCATTTCTAGGTCTTTGGACAGGAACGTGGGAAAAATGGTGGTTCAAAAGGGGAAAATTGCCCCCCCCTCCCCTTAACGTCTGCAAAATGTGACACGGTACAAAAATATAATTTAAATAATATACATTTAAATTTAAATTTAACGGTTCGTTGTAATTCAAAAAAATCTGTGGTTATCATACACAGAGTTGAATAGAATCAGCTGAGATATCTTAAGAATTAAGGTTCAAAGCAAAATAGAGTAATAATAACAAAGGATAAAAATAGCATTGTTAAATTTCGTTGATGTTAGTCTAAGTTGAGTTCTTGATGCGAAATTAGATTTTCTTTCAGCGGTCACATAAGTAGACAACATTAAAATATTGGCCCACACAAGACGAAATACACTGATGATGGCTTTGTAGCGAAAGCCGAAAATACGTATTCTGTATTGCTGGTCTTATCGAATTCTTTCAAATATATTTTTATTCTTTGTAATTTACTTGTAAAAATTGTATCATCTTTCTTTGATTTGAAAATAATTTAAAAAGAAAGTGATATTAATTTATGATCTAGAGTCAAACTAAAAAGCACATTCATTTACTTAAAAAGAACATTCATGTACGTCTGCGTCTTTAGCTAGAAACCTAAAACTTAAAGAACAAGTGTATATGGAACTCTAAAATTAAGAAACTAAATAGGAAACGAGTGGAATTGAAACACTACACAAGTGGAATGAAATGGATATAAACGTTGAACGAGTGGAATTGAAATTATAGACAATGGAAATGGAATGGAAGAGGGAACGAAATGGAATGGACTATAGAACGAAAAGGAATGAGAAGCGAGATGGCGTAGAATGGGGAACGAGTGGAATTGAAACACTGCAGTTAAAAGAGGAATGGAACGGAGCAAGTGCAAAGAAATGGAAATAGAAGCGACTGATATCAATATCGATACACAAGACAGTAGGAGCGAAATGGAATGAAACGGGGAACGAGTGGCATTGGAATAACAGATAATGGGAACGAAATGCAATGGAATGGTGAACAAAATGGAACCTTGGAAGGAGTTGCATTGGAACACTAAAATTGTTAAACAAAATGGAATGGAATTTGAATAACTCAAACTGCCGGAGTTTGATACTTGAAATTTCACATGCGATTGAGGCAAGATTATATATATTTGGGATTTTTACTGGGAGGAACAAAAAGGGGTGAAGAACCCCTTTTAATTACCTGTTCAAACACTATCCACGGAATATGAAACTTATGTAGCATTGAAACATACTCTCCAAAAAGTTAAACAAATTTTCTAAAAGAGAAAAAACCTTAGAAAAGGAATGGAACTTATATATTCCGATAACGAAGCACCGGTGGAAGAAACCGACGCAGTAAATTTTCCAACTGAATTTGTGAATTTACTCGATTTACCAGGTCTACCTTTACATAAACTGGAATTAAAAAACTTTAAGGCACGCTAACAACGTAGCGGGCTTTTCCCACTATCTTTAATATTATAAAATGCTTTCCAACCCTGCTTTACGTTATTTATTTTCATTCAAAACACAAATGAACAAAACTACTTACGGGTCTATCTACCTAAGTTCCCACTTTACCAAATTATCTTAACATACATACGTATGTTGTAATTTATTATTAATCCATTACTAACAATCCACTTTCATGAGAAAAAGTGATCAAATATTTATTTATTTTAAACTCATTGTTGTGCAGAATTATTTATTTGTGGTGGCTGGGTGAAGGCTTTTATTATAAAAACTGTACTTTAAATAAAAAAGCGAATTAAAAAAATTGTGGGGGGGGCACAGCCCCCCCTAAACTTTAAGGCACGCTAACAACGTAGCGGGCTGCGCCCGCTAGTTAGAAATAATAGAACAAGTACTACCTCGAAACTTCAATTGCGATGTGCTACCTAAAAAAAAACCTTTTTTGGTGATTTTTTTTGATCAGACCACATTTTTTTTTCAAAGTGGCATATTTTTAGGCTTGTGGAGCGTGAAAATTCCAACTTTTATTTTTTTTGGACCAGTCTAATGTACATATTTAATTCATTTACAATATAATTAATATCTAAATCTATATATGGCATAACATATTTGTTGTAAGCCCATAGGTGTACCTAGACCATTTTTCTGGGGTGGGCAAGGGCCCCATTTTGTCCCCATGTTTTTATAGAAAACTCTGAAAAATGCATCCATCTTTCTCAAGAAAACCTCGTGCAGGAATAGTATGAAATTTGGATATTCGATAGATAAAAGAAATCTATGATTAACGTGTCTCATATTTTCTTCCACCTCTGACGAACGCATTCTAACCCCATATTTTGACCACTTAAATTACCGAGTTGATTAAAAACTGTGGAATGTTCATCTTAGCATTTTTGTTTCTACAACATATTGAAATTTCATCAAAATAGTAGTGTTTAGATTGCAGTAACTCCCTTGTTAGATATTAACTAATTATTCCTTAAAAAATCTATTATATCTGAGATATTTGTCTTACCAAAACGATTCTGCTATATTTCCCTATTAAAAATGATTTTCAATTTTCGAATAAAATGCTTTCAGTTGTTTATAGCATAACTCTGTGATTCTAATAACACAGTACAACAAAATAAGAAAAATTTGATGCATCGGAATTGCGATATGTCATTTCTAATAGATTTTGGGACGCAGATCACGAATATGGCCCTAGAATTTTAAAGTTAGCTATAGTTTAAGAAATATTTACAAAAACGATTTGTAGGAAAATTAAATTTTTTAATAAACTTTTTGCAAAAAAATATCAAATGGAAGGGTAATAATACTATTTTTTACAACATTTTAAAATTATGAAATATGCCGTTTAATTTGATATATTGCACGTTTTGACAGCTGCGATAATATTCCCTATATATTCATTTAAAATTTAAATTTCTCTTTTTTCACGATTTCGTTAATAAATAATCTGCGATGAAAGGAATATATAATATTTCAATTTGTACATTTAGTAAACATCTCATTTTACTTAATTTAGCAAAAAGAATTCGCATTTCCTGTTTTATTTTTAAGTTAGTATTGACTAAACCTGAAAAAGACTGACTTTTTTAATACCTAAAAATTAAGGAGTCTGTGGCAAATCTTAAAATATAAAACCCAGATAAAATCATTCAGAAATATAAAACATATATTTTCTAATCAATTTCAACCAAGTTTTAGACAATTGAAATGCAAATTTCGAAAAAATAACGATTTTAAAATATACATGTTCAAAAATGTACTTTATTTCTTTTTGCCATAGTAAATTCATATAAAATTTATTTGAAATGAAAAAGATGTAAAATGTGTATTTCAGATTGAATTTTCTGCAAATCTTGATGCAGAAGTTGTGATTCTTTTGATAAAAAGAATTTAGTGGAATATGAATTTACATCATACGTAAAGATTTTGCAAATCCGATTAAGTGATTTTATTAAATTTGCAAAATAGGAAAATAAGTGAAGTTTTCACTATAATTGCAATTATATCCTAGATCCTTTACCTAATCAAAATAAGTTAATATGTTTCTAATAGCCCAAAGTCTATATTTTTAAACCATATTAAACATTATTCGTGGTTTAGGCAGGTATATGAATAAATAACAAGGTTGGTTACCGTTATCGTTATAATACCGTTATCGCTAAAATACCGTTTCAAATTGAATACCCTTACCAATACCTCTAAAAAATTTTACAATTACCGTTATCGTTACCGATACCGTTATTTTTATGGGTAGTTACCGGTATTTTACCGGTATTTATTAATTTATATATAAATGCAAATTTTAATTTTTTTGTAATAATCTTCAGTCTTTTTTTCTACAAAAAATTTTATGGATAATAGACCGACTCACGAAAAAAAGTAAAAAAAGTGCCCCTTCAAAATAAACCATGGTTTGTTTTATGATGATTCTCAAAATATTTCGGGTCTAGCAACGAGATCTCACGAGCTGGACCATTTTTAAAAAAGGTATTTTTTTTTAGTTTTTGTAAGAAATTTGCATTTTAGCTGTAAAGAACATACTCAATATGGGTATCATATTAAAGGCCCGTCTAGCGGTATATATAACATATTCAAGCGTATCCAGACATGTCCTATTTTCAAGGATATTCTATAAAAAAAAACAAATTTTGACCCTTTTATACGGAGATGTTTGTTATTGAAATTTCAAACTTACATATCATAATCTGTAGTCGATTTAAGTGAACACGTGTTTCAGATTTTTTTGAAATTCGCGATTTTTCGCGTTTTATCAGAAATTCAATGTGGAGGAAAAAATGTGTTCTAAATAGGGCAATATGGATAACAAAACTTTTCTTTTGATAAGTAAATCATCGCATTCACGTCGGTCTAATGGATAACAATTTTAGTTATAAAAACTCCCAGCATTGAACTTAAAGCTTATAATCTGCATTTTTAACACTCAAAATTGAATATATGTTAAGTTTTTACTTGTTTTTATATGTTTTTATATGTTTTTAACATAATTTATAATACCGGTACGTACCGGTATTGCTGTTTCGATAACGGTATACCGTTACCGAAACAGCCTTAAATACCGTTACCTTTACCGTTACCGAAACAAATTAAATTCGATACCGTTACCCTTACCGTTATTCGTTTCGGTAACCAACCTTGATAAATAAGAAATCTTAACAAAAAAACTGTTTTTTTGCTAAAAGTTAAATTTGCAAATATTTCAAAAACTAGAGCTAATTTTGAAATTTGGTGTTCACATTCGTGATATTCATCCTAAAATCTATCATCTCTATATATAAAAGAATAACGTGACTGACTGACTGACTCAACATCGCCCAGCCCAAACCGCTGAAGCTAAGAAGTTAAAATTTGGTATGTAGGTTCCTGTTTCGGCGTAGACGTCCGCTAAGACGGGATTTTTGGAAATTTCTACCGGAACGGGCAAAAAGGGGAAAAGTCTCCCCCTTGGCGGCCTGCCAAAACCCCTTTGGATAGAAAGCTGAAATTTAAGATATGTGTTCCTTGGAGTATGGGCTAACTTTTCTGGAAAGTACTTTCTGGAATTTTGGACAGGGACGTTGTAAAAATGGGGGTTAAAAAGGGGAAAAAGGCCCCCCTTGACGGCCTGCCCAAACCGCTGGAGGTAGGAAGTTGAAATGTGGTATAAAGGTTCCTCCACTATCGTAGACATCCACCAAGACGGGAGTTTTGGAAATTTTTACAGGGACGGGCAAAAAGGGGAAAAAGTCTCCCCCTTGACGGCCTGCTCAAACTGCTGGAGCTATGAAGTTGAAATTTGGTATGTAGGTTCCTCGACCGGTGTAGACGTCCGTTGAGACGGCATTTTTGGAAATTCTTATCGGGAGGGGCAAAAAGGGGACAAAAAAAGTACTTTTTCCAAAAAAGTACCTTTTCCCAAAAAAATTTCCTTTTTCCAAAAAAGTACCTTTTTCCAAAAAAAAAGTACCTTTTTCCAAAAAAAGTACCTTTTTCCAAAAAAAGTACCTTTTTCCAAAAAAAGTACCTTTTTCAAAAAAAAGTACCTTTTTCCAAAAAAAGTACCTTTTTCCAAAAAAAAAGTACCTTTTTCCAAAAAAAGTACCTTTTTCCAAAAAAAGTACCTTTTTCCAAAAAAGTACCTTTTCCAAAAAAAGTACCTTTTTCCTTTTTTAAAAAAAGTACCTTTTTCCAAAAAATGTACCTTTTTCAAAAAAAAGTACCTTTTCCAAAAAAAAGTACCTTTTCCCAAAAAAACTAAAATTTTTCCAAAAAAAAATACCTTTTCCAAAAAAAAGTACCTTTTCCAAGAAAAAGTACCTTTTCCCAAAAAAAGTACCTTTTTCTAAAAAAATTTTCCTTTTCCCAAAAAACATAAATTTTTTCAAAAAAATACCTTTTTCAAAAAAAGTACCTTTTCCAAAAAAAAGTACCTTTTCCCAAAAAAAAGTACCTTTTTCTAAAAAAATTTTCCTATTCCAAAAGAAGTACCTTTTCCAAAAAAAGTACCTTTTTCCAAAAACATACATTTTTCCAAAAAAAACACCTTATTAAAAAAAATACCTTTTCCAAAAAAAGTACAAATAAAGTACTTTGTAAAAACAAAGTATCTTTTTCCAAAAAATTTCGTTTTTCTAAAAAGTACCATTTAAAATAATATATAATTTAAAAAAAAAAATACTTTTTTCCCTCCCCCACGGATATCTCCACTAAAACAAGGTTTCTTGATATTCGGGATAGACGTGCGCTAAGACGGGATTTTTGGAAATTCCTACCGGAACGGGCAAAAAGGGGAAAAGTCTCCACATAAACAGTCTCACAAATTGGAAAAGTGCCTGCCCAAACCACTGGAGGTAAGAAGTTGAAATTTGGTATAAAGGTTCCTCCACTGTAGTAGACATCGACTAAGTTTGTATTTTTGGAATTCCCTACAGGATATCCCAAAAGGAAACTCGGTATGTGAGTTCCTCCTTCTGTGTAGGCGTCCGCTTAGACGGAATTTTTGAAATTCCTATCGGGAGGGGAAATAAGGTAAAAGTCTCCTCCTGACGGCTTGCCCAATCCCTTTTGGCCAACCTAAAATTTTAAATATGTATTCCTTGGAGTAGGACTAACTCACCGGCAACGTAATTTTTCTATTTTGGAACAGCAACATAGTAAAAATGGTGGTTGAAAGGGAAAAATGTCCGCAATAACGGCCTGCCCAAACCGCTTAGGCAATGCAGTTGAAATTTGGTATGAATGTTCCTCATCCATCGCAGATAGCCGCGAAGATGGAATTTTTGTAAATTCCTAAAGGGAGGGGCAAAAAGAAGAAAAGCCTCACCTTGGGGACCGGTAAAAACCCCTTCGGCTAGAAACCTGAAGATTAAAATGTGGGTCCCTGGAGTAAGGGCTAACTTATTAGAAAGATACTTTTTTGAATTTTGGACAGGGTCGTTATAAAATGGGGGCTCAAAAAGGGAAAGTTGCCCCTTAACGACCTGTCCAAACTGCTGCAACTAGGAAGCTGAAATTCGGTACTTAGGTTCCTCTTCCAGCCTAATTCCAACCGGGAGGGACAAAAAAGAAAAAGTGTCCCCCTTGACAGCCTGCTCAAACTGCTGGAACTAGGAAGCTGAAATTCCCTGTCGATGGATTTTCGGAAATTCCTACCGAGAGGGGCAAAAATAGTAAAAGTTGGCTAGAAACCTGAAATGTAAAACATATGTTACTTGGAGTATGGGCTTTTTGGACCGGGAAGGTGCTTTTTGGACAGGGACATTGCAAAAATGGGGATTAATGAAGCGAAAAGTGCCGCTTAAAGGCCTGCCCAAACCGCTGGAGGTAGGAAGTTGAAATTTGGTATTAAAGTTCCTCCTCTATTGTAGACATCCGCTAAGATGAGATTTTTGGAAATTTCTACAGGTAGGGTCAAAAACAGGAAAAGTCTCCCCCTTAACGGCCTGGCCAAACTGCTGGAACAAGGGAGCTTAAATTCGGTATTTGGGTTCCTTCTCCAACGTTGACGTCCCCTAAGATGGTATTTTTGGAAATTCATACCGGGAGGGGTAAAAAGGGAAAAAACTTCCCCCTTGACGGCCTGGCCAAACTGCTGGATATATAGACCTAAAATTATGTATGCAGTAGGTTCCTCCTCCAACGCAGACGTCCTCTAAGACGGAATTTTTGGAAATTCCTACCGGGAGGGGTAAAAACGGAATAATTTTCCCCCTTGATGGCCTAACCGAACCCTTCGGCTAGAAACCTGTAATATATAATATGGTTTCCTTGGAGTATGGGCTAACTTATCGACAAGGCATTTCTAGGACTTTGGACAGGAACGTGGTAAAAATGGTGGTTCAAAAGGGGAAAATTGCCCCCCCCCCTTAACGTCTGCGTCTTTAGCTAGAAACCTAAAACTTAAAGAACAAGTGTATATGAAACACTAAAATTAAGAAACTAAATAGGAAATGAGTGGAATGAAACACTACACAAGTGGAATGAAATGGATATAAACGTTGAACGAGTAGAATTGAAATTATAGAGAATGCAAAACCGACGCAGTAAATTTTCCAACTGAATTTGTGAATTTACTTGAATTGCCAGGTCTACCTTTACATAAACTGGAATTAAAAAAAAAACTTTAAGACACGTTAACAACGTAGCGGGCTTTGCCCGCTATTTTTAATATTATAAAATGTTTTCCAACCCTGCTTTACGTTATTTATTTTCATTCAAAACACAAATGAACAAAACTACTTACGGGTCTATCTACCTAAGTTCGCACTTTACCAAATTATCTTAACATACATACGTATGTTGTAATTTATTATTAATTCATTACTAACAATCCACTTTCATGAGAAAAAGTGATCAAATATTTATTTATTTTAAACCCATTGTTGTGCAGAATTATTTATTTGTGGTGGCTGGGTGAAGGCTTTAAATAAAAAAACTTTAAATAAAAAAACGAATTTAATAAAAATTGTGGGGGGCACAGCCCCCCCCCCCTCCCTTAACCTTTAAGGCACGCTAACAACGTAGCGGGCTGCGCCCGCTAGTAATTGATATGTCGCATGCCCGATGCATTTTTAGTGTTGTACTGTGTAATTTTTCCTAAACAAAAGCTCTTAGAGCCAGTTTTATAATCAGAACTAAGATCGATTTTTTTCTTAAATATTTCTTAAGTAAGAAGTTTTCAAATAACATTTTTTATTTTCGAAATATTTAATACAAAAATCGATCTTAGTTCTGACTATAAAACCGACCCTTTGATTCCAAAAAATTATTTTTCTAGGAAACCAGTAGACATATTTAAAAAAAATAATATTGTAATACTTTTTGCCAAGATGCAAGATGCAGACCGGCCTAAGTCCGCCAATGTGTAAGTCAGATTGGCACTATTCTAGGCAAGTAAATTTCATTCATATAGTATTTTATATAATTTTTAATAAAAATTACAATATAATTTATAAATTTATATTTCCAACGAAATTTAAAAAATAGATTCACTTAAAATAAATCTTCTATACTTTAAATAAACTTCTTTATATTTATGCAAGGAGTAAAACTTTATGCCATTTAGTTTACATATAACTTCATTTAAATTTACTATGGTTTTTCCAAAATATTGTATTCCAAATTCTTTGTATATTGGGCAAACACCGATGAAGTGAAATGTGTTTTCCGAAGCCTCTAAATTGCAAATTGTACAAATACCAACAGCGCTATTTCTGAAAGACCTTGCATTCAAGTATAATTGGCTACCTCTAGCCCTTATTATTAAACTGACTGTACGTGGAGAACTTTGGAGTATATAATGATGCAACAGTGTAATCCAGTTTTGCATATAGATCGTGAAACTGTTTAACTCTTTCACTACCCTTGTACACTACAGTGTACACATCTTTAAAAGAATATACAGGGTCCGCCATCTAACTTTTTTTTTCAACTAGTGCTTATTTCGTGAATGGTAACACTTAGCTCATGTCTGATTTGACAGATAATTAGTTTTATCCTTCCGCTGAACGAATATGGTTGTGTATACGCTTGAACAACGCTGGGAAATATTGCGACATTACTTTGAAAATCATGGTAATGTTGCAGAATGTGTGCGAAGTCAATGGCGATCGTTATAGGGCCATGTTGAACGAATTTTTGTTCACAAAAATTGAAGAGGAGGATATTGGCAACATTTGGTTTCAACAGGACGGCGCTACGTGCCACACAGCCGAAGCTACACTCGATGTTTTGCGCCATGTTTTTGAAGATCGCATTATCAGCCGCAGAGCTGATGTCGTTTGGCCACCTCAGAGCTGCGATTTGACACCGTTGGACTATTATTTGTGGGGTGCCGTCAAAGATAAGTGTTACACTGACAAGCCAGAGACAATTGACGCTTTAAAGGACAATATTCGTGAAGCCATTGGTGAAATACAGCTGCACACAATCGATAATGTGCTTAAAAATTGGGCCAATCGTGTAGGCTACTGCATGGCCAGCCGAGGCAGCCATATGAATGAAATTATTTTCCATTATTAACCGGAAGGATTGTACTTTCAAATAAAAAAAGAAATTTGAGAAAATATTCAGTAGTTTTTTTTTATAGCATTTTGAAAAAAAAAAAGTTATTTGGCGGACCCTATATAAAATTTAATAGTGCAAAAAAAAAACTTTATACTTTTTGCAAATAAGTTTATTAGGATGTTGGACTTCTAATAAAAATCATTATATGTATAAACAGTTCAACATGGTAATGTGGTCGCGATATTCGTTAATGAAGTCTAATTTTTATACCCTACACCACTACGTGGTCAGGGTATTATAAGTTTGTACTGATGTTTGTAACACCAAAAAATATTGGTCCTAGACCCACCTTATAGTACACCGATCGGCTCAGAATTTTTTTTTATTTCGATTTAACGATGTCCGTCTGTCCGTCCGTCTGTCTGTCTGTCCATGCATTCTTGTGCGCACTCTACAGGTCGCAAATATTAAGATATTTTGATGAAACTGGGTACACCGACTTATGTTGGCCCAAGCCTATTGATTTTGATTAAAATCGGTCCATGTTTAGACCTAGTGCCCATATAAGGGTCATGCCAAAATTATATTGTTTATACGCTGCAGGTCGCAAATATTAAGATATTTTAATGAAATTTGGTACACCGAACTATGTCAGCCCAAGGACGAAGCCTACTGATTTTGGTTAACACCGGTCCATGTTTAGAGCTAGTGCCCATATAAGGGTCCCCCCAAAATTATGTTGTTTATACGCTGCAGGTCGCAAATATTAAGATTTTTTGATGAAATTTGGTACACCGACCTATATCAGCACAAGGACGAATCCTATTGATTTTGGTTAACAGCGGTCCATGTTTAGACCTAGTGCCCATATAAGGGTCCCCCCAAAATTGGCTTGGTTACAAACTGCAGGTCGCAAATATTAAGATATTTTGATGAAATTTGGTACACAGAAATTGAAATTGTCCAAATTCTAATATAATAAATTGCGGTATGAGGTTATGTCAAGTCTGGCATGGTAAAATAAAAACGAAACCCTGGCTAGCTCTGTCAGGTTGGTAAGTTCCTTGACCCGTGCTCATGGCGTATTGACATATTCCTAAACTCTCCATGCCACAATAAAACCAAGAGTTTAGTAAAAAAAAATTAATAAAAAAAAATAAAATTTATTTGTTCTTTCAAAAATGTTTTGCCAACTGAAATGCATTGGCAGCTAACGGTGTGGTATGATTAGATGTTGTGTCATACCGGGGTACATTTGACCCACCCTTGCGCCATTGACAGCATGGGTACCCTACTATTTTACTGTCCCTAAATATGACCATTTTTCCTACTTACCTAGTTTTCCTCCTAATTAGTGGCTCATTTTTATTTTAATTTAATGTTTTATTTTAAAAGAAACAATAAATTGAGTAACTGTTTTCATATACAACGGTTGAATTAATTAATTGCTATAATAATAATTTTATTATAAGTAGAATAATTATAAGGTCAGTATTACGGAAAAAAAATATGTAAAAAGTAAGTTAAATGTATATAAGGAAGTATATATCTAGTAATAATTGTAACGGGTAAGTATATAGGTAAGTATTAAGGTTAATTTGAGGTAAGTATAAAAAAAATAAGTTATAATATAAATGGTAAGTATAAGTAAGCATATTTAATAATAATTATAATATTAATAATAATAATACTAATTCAATTTCAATTTATTTCTTATAATATTTATATTATTTACATTTGACTTAGAAGCAAAGAGTTTAGGAACTTCGTTCTTTTTCTACTTAGATATATAAATATATTTTTTTTAATTTATGAAATTTATGTACATTATTATTAAACGGAAGGAGAAAAATTTACAAAAACCTTTATGAAGCAGAGGTATAAGATAAAAACGAGAAAAAAAAAAAATAAAGTAGATAAAATTATGATGAGATGAGTTCATTGATATGTACATGTTGTGAGAGTTTGCATCTTCCATTAAAATTTAGAGTCAATCTTTCGATTTTATCCAGAACGAGTTCGATGCCAGCGAGACTATGTAGGCGTCGGGGAATAGTGCCATTGTAGTTTAAATATCATTTTAAGTAGCTTATTTTGTGCTACTTGGAGTTTTTTTATATGACATTTTGCAGACGTGTACCAAACTGGAGCACAGTAAAACATTATGGGGTGGAATATACATTTGATGATGAGTTTTTTATTGTCTATGTTCATTTCCGACGTTCTGTTTATAATTGGGTACATTATTCTAATAATTTTCTTAATTTTGTCCACTACATAGGGAATATGATTATTAAAATTAAGCTTTGTATCAAGCATAACGCCCAAGTATTTGACGTTGTTTTGCCATGGAATATCATGGTTCATGAAACGAGGTAAACTCTGGGGTATAAAACAAGACTTACGTTTTCTTGTAAAATAAATAGCCTGCGTTTTTTCAGGGTTAACCAAAATCTTCCATTTATCAAAATAATTACTCAACCCAGTAAGAGCAGACTGCAAGTTTGTAATAATATCAGCTGAATAAACATCAGAACTAAGAATTGATGTATCATCTGCAAATATAGACGTACTGTAATTGGAAAATGTTGGAATGTCAGCAGTAAAGATGTTGTAAAGAACTGGCGACAGGCAAGAACCTTGTGGACATCCTGCAATGATATTAACTTGTTGTGAACAGGTTTTACCCAAGTAAACGCTGAACGATCTATTTTGAAGAAAGTTTTGAATAGTTTTTATGAGTTCGATTGGAAAGTTGAATTTTTTCAATTTAAAAATAAGTCCATTATGCCAAACGGAGTCAAACGCAGCTTTTATGTCTAGCAATATCATTCCAGTATTATGTTCACTTCTGAACCCGAATTGTTGCGATGGAAGTATATTGTTTGCATCGATAAAGTTAATAAGCTTTTCCTTAATAATTTTTTCCAAGATTTTACTTATAGAAGAGAGCAGACTTATTGGTCTATAAGAAAGTGGAAAATCAGGAGGTTTATTTGGCTTGAGTATTGGTATGGTTTTTGAGATTTTCCAATCACTGGGAAAGTAGCATAATTTAAGGCAAGCATTAAAGATGTTCGTTAGATAGTTGATACCTTTATTAGGTAAATTTGTTGTGTTTTAAAATTGGAATATTGCTAGATTTCTTCTTTAACATTTTTGAAACTTTCCAAAAAGGGGAAGATGCTTTGTCCAAATTGGACAACATCTTATTCCAAGTTTGGTTTCTGAAGTGGTTTATTTCATTCGTAATATTTTTATTTAAACGTATCATAGCTCGACGATCATTAACATCTCTGTAACGCTTCCAGTTCCTTTTAAATACGTTCCTTAATTGTATCATAATTTTTATGTTGTTTGGTAAGGATTTAGAGGTTGGTGCAACTTTACGTTTGGGCACACTTTCATCTATTCCCATTTTTACTACATTATTGAAAACATTTATCATGTTGTCAATTTGAGAGCTGTTGTTTATTTCATTAACGCTATCCGCCACAGGAAGATTCCTGTTTATGAATTTCATAAAATGCGGCCAGTTTGCCTTGCTGAAAGCGTAGCATAAATTGTCTACCATTTCATAATTTAAATTAATTGTACTAATGATTGGTAGGTGGTCAGAACTCAAGTCATTTATAACTTTTACTGCGGACATATTTTGAGATATGTTAGTTAGAAAAAAATCTAGAGTTGACGGTTGTTTACTTGGATCAGCCGGAATATAAGTATATTCGTGGGGAAATACTATTTGTGTTTGGTTTAGTTGGAGTTTCTCATATAATATGTTACCCCAGCCATTACTTCTTTGACATCCCCAACAACTATGTCTGCAGTTAAAATCTCCTCCTAATATGTATTTATTTGAGCTCGTTAGTTTACGAATATCTGACGCAAATGTTTGTTTTCTTCTAGGGTCCCTGTTTGTTTACCGACCACGTTAATAGCAAGAATAAATTTTTATAAAGTCATTACAAGATTTTACCTTAACACCTATGTTTTCAATCAGTTCTGTGTTAATAGGAGGTATAAGTTGATGCTGAATGTGTTTTTTAATTAAAATAGCTACTCCACCTCCTCGATTGTCGATCGTATCTGTAGCAGTAGAAGTGCTGATGTTTTATTGTAATTTTTTTATTTAGCCAGGTTTCACAAAGTAAACAAATGTCAATATTGGTTTTTTCCAAGAAATGGAATAATTCGTCTTTTTTAGTGCGAATGCTACGAGCATTCCATCGTAATAACGTTATGTTGCTGTTCATTGGTACAAAAATTTGCATGCAAGGTTTGTAACAACCTCGAATTGCTCTTCACGAGACCTGCATTTTTTTAAATTTGAAATTAATTCAAAGGTAAGATTTTTTAATTCTTCTAAAGAGAACAAATTATTATTATCGTTATTTTGGGTGATTTAAAGCATTTGGAAAATTAACATTGTAATTTGATTGGTTGTTGAATTATTGGCTTCTTTGTCTGGTACTCTTTGGTTGAGCACGTTGCCTTATTTGCTTATATGTTTTCCTATTAGCGTAGTCAGGTGACATAGCCTTATGGGGGCCTTTACAATTAGCACATTTTACAATGCTTGACTTGCATTTTTCAGTTTTGTGATTCCCGGCGCAATGGGCACAAAATGTTTTAACATTGCATCTGCTGGCACCGTGTCCATACATCTGACAATTATAACATTGGGTCAGTTTTGTTTTGTTGGGCTTTTGGTATTCCCACCTGACTTTTATGTAGTTGATGGCTGAGTAATTTTGCCTTAATTCTCTTAATGTGATTGACTTTTTTTCAAAGTAGACAATGAATATAATTTGTTCGTTGTTACTGTCCCTAGCTCCAGCATAGGCTCTAGTAACAATTTTAACATCGATACATTTAAGGCCCATGTCTAAAAGTCTGGACTTAACAACTGATGGGTCTGTTTTATCTAGACCTAATAGTACAGCCTTATAAGGCTTTTCGTTTTTAGCAGCATATGTGAAATATTCGAGCTGAAACTTCTTAGTGAGAGAGTCACAAACGGTAGTAAAATCTACGTTATTTGTGCAAAACAATTTTAGACCGATGCAAATTTTACGTATAGAGTAATCTTTGATTTTTAATATTCTACATATTTCATGAACTTGTTCAATTTTACATTTTAATATTGTTATTGGTGGTATGTTAACTTTAACAGCTGGTTCGATAATTGTTTCATCATTATCGTCATTATCGATAGTTTGCAGAGGTGCAAAATAATTTGAATTGCTAGCTCTCTGAGAGCTGTTTGTGACCATTTTTTTTCTATTCATGTTATACCCAGAGCAGGCATCAACATCTTCACGATTGCGTTTAATTTTGTTTTTTTTTTTTTAATATTTAGATATTGTTAACAAACAATAACAACAAGAAATAAAGAAAAAAAATAAACCGTAAACTTTTATTACACTATGACTTAACACATCAAATGATAATGCAAGACTGAATAATACTAATTATAATAATAATTATATTAATAATTATAATAATAATTATAATGATAGTTTTGATAACAACGACAATAATAAGTCTTTTTTTTCTTATCTGTTTTGGTGACGCGTTTTTGCTGCTATGCCGCTACCATTGTGTTTTCATAGCTGTTTCTGTTGTTAATTTTATAATTGCTGTTGTTGTTGATTTATGTAGTTTATGTTTTTTCACACTTGTTAAGTCTTTGTTACCGTTAATTTTCACAAATGTTTGTATAGTAAATTTTTTTTGTTCTTCAAGGAGAAGTCAATGTCAACTATACTTTTTTTTTCTCTTCCCTTCAAGGAGAAGACAATGTCAAACTGTTTTCTGTTTTCACAATCACATTGTTTTTTTTTTTTTGTTTTTCAATGTTTTTTTTTAAATTTTTTTGTAATAATTTATTTTTTATTTATATTTCATGATTTTTATGTATGCCCAGTAGCTAAAGGTGGAACTAGTTCTAAAATGTACTAGTTTTTTGACTAGTAACTACAAAACTAGTTCTCAAAATAACCATTTTAAACCAGTTGTGTACTAGTTAAATACGATCTGTGACTAAAACAAATTTACTAAATTAAAATGCGACATTTGAAATTCTCATTTTGTTTACATTTGTATTTAATAAAACATCAGAGTTTGCAAATAAACACTTAATTTTTTTACTGTTAACTGACTTGAGGTGCAAATCAACTGGTACAGTACTGGTACCAAAGAGTCACTCCGGAACTAGTTTGGTAAATTTCTCATAAGTGCCAGCACAGCTCCCTGTTTATATTCTTAAAACAATTATTTTGAACTATTTGTGTACCCATTAGAAACAATGCGAGACTATTTCGAAAGATTACCCTGCAAAAAGAGAACATCCACTTTTTAATGCATGATAATATAAATAAAAATAAAATAAAACAAATACAACAACACAGCGACATGACGCACCACAAGCATAGTTTTCTACTGAAAAATTGTTAAATTTACAGCAGTATCCGATCTTTCCTATGACACGCACGTGTTAAATTGATTGATGGAAATACCAAATTTTGAACTACTACAGCTCCAGAAAAAACACAACTCAAAAATAAAAGTAGTTGTTCAAATTTGGCATTTTGGCATGTGATTTGAAATCATAAAAACAAAATATTTTAGATTTCATTTGGTAAATGGACTTAATTATCTCAGTAAGGGCGAATAACTTATTTCCAACATAACCACGGTTAAACGTTAACCACAGATATTTCCATATAAATTTGACATTCATAACTATGGTTAAGCACTAAACTCAGTTTATTTTGAGATAAGTTAACAGGTCTAAGGAAATTATTGGTCTAATCTACGTTTCATCAAAGAAAAAGGCTTTATTTTTATCTGTATAATTTAGGCCTTTACTAACTGGTACAATACTATTTCCAAAGAGTCACTATGGAACTAGTTCCGCGAGTGTCACATTAGTACCAGTTTTGCTCCCTATTTTACGTCTTTAAATTGTAATTTTCAAACTAGTTCTAGAACTAGTACCAAAGTGGGAGTTTGGCGACAATTGTCCCCACCCCTATGACATATCCATGTTAAATTCTACAGTTGTTTGTATGGAGTGGCGGTAGAACTCGTACTAGTTGCCTGGTTCAAATAAACTAGTACATCACTGGTTCAGAACTAGTATTTTTTGCTACTGGGTGTATATATATTTCAAAGTGTATAGTAAGTTGTAGCTATTTTATATAATGAATGGGGGAATTATATAATAATATTTCAAAACCATTTAGTTTTTTATGTTTGTAGCTGCTTACAGACTAACAATGTATGTAATTTTTTTTTTTCAATATAATATGAGTTTTTTTTCAACACTCAATTTTTCTTTCTTTCCACCAGTGATGGTATTTGATAATTTTCGTTTGGTGCCTCAATGATACCAAAAAAGTGCCAGAAATGCTTTAAAAGTGCCAAAAAAAAATTAAGCAACATTTAAAGTTTCAAAAAAAATATGTTCAGCTTTTATTTCAAATATTTATACATTTAGTTACTTTAACCCTTAAATGCATGGTGTAGCCATTTGGCAACATACCAGTTTCTTAATAAAAAACGCCACTTGATGCATAAAACTCGATTTTTGGGCATTGGGGCCCTTTCTGCACAAAGTGCTCTTATAAACTATAACTCAGATTTTTTAAACAGTTATACACCGAAAAAATTTCTCAGTTACAGGCTACTAAATTTTCAACTGAGACTCAGGTGAAATACCCCTTACTGAGCCTCAGTTAATAAAATTAATTGAAAATAACTAAGTTTTTAGAAATTTTATTAGCACTGTTCACTCAGTTAAAGGCAACGAAATTATTAGTTATTATGAATGGAACTTTGTGCTCAGTTGATATTAACTCAACCCAGCATTTAAATTATCCTTTATTTTATATATTTAAAAATAAAAACAGTGTCATTATGTTACGCATCTTTATTTCAATTTATTTAAAGAAACACTAACAAACCACCATATGGTTGAATGGCTCTTTCTCTTTCCAATTCCATTGCTTCATGTGCCTTCATATTAATGTGTTTCCCTCGATAAATATGGATACTTCACTATACTTTCCATGGATCATACATATGGTTAACAAAAAAATAATTTTAATCAAGATAAAATTGTTATATTTCCTTTTTTGTTTATTTTAAAATAAAGTGACAATACAAATAAAACTGAAATTGGTATTTACAGGGTAACTAAATAAAATCGGTTTTATTTAACTGAAACAGTAGTTCATAATGAATATTTCAGTTAATTAAATTTTCTTCTGTTTTAACTAATAAATTCCTTAACTGAGCTACTGAGAACTTTTATCGGTGTAGGAAAAATCTTGGTTTTGCTTCGTATGTTTGTGAAAAATCTAAAACACGCGTTTTTTTTACAAAAAGTGCAATATTCAAATATATTTAAAGTGGTATTATCGCAATAAAATAAATTTTGGCAACAATAAATGTATAATTAATATTTCATATATTTTTTTTGTTTCTTTTTTTTTCATACACGTTAAAATAATCACAATTTAGCTATTTGGCAATTTTTTTTTTGTTATTTCTCTTGAAATGTACACGCCTTTAGAAATCATATATAAAAAAATGGTTAAAATTGTAGAGATCATGCATTTAAGGGTTAAGTAAGAAGACAAAAAAAAAAAAAGGCGGGCAACTTATCTAAAAAGTAACCCGAGTTTAACATTACCTACCACAAATATTTTCATATAAAAATGCCATTCTTAACTACAGTAAAGCACTAAACTTACGTTATTTTAAGATAAGTTAAGGTCCAAGACTTTCAAAAAATTTTACAATTAAATTTGACAATACAATAGAATCAATTAAAGTTTTTCTAATTTTATCCCCGTTGCTTTTATTTTTAAATATCAAAATAATGATTAAATTGCCCCGAAGAACTGGAAGGTGGTCCAAAAAATTGTAGATATATTTAGTGTAGCATTTGTTTTTTAATTTTGCTACCCCTTCTTAATAGGCGTGGCTTTTAATGAAAAACCAGCGATATCGATCTTTTATCAAATTATATAGAAATTTTCGTAAAAAGTGCCAAAATTCTATGGAGAGTGCCAAGGTGCCATTGAACATTCAATAGAGCCACAAATGGCACTTTTGTGCCACTTTTACCAACAGTGCTTTCCACACCAAAGATCAGTGCTGCCAGACCTTTTTGACAAAAGCCATCGTTAACAATTTCCTCTAAATCGTCACAACATATAACGATATTTCTCCGAAAATCGCCAACAGGAGGGATCGTCAAAATGACGAAAAAAAATCCGTAACACAATCGATTGTCGCTGAATTTAATTATCCGCGACGACTTTTACTGTCGTCGGTCGACAATCGACACAGTTGTGATTTAGCTCATATGCTGCATATGTCGCATGTGTCGCACTTGTTGAGTTGTTCATTTTCTATGTCCATGTATGCAAAATCACTGTTAAAAGTATGCATAGATTTGATTTGAATTTGTTCGACTCTTGGTTCATATCAGGGATGATAATTGGGATTTCTAAAATAGTACTGACGAGCTTTAAAAATAGTACTTTTTTGACCTCTATAGTACTAAAAAGTTTTTTCATTTAATTTTTTTATCATTATAAATTAACAAATAAAAACTCATAAAAAATAAAGAGTTCTTTTATACTATCTAACTCATACAGCAATAGAAAAACGTAAAAATTTTAGTTAAAACTATTAAAAATTAGTTAAAAATTACGTTGCATAAAAAAATTCTATCAGATTACTTTTGTAAAATATTAGTAAGATAAGTACAGGAAAAACCAAACTGTTAAATACATATACAAAATTTTAGTTATATTTGAATAAATTTTAGTTAAAGAAAATAACAATTTAGGAATTGAAAACTTAATTCAGGGAATTAAACGAAAAAAATTTAATTCCTAGGGAATTCAACGAAAAAAATTTAATTCCTTAGGGAATTAAACGAAATAAATTTAATTCCTTGACTAAAAGTTAAATTAACTATAATTGAATGAATT
The DNA here is from genome assembly GCA_949987735.1 of Leucophora obtusa. Lineage (NCBI taxonomy): Eukaryota > Metazoa > Arthropoda > Insecta > Diptera > Anthomyiidae > Leucophora > Leucophora obtusa. The sequence goes on from OX465298.1 coordinate 99,984,206, forward strand.
CCTTGACTAAAAGTTGAATTAATTGGAATTGAATGAATTCCTTGACCAATAGTTGAATTAACTTGAATGAATTCCTTGACCAAAAGTTGAATTAACTAGAATTGAATGAATTCCTTGACCAAAAGTTGAGTTAACTAGAATTGAATGAATTCCTTGACCAAAAGTTGAATTAACTCGAATTGAATGAATTCCTTGACCAAAAGTTGAATTAACTAGAATTGAATGAATTCCTTTACCAAAAGTTGAATTAACTAGAATTGAATGAATTCCTTGTTGAATGAATTCATAAAATTTTATGAAGGCATTAGAAAAATATTAATGAATTCCTTTAATATAAATGGAATGAAAAAAAAGGAATTCATGCAATTCCTTAAGTTTGGTCAGGGAATTCATTCCCAAAATATAAATTCAGTTCAAAAAAAGGGAATTAGGGAAATAATTCTACGAAGCTCTGCATACAACTTTATATGTATCAAGAATGGAAATTCGCCGTTTTTCCAAATATATGTTAATTGTATCCCACAAATATAATTATTATAAAGTTAAAAATGCAAAAATATGTATTCTTAGATGACAAAATATGACTAATTTACAAACAAACCCATGTTTACCGGGAAATATATGTATAGTAACTATAAAAACAATATAATTGGAACCATACTCCAAAAACATATATGGTAGTTTGTAAATATACAAACATATACAAAAACGTATTTTTCCTCCGTGTACGTATTTTAATAAGAAAAGGCGAAAGAACATTTTTTATGTGTTTAACTTGAGTTTTCAATAGTAATATCTAATATTTTAAATATTTTCAACATAAGTATTTTTTATTTAAAACTCCGATATTTGAAAACACAATAATATCTCTGAAAATTAAAAAAGCACAGAGCTTTGAAGAATTAATTCCTTAATTCAATTTTTCAATTCTGAATTAAAAATTCGATGAATTAATTCACTAAGCACCATATATTGAATGGAATTAATTCATATTTTCTTTCGTTCGATTTATTTTGTTACGAATTAATTCAATTGCAATAGTACTTTTTATTACATCAAATGAATTAAATCACTGGTGAACACGTTCAATTTTATAAATCGAACGGAAAAAGAGTGAATTAATTCCTTACTGAATTAATTCACTACTGAATTCGTTCAATTTCATAATTTCAAAAAAAATAAAATAAGTTCACTGAATGGAAAAAAAATAAAATAAGTTCACTGAATTCAAAGCCTGTTTTCTGCCGTTCAGTAGAAGAAAACAATAATGTACAAATAAAATTTTCAAATAAGCAATTTTACAGCGTGTGCCAGTAAAAATAAACAAATTAGAAACCGGATGTTGTTTATCAACCTACATGATTCAAAAATAAAGCCTTTTACTATTAAAAATAAAAATTTTACAGTTATACATAGATAAATTTGGAAAAAAATATAACTATTAATTTTTCAAACTAGTTATATAGTTATATTTTTTTTCCAAATTTAGCTATATCTGTAAATTTTATTTTTAATAGTAAAAGGCTTTATTTTTGAATCATGTAGGTTGATAAACAGCATCCGGTTTCTAATTTGTTTATTTTTACTAGCACACGCTGTAAAATTGCTTATTTAAAAATTTTATTTGTACATTATTGTTTTCTTCTACTGAACGGCAGAAAACAGGCTTTGAATTCAGTGAACTTATTTTTTTTTTCAATTCAGTGAACTTATTTTATTTTTTTTTTTCAATTCAGTGAACTTATTTTATTTTTTTTTTCAATTCAGTGAACTTATTTTTTTTTAATTCACTGAACGTAATTTTATTTTTTTTAATTCACCGGTGAATTAATTCATTTGATTTAATAAATAAAAAGAACTATCGCAATTGAATTAATTCTTTGAATTTGTTGTTTGATGAACGCGTTCAGTTGAACGAATTCAGTGAATTACTTAAGAAAAGGAATTCATTCAATTCTAGAGAAAATTGAATTCGATTGGTAGTGAATTCATTCAAAAAGGAATTAATTCTTCAAAGCTCTGAAAAAGCACAAAAAATTTAATAATCGAAAAATGTGTAAATAGTACTAAGTGAGTCACAGGAGTACCATAGTACTTTTGAGGTTCCAATAGGACCACAAAGAGTACTATAGTACTAACTTTATCATCCCTGGCTCATATATTATTGTCAAACATGTGTGAGCGCATAGCAAGACATAACACTTGCATGATGCGACACATGTCAACTATACAACACATGTCGCTGTGTTGTATAGTTCAACATTTGCAGGTCTTTATTTACTATATGATAAAAATTACCATAGCTAGCCATTGGATATCAGTCTTTTCCAGATTCGTATTCAGCATGCCAAATGCAATAAAATGTGAGGTAGATTTATAATAAATTAATTTTTTTTAAAAAAAGTTAGAAATTTACTATGGGAGTACTTTGTACTTTGAGATAGCATAATAACAAAAATTGATATAAAACGAGAACTAATTATCTTTTTGCTTTGAAATTTATATCACAGATGGGTATTTCATAGGGGAGCTATTTGCCATTGGAAACTCATTTTGACCAAATTTGAGTTGACATACTTTGAATATAGGCTCTCGATATGTATATTATAAAATTGTAATAGTTACAAGCCTCAAACACGTTTTTATAGCTAGAGGTGGCTCGCTCCGTATTGCAAGAGAGTGACTACAAAATAAAATTTTTGAAAGCACAATCGCTAAAATGGATTTTTTTTAATCAGTCTAGGTGTAGTATATTAGTATTATATTTCCGTTTTTCGTTATTAACCGTATTTTTATTGCACTGTATTTTTGTGGTAACGGTATTTTAATTACTTCGGTAATGTTTCTATCATTTCGACAATTGTACTTTAAGGGTAATGATAGTCAATTCAAATGGTTTGGAGAAGTTAACTGTACCTTACAGGTTTTGCTTATCACTAAGAAAAAATTACTACTCGAGTCAAGAAAAACTTACCAGTCAACATACTTTCGTCTACAATACAACTACCACGTAACAAAACCACATCGCACGGTACAATATTATCATTTTGAGATCGTGTTATTGAGACCAAATCTCCCGGCAGTAATTGATCTGAAGCAAGTTGACGCCATTTATTTAGCCGAAAAACGTTAATAAAATATGGCTTGTTTCCCATTTTACGAATTTCGGACATATTACGCAATTGCTGCTGTACCAGAGTGCATTCGAATACGATTAACATGCAAAGCGTAAACAAGGAATAGTACCAGTATTCATCAAGACACCAAAGACCAACCGAAAAAATTTGAAAAACAAAGAACGGTGCTGTTGCTCTCTCTATAAATAATTCAACAAATTCTGGTACGACCATTTCCATTTGATTATTGCCATAGGTTTTTTCAGCCAACTTAATGGCAGTCTCCGTTTCAAGACCGCGTGATTTGGCGTAATGATGCAGAGGTTCATTGACTGGCAACTCAATACCTCGGAAAGTGGCTTTATCCTCATCCCATACGTATTTTGTTTTCTGAAACAAATAATAGTATAGTTGACGACCATCCTCTAATATGGTCTTCTTAATGGGTACCATTTCCGATGAACCGTTATTTGCCGTCGGCACAACTTTGGCCAATACGCCAACATTTGGTATTTTGACCTTTCGACAATTCAAAAATGCCAAAACATGAACACTCCAGTAACAGCATAATAACGTCAACACATGAACAAATGCAATAACGGCAATTGCCACCAAACCGGCTTCATAATGTTCTTCCACTCCATAAACGGCAATCCACAAATAAAATGCTCCCAAATATAGTGGAATGAATGGCAGCACCACGCCGCTTAATGCTATTGGATTTCGAACATAAAGTGTCACATACTGGACTAAATCATCAATACTGTAATTGGAAGCACTAGCGACATTACGTCGACCGTCATCTGAATTAGAGTTAGCTTCTAGAGGTTGTTTTTGCAAAAGCAACTTATTTCCAACATTTTTTTCTTCCATTCTATCATTCATTTAAATCTTAAACTCGTTGACAATTAATAGTCATTGATCGTAGTGAATGTTTTAGGTAATTTTTTGGCAATAATATTAAGAAATAGATGAGTTGTTTAATGCAAAATATATACAACAAAAAGCACAATTACGGCAGGATAAAACAAATTTGTATGGAAAAATGTCAAAATATTTTCACCAGATACTATGACAGTCGTGACGTGCCCTGTTGCCAAGCACTGTTGCCAATTTTTTTCTCCCACAAACAGCTGAATTTGTCATGAAAAGCTAAAGCTGCGTATAGGCTGTGTTTACACGCATCGAAAACTCGAGATTTCGATATTCACCATAATGAAGGAAAGCTTATAGATGTTCAGCACCCCGTTTCCGTATTTCTCGCAACGAAAAAGTTTGCGGAAAAAACATGTGAAATGCAACCCTGCTCTGCTTTATATAGGGTGAGTCGCAGACAATAAAATATATATGAAACCAAATCCGCTAGTAATATGTTGCATAGTAAGGTTGCGTTTACACTTGCATCGAAATCACGAGATTTTGCTATTCACCACTCTGAAAAACAATGAAGAAAAGCTTATATATGTGCAATTTTTAATAAAGCACACATAGTTGGGTCTAATAAATTCAATTTCTAAAAATTTAACGTTTATATGCTTTTCTTCATTGTTTTTTGAGAGTGGTGAATAACGAAATCTCGGGATTTCGATGCAATTGTAAACGCAACCTAAGTTATTTCTAATTAAATTACGTGTTTTGCAAAACAACATGTGTCAACAGTTCTTAAAGTTACATTATCTGAACAAATTACAACAAAAACTGCAGTCCATTTTATCACGCCATTAATCAGCCTGTATAATGCAAGGTGACCATGCATTTCTCGATGCGAAAACTTCTCGCATTAGGTACAGAAACGGGGTACAGTTTTGAATAAAATACACATATTTAGTTCTAATAAATACATTTTACAAAAAATTAAAGTCAATACGTACATATATCTTCACTGTTTTTTCAGAGTGGTGAATATCGAAATGTCGGGATTTCGGTGCAGTTGTAAGCAAGTGAAGATATGCGTATAAACTTTAATTTTTTGGAAAATGTATTTATTAGAGCTAAATCTCGAGATTTCGATATTCACCACTCTGAAAAAGCAATGACGAAAAGATTATAGATGTTAAATTTTGAATAAATTTTATATTATAAATTTTATATTAAAAAAGAATAAGTTTTACATTATTTATTAGGTCTTCAGTGTTCTTAAGCGGCCCATACATTATGGAACACTGAGTTTGGAACAAAAAATGTCAAAAAATTTTATGAAGACCAATTGCACGAATGTCAACACGAACATTAACATACACAAATTTACATTCGTAAAAAAATGGACATTTTTCGGAATTTTTCACGAATGTTCCCTCCTGTATTCTCCGCTTTATTTTGACGGATCTAAACGATTTTTTATGATTTTAAACGATTTTTTGACGAGTTTTTAAAACGCTAGGACGATATTTTTCAAAATTTTCGACGATTTTTGCTTATTAAACCTGGCAACACTGATACGGTGGCGCTAAAATTAGGACAGTGAATTTAACAAGCCGGGTAACAAGATACTTAACAAGATATACGGTTACTCGATACATTACAGCTGTTTTTTTTTGTAAATAAAACACAACTGTGAAGCACGTGGTGCTCAGAACTGTAAATAAAAGCACGTGGAATTTGAAAATTTAACAAAGTACAATTGTCAAACTTACCAAAAAAGAACCACAATGTTGTTTAATTTGTGTGTATTAATATATATACGAGTGCGTTTATTTCTATAAAACAATAAATGTTACAAAAGTACAATAAAAATATTTTATGTTGAACTTACCGCAGTGTTTTTCCCTCACAAACTGACTTTACTAACAATATTAACCATGGATGGTAACTGAAACGAATGCGGTTATCGTTAGGGTAACGATATTTTAGGTTATTTCGGTACCGGTATTTTAAGGTTAACGCTTTTTCATTTATTTTGGTATCGGTATTTTAAGGATAACGGTATTTGAGTTATTTCGGTAACGGTATTTTAAAGATAACGATATTTAGGTTATTTCGGTAACGGTATTTTAAGGTTAACTGTATTTCAGTTATATCGGTAACGGTATTTTAAGGGTAATGGTAGCCAGTTATTTCGATGCAACTCGTAATTTTTTTTTACAAAAAACAAACGAGATTAAAAACAGAACCAATTTATCAACTTAATGTACAAAAAATACTCAATAAACAAGTGAAATTATCAAAATCAGAAAATTAAAAATAACGGTAACGGTATTTTAGGGATAACAGTATTTCATTTGTTTCGGTAACGGTATTTTAAGGGTATTGATATTTCATTTATTTCGGTATCGGTTTTTTAAGGATAACGGTATTTCAGTTATTTCGGTAACGGTATTTTAAGGATAACGGTATTCCGGGTATTTCGGTAACGGTATTTTAGGGGTAACGGTCAGAGATACAAGCCGGTCCATTCTGTCGGCTGGCGGCGGCTAATACCTAAAATGGTCGGCGGCGATTGATTTTTAAAGTTGTGCCGCAAAAGCATCGGCGGCTTAAAAAAATAGTGTCGACTGGCGGCGGCTAACCGGCTAACGTCGGCTAAAAGGTACATTTTCCAAAAATTTCAATAGATACGTACACGCAAAAAAAGCAACTGCAAAAATATCGACTATACTAAATATCCGCAGTACTTTAACTAATTTTGAGTGTTAATTTTCAAAATTATTTAAAACTAATTTGTTAAATTTTACTAAATTTATTGTTAAAATATAATATTTTCATTTTACTATTATTACCCGGTAGATGGTGCCACCAATTTATCCAAAGTTTTAAAGATGGCGCCATTTCTTTCCCTCCCGATTTTTTAAAATGGCCCATATCTCGAAAACTAAGAGAGATAGACTGAAATTGATGAAATATTTGACTACCTCTAACCGTGTAATACGCCAAAAAAAAGGGGATATCTCTATCCATAAATTAACCTTGGCGGGGCCTTGGACCCTCGGAAATTTTTAATAAAAATTTTCCACTTCATAAAATGGCCCATATCTCGAAAATTAATAAATGAATAAATTCTACGACTCAGTATAATAACAGATAAAACTGTAGTTTTACAAATTTTTTACCTAAATTGATTTGTTAAATTTAACAAAAAAAAAGTGTTAAAATCAACAAATTTTATTGTAAGCCAAAAATAGGAATAAATTTTGTTAAAGTAACAAATTTTTCTGTTCAGCCAGACTTATTATTTTGAGTGTCGATAAAAATATACATACATTTGTTAAATTTTACACAATTTATTGTTAAAATATGAGATTTTCATCTTTCTGCCATCACCTATTAGATGGCCCCACCGATGTGTGAAAAATAGCCCTATTTCTTCCCCCCCCCGGTTTTTTAAAATGGTACATATTTACTAAACTAATTGAAGTAGACGAAAATGTAGCGGTGACAGAGTTGCACAGAAGTGCACGTCTGCTGTACCAGGTTGATACTTCAACTTTCCAATAGCAATCAGCTGTTGATTGTTATTGTTTAGAAAGTGGGTGAATAAACATAAAATAAGTGAGGGTAGAATGGGGTGAATGAAAATAAATTAAAATGGAATGAAGGACAGGGAGATTGGTTTTTTTTAAAATAACCGCCAAGTGCTGATTTTTCTGTTCGCCTGGTATCAGAGCCAGAAGAACATGAATATTTGGCCAGGAATCTAAGGGTTTAATGGCCGAATGCGATTCATGGTCAAATATTTCGGCGGTTATTGACCTGAGGGTGCCATCTTTTTGTTTATGGATAGTGTTTTGTTTTAATTATGAAGGAAAATATTAACAGAAAAGATGGAGGATTAAAAAAAATGGTATTATGAGATATAGGGCCAAATAGAGAGTAGAATAGAAGATACACAGAAAAAGATAGATATAGGCAGCTAACTTTAAGAATTAGGGGCGGTGCTAAACAAGTTTGGCTGAATTTGTTTAGAACAGCGGCTTGGCACAAAGTTAATTGTGGCGGTAAATTCATTACTGCTTGAATATTGGATGGAAGCACTGGCTGCTGGAGAATTTTCCTGTCGTTTTTGGATAGAGTTTTTTTGTTGGGCAACCGAACTTGTGTGCCAAGCCGCTGGACACCGCTTAGGTAGCTACTGCCGTGGAAAGGGTGAGTGGAACCATAATTTGTTTGGTAAATTTGTGTATAATTGAAATGTTTGGTAGGGAAAAGAAACGCCATTTTTTTGTGTATGTGCGGAAGGGCTACAACCCATCAACTGCCGAAGACACAAGGACGGGTTGTAGTCCACAAATTTATGTTGCTGTACAACATTGCGGTCGTTATTTTCCCGATACAACATTCCTGCCTTATTTGTTCTGGAGGACGTATTTTTGGTCAACCTGCTCTATACTCCTTGGTCAACATTTTTTTCTTTTTGGGTCAACTGTATATTTTTTGGTTCTCAACATTTTGCCGCGGTGGCCGCTTAAAACCAACCAACCGGTAACTTGTGGCGATATACCAGAATAAGGAATAGTGGTGTCGGTGAGTCCGTAAAAATTAATTAAAATTTTTTGTATTTGAAAGCGAATTTATATGAAAACGTGAAAAATCCGGCAGTGTTAAATATCTCATTAAGCGGTGTTAGTTTTTTAAATAAGGAATTAGAAAAGTTTGAAAAAATTTAATTGAAAAAAAAATTTAATTGAAAGAAATTAATTAAAAAGAAAAAAAAAACGATAGTTATAAAAATAAAAGCAGTAATTATCAAAAAGTTTATTTAGTCTAGTGTTAAAATTTGTGTAGTGTTAAGTGTTTAATGTGAGCCCGGAAATTTTCTTGATAAAATACCCTTTGTTTTAATTAACCCGCGTATACGGTCAATTTAGCCGTGAGGAAAGGAAAATATATTAGAGAGCTCTCTCATATAGGAACGCGTGAGTTTTATTTTAAGAAATATACCAAAATTTGGTTAGGGTATTTAGAAAATTATTTTTGGGAGAATAGGTTAGGGTTTTTTGTTGTTATTGTTAGGAAAATTATATACCATTTTTTTTATTATTATTAATTAGATTTAAGAATAGTTTTTTGTACTTACTTTTACAATCGTTATTCTTTGCATAGAATTTTTATCCGCCATTTTTATTAAATCCGTTTTGGTATATACTTACGGTTTCTTTTCGTTACTCCATTTTAAAAAATCATAAATAATTTAAATAAAACAAGATTCCATTTTTATATTGTAAATTTTAATTCTAACATGTTTTTATTTAGCTGACGTCGAGTAAGATGATGTCTGGTTAAGAATTTCGGTGAGTGTGTTAATGTAAGTATGTAGGGTGACCAGTGACCGTGTTATTTGTGGGATAGCCTATTAGAGTTAGGATTAGGTTATCAAGGCAGGGTGGGCAACTAGGGGGACATATTTCATCTCTTGTCCCTAGTAAAATCTATTAGTATTAGTTAAATATTGCTTGTATTAATGTCTGTCAGTGTTAGGTTAGCGTAATTTGTAAATTTTGTGGGTTTTTTTTTTGATTTGTGGGACTTGTTCCAAAGTGCCCATTGTTAGTTGTCATTATGGTTTTTTTATCATGTTTTTTTTGTATATAAAGTTTTATATACAAAGTTTATTTTTGAGATTTTTAGTATGGTTTTTTTTTGTTTGAGTTTTGTTAGTTTTTTTGTTAGAAATCTTATTGTTCTGCCCTCTTCCCAGATGATCGGTCGATCCCCCCCCTGACGTCCCTGAGCTAGGCGGTCAGTATGGGTCATTCTGGGAAGCTTAGGTCAAGGGTTTTGCAACAAAAATGGAAATGAAATTCGACTATTCCTAGCTTTAACTCACCCAGAGCTTTGAAAAATTAATTTTTTAATTCAGTTTTTGAATTCTGAATTGAAAATTCAATGAATTAATTCACAAAAGACGATTTATTGAATGGAATTAATTCATATATGTGCTCTTTCGATTTCTTTTGTTACGAATTAATTAACAGACCTTTGAAAAGTTAATTCAAATGTCAAAGGAAAGGTAAGTGATATTTAGAAGCTAGAAAGGTATTTAATAATACCATAAAAACGTTGATGGAAAGGCATCAGATTAAAAAATTTTGTAAAATAAAAATAATAAAAATTTTTATATAGTTTTATAATAATCTTAATCTTGAAAAATACGGTTATAAAATGGCTTTTATTTTTAAAATTAAATGACTGTTTCATCAGTTTTTTTTTTGGATTTTGAGATAGACATTTTTTCAAACGCAGTCCTTATAATGCGGAAACCTGTAGAATTGTAGTATCAACAAAATCGCCTGGTTGTGCTACCGCCAGTTTGATGCAAAACATTTTAAAAATCAACGATATCTCAAAACAAGAAAGATTTACTTTTCAAATAATTCATATACATAATAAACGAATTTTTAAAAAAATAATATTTATGCATTTTTCTATCGGCTTTAGCCGAAAATTGGCTAAGCCGATTATTGTCGGCGGCTGAATCGGCTTGGCAAAGGTGTCGGCAGGCGGCGGCTGACCGGCTAAAGTCGGCTGGCTTGTATCTCTGGTAACGGTAGTCAGTTGAAAGGGTTTTGAATCGATAACGGTATTTTAGCGGTATTGCCTGCCAACCCTGATATTAACAAAGCAAAGAACAAAAATTCTTATTTGTATAACACATAAGAAGTAAGTGTCCTTTAATATAAAAAACTTGACGAATATAAAAACCACTGCAGTAAGATCAGCATCAAAAGGGAATATGCAATTATAAACAACAACAATATGCACAGAACAAAATGTTACTTTAAATTGGACATTAGGGAACTTCACAGATTATCATAAAAACAAACTGAAACATAAATCAAAAAATATTTAAATGGACAAATTTATTATGAGCCATTGAGCGACAACAATAACTTAAAAATATGTATATATATACAAATAATATCAGTGGTATTCATCTAACTGCATTTATGGCCTCGTAAACCGTGTATTTTTGTAATCGCGTATATTTGTAATTTTACCTGTTTATTTGAATCAACCTCATATAAGCCATATATTTTGAGATATAGTAATATATGCCCTGTTATAAAATTTTTTTGGTTCCCGACTAAAAAAGATGTTATATAATCATATATCACCATATATAAACCCATATATACGTCCATATCTAATTTGATCCGAATATTGGAATATATAATTATATCAAGCGAGATAAGCGTGTTATCTAATCTGATACAATTTGATCCGAAAAATGGGTCTATCTAACTGCATCAAATTATATATAAATACATACATATATTTAATTTGATGAAGCTTTTCAAATAAAGTTTTAGTAAATATTGTTGAGATCACTTATTTTCATTCATATTAAATACTAATGCCCGACAGAACAGTCGGGCTAACAAAGTGGGTATTGGTCGATATTTGATATTTTGATGCAATACAAAAAAATTTTATTGATGGAAAGATGTTTGAAATAAGGATTGAATGCGATTTGGGCCGTTTTTAGAACGCAGATTGTCGTTAAACTTAGAATAACGCAGTTTCTAATTAAAATCCTTCTTTGAAATGTGGTTTTGTTGTTAAACACCAAAATTCAAAACGGGAAAAAGTTGTTTAGAAAAATTTTTGCTAATAAACTTGGAAATAGCTGCCAAATTAATTTTCAGTTTAACTCATCATTTCAAAAATTTGTCGGAACAACTTTTTCTAGGTTAGTGTTTTGGTCTTTCTTATAAAATAAAAAAAATTAACTTTCAGAATTAATTTTTTTTTTCACTGAAAAAGTAACTGAACTTAAACCACCTAGGTGGAAATTGAAGACGGTACAAAAAAGAAAGCGCTGTGAAAGCGTTTGTTGTCAATGGTAGAAAAAAAACGTTTCCACAGCGTTGAAAAACATTATTTTGGATTGCTTTTCGAACGTTCACAAACAGTATTTTAGGAGCGCTTTACATACAAAATTTACAACCGTTTGTGAAATAAAAACACTGTTAAAACATTGCTTTAAAGAGTTTTTCTAACGTTTGCAAAAAGTACTTCAGCAGTACTTTTAAAGAATATATAACCGATTATTTAAAAAACACTGTCAGAACATTGATTTGCGCCTTCAAAATGTTCGAAAAAGTGCATTCCAATGTAAGAGTCCCCTTTTAAAGTGTTTGATCAAAATGATAAAGTTTTTTTTATATATACATATATATAATTTTAATTATATTTTATTATTTATGTAAAAAGAGTTATAGCAATCATTATTTATGTAAAAGAGTTATAGCAATTGTCTCATTATGAAAATTTGTAAGAATACACTTAACTTGCACTAATTTCCCAGCAGAAATTACTGCTTGCTGGGAAGCAGTTTTGTCAGGGAAAGTTGAGCAGTGAAGCGATTGCATTATTGATGATATCATGCCTGATTTTTGTTCGAGATAGCTCGCGTGAAAGCACTTTTTTCGAGATCCGAAAAGGCATGAATTCACCGCTTTAAATTAGTGCTCCTGTTTTTCTTTTAAAATGTCGATAATTCATGCCTTCTCGGAAGTGCATATTATAAAGCTTTTCAACTATTTAAAATCATGCCTTCTCAAAAGCACAATATTCCTGCATATTTTTCCGTGAAGAGAAAATGCCTCTTATTTTTAGTAAAACCTCTTATTTTCATTAAAATAACTTTTTTCCGCATTTTAAAAAATTTTGATAAAAGAACCGCAAAAATATTTAAGTAATCAAAATGTATTGCTCATTTCATGCCTTTTTGATAGTGTTTCCAATTCGGTTAATCGATTAACCGATTCCTCGATTAATCGCCTCTATTTCGGTTAATGTCGAAACAAATAATTTAAAACTCAAATAATTATTCGACCCGAATAATCGGTTAAAATTGGTCGATTAACCGGTTACATTTTTAATATGGAATTTTTCCTTAATTTTTTTCACAAAACTTCTCAATTCTCTTAATCTTGGATAAAAAATTACAAGAAAAGCTTAGAAAAAAACAAATACTAACTAAAATAGCATCAAATTCTTTAAAAATCGTGTGAAATAGGTCCTTAAGCCTTTAGATACCTTTTTCGAGCAACCGCAAGCAAGTCGATATTGCACCATCGAGACACGTCATATGTTTTGAGAGAATCCCAATTTTTAATAAAATTTTGCGCAAATGTTTAAAAAAAAATATCAAAGTTTCTATTTGTAAAAAAGCCTTAAGAACATAGCAAAAGGCCAAAATGAAGGTGTTTTTTAAAACTTCTCAAAACGCGCAATAGACAATTTTGCATTACTGTTTCAATTCTTTTAAAAATTAAAACTAATGTAAATTATATCTCCATGTCCTTTAAGACAAGGCTGCATTTGTTTTAAAGCTCTGTCACACAATTAACATGTTAATTCTGAAAGAACTCTAACTTTTCTTATTTTTCCTAAGAAAGTGTATATAATCGGTTCAAAACCACATCAATTCTAAAACATTTTCCACCAGAGCAACATGGAACCCGAACCGGTTTCAATGAATTTAAATTCGAATTAAAACAAATAACCTAAAGTTAACAAAAAATTATAATTAAAAAATTTTAATTTATGTAGAATTTGACTTCTGTATCTGCACACTCAGAGAATTGTCTATATGCTATTAATGAATTTATACACTGATTCAATTAAGTTTCACTGGAATTCGTCCATTGAAACTTTTAATAGAATTGATGCAATTTTTCATAAAATTTTATGAAACTGTCATATTATTTATTAAAAATGTCATACACGCAAAAAAATTTTATTAAAAAGAGATTCATAAAAATTATGAAGCTTTTTCATAAACTTTAATAAATTTGGCATTTACATTTTGAAGAAAACTTAATTAGCTTATTGAAAATTTTGTTTAAAATATGGTCCGATAAAATTCTCTCAGAGTAAATTCGCTCAAACTTTAGGTTATTTTTTTACTGTTAATGTCCCTTAGTAACGAAAAAGATAGGTACAACAAAGCAGTGTTGCCATTTCAGTGCTTTTCGGGTATTTTTTGGTGCTTTTTTCCTTCCCATACCCGGTGATTTTTTACAAATACCCGTTTATAAAAAGCGGGTATTTACAGTGCTTTTTCAGATTTCTGGCAGTGCTTTTAGTGCTTTTTGTACAGTTTATATTTTTGGTATTTGTTCTCCTTTTTTCAATTTTTCTTGAATTTTCTGTCAAAATTGAAAAAATAATACGAAATATACAAAAAATAAATTTTTTCACAATGTTTGTAGTACAATTTTAAATAACAACTTCGTTATATTTAAACTTCAAAATTTTGAAATATTAGTTTGGTGCTTTTTTACCCCTTTTTTGGTAATTTTTTGAACCTTTTTACACGATTTTACAAAGCTAAAATGTGTTTTTAAAATCTTGACTTAAAATTATTATCGTGCTTTTTTACCCCATTTTGGATAAATTTTTACCCTTTTTAACCGTTTTCAAAATGCTCACGGTGCTTTCCTGCCTTCAAGAGTTGGCAACACTGCAACAAAGTAAACTGGTATTCTCAATTAACTGAAATTAATCTCAAAGAGAACTCAAATTTTTTTAGCGATGCCTTAATGAAAATTTCATAGGTGTAGGAAAAATCTTATTAAAATTTAAAAACTTTAGGTATAGGTATAGCATTTCTTTAAATGCAATATTAAATTTTATTGTGTCAGTTATGGTGTCAGATTAAAAATTTTAAACTGAACAAAAAATCTACGTTAAGTAATCGATATGTAACAGTTTTAGGATTGTTGTTCTTAACTTACTAATATTTTGCTAGTTTCAGCATTTCTTTCTGCCATCTTCAACGAAATTTTAGTAGATTTAGCAACATTTTTTAAAACATCTCAGATTCCGAGACTTTTCAACCTTAGAATATGAAACTTTTTTTATTAAATACATCGTGTTTATATGTATGTAACGTTAATATTTAATGAAAAGTGTGTTTTAATTGATAAAAAGTTAAGGAAATACATTAATTTTTCATTAAACGATTAATCGATTAACCGCCAATTTTCTCGATTAACCGACCCGAATAACCGGTTAATCAATTTTAGTGATTTTTCGAATAACGCATTAACCGGTTAACCGCCTATGTCGAATAATTGGAAACACTACTTTTTGAAAAGCACAGCAAAAAGCGATGTAAACAATTAATCAACTTAGGCCTTTCATTAGTGCTGTTGACGAAGCTATACATTTTTAGAAGCGGTAAAAGTAGCAGTAAGGAAGCAGTAAAGGTTTTTACTGCTTCCACATTTTTGCTGGGTTTATACTAATATCAGCATAATTTTCATTAATTTTTTTTACATTATACAATCCAATTTCTTTTGATGAAAGTGGATACTTAAAAACATCAGTTGTTGCATTATAAATTTGGCCATTTATAACAATTGTGTTTACAATGTTTGATGCTAAAAATTTCTTTAATTACTAGAATATTTCAATTACTGAGTAGGCATACGTTTTCAAGGTGAGATGAAGTGAATTAAAAAAAATTAACAATTTAATTGATAATTTTAAATGTTTAATTTTCTACGTAGTTTCCGCAATTTCAATTCGTATAAATATTGTTTTACAATATAATACAATTTATAAATACAATTTCATTGTATTTATAATTGTATGTTTCTACATACAACCGATTTGTTTGTTAATATGATAAAATTTTAGTCGAGAATAACCCAACAGTACAAGCATTTTTTTCTGTGTAATATTTTAAATAATTCAAAATCCTGAATAAAATACTTTTTATGTTTAAGTTTATCAATTTAAGTGTATTTTTCATAACTTTACAATTACTACCTAATTTCGTAAAACACTTGGGTGAAGTGAAGGGAACTTTCAATGTAAATTGTTTTTGTAACAAAAACAATTTCTATAGAAATAACGCAACACTTCACCGAAGTGTTTTAGAAAATTACCCCCTTAATTTTAATTCAAATTTAATAAAATATAATTTATTAAAAAATGTTAATATATAAAAATGTTTTAAAAAATGATTCCCATATTTGTATTTAAAACGATTGCAAGTACTTCATTTGTTTATTTTCTAACGCTTTGACAGCGTTAAAATTGGTATGTTGTAATAACGTTTAAAGACCGTCGAGATAGTACTTTGAAATTTGTTTTTGGAACGGTTTGACAACGATATAAAATACCACCCTGAGACCGTAAATCATGGTTATAATTTGGGTCGTTTTCACAATGCTCTGAAATTGTAAACCAGAATGTTCTACATACGCTAATTTGACGGTTGAAAAAGCATTTTAAAGTTTTTTTTCTGCAACGCTTTGAAAACCTTATAAAGTACCATCCTCACACCGTAAATCATGGTTATCATTTGGGGCGTTGTCAAAACGCTTTAAACTTGTAAATCGATATATTCTGAAAACGTTTGTACCACCTTTTAAAATGCTTTTAAAACGTTTTCACGATCGTATTTTCCCACCTGGGCATATTTATTTCAACATATGTTTGTCTAATTTTTATTTTTAAACTTCAAAGTAATTCTTTCGACCTTTAATTCCACAATGAAAAAATTTTTTTTTCCTTATTTCTTTAAAATTATTTTTATTTTATTAAAGAGTATTTTGCCAAATATTTGAAAAATAGATGTTAAATTCAAATATAAACATTTATTTATATGTCAAAGTAAAAAATTCAAAACCTGATCCACAATTTCTGAGTTTTTTTTTTTAATTTTTTTAGTGCAATTAAACTTTATAAAATTTTGTATAATTAGATATCATGTCAGATATAAGTATATATAAAATTAATACAATTTTCTATTAACTTTGTTTTATATTTTGATATAAGATTGTTTATAGAAGCTTATACGCTATTATACATAATTATGTATAAACTATATCGCAGATCACTTAATATATGGCTGGAGACCAAAACGCATATGATTATATATAACGTCATGTCAAACATATTTATAAAACCAAAGTGTTAATATCAACGCATATCAACATTTATAATTATATCAAATCATATAAGATTATATGAAAACTTTTTTAGTCGGGTTGTATGATGTAAGATATTTTTATATATGATTATATATTACATTAAATGATATAAGATATGATTATATATTATTCCATATATGGTGCAAGATTAACAATTAATATATAATTGTATATAGTCACATATTACCTGAGAGACCCTACTATCGAATCCCAGCTCGGGCACAAAAAAATTTTTTTTTTACTTTTTTAACTCAATTTAATTTACTTGTAAATATTCTTTTAACAGATCTTAAAAAAATTAACCCATTTACTGCCAACAGCACCTGAAAGTTATGTTTACTGCAACTTGGAAATTATAATATTTTAATATGTTATTATATATTGTCATATATAACCCCACACATAATTATATATGTGACTGAGGTACTATTATCGAATCCCAGCTCGGGCACAAAAAAAATTTTTTTTTTTACTTTTTTTAACTCAACTTGATTTACTTATAAATATTTTTTTACAGATCTTAAAAAGGTTAAACCATTTTGTGTCAACATGTGTGTAATGATTTTTTTTTGTAATATTTGTACTTCTATTGACTTCTATCATCCATTTTTAGAAATCAAAGTTTTACATACTTTTCTACTGATATTATATTAATTACTAATTGATTGTAACTGCCGATAAATTTAATACATCAATAGTAAAACAAATAAAATTAATAACCAAATTCATAATAATCAATTTGAAAAATATCAAATGCCAATTATCTACAATATTTCCTTGTGCCCACTATATAAAACAAAAATATAAATATAAACAAAACAAATTAAAGCAATAGCCAAAAACAACAAATACAAAACATAAAAGCGCAATAGAGCTAACCATACTGTGAATAATTTTTAAAGAGAGAATGGAAAATTCGTTTGAAATGCAAAATAATAAAAATAACAAAAAAAAATTTTAAAAAAAGCAAGTAAAAAGAATAAACAAGAAAGTTCAACAACTATAGACAGAGACAGTGAAGAGAAGTCCTGCAAACTTCTATGATTGAGAGTGTATCAAAAGTACCTCTTTTTTCTAACACTGAATCCCCTTTTAAATTAATAACAACCATGGACAAACGTTTTGATAAATTAACCAAAGATCTTACTGAAAAATTGCAAACAATCATACAAACTATGTTGTAGTTGTGCTTTTTCATTGAAGTTCCTTCAATATGTAAAGCAATGATTCGTGCTTTTTAACATTCAAGCTTTTAATTCTATTTATAGAAATTAGAACTAAAGCAAAGAAACTTTTACACGGTTGTTTTTATTTTTGTGTATAACATCCTAACTAGGGTTTATGTCCCGGGAATTCCCGGGACGGGATTCCCGGGAATCCCGCCCTTTTTTCAATCCCGCAATCCCGGGAATTTCGTGCGGGATTTCTCGGGATTTCTTTTATTCGTTTACAGAAATTTTAGCTAGTATATTAAAATTTTGGAAGCTTTATTTCAATTAAAAACATTCATTGTTTTAAAAATAATTTAAATAAAAAACATTTAGAATTAAAAAATGCGATTTAAAATTTAACAATATAATATATAATATAAAAAATATTATTGAGGCCGAATTTTTGGGGTTTAGTTAAACCGAAAACAAATTTTATTAGACATTATCAAGTTTAAATACCAACAAAAATACTCGTACCCCGGAAATTTTATATTTTTTATTGATGGTCTTTGTTCAAATAAAGCAATATTCATAAACAACATTTCAAAATCAGTATTTCAGCTCCAAGTACCTCCAAAAAAACTCGTCATTAAAATTAAAAAAAAAAAAAATATATAATATTTTCGTATTTTTAATTGATGTGTTTTGAGTTTTTATTACTTCAAATAATTTCCTTTAAATTTTTGAAGTAATAAAAACTTTTGTTTAAGTTGTATTTTTCAAATTTTGTGTTTATGTTAGATTTTTTAGTATTGTTTGCCTTTAGGTCATAAATTAAAAAAAAAATTAAAATACAAATATTTTGTATTTTATTTTTCAATATTTTATTTTTTAATTTTCTTCCGATATTTCGATTTGCATCGCAAATCATCCTCTGGGATATTTAAAAAATACAATATATTAAAAAATATATTTTTGAACGGGACTGAGTTGAAAACTACTCGCTGCACTTAAAGCTTACTATTATTTTTAAAATAATGCATCAGATGCTTTTTCAAATTATTTTGGATTTTTTATATGTTAATTTAAAAAAAAATGCAACAATGAAAATTAAATAATTTTTTTTAAGTAGTTGTGCCATAAAAAGTTTCTATTCAAAAAATACCAATTAAAGTTATAAAACTATTTAATAATATTTTAGTGCCTATTTTTATAAAAAGATTTAGACGATTTGCCTAAAAATTTGTGTGAAAAATACTCACTTTTAAACTTTTTAATAAAAATAGACGAATACTTCTGAAAATCTGCATAGAAACAAAATATCTAGAAATAGAAATTTTTGGATTCCATATTTAATCAAAAAATCGATAGTAGTTCTGATTCTAAAGCTGGTCCTATACAAATTTGCACCCATTAACAATTCCATTATATCATGAAAGAATTTATGATTCAATTTGTTTAACCGTTTAAACCGCGAATTAATATTTAATTAATGTATTTCGAAGAGTTGTTTTAAAATTAAGACGGCCGTCCATACAAATATATTACCTGCATATTAATTCGCTGTTTAAACTGTTAAACGAATTGATCTCGAAAAAGTGGAAGATATGGATATTTTATATTAAGCCCTTATTTCGGAATATGTATATTAAGTAGATTTTCTCATGACTGCAACCAAAAGATGAACTTTGTCGTAAGTTTTTTTTAATAGATATCGAGTTTTTCAAGTAAACATACGTCGGATATATTAATTTTCTAACGAGCGGGAATTCCCGGGATCCCGGGAAATTCAGAAAAAAATCCCGCTGTCCCGGGAAATGAAAAAGTTCGGGAAAAGAAAAACCCTAATCCTAACACAACATGCGTATAAATACTAACATGTTGCAATTAAGGAATATTACTTAACAATTTGGACTGTACCTGGTCTGTGGGTATTTTATTGTAGATTTTTAGTTGAGAGCTCTCCCAACAAACACCAGTTCAAGCCTTAGAGAAAATTTGAGATTTACATTTGATATCAAGCGTATATTTCAAATCTGTCTCGATAAATAAAGTTGAGTCCATAATTTTATATTGATTAATATTTGAAATCGATTTGAAAAATACACTTGTAAAAGCTTTGATATTTCTATATAAACTTCTGTATTGTTCTCTAGTGTTTTTCTACTTAAAAGCATAGGTTTGAGATTTATCATTTATATCAAATGATTTTCAAACTGAAAACAAGTTTTTTTAAATTTTTTAGAAAAATTATCTTCACGTTAGAGAATTATATATATTTCAAGTAGTTGTGAAGTATTTTTCTACATTCGATAATGATTTGAGATAATTTTGTATGTATAACGTATCTCAAATAACAAAACAAATTTGTCAATAAATAAAAAATATAATGGAAAATTTTAGGAACAACGCGTAAATACGCCTAATTTTATAGGAAGAGGCGACGCGTTTTAAATAAATGTTAACATTTAAAAGGAGCTAAGAAGGCAAGTAATAAAATATGATAACAGTAAACATAAAAAATTAACTTATTTCATCAACAGATCGTACTTTTTGCATCGAATGAATCAAATATCGCCAATTTAAAAGTCCATCAAGGTTGTGCTTTGAATTTTTCAGGTAAGATATAATTTAAACTAAGCATTTTTAAACTCTCCTTTTTTCATTATGAGATTTCGATCAAGAGTTTTGTATTCACCACTATAAAGTTGCGTTTACAACTGTTTTCAAATTCCGAGATTTCAATGGAAATCTCGAACGGAAATCTTGACCGTTTACATTTGGACTTTATGACAGTAGTGAGATTTCGATTTGACAGCTGCACTTTTTTTGTAAACAAAGTACCATAAAAAAATAACCTCAAATTAAAAATATTTCTAAAAACCATTTTATTCATTGGCGGAGTACAATTTACATTATTTTATATAAAGATCTAACGCTAAATATGTTAGTAAATTTGTTTTTTTATAAGGACGACAAGCTAGAACCCAGATTTTGCAATATTTTGCCGGAAGGAAGACATGCACTTCCCAATGCTTTCTTCATAGTTATGCTTCGCGGGAAGCAAAAATTAGAACCACGCAACACTTCTTATAATCATTAGTACATTTCCATTGGGTCTAAAGTCATATTTATTAAATTAATAATTTTTTTATTTCATTATTTTGTGTTATTTTTAGGTTATTTTTTTAGTCAGCTGTTGACCATCGTTGCCACTTTTTCATGCAAAAACTCTACAAATTAAGCGAAACACAGTGTTGTATTCTGCAAAAGTCTCCAGATTTGTGAGATTTTCATGAGATTTCTTCGAAATCTCGCAAATTTACGGGATTTCCTTTGTATTGGGAATCTCGGGATTTCACATGAGATTTTCACTGAAATCTCAATTTTAGTCGAAATCTCGGGATTTGGGTGCAGATGTAAATGCAACATAAAAACCAATAAAAAAATCTTATGGACATTTTATTTAAAAAAACAGCCTGTATACAGTTCTAATAAATATGTTACATGGGCCAGTTTTATAGTCAGAACTATGGACGATTTTTGTCCTAAATATTTCTTAAGTTAGAAATTTTGTTTGAAAATTTCTGGCTTAAGCAAAATTTTATAAAAAAATCTTTCTCAGTTCTGACTATAAAACTAGCCCTTAAAATTTAATGTCTATAAGATTCTCTTAATTGTCTTTGCACATTTAGACTGCACAAAAACTACCTAGTTTATGGCCGTTGCTAGTTTTTACTTGGCAAAACGCATACATAAAAACAAACAAAAACTAGTTTTGTACAAAAACTAGGTAGTTTTTGCTCAGTCCAAATACAGTATAAGAACTAATTTTTGTCCGAAATACTACTCAAGTTACAAAAAAAAATTTCAGCATTTCTTAATTAAGCAAAATTTTAGAAAAACTTTTTTATTTCTGACTATAAAACTGAAAATAACTTTTTACCACTCGGGAGTTTTATTTTTTTTAATTTTAGTGAGTATGAGTTAATAGGTTGATAGGTCCAGTAAAATGAATTTGTTAGCGGCGGATCTAATTGCCTAGTTAATAGCTTAGGAATACCTAATGAATGACACTAACAGGCAATACCATTATCGATTCAAACCGCTTGCAACCGACTACCTTTACCCTTAAAATAGCATTAGAAAAATAACCGAAAATACCGTTACCGAGATAACTAATTTATCGTTATACTTAGAGTACCGCTCTTTTTAAAATACCGTATCCTGAAATGATGTTATCCTTAAAATTTCGTTACCATTATTCTGAATTCTCTTCTTTTGGTAGTTGCACATGGTTATTTAGTATTTTGCAAGTTTTTATTTCAGCTTTTTTTTTTGTAAAAAAAAGTCTTGCAGTATACACCGAAATAACTAAATACAGTTACTTTTGAAATACCGTTACCGAAATAACTAAATACCGTTATATAACCAGAATACTAATATCCTTAAAATACCGTTGGCTAGAAAACTAAAATACCAATATCCTTAAGATACCGGTATCGAAATAAATGACATAGCGTTACCCTTAAAATACTGTTATTTAAATATTCTAAAATAGCCTTATCCTTACAGATTATTTCGGTTACCAACAGTGATTAAAACAATAGATTTAAGACATAAAAAATTTGTTTGGACTTTAGAAATAAAAGCATTTTACCGTAGCAATTGGGGTGGTCAATCCATTAAGAAAGACATTTCTCTTGAAATGCTTAATTTTAACTTTTACTTTTTCCCTGCATTATAACCAATTTATCATAAACTGACTAATAATCCCCGTCACTTTATTTTTTAGGATAAAATTGGAAGATACCTGTAACTACAAATTCTTGGGTCATATTACCATTCCATGTCAAAAGATCTACGGAGAATAGTAAGTAAAATACTAGTCGAGGGAGAATGGAGGGAGGGAATTGTTTCGAAAAACGAACAAATATAAAATTATTCGTTTTTGTGCAACAATAATACATATTTTTATGGAAAAACGAATAATTTTATATTTGTTCGTTTTTCGAAACAATTCCCTCCCTCCATTCTCCCTCGACTAGTATTTTACTTACTATTCTCCGTAGATCTTTTGACATGGAATGGTAATATGACCCAAGAATTTGTAGTTACAGGTATCTTCCAATTTTATCCTAAAAAATAAAGTGACGGGGATTATTAGTCAGTTTATGATAAAGTGGTTATAATGCAGGGAAAGAGTAAAAGTTAAAATTAAGCATTTCAAGAGAAATGTCTTTCTTAATGGATTGACCACCCCAATTGCTACGGTAAAATGCTTTTATTTCTAAAGTCCAAACAAATTTTTTATGTCTTAAATCTTTTGTTTTAATCACTGTTGGTAACCGAAATAATCTGTAAGGATAAGGCTATTTTAGAATATTTAAATAACAGTATTTTAAGGGTAACGCTATGTCATTTATTTCGATACCGGTATCTTAAGGATATTGGTATTTTAGTTTTCTAGCCAACGGTATTTTAAGGATATTAGTATTCTGGTTATATAACGGTATTTAGTTATTTCGGTAACGGTATTTCAAAAGTAACTGTATTTAGTTATTTCGGTGTATACTGCAAGACTTTTTTTTACAAAAAAAAAAAGCTGAAATAAAAACTTGCAAAATACTAAATAACCATGTGCAACTACCAAAAGAAGAGAATTCAGAATAATGGTAACGAAATTTTAAGGATAACATCATTTCAGAATACGGTATTTTAAAAAGAGCGGTACTCTAAGTATAACGATAAATTAGTTATCTCGGTAACGGTATTTTCGGTTATTTTTCTAATGCTATTTTAAGGGTAAAGGTAGTCGGTTGCAAGCGGTTTGAATCGATAATGGTATTGCCTGTTAGTGTCATTCATTAGGTATTCCTAAGCTATTAACTAGGCAATTAGATCCGCCGCTAACAAATTCATTTTAACTGGACCTATCAACCTATTAACTCATACTCACTAAAATTAAAAAAATAAAACTCCCGAGTGGTAAAAAGTTATTTTCAGTTTTATAGTCAGAAATAAAAAAGTTTTTCTAAAATTTTGCTTAATTAAGAAATGCTGAAATTTTTTTTTGTAACTTGAGTAGTATTTCGGACAAAAATTAGTTCTTATACTGTATTTGGACTGAGCAAAGACTACCTAGTTTTTGTACAAAACTAGTTTTTGTTTGTTTTTATGTATGCGTTTTGCCAAGTAAAAACTAGCAACGGCCATAAACTAGGTAGTTTTTGTGCAGTCTAAATGTGCAAAGACAATTAAGAGAATCTTATAGACATTAAATTTTAAGGGCTAGTTTTATAGTCAGAACTGAGAATGATTTTTTTATAAAATTTTGCTTAAGCCAGAAATTTTCAAACAAAATTTCTAACTTAAGAAATATTTAGGACAAAAATCGTCCATAGTAGAGTTGTGAAATTTCGGTATTTTTTGAGTACTCAATACTACTCAATACTTTTCAATTGAGTACTCGATACTACTCAATACTTTTAACGGTTTTTTTAATTTAAAAATAAAAATGTTATGAATTCGTATTTATTAGGAAAAATTATCACAATTCACATACACGTGTTAAATAACTATTGTTATTTACATTTTAATTAATTTAAAACATTTTAAATAAATTAATTAAATAATTTTTCCCAAAAATTCGTTACAAATTTCTTTGCTTCACAAATAGAGTTGTATTTTCAGAGCTGTATTTTTAGAGTACTATTTTTAGAGTTGTATTTTTATAAGAAAAATACACATTTCTACGGAAAATTGCATCTTTAAAAGTATTGAGTAGTACCGTTTTAGTATTGAGTACTCAAAAAAACAGTCAGTATTGAGTACTCAGTACCGGAATACTCAATACTTTTACAACTCTAGTCCATAGTTCTGACTATAAAACTGGCCCATGTAACATATTTATTAGAACTGTATACAGGCTGTTTTTTTAAATAAAATGTCCATAAGATTTTTTTATTGGTTTTTATGTTGCATTTACATCTGCACCCAAATCCCGAGATTTCGACTAAAATTGAGATTTCAGTGAAAATCTCATGTAAAATCCCGAGATTCCCCATACAAAGGAAATCCCGTAAATTTGCGAGATTTCGAAGAAATCTCATGAAAATCTCACAAATCTGGAGACTTTTGCAGAATACAACACTGTGTTTCGCTTAATTTGTAGAGTTTTTGCATGAAAAAGTGGCAACGATGGTCAACAGCTGACTAAAAAAATAACCTAAAAATAACACAAAATAATGAAATAAAAAAATTATTATTAATTTAATAAATATGACTTTAGACCCAATGGAAATGTACTAATGATTATAAGAAGTGTTGCGTGGTTCTAATTTTTGCTTCCCGCGAAGCATAACTATGAAGAAAGCATTGGGAAGTGCATGTCTTCCTTCCGGCAAAATATTGCAAAATCTGGGTTCTAGCTTGTCGTCCTTATAAAAAAACAAATTTACTAACATATTTAGCGTTAGATCTTTATATAAAATAATGTAAATTGTACTCCGCCAATGAATAAAATGGTTTTTAGAAATATTTTTATTTTGAGGTTATTTTTTTATGGTACTTTGTTTACAAAAAAAGTGCAGCTGTCAAATCGAAATCTCACTACTGTCATAAAGTGCAAATGTAAACGGTCAAGATTTCCGTTCGAGATTTCCATTGAAATCTCGGAATTTGAAAACAGATGTAAACGCAACTTTATAGTGGTGAATACAAAACTCTTGATCGAAATCTCATAATGAAAAAAGGAGAGTTTAAAAATGCTTAGTTTAAGGTTGCGTTTACACTTCCATCGAAATCCTGAGATTTCGCTATTCACCACTCTGAAAAAACAATGAAGAAAAGCATATAAATATACAAATTTTAAAAAACCACACATAGTTAGCTCTAATAAATACATTTTTATAAAAATTTAACGTTTATATGCTTTCCTTCATTGTTTTTTGAGAGTGGTGAATAGCGAAATCTCGGGATTTCGATGCAAGTGTAAACGCAACCTAAATTATATCTTACCTGAAAAATTCAAAGCACAACCTTGATGGACTTTTAAATTGGCGATATTTGCTTCATTCGCTGTAAAAAGTACGATCTGTTGATGAAATAAGTTAATTTTTTATGTTTACTGTTATCATATTTTATTACTTGCCTTCTTAGCTCCTTTTAAATGTTAACATTTATTTAAAACGCGTCGCCTCTTCCTATAAAATTAGGCGTATTTACGCGTTGTTCCTAAAATTTTCCATTATATTTTTTATTTATTGACATTTTTGTTTTGTTATTTGAGATACGTTATACATACAAAATTATCTCAAATCATTATCGAATGTAGAAAAATACTTCACAACTACTTGAAATATATATAATTCTCTAACGTGAAGATAATTTTTCTAAAAAATTTAAAAAAACTTGTTTTCAGTTTGAAAATCATTTGATATAAATGATAAATCTCAAACCTATGCTTTTAAATAGAAAAACACTAGAGAACAATACAGAAGTTTATATAGAAATATCAAAGCTTTTACAAGTGTATTTTTCAAATCGATTTCAAATATTAATCAATATAAAATTATGGACTCAACTTTATTTATCGAGACAGATTTGAAATATACGCTTGATATCAAATGTAAATCTCAAATTTTCTCTAAGGCTTGAACTGGTGTTTGTTGGGAGAGCTCTCAACTAAAAATCTACAATAAAATACCCACAGACCAGGTACAGTCCAAATTGTTAAGTAATATTCCTTAATTGCAACATGTTAGTATTTATACGGCATGTTGTGTTAGGATGTTATACACAAAAATAAAAACAACCGTGTAAAAGTTTCTTTGCTTTAGTTCTAATTTCTATAAATAGAATTAAAAGCTTGAATGTTAAAAAGCACGAATCATTGCTTTACATATTGAAGGAACTTCAATGAAAAAGCACAACTACAACATAGTTTGTATGATTGTTTGCAATTTTTCAGTAAGATCTTTGGTTAATTTATCAAAACGTTTGTCCATGGTTGTTATTAATTTAAAAGGGGATTCAGTGTTAGAAAAACGAGGTACTTTTGATACACTCTCAATCATAGAAGTTTGCAGGACTTCTCTTAAATGTTTATTTGTTGGGTTATAATCGTTGTTCATTTGTGATGCTTCACTGTCTCTGTCTATAGTTGTTGAACTTTCTTGTTTATTCTTTTTACTTGCTTTTTTTAAAATTTTTTTTTGTTATTTTTATTATTTTGCATTTCAAACGAATTTTCCATTCTCTCTTTAAAAATTATTCACAGTATGGTTAGCTCTATTGCACTTTTATGTTTTGTATTTGTTGTTTTTGGCTATTGCTTTAATTTGTTTTGTTTATATTTATATTTTTGTTTTATATAGTGGGCACAAGGAAATATTGTAGATAATTGGCATTTGATATTTTTCAAATTGATTATTATGAATTTGGTTATTAATTTTATTTGTTTTACTATTGATGTATTAAATTTATCGGCAGTTACAATCAATTAGTAATTAATATAATATCAGTAGAAAAGTATGTAAAACTTTGATTTCTAAAAATGGATGATAGAAGTCAATAGAAGTACAAATATTACAAAAAAAAAAATCATTACACACATGTTGACACAAAATGGTTTAACCTTTTTAAGATCTGTAAAAAAATATTTATAAGTAAATCAAGTTGAGTTAAAAAAAGTAAAAAAAAAAAAATTTTTTTTGTGCCCGAGCTGGGATTCGATAATAGTACCTCAGTCACATATATAATTATGTGTGGGGTTATATATGACAATATATAATAACATATTAAAATATTATAATTTCCAAGTTGCAGTAAACATAACTTTCAGGTGCTGTTGGCAGTAAATGGGTTAATTTTTTTAAGATCTGTTAAAAGAATATTTACAAGTAAATTAAATTGAGTTAAAAAAGTAAAAAAAAAATTTTTTTGTGCCCGAGCTGGGATTCGATAGTAGGGTCTCTCAGGTAATATGTGACTATATACAATTATATATTAATTGTTAATCTTGCACCATATATGGAATAATATATAATCATATCTTATATCATTTAATGTAATATATAATCATATATAAAAATATCTTACATCATACAACCCGACTAAAAAAGTTTTCATATAATCTTATATGATTTGATATAATTATAAATGTTGATATGCGTTGATATTAACACTTTGGTTTTATAAATATGTTTGACATGACGTTATATATAATCATATGCGTTTTGGTCTCCAGCCATATATTAAGTGATCTGCGATATAGTTTATACATAATTATGTATAATAGCGTATAAGCTTCTATAAACAATCTTATATCAAAATATAAAACAAAGTTAATAGAAAATTGTATTAATTTTATATATACTTATATCTGACATGATATCTAATTATACAAAATTTTATAAAGTTTAATTGCACTAAAAAAATTAAAAAAAAACTCAGAAATTGTGGATCAGGTTTTGAATTTTTTACTTTGACATATAAATAAATGTTTATATTTGAATTTAACATCTATTTTTCAAATATTTGGCAAAATACTCTTTAATAAAATAAAAATAATTTTAAAGAAATAAGGAAAAAAAAATTTTTTCATTGTGGAATTAAAGGTCGAAAGAATTACTTTGAAGTTTAAAAATAAAAATTAGACAAACACATGTTGAAATAAATATGCCCAGGTGGGAAAATACGATCGTGAAAACGTTTTCAAAGCATTTTAAAAGGTGGTACAAACGTTTTCAGAATACATATATCGATTTACAAGTTTAAAGCGTTTTGACAACGCCCCAAATGATAACCATGATTTACGGTGTGAGGATGGTACTTTATAAGGTTTTCAAAGCGTTGCAGAAAAAAAAATTTAAAATGCTTTTTCAACCGTCAAACTAGCGTATGTAGAACATTCTGGTTTACAATTTCAGAGCATTGTGAAAACGACCCAAATGATAACCATGATTTACGGTCTCAGGGTGGTATTTTATATCGTTGTCAAACCGTTCCAAAAACAAATTTCAAAGTACTATCTCGACGGTCTTTAAACGTTATTACAACATACCAATTTTAACGCTGTCAAAGCGTTAGAAAATAAACAAATGAAGTACTTGCAATCGTTTTAAATACAAATATGGGAATCATTTTTTAAAACATTTTTATATATTAACATTTTTTAATAAATTATATTTTATTAAATTTGAATTAAAATTAAGGGGGTAATTTTCTAAAACACTTCGGTGAAGTGTTGCGTTATTTCTATAGAAATTGTTTTTGTTACAAAAACAATTTACATTGAAAGTTCCCTTCACTTCACCCAAGTGTTTTACGAAATTAGGTAGTAATTGTAAAGTTATGAAAAATACACTTAAATTGATAAACTTAAACATAAAAAGTATTTTATTCAGGATTTTGAATTATTTAAAATATTACACAGAAAAAAATGCTTGTACTGTTGGGTTATTCTCGACTAAAATTTTATCATATTAACAAACAAATCGGTTGTATGTAGAAACATACAATTATAAATACAATGAAATTGTATTTATAAATTGTATTATATTGTAAAACAATATTTATACGAATTGAAATTGCGGAAACTACGTAGAAAATTAAACATTTAAAATTATCAATTAAATTGTTAATTCTTTTTTAATTCACTTCATCTCACCTTGACAACGTATGCCTACTCAGTAATTGAAATATTCTAGTAATTAAAGAAATTTTTAGCATCAAACATTGTAAACACAATTGTTATAAATGGCCAAATTTATAATGCAACAACTGATGTTTTTAAGTATCCACTTTCATCAAAAGAAATTGGATTGTATAATGTAAAAAAAATTAATGAAAATTATGCTGATATTAGTATAAACCCAGCAAAAATGTGGAAGCAGTAAACTAAAATACCAATATCCTTAAGATACCGGTATCGATATAAATGACATAGCGTTACCCTTAAAATACTGTTATTTAAATATTTTAAAATAGCCTTATCCTTACAGATTATTTCGGTTACCAACAGTGATTAAAACAAAAGATTTAAGACATAAAAAATTTGTTTGGACTTTAGAAATAAAAGCATTTTACCGTAGCAATTGGGGTGGTCAATCCATTAAGAAAGACATTTCTCTTGAAATGCTTAATTTTAACTTTTACTTTTTCCCTGCATTATAACCACTTTATCATAAACTGACTAATAATCCCCGTCACTTTATTTTTTAGGATAAAATTGGAAGATACCTGTAACTACAAATTCTTGGGTCATATTACCATTCCATGTCAAAAGATCTACGGAGAATAGTAAGTAAAATACTAGTCGAGGGAGAATGGAGGGAGGGAATTGTTTCGAAAAACGAACAAATATAAAATTATTCGTTTTTCCATAAAACTATGTATTATTGTTGCACAAAAACGAATAATTTTACTCGGTTTTTAGAAATCCCCTGAACACATAATACATATTAAAAAAAATTATCTTATTTACACTAAATCATTGTTTTATTTTAAGGTATCTTAACATGGCCGATAACCATTTCAACATCCAGGATTATTAAGTTTAGATAAAATTTTATGTCGTTTAATTTTGTTATTATTTTTAAAAATGTAAATTTTTTAAGTGTAAGAATAAAAAAATTAAAAAAATAACTTTATTTTTTATATTGGAGGGCGATTTGATATATTATATAATTCTCAAGTTTTTATATACAGTATTTCTCTATTATAGAAATAATATCAATAAAAATAAAAAAATTAAGTTAGAGGTAGATTTGAAAAATATTTGGAATTTGTGTTATTATTAAGAATACTTTTCGACTCTAAAATGATTTGAGAACTATGCTAGACCTCTAACTGCCGTTTTTATGGAGAACGCCATCATTCTCGAATTGAGAATAAAAATTCTCAACCCTATTCTCAAAGGTAACGTTTGAGAATTAAGTTTGTTATCAAATCTATATATATTCGGTTTCAATAGTAAATGTTTGTTGGGCTACATCTCTACCGCTGTTTTTGACGAATTTTTGAAAAAAATTGATTTTTTTATTTTGGTGCATAATATCCCAGCGGACCAAATCTTGTTGGTTTGTAGTTTCGTCCGCCGGATTATTTCAGGCATGTGTTATATATCCGGATTTATAGAAATCTAGTGGAAAATTACTGTTGAAAATTCCAGAGCTCTACATCTCTCCCGCTGTTTTTTGACGAATTTTTGAAAAACATGATTTTTTTTATTTTGTTTTGGTGCATAATAACCGAGCGGACCAAATCTTGTTGGTTTGTAGTATCGTCCGCCGGATTATTTCAGTCATGTGTTATATGTCCAGATTCATAGAAATGTAGTGGAAAATTATTCTTGAAAATTTTAGAGGTCTACATCTCTCCCGCTATTTTTGACGAATTTTTGAAAAATATGGATGAATTAGAATTTTATATTACCCTGTAGAACATTGTGTGGAAAAATAATTTTTATAAATTTTTTACAAAATAAAACATATTTTTACGATTTTATTAACATTTTATATGTATATATACATATTTTTAAGTTATTTGGTAAACTTTTCAAATACCAAGTGCTTTTGTTTACATTTATAACTCCACTGCTTTTGTTTACATTTATAGCACCACGTGCGTTTTGTTTACATTTATATCCACCACGTGCTTGTCTGCTGTTTGTTATTTACAAAAAAAGCAGCTGTTATATACGAGTACTAAGGGCAGTGTCACACGTTCAATATATATTGTGATATTTGGATCGCGATCCATTTTAATGGATTGATGGATCGCGCGTGTATGCTACATGTTCAATATTTATCGCGTCAGTATTTACATTATTTTTGTGCTGTGCTGGTCGTTAATTAAAAAAATGTCGCGAGAAAAAAAAAAAAAGAAATCCTGTTTAGCTATTTTGCTTGCTTTTTTATTGAAGAAATGTGTTATAAATGTTTTATCTTTTTTGTTTGCACTGCGTATTTTATTTCATTTGTTTTATTTTCTTTATTCTTTCACTTTTTACTATTGTATCGCGAATTGATATCATGAACTATGCTACACGTCCAATATTTATCGCGTGATCCGGGACCGTTATCTGGATTTCAAAAAATTGGGAATTTAAGAACTATTGACACATGTTGTTTTGTAAAACACCTAATTAAATTAGAAATAACTTACTATGCAACGTATTACTAGCTAATTTGGTTTCATATATATTTTATTGTCTGCGACTCACCCTATATAAAGCAGAACAGGGTTGCATTTCACATGTTTTTTCCGCAAACTTTTTCGATGCGTGAAATACAGAAACGGGGTGCAGGATCGCGGTCAATATATATTGAACGTGACACTGCCCTAACGATTACTTGTTAAATCTTGTTAACTCGAGTACTTGGATCTTGTTAAATTCACTGTCGTTGAAAATTAATTGTTATCGAGTTCTAATGCATAGTACTCAAATAACAATACTTTCCCAGCACTGCCTTTTATTTTCACACGTGGGGAACACACTAAACAGTGAATTTTGTCGTATTCTTATTTTAAATAAATAAAAACTGTGGTAAGTTGTTCGTTTTTAAAATGTAGACAGTTACGGCGGGTCTCATCTGTAGGATTAACTTAACTATAAACAAAAGAAAATGGCAAAAAAATATACACGAAACAACAAATTTTTGGGTTAACTAAAGTTTAAACCTGCAGTATGAGACTCACCGTTAAGGTATAATGAATTTCCTAAACTGAAAAATTAATATATGTACTGAGTTTTGAAACAGATTTATAGTGCCCGACATCGTTTTTTGTTAGGTTAAATTCACCACCAGAAGTAGCATGTGTAACTTTCTAGCTGCCCGTTAATAGTTAATAGTTTCGAAAATTTTTTATGCCGGATTAAAGGTGCTTGAATAAGATATTTAATGACAGCCATTTCGTTCCGTTCAGATAACGCATTCCGAAGTTAAAAATTTATAAATTAAATGATTTATCCAAACTTAAGAGAGCCATAATTCGGAAAATATAGGCCGCCAACAAAAAAAAAATTTTTTTCTGAACTCACCTATTTTACCCCTAAATTCGGTTTTTTTTGAGCTACGCCCGTAAAGTAGATTTGTTCCCTGGATTTGTTTAAAACTAAGTAGTTAATTTCGTAAAACACTTGGGTGAAGTGAAGGGAACTTTCAATGTAAATTGTTTTTGTAACCTAGTGTCTTCAAATGCAATGAAATGTGCAAAGAAATTTGAAATTAACACACAAAGCAATAACAAAATTATTTTCGTTGTTGTTTTGTGTGTTATTTTCAAATTTCTTTGCACATTTCATTGCATTTGAAGACACTAGGTAACAAAAACAATTTCTATAGAAATAACGCAACACTTCACCGAAGTGTTTTAGAAAATTACCCCCTTAATTTTCAACCAGGATTGGCAGCAATACCGCTAAAATACCGTTATCGATTCAATGCCCTTTCAACTGACCACCTTTACCCCTAAAATACCGTTACCGAAATAACCTAAATACCGTTATCCTTAAAACACCGTTACCGAAATAACTGAAATACCGTTATCCTTAAAATACCGATACCGAAATAAATAAAATATCGATACCCTTAAAATACATAACTTTACCATCAGCCAGCCATCACGCATAAGCAACATTAGCTCAGACGGTAGAACGTTTGCCTTACAAGCAGGAGGTTGTGTTATGGAGCCCTACTTCGACGCCAAGTAGATTATTTTTAATTCTTAATTTTTTTATTAGTTTATTTGAAAAGCTTTTTTTAAGATCAACGACCGGTCTCCGCCCCCTTTGGACCTCTCCTGCGTGTCATCTGGGACCTCTCCTGCGTGTCCTCTGGGACCGGTCCCTTTCCCCGTAATTAATTAGTAATAGAAAAAATAAAATTAAAATTAAAAAAAAATTTAACCCGCTCGGTGTCGACAGCATGTTAATGTTTAAACTTTAATTCCAAATGTCTCCGCTAGGGGGTGCTGCAAAGCCATAAAAGTAATAAAATGTACTTCTTGGGCATAGATCTACATTTCCATGAAGTTTGGTCGGAAAATTCCCAGCCATTAAAATTCCCGTGTCAAAGGGTTAAGAAAAAAAAATCACGAATACAAGAGCTAACTTCGGAAAACGACTAGCACCATTGAACTCATCCTACTCAAATTAGCTTTTCCAGTAGGATGCCCAAGTTGTTATTCGGGAACAGTGTTATTAAAGAAATGAAGAAAGTTTCTTTGAAATGTTCACCTTAAAAATATTCGAAAATGTCGAATTATTGGATACGAAAAAATTCGGGCACAGTGTTATTAAAGAAATGAAAGTTTCTTTGAAATGTTCACCTTAAAAATATTCGAAAATGTCGAATTATTGGATATGAAAAAACCAGAGACCCAAAATAACTGTTATATTTCTAAAAAAGTCACCACCCAAATTTATTTAATTATAATATTTTAATAATGCACTATATTTTATAAATCATATTGCACAAAAAAATCACAAAGTTTGGCAAAGATTTTAATTTTTTCAATTTTTATATTTCACTCTATAAATTTCTGTTGTTTTTTGATTTTTATTTTAAAACTTTTTATAAAAGTTACAGAATGATTTTTTTGAAAAAATTAAGCAGTAACTTTTTTATTTGATAATAAAATAAAAATTAAAAATTGACCTAAATTGAATGCCGGAAGCTGCTGGAATATACATATTTACTCACTTTAAATCACTGTTCAATCTTTTATTAACACTAGTTGACATCATCAGGATATTATAATTGGTGAAGTCATTGGTTCTACGGCTTTTGATTTATACTCTTAATTGTTATTTTTTGATAAAGAAAAAAAATTACAAAATAACTTTTATTATTTTTGAAAAAATAAAAATCGTGTTTGGATTGTTTTTGTTTGAATTAAAAATATAAATCAAACAGAGCAAATAAACTGAAAACTAAAAATACTCAAACAAGAAATAATTGTAAAACAATCACTTTTTTGAATAAAAGTTATAACTGTTACGTCCCTGGAAAAAACGCTTTCTCGAAATTCGAAAATCTCGCTATTTAAAAAACCGGTTAAAAAAAAACCGGGTTTGTCAACTCTAGTTAACGGTATTTTAAATAATTTCGTTATGGTACTTTAAGGTTAGCGTTTTTAGGTTTAGGGCTTGCCAACCATGGCTAAAAGTATAAGTGGCTGCTAGCTTGAATTGAGCCATATATTTGCACCAAGGTGGACTGTAGGAAAAGTTTTTTTTAATAAGTGTTAAAGTTACTAAATGATGATAATTTTGATAGGGACATCTGATATATAATGAATGACTTATCAAATGTTTCCAAAATTACTGATATTTTAATGAACTCGAATTTTTAAGTGTTTCTTAATTGGTAAAAACTAATACATTCTTCATTATATATTGCAGATTGACTTGACATGGAGAGCTTTAATTTATTTTGAAGAATTTAAATTTGGACAACAAAATAATTATACGCACCAAAATAAGGTGGTAAGTAAGTATTATGATAGTAATACATTAATAAATATCAAGTTTTGAAATGATGACACTTTTTGATAGGGACATCTGAATAATATAATGAATGATTTATCATAAGCTTCCAAAAGCTACTGACAATATTAAATTAAAATTCAACTTTTTTTTTATTAAAACATGATGATATATATATGATTTTTTTTTAGATTTGGCAGGTGTTATATTTATAAAAACTCAGTGTTTTTGTATAACAACAGTAGAGGTAAGTTCATATACAAACATACTTTTTTTTTTAACATGTCTAATTGTGTTTGATAATTTTGATGGGACATCTGAAATAAAATAATTGATTTATCATAAGGAGTGAGATCATAAAAATGTTAACACACATTTTTGCCTATAACTTTGGTTCAAAGCTTCTCATATTTTTTTTTCGACAATTTACATTTTAAAAATATGTCAGTTAATAAATTAATTTACATCATGAGCTTTAATTTGCAATTTTTTACACAATAAACGATGAAAGAAAAGTGCGTTCAAAAATAATTAAATATTTTCAACAAAACCAAACATGGGCATACAAAAAAATGCCAAACAGACTAATGTATGCCGCCAAACACTTTCAAAAGTGGTAAAAATGTATCTGGAACACCTAACAATTGAAAGGAAGCTGGGAAAAGGAACAACGACTGGTTATCATAACATCGATAAGGCATATAAAGTTAAAAGCATCCTTAAGAGAGCTCCTAACACATCTGGCAGAAAAACAGCTCGGTTAGCCCAATGCTCGGACTTTTTTGTACGTAAAGTGGAACGTAAGGCAGGACTAAAGTCCTACAAAGTTCAAAAAGTTCCCGATAGAAGCGCTTGGGGGCCAAAACCAGAGCTCGAAAATTGAAATCAAATTTTATACAAAAATACAACTGTTGTGTAATGGACGAAGAAACTTATGTCCTGGCTGATTTTTCGCAGCTCCCTGGTCAAGAATTTTATGTTTCCGATGTTCGAGGAAATGTTGCGGAAAAATTTAGGTCGAAAAAGCAAACGAAATTCCCTAAAAATTCCTAGTGTGGCAAGCCATATGTAGCTGCGGCCAAAGAAGCCAGTCATTTGTGACATCTGGCTTTATAAACAGCGAAATTTATATCAAGGAGTGTTTGCAGAAGAGACTTCTTCCATTTTTGAGTCAGCACAATGTATCCACTTACTTTTGGCCCGATTTAGCATCTTGTCACTACAGCAAGAAAGCGCTGGAGTGGTGTAATGGTAATAATGTGGTTTTTGTACCAAGAAAGGCAAATCCACCAAACTGCCCGGAGCTCAGGCCAGTGGAGAGATATTGGGCTCTTGTTAAAAGAGAATTAAAGGCCACAAAAAAGGTCTCCCAGGACATGCAAGATTTCAAACGTAGGTGGACCACCTGCCCTAAAAAGGTGACAGAAACTACCATAAAAGCCTTAATGGGAGGGTTTCCGGAAAAAGTGGATACCTTGTGCGTAGTGGTTAGAATTCCGTGTGGTTTTTTTTGTTTGATTTTGTATTAAATTTCATTTAATAAGAATTTGGTTTAAAGTCTTAAAATTCAGGGTTTTTTTTTATTTAACTTTATGTGTGTTAACATTTTTATGGTCTCACTCCTTATGTTTACAAAAATTACTGATCTTATATTTTCTCATACTTGTATGTTTTTTCATTACTCAAATGCAATTACTTATATGTAAGGATAATGAAAATTAGTAATGATTATTAGAAAAAGTTAATTCCAACTGTGATTTTGATGTGCTATAACTCAAATGTTGTAGAGCACTTTCTGCCGAATATGTATCATATGAATTTTATTTTATTTTAGATAATTTATCATACCAAATAAAAATTGTAAATATTGGGAAGACATTATTATTTCATTACTTTTATGGAATCGCTATAGGAAAGGTATTAATTTTTTTCTTATGTCTCATTACAGTAACAAAGATCTAACTTAACCACAGTCTAAACTCTGGTTAAGGTAAGCATGGTCAAGGGCCATGATCTGGTGATGGGAGGTGATGCTGCTAATGCTCATCACTCTCTATGGGGCAGCGCTGACATAAATAATCGAGGTGAGTCACTGTTTGATTACCTACTATCCAGTAATTTAATTATATGTAATAGCAGTAGACTAACATTTAATAACAGGATTAGGGAAGAGGTTATTGACATAACTTTAGTATCGAATACTGGCTCTGTGAGAATTCAATACTAGTAAGTTTCACACGAATGTTTGTTTTCTGACCATTATAGGATTCTTTTCAGCATTGATCTTTCTCTTGAGGAAATGCTTTCATATATGTAGGACTCCAAAATACGATAACTCCAAGAATCATATATTTTTAGAGGAATTTAAAATTCTTGAGAAGGCTCATAATTTGGTAGCAGAGAAAACACTCGATTTTTGTATTTCTTGGTGCTATCTCAATACTTTGCAAAAAAGCATTAAATGGAACGGTGTTATAATTTAGGTGTCGGGACGCATTTTAGTTTTTTTATTTGGGCGTTGGGAAAACATTTAATTTTTATGTTTCTGGGTGCTTTCCCAGGGCTTGGTAAAGCGTGGAACGGTGTTATCATTTCGGCGTTGGGAAAGCATTGTTAACAAGCACTCATACCACCCCTTTCGGTGGTATGAGTGCCCTATGAACTTTTTATACCTGCAGGAGGAATTTTAGGAGTGGGGTCTACAGCCGTATATCATCCACCCGATGTACACGGCGATTATTAGACCTATATTGACCTATGGGTCACTAGCGTGGTGGAGGGCGGTGGACACGAAATCATGTGTCTCCAATCTCACTTACGTGCAACGACTGGCTTGTCAGGGTATATGGGACTGCCGTACAACACTCCAGGCGAGTTTGGAGGTGATGCTTGGCATCCAACGGTTGATATTTAATCAGGGGCACGGCGGCCAAGGAAGCTCTTAAACTGGGGGAGCTGCAGGAGCTGAGGCAACGCAGCTGGGAGTACAGTACCATTCTGTGAGACGTACTGTATTTTTCCGATCACGAACTTCCGGAGGACAACTGAGGTGATTGTACCGACCAAGGAGAACTGTGCCAAATACTTCGTTATCCGTAGTGGTGATATATCGGACGAAGACTTCTTGGATTTGGCAAGCGGACGATCAGAATGCTTAAAAGGAATCTTACGGGACTGCACTACGGGTCGAAAAGATGTGTACTGGGGTTACTCCCTTGCTGTAGAGACGAGGAGGAGGAGACAGTGAAGCTTTGTGATTGTCCGGGACTGAAGGAGTGGCGCCTGAGATATTTGTGAAGCAGATACTTCGACGACCTGGACAGTCTGCGGAATGTTACTCTGTCTGGTATCGCGGACATTTTGAAGGGGTTGGGATTGTTTTAGGTTTTTCGGGTCTTGGTCTCACGGTGGGCCTCAGAGTCAACTCGCCGTTTTGGCGGGCTCCCATTAAACCTAACTAATGGTCAACTGAATCCCAATACAATCCAGCTCAGCTCTATCGAAAGCCAAGTGGTTTTAACATTAATATTTTAGAGTTAATAGGTCTGTTCGGGTTCTCAACATTGGGATCCCGTGGGATCCCAATTTTACCACAAAGCGTTTTCTTACTGCACAATTGGGTAAATGATAGCTGTCATGAGAGAGTAACATTCTTGTTCTTCTTGCACGAAAAACCCCAGACTTTTTCGTGTAAATTTGGGTAAATTGTTTTTATCAGCTGTTATATCATCAGTTGGGTTCAACTAGTTCAATTGAGCTATTCACTAATTTGAACCAAAGGCCTAGTTCACAATTATTAGCTCTTTCAGTTCAATCGCTCATTTCATTCATTCATTCAGAAAATATGTTTATCATTTACAAAAATTAGTATGAAAGTTGCAAAAGTTTATCGGTTATGTTACAACTCCATAAAATTAACGACAATATTTTGAAGACGCTTGTTTAAATATGTTAAAGAGATAAATATGTAAATAAATCGAAGCTTTTGTTTAATATTAAAATCTTTACCAAATTTATTAAAGTACGGATTCCTTTTTGTAAATAGAAAAATTGATTAAAATTTGATTAAAATTTTTGATTTAAAAAGGGGTTTAACTAGAAAAGCTATCTAGATGTTTACAACAAATTGAACAAGAACTAGAAGAGCGCTCACCAAAACGAACTATAATGCACAAATCTATTGACATTTGTTTTTCGGGCTTCAAATATGGTTTTTCGCGTTCGTTTACTTTTGGGCACTTTTGTCACTTCGTGAGAGTGTTTCTTTTTAACTCTCATTTTACCGAAACTTACTTAAAAAGTAAAGAAACACACCTAATATGTCCCTACGGGGAATCAGGAGTCAATTGCCCTCCAAGGACCTATCCCGTGACCAGTCAACCGAAGGCATATTACTAAATTAGTACAAATTTAAACCAAAGAGAATGAATTAATTTTCTAAGTATTTTCTGATTCGTTACTTTCACAGTTGCTTTTAAAAAACTTGACCGATACCGAAATAAAAAACAAAATTCGCGGCATATTTTTTAAAATATTTTTGATTTATTTTACTCTTTTATTTTAAACTTTATTTTTTTACGATTTGCTTATTTTAGCTCTTCTTTTAAATTTTTATAATTTTTTGCTAACAAATTTTGTATTTTGTATTTTAATGTTAAAGCTGTTTTAGTTTTAACAATTGGTAGGTATTTCATTTAATTTTCGTTTTAACTTAAGGGCAATTTTTAAAATTTTTATTTATATTATCACAGTTTTAGAGGTAATTTTATAATTTTTAATTAATTTTTTAATTTAATTATGGCCAACGCAAAAAACAAGTCAACTGCCATTAAAGGACCTATCCCGTGACCGATCAATCGGGGGCATACTGAAAGAACTTCCACTATATTTGTGTGTGTGTTAGTGTTGTTTTCTTTTCTATTTTTTTCTTTTCCATTTTTTTTATTTGCTTGTTTTTCTTTTTTATTTGAACAGAAACGAAAAATATATAACTTTACCATCATCACGCATAAGCAACATTAGCTCAGACGGTAGAGCGTTTGACTTACAAGCAGGAGGCTGTGTTATCGAGCCCTATTAGGCGCCAAGTAGATTTTTTTACAATTTGTTAAATACGTTTGGGATTTTAGCATATTTAATTCCTGTAATGCAATTAATGTATATCCCGATAAAATAAAATTTAAAAAAAGATTATTTTTAATTCTTAATTTTTTATTAGTTTATTTGAAAAGTTATTTTTAGACACACCACCTTACTGTCACATGGCGTGGTGATTTCCAATGACGCCATGTTAAAGTGATATGTCTCTTTCAAACAAAAAGACCGATCAACGACCGGTCTCCGCCCCCTTGGGACCTATCCTGCGTGTCATCAGGGACCGGTCACTTTCCCCGTAGGTCGAGTTATGATGATAATTTTGATAGGGACATCTGAATTAAAATGAATGATTTATCATATGTTTCCAAAAATACTGATTGTGCACATTTTTAGTTAATACCTGTCTTATTTTGAACAAAGAAAATTAAACTATTATATGTTTTTTAATTGCAGATTAATGAATTGGTTGTACCAAGCTATTACGTGCATGCAAAATCGTTCTCCATCTTCGTTCTGATGATTTGATTTTAAATAAGGTTCGTTATTTTAACATTCCTTGCGTTTGCATTACACTCGAAATCTGGTTTAACCTAGATTTTGATCATATGGCACTGTAAATATTATACTTGAATTAGATTCCAAAATCTAGTTTAAACTAAATTTTGAGCGTAATTTAAACGCGACCTAAGATCTTAAATATTTGTTGTGATGATAATTTTTGATAGGGACATCTGAATTAAAATGACTGATTTATCACGTTTCCGAAACTACTGATTTTAATTATTTTTATGCATGTTAACATGCATTTTGAACTAAAAGTATTAATAATATTTTTATATTTTTTGATTACAGATCCAAAGCACCTGGCCAAAATTATTTAAATAAAGTTTGTTTTTCAAAATTTTGAAGGTGTTGGAATGGTTTTAGTTTTATGGGTCTTGGTCTCTCCATGTGGATGTGGGAGATACTGAGGAAATCACGATGGGCCTCAGAGTCAACTCGCCGTTTGGCGGGCTCCCATTAAACCTAACCAATGGTCAACTAAATCACAACACAATCCAGCTCATCTCTGGCGAAAGGCAAGTTGTTTCAACATTAATATTTTAGGGTTAACATGTGTTACTAGCGGGCGAAGCCCGCTAAGTTGTTAGCGTGACTTAAAGTTAAGAATTAAATTTCCCAGGTGGAAATTGAAGACGGTACAAAAAACAAAGCGCTGTGAAAGCGTTTGTTGTCAATGGTACAAAAAAAAAAAAAGAAGCGTTTTCACAGCGTTGAAAAACATTATTTTTGATTGCTTTTCGAACGTTCACAAACAGTATTTTAGGAGCGCTTTTCATACAAAATTTACAACCGTTTGTGAAATAAAATCACGGTTAAAACATTGCTTTAAAGCGTTTTTCTAACGTTTGCAAAAAGTACTTTAGCAGTACTTCTTTTAAAGAATATTTAACCGATTATTTAAAAAACACTAAAAACATTGATTTAAAGCGCCTTCAAAATGTTTGAAAAAGTGCATTCCAATGTCAGAGTTCTCTTTTTAAAGTGTTTGATCAAAATGATAAAAAAAAGTTTTTTTTATCTCTATATATAAAAGAATAACGTGACTGACTGACTGACTGACTCAACATCGCCCAGCCCAAACCGCTGAAGCTAGGAAGTTGAAATTTGGTATGTAGGTTCCTCTTTCGGGGTAGACGTCCATTAAGACGGGATTTTTGGAAATTCCTACCGGAACGGGCAAAAAGGGGGAAAGTGTCCCCCTTGACGGCCTGCCAAAACCCCTTTGGCTAGAAAGCTGAAATTTAAGATATGTGTTCCTTGGAGTAGGGGCTAACTTTTCTGGAAAGTACTTTCTAGAATTTTGGACAGGGACGTTGTAAAAATGGGGGTTAAAAAGGGGAAAAAGGCCCCCCTTGACGGCCTGCCAAACCGCTGGAGGTAGGAAGTTGAAATTTGGTATAAAGGTTCCTCCACTATCGTAGACATCCACCAAGACGGGAGTTTTGGAAATTTTTACAGGGACGGGCAAAACGGGGAAAAAGTCTCCCCCTTGAGGGCCTGCTCAAACTGCTGGAGCTATGAAGTTGAAATTTGGTATGTAGGTTCCTCGACCGGTGTAGACATCCGTTGAGACGGCATTTTTGGAAATTCTTATCGGGAGGGGCAAAAAGGGGACAAAAAAAGTACCTATTTCCAAAAAAGTACCTTTTCCCAAAAAAAGTACCTATTCCCAAAAAAAGTACATTTTTCCAAAAAAAATTCCTTTTTCCAAAAAAAGTACCTTTTTCCAAAAAAAGTACCTTTTTCCAAAAAAAGTACCTTTTTTAAAAAAAGTACCTTTTTCCAAAAAATGTACCTTTTTCTAAAAAAATGTACCTTTTCCAAAAAAAAAAGTACGTTTTTCCAAAAAAAGTACCTTTTTCCAAAAAAAATTCATTTTTCCAAAAAAAGTACCTTTTTCCAAAAAAAGTACCTTTTTCCAAAAAAAGTACCTTTTTCCAAAAAAATTCATTTTTCCAAAAAAAAGTACCTTTTTCCAAAAAAAGCACCTTTTTCCAAAAAAAATTCCTTCTTCCAAAAAAAGTACCTTTTTCCAAAAAAAAGTACCTTTTTCCAAAAAAAGTACCTTTTTTCAAAAAAGTACCTTTTTCCAAAAAAAAATTCATTTTTCCAAAAAAAGTACCTTTTTCCAAAAAAAGTACCTTTTTCCAAAAAAAGCACCTATTTCCAAAAAAAAGTACCCTTTTCCAAAAAAAAGTACATTTTCCAAAAAAAGTACCTTTTTCCAAAAAAAGTACCTATTTCCAAAAAAAGTACCTTTTTCCAAAAAAAGTACCTTTTTCCAAAAAAAGTACCTTT
The DNA here is from genome assembly GCA_949987735.1 of Leucophora obtusa. Lineage (NCBI taxonomy): Eukaryota > Metazoa > Arthropoda > Insecta > Diptera > Anthomyiidae > Leucophora > Leucophora obtusa. The sequence continues at coordinate 100,027,812 of OX465298.1, forward strand.
TCCCAAAAAAAAGTACCTTTTTCCAAAAAAGTACCTTTTTTCAAAAAAAGTACCTTTTTCCAAAAAAGTACCTTTTTTCAAAAAAAGTACCTTTTTCCAAAAAAGTACCTTTTTCCAAAAAAGTACCTTTTTCCAAAAAAAGTACCCGTTTCCAAAAAAAGTACCTTTTTTCAAAAAAAGTACCTTTTTCCAAAAAAGTACCTTTTTTCAAAAAAAGTACCTTTTTCCAAAAAAGTACCTTTTTCCAAAAAAAGTACCCGTTTCCAAAAAAAGTACCTTTTTCCAAAAAAAGCACCTATTTCCAAAAAAAAGTACCTTTTTCCAAAAAAAGCACCTATTTCCAAAAAAAAGTACCCTTTTCCAAAAAAAAGTACCTTTTCCAAAAAAAGTACCTTTTTCCAAAAAAAGTACCTATTTCCAAAAAAAGTACCTTTTTCCAAAAAAAATACCTTTTTCCAAAAAAAGTACCTTTTCCCAAAAAAAAGTACCTTTTTCCAAAAAAGTACCCTTTTTCAAAAAAAGTCCTTTTTTCAAAAAAAGTACCTTTTTCCAAAAAAGTACCTTTTTCCAAAAAAGTACCTTTTTCCAAAAAAAGTACCCGTTTCCAAAAAAAGTACCTTTTTCCAAAATAAGCACCTATTTCCAAAAAAAGTACCTTTTTCCAAAAAATGTACCTTTTTCTAAAAAAAAATGTACCTTTTCCAAAAAAAAGTACCTTTTCCAAAAAAAGTACCTTTTTCCAAAAAAAGTACCTTTTCCAAAAAAAAAGTACCTTTTCCCAAAAAAAAACCCTTTTTCTAAAAAAATGTTCCTTTTCCCAAAAAACATACATTTTTTCAAAAAAATACCTTTTTAAAAAAAAAGTACATTTTCCAAAAAAATGTACCTTTTCCCAAAAAAAAGTACCTTTTTCTAAAAAAATGTTCCTTTTCCAAAAGAAGTACCTTTTCCAAAAAAGTACCTTTTTCCAAAAAACATGCATTTTTCCAAAAAAAAAAACACCTTATTAAAAAAAATACCTTTTCCAAAAAAAATTCCTTTTTCCAAAAAAGTACCTTTTTCCAAAAAAAAGTACATTTTTCCAAAAAAAAGTACCTTTTTTAAAAAAAGTACCTTTTTCCAAAAAATTTACCTTTTTCTAAAAAAATTAACCTTTTCCAAAAAAAAAGTACCTTTTCCAAAAAAAGTACCTTTTTCCAAAAAAAGTACCTTTTTTAAAAAAAGTACCTTTTACAAAAAATATTCCTTTTTCTAAAAAAATGTACCTTTTCCAAAAAAAAAGTACCTTTTCCAAAAAAAGTACCTTTTTCCAAAAAATATTCCTTTTTCCAAAAAAGTACCTTTTTTCAAAAAAAAGTACATTTTTCCAAAAAAAAGTAACTTTTCCAAAAAAAAGTACCTTTTCCCAAAAAAGTACCTTTTTCTAAAAAAATGTTCCTTTTCCAAAAGAAGTACCTTTTCCAAAAAAGTACCTTTTTCCAAAAAACATACATTTTTCCAAAAAAAAACACCTTATTAAAAAAAATACCTTTTCCAAAAAAAGTACAAATAAAGTACTTTGTAAAAACAAAGTATCTTTTTAAAAAAAATTTCGTTTTTCCAAAAAGTACCATTTAAAATAATATATAATTTCAAAAAAACTACTTTTTTCCCTCCCCCACGGATATCTCCACTAAAACAAGGTTTCTTGATATTCGGCATAGACGTGCGCTAAGACGGGATTTTTGGAAATTCCTACCGGAACGGGCAAAAAGGGGAAAAGTCTCCACATAAACAGTCTCACAAATTCGAAAAGTGCCTGCCCAAACCACTGGAGGTAAGAAGTTGAAATTTGGTATAAAGGTTCCTCCACTGTAGTAGACATCGACTAAGTTTGTATTTTTGGAATTCCCTACAGGATATCCCAAAAGGAAACTCGGTATGTGAGTTCCTCCTTCTGTGTAGGCGTCCGCTTAGACGGAATTTTTGAAATTCCTATCGGGAGGGGAAATAAGGTAAAAGTCTCCTCCTGACTGCTTGCCCAATCCCTTTTGGCCAACCTAAAATTTTAAATATGTATTCCTTGGAGTAGGACTAACTCACCGGCAACGTAATTTATCTATTTTGGAACAGCAACATAGTAAAAATGGTGGTTGAAAGGGAAAAATGTCCCCAATAACGGCCTGCCCAAACCGCTTAGGCAATGCAGTTGAAATTTGGTATGAATGTTCCTCATCCATCGCAGATAGCCGCGAAGATGGAATTTTTGTAAATTCCTAAAGGGAGGGGCAAAAAGAAGAAAAGCCTCACCTTGGGGGCCAGTAAAAACCCCTTCGGCTAGAAACCTGAAGATTAAAATGTGGGTCCCTGGAGTAAGGGCTAACTTATTAGAAAGATACTTTTTTGAATTTTGGACAGGGTCGTTATAAAATGGGGGCTCAAAAAGGGAAAGTTGCCCCTTAACGACCTGTCCAAACTGCTGGAACTAGGAAGCTGAAATTCGGTACTTAGGTTCCTCTTCCAGCCTATTTCCAACCGGGAGGACAAAAAAAGAAAAAGTGTCCCCCTTGACAGCCTGCTCAAACTGCTGGAACTAGGAAGCTGAAATTCCCTGTCGATGGATTTTCCAAAATTCCTACCGAGAGGGGCACAAATAGTAAAAGTTGGCTAGAAACCTGAAATGTAAAACATATCTTACTTAGAGTATCTGCTCACTTACCGAGACGGTGCTTTTTGGACAGGGACATTGCAAAAATGGGGATTAATGAAGCGAAAAGTGCCGCTTAAAGGCCTGCCCAAACCGCTGGAGGTAGGAAGTTGAAATTTGGTATTAAAGTTCCTCCTCTATTGTAGACATCCGCTAAGATGAGATTTTTGGAAATTTCTACAGGTAGGGTCAAAAACAGGAAAAGTCTCCCCCTTAACGGCCTGGCCAAACTGCTGGAACAAGGGATCTTAAATTGGGTTCCTTCTCCAACGTTGACGTCCCCTAAGATGGTATTTTTGGAAATTCATACCGGGAGGGGTAAAAAGTGAAAAAACTTCCCCCTTGATGGCCTGGCCAAACTGCTGGATATAGAGACCTAAAATTATGTATGTAGTAGGTTCCTCCTCCAACGCAGACGTACTCTAAGACGGAATTTTTGGAAATTCCTACCGGGAGGGGTAAAAACGGAATAATTCTCCACCTTGATGGCCTAACCGAACCCTTCGGCTAGAAACCTGTAATATATAATATGTTTTCCTTGAAGTATGGGCTAACTTATCGACAAGGCATTTCTAGGACTTTGGACAGGAACGTGGTAAAAATGGTGGTTCAAAAGGGGAAAATTGCCCTCCCCCCCCCCCCCCCCCTTAACGTCTGCGTCTTTAGCTAGAAACCTAAAACTTAAAGAACAAGTGTATATGAAACACTAAAATTAAGAAACTAAATAGGAAACGAGTGGGATTGAAACACTACACAAGTGGAATGAAATGGATATAAACGTTGAACGAGTGGAATTGAAATTATAGACAATGCAAATGGATTGGAAGAGGGAATTACCTGTTCAAACACTATCAACGGAATATGAAACTTATGTAGCATTGAAACATACTCCCCAAAAAGTTAAACAAATTTTCTGAAAGAGAAAAAACCTTAGAAAAGGAATGGAACTTATATATTCCGATATTTAAACTTCATGTAACGAAGCACCGGTGGAAGAAACCGACGCAGTAAATTTTCCAACTGAATTTGTGAATTTACTTGAATTGCCAGGTCTACCTTTACATAAACTGGAATTAAAAAAAAAACTTTAAGACACGCTAACAACGTAGCTTTGCCCGCTATTTTTAATATTATAAAATGCTTTCCAACCCTGCTTTACGTTATTTATTTTCATTCAAAACACAAATGAACAAAACTACTTACGGGTCTATCTACCTAAGTTCGCACTTTACCAAATTATCTTAACATAAACACGTATATTGCAATTTATTATGGATTCATTACTAACAATCCACTTTCATGAGAAAAAGTGATCAAATATTTATTTATTTTAAACCCATTGTTGTGCAGAATTATTTATTTGTGGTGGCTGGGTGAATGCTTTAAATAAAAAAACGAATTTAATAAAAATTGTGGGGGGCGCAGCCCCCCGGGGGGGAGGGCGCAGCCCCCCCCCCCCTTAACCTTTAAGGCACGCTAACAACGTAGCGGGCTGCGCCCGCTAGTATATGTATACTAGAGTGGTCCAAAAAACATGAAAGTTGGAATTCGCGATCTCCACAATGTTGCCCCTATTCCTTAATGTCTAAAAACTCTCTGTGCCAAGTTTCAGCTAAATCCGCTGTTATTTAGAGGTAGCACAAAAAGTTGTTTTTTAAGAATTAGTAATTTATCTCTAGAGTAATTTATACAAAAAGTAGGGTTGACTTTAAATTTAATTATTTCTTAACCTGTACGCTATTATTTAACAATTTTTTTTAAATCTGGTTTTAATTAATGTGAATATAAGGAATTTAAAATCAAAACTTAAAAAAATTAGGTAACTTTTAAGTAATTCGCGGTTTTTTTTAAATTTATACAAAAAAATACATATTTTAGTCAAATTTTCGAAATTTTCCGAAAAGATGTAATTAAAAATTCAACTTGTTTTTGCCTTGTATGCGCAAATTTCTCAAATCTGATCTTTATTTTAACGGAGATTATGAATCAGCAATCGAAACTTAAAAAAAATTTGTGGTTTATGAATTATTCGCGGTTTTTGAAAATTCAAAAAAACTCAAGTTTTTTGAGATATTTTCCCAATTACCTGTAAACGGTGTTATCGAAAAATGCAATTTGTTATACTTTTGCAATTTACTTACCAAGGACCTTCATTATATATAACACTGATTTTAGTTTTAAAAAGGATAACAGATATCCTTGCAAATTAAGTTAAAATTTTACATTTTTTATTATTTCGCTATTATTTAGATTGCTATAATTTTATTCCTACCAAAAACCCTATCCCACATAATAGGACATTTAGCGGATATATATTAATGCAAAAACGAAATTTTCATATTGGTAAATATAAGAAAACATCCTGATCGAAGTTGATCCTTTTTTGTATGAAATTTTAAAATTTCGCGAAAACCGCGACTCTGATTTAAATTTTGATTTCATATTCGTAATGTACACCTAAAATTATATTAGATTTGATATGTCGCGATCATAATAATTATATTTAATTTTTCTCATTTTTTCCATTATTTTTAATTAATTAAAAATAATAGAACAAGTACAACCTCGAAACTTCAATTGCGATGTGCTACCTCTAAACAAAACTTTTTTGGTGATTTTTTTGATCAGACTACATTTTTTTTCAAAGTGGCATATTTGTAGGGTTGTGGAGCGTGAAAATTCCAACTTTTTTTTTTGGACAACTCTAATGTATACATATATAATTTTAATTATATTCTATTATTTATGTAAAAAGAGTTATAGCAATCATTATTTATGTAAAAGAGTTATAGCAATTGTCTCATAATGAAAATTTGTAAGAATACATTTAACTTGCACTAATTGTATACTAATATCAGCATAATTTTCATTAAATTTTTTTACATTATACAATCCAATTTCATTTGATGAAAGTGGATACTTAAAAACATCATCACAAATGTGTTTACAATGTTTGATGCTAAAAATTTCTTTAATTACTAGAATATTTTCAATACTGAGTAGGCATACGTTGTCAGGGTGAGATGAAGTGAATTAAAAAAAATAATTTAATTGATAATTTTTTCAATATCATTTTGAAATGTTTAATTTTCTACGTAGTTTCCGCAATTTCAATTGTTATAAATATTGTTTCTAAATGCAACCGATTTGCTTGTTAATACGATAAAATTTTAGTCGTGAATAACCCAACAGTACAAGCATTTTTTTCTGTGTAATATTTTAAATCAAAATTCTGAATAAAATACTTTTTATGTTTAAGTTTATCAATTTAAATGCATTTTTCATAACTTTACAATAAATTTTAATTCAAATTTAATAAAATAAAATTTATTAAAAAATGTTAATATATAAAAATGTTTTAAAAAATTATTCCCATATTTGTATTTAAAACGATGGCAAAGTACTTCATTTGTTTATTTTCTAACGATTTGACAGCGTTAAAATTGGTATGTTGTAATAACGTTTATAGACTGTCGAGAAGGTACTTTGAAATTTGTTTTTGGAACGGTTTGACAACGATATAAAATACCACCCTGAGACCGTAAATCATGGTTATCATTTGGGTCGTTTTCACAACGCTCTGAAATTGTAAACCAGAATGTTCTACATACGCTAGTTTTTGGTTGAAAAAGCATTTTAAAGTTTTTTTTCTGCAACGGTTTGAAAACGTTATAAAATACCACCTTCACACCCTAAATCATGGTTATCATTTGGGGCGTTGTCAAAACGCTTTAAACTTGTAAATCGATATATTTTGAAAACGTTTGTACCACATTTTAAAATGCTTTTAAAACGTTTTCACGATCGTATTTTTCCACCTGGGTTCTTTTAGATAAAATAAAACACAATATTTGTTGTTAAGGTAAAATATTGTAATGTTTAAGTACAAATACTATTTAACGCCTCTTCATTATACCCTACACCACTATGTGGTCAGGGTATTATAAGAGTGTGCTGATGTTTGTAACACCAAAAAATATTGGTCCCAGACCGATTTAACGATGTCCGTGTGTCCGTCCGTCTCTGTCTGAAATGAAACTTGGTACACCGACATATGTCGGCCCAAGGACGACGCCTATTGATTTTGGTGAACATCGGTCCATGTTTAGACCTAGTGCCCATATAAGGGTCCTACCAAAATTATATTGTTTATATGCTGCAGGTCGCAAATATTAAGATATTTTGATGAAATTTGGTAGGCAGACTATGTTGGCCCAAGGACGAAGCCTATTGATTTTGGTTAACACCGGTCCATGTTTAGACCTAGTGCCCATATAAGGGTCCCCCCAAAATTGGCTTGGTTACAAACTCCAGGTCGCAAATATTAAGATATTTTAATGAAATTTGGTTCGCTGACTCACACTATAGAAAATTTTGACACAAGTCCCATTTTAACCCATTCGAATTTCGGATCTAAACATTAGTTGGCTTTTAACCAGACTGGTGTAAGGTATTGTATAGTCGGCATGCCCGACTTTAACCTTTTTACTCGTTTTTATATAAATAAATCATTTACTATACCAACACGTGAGCATGTAACAACTAATTGTCTGTTGTTCAAGCCATCGGCGTAGATAGGTCGTATTTTTTAAATTCGCTTTTTTATTTAAAGTACAGTTTTTATAATAAAAGCCAGCCACTACAAATAAATAATTCTGACACAACAATGGGTTTAAAATGAATAAATATTTGATCAGTTTTTCTCATGAAAGTGGATTTTTAGTAATGAATCCATTATAAATTGCAATATACGTGTGTATGTCAAGTTAATTTGGTAAAGTGCGAACTTAGGTAGATAGACCCGTAAGTAGTTTTGTTCACCCCTCTGGAATTAAAAAAAATCGCGCGAGTTTTTCAAAAAATTTTAATTTTTTAGTAGATAGCGTACATAAGCTTTATTTTGGTAAAAGTTGGTGTTAAAATTTAATGAATTTTGGGGGTTTTTTATGTTTTGCGGGACAAGCGCCGCTGGCGAAAATTTTTTTGAAAAAATCGCGCGATTTTTCATTTTTTGGTACGTTGTGGTCATGTTTGAATTCTTAAGAAAATTTCCGTTTATTTGAGTACCCATACTTAATATTTTTAACATAAAGTGGCTACTTTAGACTCCCGGGGGGTCTTAAATGGATCTAGTGGCATCCACTTATTTTTGGTCCTAGTGAAAGATATTTCTATAACTCTATAATTGACATGAATATTTTTGAGTTAATATAAAAAAAAACTAAAACTTTGACCCCAATAACTTTGTTGTTTGATGGGTTAAGAGGTCGAGCTATATCTTGAATGAAAGGTGTAAGTCTCGACAATAAATAATTAAGTACAAATTATATTGTTATGAAATAAAACCCTTTTTTGTTAAAATGAAACTTAAAACATTTTTAACTGGGCCGCAATGGGTTAATTGGTATATGAAAGATATTTTAAATACCTTTCTAATGGTGTGCGTACTGTCCAAATCCGACCGCAAATAACGGAGTTATAAGCAAGTCCAACTTCGAACTTTGAACCGAAATAACTCCAGAGAGAGGTCCGACCGACAAAAAAAAAATGTTGATGTGGAATCCCAATAAAAAGTTTTACCTGTGGTAAAAATTTTGACCTGATCGGAGCTGTGCCACTAAACTCTACTTTAACCTACATATTAATGACAATATTAATTGTATTTGGTCTATACGACGCGTTTGAAAAAACAACACTTTACTATAATAAATTGTTTGTTGGGCCAACAGTAGGGTTTGGGGTTCGGGAATTCCCGGGAAATCCCGGGAAAAGTTTGCCGGGAATTCCCGGGAAAATAATATATTTTTCCCGGGAAAACGGGAAATTTTAAAAATATTAAATTTTTTAAATTGTTTTTGTTTCATAAAAAAAATTTTAAATACCAAAACAAAAATGTCATTGTTAAAATCTTTTAAAAGGGAATACATTTATTTGACACACAAATAAAATATTTGCCAAGTAATAAGGAGCATTTCAACTAATAAAGATTTTTCGCATAACTTATTCGAAATTTAAGTAGTAAAACCTAAAAACTTGGTAAAATGTTTAAAAGAAATATGAAAAAAAAAGTTTTGTTTTTTTCAAATTTACAATTTTTCAAATGTATATTTTAGTTAAAGTCGACTTTAGTTAAAATATTGGGTGGCAGTATACCTTGACTTGGTTTATTTTTGGAGCATTCTGATTGGTTAATTTATTTTCAACCAATCAAAATATTTGAAAATATAAATATTTTTGTAAGGTTTTCATACACAAAATGAACAAAACCGTTTGATTAAAAATAAAGTCGACTTTAAATTTAAAATACTCCTTTATATTAAGGGTCAATAATTTTATAAGTAATGTTTTCATTAATAAATGTGAAAAGAAAATACTAATGGCTAACGGTGGTATCTTAATTTGGTTATCCAACATCTAAATTTGGTTCACAAAAAAAAAAAAAAAATTGATGGTCATGAAACTTCTTGAAGAAAACAACAAGAATAACGTTTCAGCTAAAATTAGCAAAGTACCTGAAGAAAAAAGTGTAAGCTGAATAGGCATTAAAGGTTTTATGGTAGGGCAAACATTTCCTGAAATGGTATCCAAATTAGCTGCAGTCAATCCGCACCATAACTAGATCTTCGTTTATTCGAGAAAGTTTTTATAATAAAAACCTGGCATTGCAAAAAAAATTAAACCGATGTAAAGAACATTATATTAAATTCCCAGTGTAGAAACGGTAATGACATATCATTTTTTGGACTACCAGTAATGACACCCACTTACCTTCTTCATTATTTTAAAACATATAATAATGAGTTAATGATAATGACTTATTTTTATCATTATTTCAAATAGAAAATAATTTTATAGATTTTTTTTTTTTAATTTTTTGAAATCTATTTTTAGACTCCATATTTTTTAAACACTGGTAAGGATATATGTAACCACATATTTTTTGATTTTTTGTATGTTGGCGAGTAAGCTTACTTGTGTGCAGCAGGTCAATTATGTTTTTATCTAATAAATATTATATTTCGATATAGCTCAGATGGTAGAGCTGTTGACTGGCAATCTGTAGACCCAGGTTCGATTCCCGCACCAGCAAATTTTATTTAAAAAAAAAAAAATACAATAAAAAATATTTTTTTTTATATAATTAATTTTTTTGAAAATCTATTTTTAGACTCATTATTTTTGTCAGTACTGGTAAGCACATAGGTAACGATATATTTTTTGATTTTTCGTATGCTGGTGTGTAACGACAACTCATTATTTTTCGCGACATCGCCATATAAAGGTAATAAGAAATGTAATAACAAAAGTAAATAGTTACCATTACCTAGTATGTAGTTACATAACCACATATCTGGTAATGATTTTCTACACTGGGTTACTATAATCATAAAGATATCATGATAAAAAAAATATCGTGCAATATTTCTAACAATAGATTTACTATAATCTTAGATGAATGGACAAGAATATCACAAAAGAGATATTTGAACATATGTATAAACGGAAATAATTCATTTTATAACCTGGGGTTGGTTTATATATCAGGAAGATGTAATGCTGATGAAATAAGAAGAATTGTAGAAATAAGACTAGAAGAGTTTTATTTGTCTTTGGAAAATAACATTGTGGCCACCATATCTAATGGGCCAAGTGTGATGAAACGGTTTGTTTCCGACAGTCCAGTAGTAGGTGCCTGCTGGAATCATGCAATTAATTTGGCAGTGCTGCGAGTAATTTATGTGAAATCAAATGTTCAACATTCTGATATTTTTTACTTTGAATTCTCACTACACAGATTGCATTTGTACTGAAATAGTGTTTTTTTTTTAACAAAAATTGCTTATATAGGTGGTTTTCATTAACAATTTTGTTTAAAAATATTTTCCGGGATTCCCGGGAATCAAATTTTTTTATTCCCGTTTCCAGGGAAATAAAAAATACCGGGAAATCCCAAACCCTAGCCAACAGACATATTATTTTGAGCGTATAAGTTAAACATTCGGGAGTAGTTTATTAAATTAATTAGGTTGTTCACAAGGTGCGTGCTATCTGTTGCATCGTCCTAACAAAAAACAGAGTTGTTAAAATTTTTATTTGACTTTAACAACGATTTGGGTTTTCTATCTGTTAGCACACTAAAGCCCCCCATACATTTGCAATATTATGTCCAATATAATGGCACAGTATTTTTCTCGTTTTGCCACACACCATACAATGAATTACAACATATATGTAACAAAAGATCGCCACAATATTTTATGCAATATATGAATTCAACATAACCTCAAAATGCACACAAACATAAACAGCGCAAAATTAAAATTGCACAGTGTTGCCAATAGATTATGCAATATTTCAATATTGTCCAAAAAAATCAGAAGTGTTTTGATTCACTACATAATATTGCTCAACCTTAAATTTAATACATACACGGTCAATATGCTAGCACCACTTGGAAAGTTGTACCATAATATTGCAAATGTATGGCCCGCTTAAAACATAGGACACTAAACATACGTAAACATGTGGTATCGTGCTATTCTCAAATGTTGTATTTTTTCAATTTTAACAACTCTGGTTTTTGTTAGGACGATACAACAAATAGCACAACCTTAATATTTTAAAAATTTACACTCAAAATTATTTAAAGTACTGAGGATTTTCATTAATAGTACACATCTTTAAAAGAATATATAAAATTTAATAGTGCAAAAAAAACTTTACACTTTTTGCAAATAAGTTTATTAGAATCTTGGACTTCAAATAAAAATCATTATATGTATAAGCAGTTCAACATGGCAATATGGTCGCGATATTTGTTAAAGAAGTCAAAAAAAAAAACCCCCCCGTGAAAAGGGGGTTTTGGTGTTTCTCCTAAACTAATGAAGATAGATAATTGAAATTTGGCATATAGCTTCGTTTTATGACGAGAAGAAAACCAACCAAAGGATTTTTGCTACTCGAATGTTTAAGGGGTAAAACGTTTGAAAAAAATCGATTTTTGAACGTGATTTTTAGTGGGTAGGAGGGGGAGGGGGCAAAATATGTTAAATATTTTTTTCTAATTTGAGGACTCTTAACAAGAATCTGAAGGCAAAATAACGATACATGTTAATGTGTTAAATGAAGATAACTCAAATCTTTGTTTAAATCTGTTTTTCAATCATGAATGGTTACCGAAACGGTGCGGTAACACTATTTTAGATTATTTTGGTAACGGTATTTTAAGGGTAACGCTATTTAATTTATTTCGGTAACGGCATTTTAAGAATAACGGTAGTCAGTTGGAAGAGTTTTAAATCGATAATGGTATTTTAGAGGCATTACCTGCCAACCCTGATTTCAATCGATTTGAATCCCGTGTCACAGATTTTTTTACTGCCGTTTTAATTTAAGTGAACTAATAGAGCTTTGAAGAGTTAATTCGTTTTCGAATGAATTTATTAACAACCCAGCCAGCAATTTCGGAGCGCTCATAAATAAGATTTTTAAATGGCTCATAGAAATGATTATTGTTTTTTTGAAAACACTCTGTTTTTGGTAGAAAATATGAACCCTCAGAAAGCAATCCAAAAAGTTGTCTCTACAATCTAAAAAGCTGTCTCAAAACGAGGGTTCATTTTTTGGACTCAAAGAAGATTCCAAAATTATTTAAATTTATGAAGAAAATTTCGATTTTATACGTTCTTTTTTCTCAGTCATTTCTGAGTACACAGGGGCTCTTTTGGACGGACCACTTTCATAGGAAAAAGTGGAAAAATGTTTATGTTTTCGGAGCTCATTTCTGAGTCATTAATGATCATCTTTGTTTGCTGGGAATAGAATCGGATTTGTTTTGATTTAAATGAATTCCTTTTTTAAATTCAAATTCGTTCAATTTAACACGTTTGACAAAAAAAACAAATTAAAAAAATTAATAACAAGGTTGGTTAACGGTTACCATTATCGCTAAAATACCGTTACCAATAACTCTACCTCTAAATATTTTTCAAATACCGCTATCGTTACCGATACCGTTATTTTTATTGGTAGTTACCGGTATTTGTTAATTTTTATAAAAATGCCAATTTTTTAACTTTATAATAATCTTGGGTTTTTTTTCAAAAAAAAAAAAATTATAGATAATAATTTTAGTTATTACATTGAATTTATAGCTTATAATCTGTATTTTTAACACTTAAATTGACAAATATTCTAATTTTTTATTTGTTTTTATATGTTTTTGAGGCAGTTTAGAATTCGGGTACGTACCGGTATTGTTGATTCGATAACGGTATACCGTTACCGTTACCGAAACAAACGAAATTCGATACCGTTACCTTACCGTTATTCGTTTCGGTAACCAACCTTGTTTAATAATTAACTACTATCGTAGTCTTTATGAAAACCCTACTGGAATGGGATTGAAAAACGATTAGATTCTATAAACGGGGTTGTGAAACTTAACAGCAATGGCATTACAATATCGTCAAAAAACTTTTCTAAATTTTTGTTTATTTAAAATTAACCTTCTAATGCCCAAGGCCGCCTTTTGGCGGTCTTCAGATTTTAAATAGATTTTGGCTAAATAACAATATTTTATTAAACAAGTTGTACTATATCCATAGAAAACTTAACTGCTTACTTTTTTTGCTTTCAAATTTTTTTTGTATAAGGAACGGGTTTCAAGCGTGTAAAGTGAAAATTTAGAAAATTTGAAAAAATTAACTTTTTAAAACAGAAAAAAATATTTGAAAAATTGTCAAAAATACATTTACGATCTGGCGTACATTACCTATAATCAGGGACGTAACAGTTATAACTTTTATTCAAAAAACTTATTGTTTTACAATTATTTCTTGTTTGAGTATTTTTAATTTTCTGTTTATTTCCTCTGCCCATGTGAAAATCGAAATATATATGAGCATACATGATCATACATTGGCTCGTATGTGATCATGCATGGGCATACATTGTCATATACGTACATGCATAGTTCAATGTATGACCATACATGATCTCATATATTTCCATATATCTTTGGATCCGAAATTTGAGGGTATATGACCGTACATGTTCATATATGACCATATATGCTCACATATGATTCATGTATGCTCATATATGATCATATATGGCCATATACCTCCATATACCCTCAAATTTCGGATCCAAAGATATATGGAAATATATGAGATCATGTATGGTCATACATTGAACTATGCATGTACGTATATGACTATGTATGCCCATGCATGGTCACATACGAGCCAATGTATGATCATGTATGCTCATATATATTTCGATTTTCACATGGGTGTTTGATTTTTATTTTTAATTCAAACTAAAACTATCCAAACATGATTTTTATTTTTTCAAAAATAATAAAAGTTATTTTGTGATTTTTTTTCTTTATCAAAAAATAACAGTTAAGAATATAAATCAAAAGCCATAGAACCAATGACTTCAACAATTATAATATCCTGATGATGTCAACTAGTGTTAATAAAAGATTGAACAGTGATTTAAAGTGAGTAAATATGTACAGCTGCGAAAAAAAAAATAGCACCAATTAAAGTTTTTTCTAATTTTATCCCCGTTGCTTTTATTTTTAAAGATCAAAATAATGATTAAATTGTCCCCGAAGTACTGGAAGATATTCCAGAAAATTGTAGAAAATTTTAGTGTAACGTTTGTTTTTTAACTTTGCTACCCGTTCTAAGTAGGCGTGGCTTTTAATGAAAAATCATCGATATCGAGCTTTCATCAAATTATATAGTAAAATTTAGCGAGTACTGATCGGATCTGCACAAACTAAATATTGTTGAAAATTCTATAAAATTTCCTTAAATCTTGCATTATTTTTATTCACAAATGGCGGCCAGATTTAAAATGACACCGGTTTAAATATGAGTAAATTTTTCTTTGTTTTTAGCGATTTTAAAATAAAGTTAACAACAATGAAATTTTAAAGCGAATGTTATTATGATATGCTTACCACGATATAACAGATCAGTCAGACTTTTTTTTACATTATAGTATAAAGCATTTCATATTAAAATCTCAGTGTTGTTAACTGTATTTTAAAATCGCTAAAAACAAAGAAAAATTTACTCATATTTAAACCGCTGTCATTTTAAATCTGGCCGCCATTTGTGAATAAAAATAATGCAAGATTTAAGGAAATTTTATAGAATTTTCAACAATATTTAGTTTGTGCAGATCCGATCAGTACTCGCTAAATTTTACTATATAATTTGATGAAAGCTCGATATCGATGATTTTTCATTAAAAGCCACGCCTACTTAGAACGGGTAGCAAAGTTAAAAAACAAACGTTACACTAAAATTTTCTACAATTTTCTGGAATATCTTCCAGTACTTCGGGGACAATTTAATCATTATTTTGATCTTTAAAAATAAAAGCAACGGGGATAAAATTAGAAAAAACTTTAATTGGTGCTATTTTTTTTTCGCAGCTGTATATTCCAGCAACTTCCGGCATTCAATTAAGGTCAATTTTTAATTTTTATTTTATTATCAAATAAAAAAGTTAGTGCTTAATTTTTTCAAAAAAATCATTCTGTAACTTTTATAAAAAGTTTTAAAATAAAAATCAAAAAAACAACAGAAATTTATAGAGTAAAATATAAAAATTGAAAAAATTAAAATCTTTGCCAATATTTGTGATTTTTTTGTGCAATATGATTTATAAAATATAGTGCATTATTGAAATATTATAATTAAATAAATTTGGGTGGTGACTTTTTTAGAAATATAACAGTTATTTTGGGTCTCTGCCTATAATAACAAAGCTAGTCTAGAGCCACTAATTGTAAAATCAGTTAAAAATTTTCTCCAGGACTCACAGGATAACGCCAGGATACGTTTTACAAATATCTCTACAACTCAAAAATTAGCCAACAGATTTTCTTGAAATTAAACACAGATTATATACTCAGAGGTAATAGTAAGCAGAACTAATTTCGTCAAAATTTATTGATGTTTAGTGCCAAAATATTTTTTCATTTTGTTGTCGGCTGTCGGCTCAGCCGGTTGTTGTCAGCGGCTGAATCGGCTTGGCAAAGGTGTCGGCTGGCTGCGGCTAACCGGCTGAGATCGGCTGGCTTGCATCTCTGTTCTTCACCCCTTTTACTATTTGTGCCACTCTCGGTTGGAATTTCCGAAAATCCATCAACAGGGAATTTCAGCTTCCTAGTTCCAGCAGTTTGAGCAGGCTGTCAAGGGGGACACTTTTTCTTTTTTTGTCCCTCCCGGTTGGAATTAGGCTGGAAGAGGAACCTAAGTACTGAATTTCAGCTTCCTAGTTCCAGCAGTTTGGACAGGTCGTTAAGGGGCCACTTTCCCTTTTTGAGCCCCCATTTTATAACGACCCTGTCCAAAATTCAAAAAAGTATCTTTCTAATAAGTTAGCCCTTACTCCAGGGACCCACATTTTAAATTTCAGGTTTCTAGCCGAAGGGGTTTTTACAGGCCACCAAGGAGAGACTTTTCTTCTTTTTGCCCGTTCCGGTAGGAATTTCCAAAAATCCCATCTTAGCGCACGTCTATGCCGAATATCAAGAAACCTTGTTTTAGTGGAGATATCGATGGGGGCAGGAAAAAAGTACTTCTTTTCAAATTATATTTTTTTAAATGGTACTTTTTGGAAAAAGCGAAAATTTTTGGAAAAAGATACTTTATTTTTACAAAGTATGCACGCAGAAAAAAACAGGGGAAATATTAACTAAGAGCTATGTTATTATACAACTACATAATTTTCAAGTTAGTTTTACAAAGTTTTTGTATAATATGCATATTTTTTTGTAAAATATATACAATCCTTGCAAAATACATACATGTGTAGTGGAAAGTATCCGAAAAATTACATATATTTTGCTAGAAAATTGTAAAACTTACTTCGAACTTATGTAGTTGTATAACTGCATAGCACTTAGATAAAGTTCCACCTGGTTTTTTTCTGCGTGTGTACTTTATTTGTACTTTTTTTAGAAAAAGGTACTTTTTTTTGGAAAAAGTAACTTTTTTTGGAAAAAGGTACTTTTTTTTGGGAAAAAGTACTTTTTTTGAAAAAGGTACTTTTTTTTTGGAAAAAAGTACTTTTTTGAAAAAGGTACTTGTTTTTGGAAAACGGTATTTTTTTGAAAAAAGTACTTTTTTTGGAAAAAGGTACTTTTATTGGAAAAAGGTACTTTTTTTGGAAAAAGGTACTTTTATTGGAAAAAGGTACTTTTTTTGGAAAAAGGTACTTTTTTGGAAAAAGGTACTTTTTTGGAAAAAGGTACTTTTTTATCCCCTTTTTGCCCCTCCCGATAAGAATTTCCAAAAATGCCGTCTTAACGGACACCGGTCGAGGAACCTACATACCAAATTTCAACTTCATAGCTCCAGAAGTTTGAGCAGGCCGTCAAGGGGGAGACTTTCCCCTCCTTGCCCCGTCTTGGTGGGTGTCTACGATAGTGGAGGAACCTTTATACCAAATTTCAACTTCCTACCTCCAGCGGTTTGGGCAGGCCGTCAAGGGGGGCTTTTTTCCCTTTTTTGACCCCTATTTTTATAACGTCTCTGTCCAAAATTCTAGAAAGTACTTTCCAGAAAATTTAGCTTTCTAGCCAAAGGGGTTTTGGCAGGCCGTCAAGGGGGAGACTTCCCCCTTTTTGCCCGTTCCGGTAGGAATTTCCAAAAATCCCGTCTTAGCGGACGTCTACGCCGAAAGAGGAACCTACAACCTACAACAATTTCAACTTCCTAGCTTCAGCGGTTGAGCGATGTTGAGTCAGTCACGTTATTCTTTTATATATAGTAGGGATGCCAAACGGGAAATCCCGAATCCCGAAATCCCGGGATTTTCGGGATTGGCAAAATCCCGAATCCCGGGATTATTTCTCAAAAAATCTTATTTTTTAATAATTATATAAACGCAAATAAACAAAGTGAACAATTTTAGATTACCTACGTTTTTTATTGAATTTTCTCATATTGACAAGAAATTGATGCAAAGATATTGGTAAAATTATAAATTAAGTAGATTATTCGAGTAAACTATGCAAAGACTTTGCAGAAAAATTTGAAATTTTGGTAAAAATTATTAAGTTTTTTAAGGAATACATGCGAAAAATCAAGTTTGTTTGTTATTTTACCGATTTATTCTTCCAAGCGAAATTCGATTTCTGAAACCTAATTTTGGCTGGGACTGTAAGTTTGAATTCTTCCATAAAAACATTTGATAACGATAACCAAATAACTTTATTGCTGTAATTACACGATTTAGTGGGCAAGGTTATCGCAACGAATCTGTTTTAAAATCTGCTTACAAAATACTGGGCGCAAGTGTACTTAATGACAGGCCTTCATATAATATCCCAGCCAGAAAAATACGAACGGGAAAGCCATGGCAAGGTATTTTCACAGGTGGTACAAGTACTGACAAAAATTGCTTTCCCATTTCCAATATGATAACGTCAATAGACAAAAGGACCGGCAGTTCAAAAAGCGCCGGAAAAGTACTGGAGAAACAAAATTTTTAACTTTGACAAAACGCTGCCGAGACTAATAAATAGGTGGTTTGGAATTATATTTTCCAAAATAAAATTTAAAAAAAGTTCATATGTATCTTTTTTTTGGCGCTACCGTGATGTTTTGTAAAACAAATACTGGCAAAACGATTTTTGCAAACGCTGGCAAAGCGTCCCAAATGAGTTCTGCCAGTCATTTATTTTTAACAATGCGGTTACCAAGTGGTATGCAGGTACTTGATTTTTTGTACCACTGTCAATTTCTGACTGAGATGTTTCAATATTCATAAAATGTACCACATTATTAATTAACAACTATTAAATAATTATAAAACCGTTTATTCTATAAAAAAAAATTAGTTACATAACATAAAATTTTTTACAAATAAAGGAAAATTTAAATCCCGAAATCCCGGGATCCCGAAAAATCCCGTAGTCCTGAAAATACCGGGATCCCGAAATCGGGATCCCGGGATTTCATACAAAATCCCGAATCCCGGGATTTTCAAATATCAATCCCGATTGGCATCCCTAATATATAGAGATGATGATAATTTTGATAGGGACATCTGAATTAAAATGAATGATTTATCATATGTTTCCAAAAATACTGATTTTGCACATTTTTATTTAATGCCTGTCTTATTTTGAACAAAGAAAATTAAACAATTATATGCTTTTTATTTGCAGATTAATGAATTGGTTGTACCAAGCTTGTACGTGCATACAAAATCGTTCTCCATCTTCCTTCCGATGATTTGATTTTAAATAAGGTTCGTTATTTTAATATTTCTCGCGTTTGCATTCTACTCGAAATCTGGTTTACACTAGATTTTGATCATATGGCACTGTAAATATTATACTTGAATTAGATTTCAAAATCTAGTTTAAACTAAATTTTGAGCGTAATTTAAACGCGACCTAAGATCTTAAATATTTGTTGTGATGATAATTTTTGATAGGGACATCTGAATTAAAATGACTGATTTATCACGTTTCCGAAACTACTGATTTTAATTATTTTTATGTATGTTAACATGCATTTTGAATTAAAAGTATTAATATTTTTTTATTTTTTAATTTCAGATCCAAAACACCTGGCCAAAATTATTGAAATAAGGTTTGTTTTTCAAAATTTTGAAGGGGTTGGGATGGTTTTAGTTTTTCGGGTCTTGGTCTCTCCATGTGGATGTGGGAGATACTGAGGAAATCACGATGGGCCTCAGAGTCAACTCGCCGTTTGGCGGGCTCCCATTAAACCTAACCAATGGTCAACTAAATCACAATACAATCCAGCTCATCTCTATCGAAAGGCAAGGGGTTTTAACATTAATATTTTAGGATTAATATGTGTTATGATGACAATTTTGATAGGGACATCTGAATTAAAATGAATGATTTATCATATGTTTCCAAAAATACTGATTTTGCACATTTTTATTTAATACCTGTCTCATTTTGAACAAATAAAATTAAACAATTATATGTTTTTTAATTACAGATTAATGAATTTGTTGTGCCAAGCTTGTACGTACATACAAAATCGTTCTCCATTACCGTTCTAATGATTTGATTTTAAATAAGGTTTGTTATTTTAATATATCTTGCGTTTGCATGCCACTCGAAATCTGGTTTACACTAGATTTTGATCATATGGCACGTTAAATATTATACTTGAATTAGATTTCAAAATCTAGTTTAAACCAAATTTTGAGCGTAATTTAAATACGACTTAAGATCTTAACCCATCAATTCATAAATGCTTTGTAAAGTTATAGCAGGTTTACAAAACGTCATTTTCATACAAAATTTGTTCCATAAACCTCCTATAATTTTAAAAAGCGTTTATGAATTTAGGGGTAAATTTTTGTTGTGATGATAATTTTTGACAGGGACATCTGAATTAAAATGACTGATTTATCACGTTTCCGAAACTATTGATTTTAATTATTTTTATGCATGTTAACATGCATTTTGAATTAAAAGTATTAATAATATTTTATAATTTTTAATTACAGATCCAAAACACCTGGCCAAAATTATTTAAATAAGGTTGGTTTTTCAAAATTTTGAAGGGGTTGGGATGGTTTTAGTTTTTCGGGTCTTGGTCTCTCCATGTGGATGTGGGAGATACTGGGGAAATCACGATGGGTCTCAGAGTCAACTCGCCGTTTTGGCGGGCTCCCATTAAACCTAACCAATGGTCAACTAAATCACAACACAATCCAGCTCATCTCTATCGAAAGGCAAGTTGTTTCAACATTAATATTTTAGAGTTAATATGTGTTATGATGATAATTTTGATAGGGACATCTGAATTAAAATGAATGATTTATCTTATGTTTCCAAAAATACTGATTTTGCACATTTTTATTTGATACCTGTCTTATTTTGAACAAAGAAAATTAAACAATTATATGCGTTTTAATTGCAGATTAATGAATTGGTTGTACCAAGCTTGTATGTGCATACAAAATCGTTCTTCATCTTCTTTCCGATGATTTGATTTTAAATAAGGTTCGTTATTTTAATATTTCTTGCGTTTGCATTCTACTCGAAATCTGGTTTACACTAGATTTTGATCATATGGCACTGTAAATATTATACTTGAATTAGATTTCAAAATCTAGTTTAAACCAAATTTTGAGCGTAATTTAAACGCGACTTAAGATCTTAACCCATCAATTCATAAATGCTTTGTAAAGTTATAGCAGGTTTACAAAACGTCATTTTCATACAAAATTTGTTCCATAAACCTCCTATAATTTTAAAAAGCGTTTATGAATTTAGGGGTAAATTTTTGTTGTGATGATAATTTTTGATAGGGACATCTGAATTAAAATGACTGATTTATCACGTTTCCGAAACTATTGATTTTAATTATTTTTATGCATGTTAACATGCATTTTGAATTAAAAGTATTAATAATATTTTATAATTTTTAATTACAGATCCAAAACACCTGGCCAAAATTATTTAAATAAGGTTGGTTTTTCAAAATTTTGAAGGGGTTGGGATGGTTTTAGTTTTTCGGGTCTTGGTCTCTCCATGTGGATGTGGGAGATACTGGGGAAATCACGATGGGTCTCAGAGTCAACTCGCCGTTTTGGCGGGCTCCCATTAAACCTAACCAATGGTCAACTAAATCACAACACAATCCAGCTCATCTCTATCGAAAGGCAAGTTGTTTCAACATTAATATTTTAGAGTTAATATGTGTTATGATGATAATTTTGATAGGGACATCTGAATTAAAATGAATGATTTATCTTATGTTTCCAAAAATACTGATTTTGCACATTTTTATTTGATACCTGTCTTATTTTGAACAAAGAAAATTAAACAATTATATGCGTTTTAATTGCAGATTAATGAATTGGTTGTACCAAGCTTGTATGTGCATACAAAATCGTTCTTCATCTTCTTTCCGATGATTTGATTTTAAATAAGGTTCGTTATTTTAATATTTCTTGCGTTTGCATTCTACTCGAAATCTGGTTTACACTAGATTTTGATCATATGGCACTGTAAATATTATACTTGAATTAGATTTCAAAATCTAGTTTAAACCAAATTTTGAGCGTAATTTAAATGCGACCTAAGATCTTAAATATTTGTTGTGATGATAATTTTTGATAGGGACATCTGAATTAAAATGACTGATTTATCACGTTTCCGAAACTACTGATTTTAATTATTTTTATGCATGTTAACATGCATTTTGAATTAAAGTATTAATAATATTTTTATATTTTTTAATTACAGATCCAAAACACCTCCCAGCAAACAAAGATGATCATTAATGACTCATAAAAGAGATCCAAAAACATAAAAAAATTTTAAACTTTTTCCTAAGAAAGTGGTCCGTCCAAAAGAGCCCCCTGTGTACTCAGAAATGACTCAGAGAAAAGAACGTATAACTATAAATAATAAAGCTTAACCTAAAGAATCTTTGAAAAAATTTGGTTTATTTTTAATTTTATGAATTTTTTTCTTCTGTAATATGTTAAATATAACTTATGGCTTTTTTGATTTCATATGACGATATGTAAAATTAATAAAATTGCTAATATTTATAAATTAAAAAAACGGTTGTTAATTTAGAGAAAAATATTCTGACAAAGCATTTAGACAAAAACCGTGATCTCCCAGTACAATCATTTTCTAACGTCTGCAATTTCTCCCTGGGCAGCTTTAGACAAACCAAAAACTAATTAGATTTTGCTTCCGGAGAAAGATAAATGTCAAAACAGCCCTTAAGTAATCCCTTAAAATCTTGTTGCCGACTGGGGCGGACGATGTAATAACACATTTTATAGCAATACTCACGTTGGATAAAGCCAAAAATTAATACTTCTTGTAGCCGGCAAAAAGAAAACTAGAAAAATTTTGTTAAATTTGTCGTTTTTTTGTTTACAATTGTTAAGGCACAGCTGTTCGAAACGTTTAACTTCAACACTTACAGCGCCAGTGCTTTGTCCCATAGACAAAAATAAAAAAAATTGTGTCTCCGATTTCGACGAAAATATTTTTTTGTATATATACTAAAATTACGTAATCTTGTAAATATTATCCTTTCTGGTATAACTCATTCTGTCTACACTAGAGGTCGCTAAAGTCGCTAAATTTTGACGATGAATTTTTTGGATCTTACAAAAAAAAATTGGTAAAAATTAATTTTTAGAGGTATCTTTAAAATTTTTCTTTTTTTAAATATCTGAATATGTTCATATCAATAAAAGATAATAAAATTGTAAAAAAATCTGCAACTAACATCAAATTAATTTTGAATTTTTCAGGGTAAGTAAATTCACATATGTATATGTGTCGCACATGTAAATTTAAACTGTGTATGTGTATTAACTAAACGGCACATTTACATTTGAAATGTGAATTTTGTGTTGGCACATTTACATGTGAATGTGCTGTTGGCATCGGCACATTTCACATTTCAAATGTAAATGTGCTGAAGGTATCAGCACATTCACATTTCAGATGTTAATGAGGAGGTATCGGCACATTTATATCTGAAATGTGAATGTGCTGGTGGCATTGGCACATTTTACATGGAAATGTGTATTTGACATGGTATTTCCACATTCATATGAAAAAAGTGTAATTTTTCATAAAAAGGTACCTAAAATTTTTTTTTTACAAAAAATTTTTTTTCAAAAACAAAATTACATTTTCAAAAAAGGTAAAAAACTTAGGGGGTTATTTTGTAATACACAACGCCTTGCGTTGCGTTGTTTTCCATACAAATTGTTTTTGTAACAATAACAATTTACACATAAATCAACGCAACGCAAGGCGTTGCGTTTTACAAAATAACCCACTTAGATTTTTCAAAAAAAATTTAATTTTTCAATAAAATAACATATTTCAAAAAAAAAAAATACAATTTTTCAAAAAAGTACTATTTTTCAAAATAAGTACCATTTTAAAAAAAGTACTATTTTTCAAAACAAGTATCATTTCATTTTTCAAAAAACGTTAAATTTCAAAAAAGTACATAATTTTCAAAATAGTACAAAAAATTTACCATTTTTAAAAAAAGGAAACAAAAAAGAAAAAAGTGCAATATTTCAAAGAAGTACTCTATGCTCTTTAGAAAATATTCGCAATTTTAAAATCTAGCTAAGTAATGCCTGATCTGGTCATTGCATAAGTTTTAGGGGTTATTATTACCCAGAGGGCCAAAATTTTGTCCGTTTAGAAGACATTCGCAATTTTAAAATCTAGCTAAGTTATGCCTGATCTGGTCATTGTATATAAGTTCTAGGGGTATATTAATACCCAAAGGACCAAAATTTTGTCCGTTTTGTTATATCTCGCTTAGTTTTTACAATGCAGCAAAAGTACCAAATTAACGTCCTTTTTTTGCTATCTAGCTTAGTTTAGAAGATATTCGCAATTTTAAAATCTAGCTAAGTTATGCTTGATCTGGTCATTGTATATAAGTTTTAGGGGTATATTAATACCCAAAGGGCCAACATTTTGTCCGTTTTGCCCTATCTCGCATAGTTTTTAAGATAAAGGCAAAGTACCAAATTAACGTCCTTTTGTTGCTATCTGCTTAGTTTAGAAGATATTCGCAATTTTAAAATCTGCACTAAAAAAAAAAACAAGTCAGTAAAGTCAGCAAAAAATGTTGCTGTGTCAGCAAATTTTTAGTCAGGAGCGTGCTTGCAAAAAAGTTGGTAATTTCAGCAAAAGGTTTGCTGAAAATCAGAGAGATGATTTTTACCAAAAAAATAGTAATATTTAGCAAAAGTTTTGCTAACACTTAGTCGATTGCAAATTAAAAAAATCCTTGCTAAAATTACTAAACTTTTTGCTGAATATTAGTAGACTGAAAAAACTCAAAAAACTTGTAGCGAAATTTTACTTTAGTTAATTTATTTGCTGAAAATTTAAATATAGAAATTGTGTAGATTTCTTTTCTTTTTTATCATTTCCGTTGTCTGTACTACATCCAGACAAGCTTCGACATCTACATTTGTCTATCTGGTTGTCGTCCACGCTATAATTGCGGTTATCAGCACAATTTTTGTAGCAAACTAAATTAGTAAAACATTAGTTCAAAATTAGTTTAGGGCTAAAAAAATATAACTAAAACTTTTGCTGAAAACGGAATTTCAGCAAAAAAAATTACTGAAAACTAGTAAACTTGATATACAAGACGTTTTACTAATTTTTATACTAACTTATTTTTTTGAGTGTACTAAGTTATGCTTGATCTGGTCATTGTATATAAGTTTTAGGGGCATATTGATACATAAAGGGCCAAAATTTTGGCCGTTTCGCCCTATCTCATTTAGTTTGTAAGATATAGCCAAAGTACCAAATTAACGTCCTTTTGTTTCTATCTAGCTTAGTTTAGAAGATATTCTAACAAAGATAGCAACAAAAGGACGTTAATTTGGTACTTTGGTTATGTCTTAAAAACTAAGCGAGATAGGGCAAAACGGCCAAAATTTTGGCCCTTTGACCAGATCAAGCGAGATAGGGCCCTTCGTGTATTAATATACCCCTAAAACTTATATACAATGACCAGATCCGGCATAACTTAGCTAGATTTTAAAATTGGGAATATCTTCTAAACTAAGCTAGATAGAAACAAATGGACGTTAATTTGGTACTTTGGCTATATCTTAAAAACTAAGTGAAATACAGCAAAACGGACAAATTGCCTACCCCTAAAATTAAAATTGTAAAATTACGAATATCTTCTAAACTCATTTAGATAGCAACAAAAGGACGTTAATTTGGTACTTTGGCTATATCTTAAAAACTAGCATAGAGTTTTTTCTTTGAAATATTGCACTTTTTTACTATTTTATATCCTTTTTTTTTTAAATGGTAAATTTTTTGTAAAATACCTACAGTACTATTTTGAAAAATTTTACTTTTTTTGAAATTTAACGTTTTTTGAAAAATAATACTTGTTTTGAAAAATAGTATTTTTTTTGAAAAATGGTATTTTTTTAAATGGTACTTTTTTTTTAAAAAATTATGCTTTTGTCGAAGAATAGTACTTTTTTGAAGACTTCTGTCGAAAAATATTACTTTTTTTTTTAAAATAGTACTTTTTTGAAAAATTGCACTTTTTAAATACTCCATCCCACTGTACAGGAGGGTATATATCAGTTTGCCATTCCGTTGTAACTCATCGAAAAAAAAATCTAGGACATAAAAAAAATATATATTGGCTGAGTTCCAAAACGTCATTTGCAATGCAACTGAACAAAGTCATGCATTCGTAAACGCAATTGATGCGCATATAAAAAGCAAACTGTGCATCATAAATGTTGTTGATGCTTTGTTGACATGTTTTTATTACAAAGTAAGCAACACACTTGTTTGCTCTGTATTGAAACAGTAGTAAAACCGCAAACACTGCAATGTGTTTTGACGTTTAGGAACTCACCCATTCTTTATCGTTATCAATAGCGAAACCGATATAGCCGTGTCCATCTGTCTGTCTGTTGAAATTACGATCACGCTCAAAATAGTTGTGCTAGGATGTTAATTTTTAGTCAAAATTTTTGTCCTTTTCTTAAGCAGTTTGCTATTGAAAATGGGCATATTTGGTCCAGACATTTAAGTTATGAATGAAAATGTAAAAGCACCTTTAAAATTTTCCATATTCCATTTTAAAAATCGATAAATTTCGTAAAAATCGATAAATTTCGTAAAAATCGATAAATTTTTGAAAAATCGTCAAATTTTTCAAAAATCGATAAATTTTTTAAAAATTGATAAATTTTTAAAAAATTGATAAATTTTTAAAAAATTGATAAATTTTTGAAAAATCGATAAATTTTTTAAAAATCGATAAATTTCTTAAAAATCGATAAATTTTTTAAAAAAAATGCACAAAATTTTAAAAAATCGATAAAATTTTGAAAAATCGATAAATTTTTGAAAAAATCGATAAAATTTTGAAAAATCGATAAATTTCTTAAAAATTGATAAATTACAATGAGTGTTATTTTTGTTCGGTTTAAGATCAAATATTACAAATTCTAAATAGAATTTACAATTTTTATTTTACAACCAATAGAGAAAAACTTATGAAAAAAACTTAAATAAATAATAAATTTTTATAAAATCGACAAATTTTAGAAAAATTTACAAAATTTTGAAAAATCAATAAAATTTTGAAAAATCGATCAATTTTTAAAAAAATGATAAATGTTTGAAAAATCAATAAATTTTTTTAAAATAAAAATTGTAAATTCTATTTAGAATTTGTAATATTTGATCTTAAACCGAACAAAAATAACACTCATTGTAAGACATCTTCAGATCAACTAAAAATCTACAATAAAATACCCACAGACCAGGTACAGTCCAAATTGTTAAGTAATCCCTACGGGAAATTTTAACAAACTGTCGCTGAACTGGCCCCTTTATATGAAATAGACTGGTCACTTTTACATGGCGTTGTTTTTTTATGAGAGTTCAGTAATCTGTCCTAGGATTTGTCTTATGACATGTCACAAGGGGTCAATTTCCCCCTCCTATGACAACGCCATGTAAAAGTGACCAGTCTATTTCATATAAAGGGTCCAGTTCGGTGAGAGTTTGTTAAAATTTTCCGTAGGGATATTCCTTAATTGCAACATGTTAGTATTTATACGGCATGTTGTGTTAGGATGTTATACACAAAAATAAAACAACCGTGTAAAAGTTTCTTTGCTTTAGTTCTAATTTTTATAAATAGAATTAAAAGCTTGAATGTTAAAAAACACTAATCATTGCTTTACAGTGAGGTTACATGATCAAGATTTTGCTTTCAAGTTGATAACACATACTGCTTGTCAAATTCAGTTGAACTTGAAGCTGTGACGTAGGCTGCATGCAACTTGATAGTCAATTTTGCTTTCAAGATGCCGTCGTCAAGGAAAGAACTAAAACTGCTCGCCTCTGTGGGCTGTTTCCGCACTATAGGCTGTTCGAAAAGACATTATTTTTTTCTTCACATATTCCACAGACATTTTCATGTCAGCAGAAATTGATTTTTTTTATTTATTTTTATTTTTAAATCATTTCGTCGATATACCGAAATATTCACATTCCGTATTTTATCAATCATTCATGTTTTATTGCGGCACAATATTTGTAAAAAGAAAAACAAATTTACAAGAAATTGATCAGCTGTTTAAAAACTTGACCTCAAGTTTTCTCAAAACTTGAAAGCAAAAATTGATATCAAGTTGCTGTTCAATTTTTAAAATGTGAGTGTGTTAGTAAAAAAATGTGAGTGTATTGAAACTTGAAAGGCAAAAATTGATCGTGTAACCCCTATGTTACATATTGAAGGAACTTCATTGAAACAGCACAACTACAACATAAGGGGGGGGGGGGGAAATAATAGCTTTGTTAAAGACATGTGGTTTTCGTTAGTTATAATAATGAAAAATGGATAAGTAAAATGTTTGAATTTACTTCTCAAAATGCATTTCTTTGAAATTGAACATATATATACAAGAAACTAAAATCTACATTATAGCCTAGAGAGGACCCCATAAAGACAATCTGATGATAGTGAGCGGTGTCACTTGAAAATGCGTTAATTGTGTCAACCATTGGTTCTAGGAAAGTTTTTTTTTCATAAGTTTTTCTCTATTGGTTGTAAAATAAAAATTGTAAATTCTATTTAGAATTTGTAATATTTGATCTTAAACCGAACAAAAATAACACTCATTGTAAAAAATTTAACAATTTTACAAAAATCGAAAATTTTTCACAAAAATCAATAAACTTTAAAAAATTGATAAATTTGTAAAAATCGATGGATATATGGAAGGTAGAAATTGCCGACGGTACAAAAAATAATGCACTGGCAAAGCGATGGTTTACAATGGTACAAAAAAAAAATCATTGCAAAAGCACTTATTTAGAACGCTTTGCCAACCTTTGGAAAGAGTGCTTTCCCAATACTTGTTTTATAAAGTTTACCACTGTTTATGAAAACAAAAACCATCGGCAAAACATCGGTTCAAAACGATTTGCCAACGTTAGGTAAAAGGACTTTGCCAGTGCCTTTTTTACAAAATTTACAACCGTATATAAAAAATATCACTGGTAAAACTGTTACGTGACCTTATCCTCGTCAGCATTAGTGATGTCACCTCGGCCAGCTCTAGCTCATCGGCGTGGGAACCCAACCCGCATACACTAATACGAAAGCCTTAACAACAAAAAAATTATAAACCGTATTCTCCTATATTCTACAGTACAACAAAAA
This sequence comes from Leucophora obtusa, assembly GCA_949987735.1. Classification (NCBI taxonomy): domain Eukaryota; kingdom Metazoa; phylum Arthropoda; class Insecta; order Diptera; family Anthomyiidae; genus Leucophora; species Leucophora obtusa. Next base: position 100,056,768 of record OX465298.1, read on the forward strand.
ACTTAATTCCAGGAACACTACCAAAGCTGATGACCTATCCTGGGACTGATGGCCTCTCCCAGTACCGTCGCCCTTACCCAACCTATGCCATTCCAAAAATTCCATAATGACCCCATAAATTTTTCTACCAACAACTTACCATTTATTTCCACAATATTTCACCCATCTGGAACCATTATCTCTGAAAATCCTTTCTGACAAATTTAGCAACACATATTCATTTCTAATTTAAAATCATAACATAAATTTTATTAATAAAAGAACCCTAAACCTAACAAAAATTAATTCTTAAATCTAGTAGCGGCTTTTAACAACTTATGCGGTTTTTACAAAAAAAAACATATATATAAAAAAAATAATTTCAAATAGCGGTTAAGAAAAATTGTAGTTAAAATTACTATCTTTTAATCAGGACAATTTTCCACTTAATAATAATACAAAAAATGTGTTCCAAACGAGCGGTTTATTCAACCAAATGAATCTGACGATATCAGTATTCTCTATAAAATCTTCTGTAATTCTTACTTCTCCAATTCTCTTTAAAGATCAAAATTTACTTCCGCAAAAATAATCAGTTTCCTGATCGAAATTTTTGCAATTATTGTTTTTAATCTAATAAAGACAATATTGACTTAGAAACACTGAACATGAAATGAATTTAATTACAATTTAGCATAATAACTTGAAGTAACCTTCTATCCTAAAAAAAATATATCAATCAGAATATGTTAAAATTATCAAATTTACTGTTACCACAAAAATTAATTAATTCTTACACATAAAAAAAAATACAAAAATACAATAAATAAAAGACAAACCTAACAAGGACCGAACTAAAACTCCATACATTGCCACGCAAGTTTGGCTTTATAATTTCTACTCTCCCTAAAAACGCTACTTTTCCTCTTTTCCCTTTATAAATACCCTGAAAGAGCTCTTTAAAGGTTCCTTCTTTTTCTGTTTGTGCTTAATCAGTTTTATCCTTTTCTCGCCTTTTTTCCCGAGTAATTCAATTTGTACTAAAAATTTAGATAGATCCTTTTCACAAAATTCACAAAAAAAAAACACAAAAGATTTAAAATTAAACACTAAATTAATTCTAAGAAATATTTGCGATACGCCTATTTTGCCACTAAAATTTTAATCAATTCGTTCACTTTTCAAATATGTATATATGATCAATTTTAACTAAATTTCAAAGAAATCACTCCTTCAAGTTATTTGTTTTTTTCTTTTGTATCTTTTACTTTACATAAATATGTAACTTATGAATAACAGCCTTCAGCCTGTATACCACTTCATTCTCTGGGTTTTTAAATGTAGATTGATATTTGTGGATTCTAAATCGGGATTTATTATTTGTGGATTCTCAATTCTCCGCAATCCACTAAAAAGGGATAGTGACCAATATTGGTATACTCTAGGTGGCCAAAATTTGTCGAAACTAATGCTACCACTCAAAGGGAATCTTATGACGAATTCCTAATTGCCACTTATACCGGGTACAATAATTTAAAAGAATCAGTTTTACCTTTTTTTTTTTTTATGAAAATCAATATCCTGTGGTCAGTGTCCTTCAAGGATTAATGACTATTCTCCAGGTAAAGAGGGAATCCTTCTTCTGTGACCGCACTTGACCACACTAATTCAAATTTAAACCGATCGGGACTTTAGAAATTTGAAAATTATTTTAAATTTTGTGAAAACTTACGGTTTTATCATAAAAAGATTTCCTCAATACACTAATGTTCCCGGAAATGTCCCTCTCGGCTTAATCCTGGACTACCAAAGGCTTACGGATCTCCACTATATCCCTTATCCAGTGCAATACGTGGCAATAATCTGAATTTCCCTTAGTTTGATGCAACTTTTGTACAATCTTTTTTCTTTACTCAAACTTACTATATTTTAATTTTCAAACTTCTTATTTTCCCAGACAATCACTAATGTTTTTCCTTCCTTGGCCACTTCACTAATGATCAAAAATGGTTGTCAAAAAAAACGCGCAACTAACATTTAAATAAGAATTTTTAAACAGCTATTGCTACCAACAAAATCTACTTTAAAAAAAAATCTAACTACATAATATTATTCTAATAAACACTAGTTCAAACTTTTATGGCGCTCCGTATAAAAACTTGTACATTATTGTCGCAGTTTTCCCCTATTGTATGTATTTCTAATTTGAGAGATTTTCATTTTCGAAAATCTCTTGGAATGACAATTTGTTATCCCTTTACGGTTACTTAAAAATACAACCTTGGGATCTGGACACACTAATACAACATGACAACCCTGTCATGTATTTTTTGACAGGCACATTTTTTTATAAGGACAGACGGCAAACAAGGAAAAGCAAATGTATTGAAATAAAATTAAGCCAATTATTAAAATTTTAGTATAAACAATCTGCGACAAAAAAAAATCTACGCAATCACACCCATTATAAAATATAATAAAATTACAAAACATGTAACTATATTCATTCGAAATAAATTACCGCAATCATGAAAACAAAAGAATAATCTAAAACAAAAGTGTCTTTCTAATTATTCTCTCCTTTATTATAGGAATTTGGGTATCTAAATTATTCAACCAGCGAAATTTCCACTATTAACTAATCAGCGAGGTCATCATCGAATAGCATTCTTCCTACCCGCATTTGGCCATAAAAACTCGGAAATTCCACTTGTGGTAGAAGTAATATGCATAAATTTATGTATAATACGTTCCACAACTAACTCTACTTAGAATTAGCTACTGCAAATATGTATAACAGTTTTAGGCAACACATCTTTTGCTCTTTTCGTAAACTTATACCAGTTTAAAAAAATATCATTTATGGTATTCACACATTTGCAATTCAACATGAGAGCAATGAAATCGAATCCGAAATGGACAATTCACATTTCTATTTCTAGCAAAAATCCAAATTAACTGCTATAACAAACTATATAATCTCCGTAATATTCGCCACTACCGGCAGAATTCAATAATTCGTTAAATGTTAACTCAGCACTCATGAACGTTCATCTCAGTTGTTTCAAATTTTCGTAGCTACAATTTGTCCGCTCGGCAGATACAACATAATAGTCAACAGTTCTACTACATTTGTACAACTATCTGCTGAACGGCCTGATCATTATTCGCTCAGTCTGAGAGCTCGGGTAGCGCTGTCACATTTTGGTAGCGTATAAAATGTATGCTACTTTTGATCAAATATTGATACATTTGCTGTCGTTCATTTACAATAAAAACTGTTTTGTAAGAATGACAAATAAAAACATACAATTATAATCCGAAAACAAAAATTTTAAAAAATAAAAGGAAACTATAGAAAAAGTGTTTTTAAAAACAAAACAAAGAAAACAACGTTCGGCGGAGTAAGTAACCACAAAGCGTTACAAGTCACCGGTATCAGTTTAAGGATTCTCTGCCGAATGCTACCAATGTTAGCTCCCATCCAAACAACTGAATTCCTAGTTATTTTGAATTTAGTTATTCCTCTCCCTTTGACTCTATATACCTTTGCTCCGACTGTTATTTTCAGTAGCTTCTTCAGAAAAACTTTTCCCTTAAGTGATCTCCCACCTCCTATTTTCGGCCACCCTCAACAAAACATCGGCTTAGAACGAATTGCCAACGTTTTCTAAAAGGACTTTGCCAGTACTTGTTTCACAAAATTTACGACTGTACTGTTTTAATAGTGTTAACTTATAATTTATTTTTATTAATCTTATTACTAATTCCCTTTTATTACTGAAATTATCAGTATTTTAATACAAAAAATCAATGTGCTCAAAACACTTACCCCTAAATTCATAAACGCTTTGTAAAATTATAGAAGGTTTATTGAACAAATTTTGTATGAAAATGACGTTTTGTAAACCTGCTATAACTTTACAAAGCATTTATGAATTAAGGGGTTATTTTTTACATACAGAAAAAAATGTTTTGCAAACATTTTATTTTATTATTTTTATTTTAATTTTTAAGATTACTTTTTTTCGAAAACTTTTTTGTAAAAATATCGTTTTCACTCCTAATATTCTCAATTTAAAGTAAACACAATAATTTTAGTTAAAGTTTTAATTAATGTTGATTCTTTTCAAATTATCCTAATTTCCAATATTTCAATGCATTTTCTAAGAAAAATTGAAAATCGTTTAATATTACAAAAAATACTCAGAATGTAAGTTTAATTTTTTATGTTTTGTTTTTCCATTTTATGCTGTTTCATAATTTAATCTATGATCAAATAAAAAAAAATCTAAAACTTCAATCAATTGGGTTTTACTAATGTCTAATATAAGCATCTCTTTTGGCATTTAAAATGCCTGAAAACCACTTTTTAGTCCATTGTAATAGTACTTTTCAGAACGTTCGCAGAGCACTTATTTTACCATTGTTACCAATGCTTTACCAACGTTCAGAAAGATAAACGACCAACCGAAGATCGACGTTATCATTTCAAGGTTGACCCAGTACTTTAATTTTCGAAAAGCGGACGCTCTGCCAGCGCTTGTACCACCATATACAGTGATTGGCCAACGTTTTGCCGTTTGTATTTTTCTACCGGGTATTTATAATAATGTATAACAAAATACTGCGTATTTCGTATTATGGATAGTTATGTATATGAGAGACCCACGGACTTTTTCGGTCCCATGCACGGCGTTTTTTTCTCCTGGGTTAAAAAAATTTTGGGATAATAATCTACACGTAATTCTGACTTAGAGCTGTAAACTTTTTTTCAATGTGTGGAACAATATTCAGAAACAGGCTCTTCAATTCAGAAAGTCCAGCACTTTTCATACATTTATATGAAAATGCCACTTTCTTTTTCGGTCCCATGTACGGTGTTTTTGTTCTGGGTCGTTAAATTTTGCAGACATAATCTAGACGTAATTCTGACTTAGAACTGCAACCCTTTTTTGAATATGTGGAGCAAAAATATTCCGAAACTGGCTTTTGAATTCAGAAAGTCCTGCACTTTCCATACATTTATATGAAAATGCCACGGTCTATTTCGGTCCCATGTACGGCATTTTTTTGTTCTGGGTCGTTATGGCAACGAGCATATAATTTAAAAGAGGTACCAACCAGAGAAACAAGCCGACCAAAATAATCGGCGGCGGCGGCGCAAGCAAATAATCGGCGGCGGCGGCGGCTTGATCGGCTGGATAGAACGTTATACTTGTAATTTAAAGATTTTTAAGCTGCCTAGGGAACATGGTTGAGGGAACAAAAAATATCAAAAAATTTTGTAAACACGAAATGCACGCTCTCAACACTCACACACACACAAACGCACTCACACATTCACAAAAAATGCTCTCTTTTTTTAAGTATGTTCCCTAGTGTGTAGGCAGCTTTAAGGTTTTTTTCCAAAACGTAGCAGTAGAAAATTGTACAAAAAGTTAGAATTACACTGTGGAACAAATTCAGGTTAGCAAAAGTTAGGTCGATTCTGAGAGTGAGGGGTGAAAATAGAGGCTAAATTAGAAGACCCGTATCGCGGCGTTTGCTTATGTTAGTTCGAATTTTTTCATATTGTTTATATGGTTTTTTGGCTATAACTCGTCGACTAATTGATATTTTTTAAATCTGTAAAAGCCAAATTATTGCTAGAGACCTGTGCAACAATTAAAATTTTTTCAAAAATTGATTTGATTGATTTTTTTTTTTTTATGTCTCTAGCTATAATTTGAGATATATAAAATTTACAATTTTTAGTTTTTGAACAGACCTAGAAGGAGTGATAGTTGGGATTTCCAAATATATACACCTACAAAAAAAATTTGTAGTCCCAACCGAATTGTTCGGTTGTTTTAACCCTATTTCGGTTATCACAACACTATTTGGGTTGCAACAACCCTATTTCAGTTGGAACAACAGAAATAGGGCTGTGATAACCGATTTATCGGTTGCAGCAACCGAACGATTCGGTTGGAACCAAATTCGGATGGGACAACAAAAATTTTTTATAGGTGTACATTAGGGCGGGTCCATTTAATAATCGCCCATGGCTCAGTGAAAATCGTATTCTAGGGATAAAAATAAGAAACTTTGCCGAAGGAACCATACCTCTAAAACAAATTCTACAACGTAGGGTCAAGTTTTGAAAAATCCCACTTTGACCCATTTAGAGTGCCCCAATCGAGTCCAAATGTATGACCGACCACCACTAACTTTGGAGGGCCGATCCACCCATGCCAGTGGCACACCCCCTGGAACTCCCCTGGGGGTTCCACATTTTAAAAAATCACCATTTTTGGCACTTTATTTTATTATTTTTTATTTATTTTATTTATTTTTATTATTTTATTTATTTTTTCTCTTTAGAAATTTATTTAGTCAGAACATATGTAAATGAAAAAATTAATTTAACTTAGTAATAGAAAAGAAAATAAAAAAAATTACTGTTTGAAGTCTTTTTTACTTTCAAGTCTGGGCAATTTCGCACGGCTCTCTAATGTCGTCACCATAACAGCCTCTACATTTTCCGGTATAACTCGTTTGGAAACGCTAGCTAGCAATTGAACGTGTCGTTCTGTTGCAGGTCGTAAAATAGGTTGTGTGGGTTTTTTAAGCCACCACAAGACACAGCTGCATGTCGTAAACTTACTTAAGCTAAATCGGTTACAGGTAGAATTGAGCATAAAATTATCATAAAGGATTTTCCAGAAGTAATAAAAGGCGCACTTGCTTAACAGAATTTGTGGTCAGATTAACGTTTAATTTACATGTAAGTACTTTATGGGCAGTTTTGACAACAAAATCAGTTACAGGTAGAATTGAGCATAAAATTATCATAAAAGATTTCCAGAAGTAATAAAAGGCGCACTTGCTTAACAGAATTTGTAGTCAGATTAACGTTTAATTTACATGTAAGTACTTTATGCGCAGTTTTGACAACAAAATCGGTTACAGGTAGAATTGAAATTACCATTTCATTCTTATTACCTCGTCTCCTAGACCATATATAACGCAACAGTTTTTGTGAATGCATTAAGTCGTTGTGAAGAACTCGAAGTGTGAAGTGCTAATTTGGCTCAGTGATAAAAATAAGAAACTTTGCCGAAGGAACCATACCTCTAAAACAAATTCTACTACCCCCAACTGTTGACTTTTGTCCCGTAGGGTCAAGTTTTGAAAAATCCCACTTTGACCCATTTAGAGTGCCCCAATCGAGTCCAAATGTATGACCGACCCCCACTAACTTTGGAGGGCCGATCCACCCATGCCAGTGGCACACCCCCTGGAACTCCCCTGGGGGGTTCCCCATACAAACATTTTAAAAAATCACCATTTTTGGCACTTTATTTTATTATTTTTTATTTATTTTATTTATTTTTATTATTTTATTTATTTTTTCTCTTTAGAAATTTATTTAGTCAGAACATATGTAAATGAAAAAATTAATTTAACTTAGTAATAGAAAAGAAAATAAAAAAAATTACTGTTTGAAGTCTTTTTTACTTTCAAGTCTGGGCAATTTCGCACGGCTCTCTAATGTCGTCACCATAACAGCCTCTACATTTTCCGGTATAACTCGTTTGGAAACGCTAGCTAGCAATTGAACGTGTCGTTCTGTTGCAGGTCGTAAAATAGGTTGTGTGGGTTTTTTAAGCCACCACAAGACACAGCTGCATGTCGTAAACTTACTTAAGCTAAATCGGTTACAGGTAGAATTGAGCATAAAATTATCATATAGGATTTTCCAGAAGTAATAAAAGGCGCACTTGCTTAACAGAATTTGTGGTCAGATTAACGTTTAATTTACATGTAAGTACTTTATGGGCAGTTTTGACAACAAAATCGGTTACAGGTAGAATTGAGCATAAAATTATCATAAAGGATTTTCCAGAAGTAATAAAAGGCGCACTTGCTTAACAGAATTTGTAGTCAGATTAACGTTTAATTTACATGTAAGTACTTTATGCGCAGTTTTGACAACAAAATCGGTTACAGGTAGAATTGAAATTACCATTTCATTCTTATTACCTCGTCTCCTAGACCATATATAACGCAACAGTTTTTGTGAATGCATTAAGTCGTTGTGAAGAACTCGAAGTGTGAAGTGCTAATTTGAGATAAAAAAATATTTAAAAAAAAATCATTCCAAATCAAGAAGTTTACAATGAATCCACCATCCTCTACACCGCAAGATGAAGCAATAACAACATCAACAACTATCGAAAACCCAATGAGTCATATACCCAGGCATGATGTTACTGTTTTTGGTGTGTCTACTGATTTGACTGATCTTAATTTACCAACCCATCTGGATATCTTGAGATATTATTTTTACTTGAGCGAACAAAAAAAGTTGTCCTATAAAGCATTCACTATTCAAGTACAAGATAAGTTGATTGGAATTTGGGAAAAACTTGGTATGGAAATAATGCTGAAAAAAAGTGTATGTAATAAATTGAATAGATTGCTTGACAAATATCAAGAGCAAATCAAGAGAAGAAACAAACCCCAACAAATCGTATTCTAGGGATAAAAATAAGAAACTTTGCCGAAGGAACCATACCTCTAAAACAAATTCTACTACCCCCAACTGTTGACTTTTGTCCCGTAGGGTCAAGTTTTGAAAAATCCCACTTTGACCCATTTAGAGTGCCCCAATCGAGTCCAAATGTATGACCGACCACCACTAACTTTGGAGGGCCGATCCACCCATGCCAGTGGCACACCCCCTGGAACTCCCCTGGGGGGTTCCCCATACAAACATTTTAAAAAATCACCATTTTTGGCACTTTATTTTATTATTTTTTATTTATTTTATTTATTTTTATTATTTTATTTATTTTTTCTCTTTAGAAATTTATTTAGTCAGAACATATGTAAATGAAAAAATTAATTTAACTTAGTAATAGAAAAGAAAATAAAAAAAATTACTGTTTGAAGTCTTTTTTACTTTCAAGTCTGGGCAATTTCGCACGGCTCTCTAATGTCGTCACCATAACAGCCTCTACATTTTCCGGTATAACTCGTTTGGAAACGCTAGCTAGCAATTGAACGTGTCGTTCTGTTGCAGGTCGTAAAATAGGTTGTGTGGGTTTTTTAAGCCACCACAAGACACAGCTGCATGTCGTAAACTTACTTAAGCTAAATCGGTTACAGGTAGAATTGAGCATAAAATTATCATAAAGGATTTTCCAGAAGTAATAAAAGGCGCACTTGCTTAACAGAATTTGTGGTCAGATTAACGTTTAATTTACATGTAAGTACTTTATGGGCAGTTTTGACAACAAAATCGGTTACAGGTAGAATTGAGCATAAAATTATCATAAAGGATTTCCAGAAGTAATAAAAGGCGCACTTGCTTAACAGAATTTGTAGTCAGATTAACGTTTAATTTACATGTAAGTACTTTATGCGCAGTTTTGACAACAAAATCGGTTACAGGTAGAATTGAAATTACCATTTCATTCTTATTACCTCGTCTCCTAGACCATATATAACGCAACAGTTTTTGTGAATGCATTAAGTCGTTGTGAAGAACTCGAAGTGTGAAGTGCTAATTTGGCTCAGTGATAAAAATAAGAAACTTTGCCGAAGGAACCATACCTCTAAAACAAATTCTACTACCCCCAACTGTTGACTTTTGTCCCGTAGGGTCAAGTTTTGAAAAATCCCACTTTGACCCATTTAGAGTACCCCAATCGAGTCCAAATGTATGACCGACCCCCACTAACTTTGGAGGGCCGATCCACCCATGCCAGTGGCACACCCCCTGGAACTCCCCTGGGGGGTTCCCCATACAAACATTTTAAAAAATCACCATTTTTGGCACTTTATTTTATTATTTTTTATTTATTTTATTTATTTTTATTATTTTATTTATTTTTTCTCTTTAGAAATTTATTTAGTCAGAACATATGTAAATGAAAAAATTAATTTAACTTAGTAATAGAAAAGAAAATAAAAAAAATTACTGTTTGAAGTCTTTTTTACTTTCAAGTCTGGGCAATTTCGCACGGCTCTCTAATGTCGTCACCATAACAGCCTCTACATTTTCCGGTATAACTCGTTTGGAAACGCTAGCTAGCAATTGAACGTGTCGTTCTGTTGCAGGTCGTAAAATAGGTTGTGTGGGTTTTTTAAGCCACCACAAGACACAGCTGCATGTCGTAAACTTACTTAAGCTAAATCGGTTACAGGTAGAATTGAGCATAAAATTATCATAAAGGATTTTCCAGAAGTAATAAAAGGCGCACTTGCTTAACAGAATTTGTGGTCAGATTAACGTTTAATTTACATGTAAGTACTTTATGGGCAGTTTTGACAACAAAATCGGTTACAGGTAGAATTGAGCATAAAATTATCATAAAGGATTTTCCAGAAGTAATAAAAGGCGCACTTGCTTAACAGAATTTGTAGTCAGATTAACGTTTAATTTACATATAAGTACTTTATGCGCAGTTTTGACAACAAAATCGGTTACAGGTAGAATTGAAATTACCATTTCATTCTTATTACCTCGTCTCCTAGACCATATATAACGCAACAGTTTTTGTGAATGCATTAAGTCGTTGTGAAGAACTCGAAGTGTGAAGTGCTAATTTGAGATAAAAAAATATTTAAAAAAAAATCATTCCAAATCAAGAAGTTTACAATGAATCCACCATCCTCTACACCGCAAGATGAAGCAATAACAATATCAACAACTATCGAAAACCCAATGAGTCATATACCCAGGCATGATGTTACTGTTTTTGGTGTGTCTACTGATTTGACTGATCTTAATTTACCAACCCATCTGGATATCTTGAGATATTATTTTTACTTGAGCGAACAAAAAAAGTTGTCCTATAAAGCATTCACTATTCAAGTACAAGATAAGTTGATTGGAATTTGGGAAAAACTTGGTATGGAAATAATGCTGAAAAAAAGTGTATGTAATAAATTGAATAGATTGCTTGACAAATATCAAGAGCAAATCAAGAGAAGAAACAAACCCCAACAAATCGTATTCTAGGGATAAAAATAAGAAACTTTGCCGAAGGAACCATACCTCTAAAACAAATTCTACTACCCCCAACTGTTGACTTTTGTCCCGTAGGGTCAAGTTTTGAAAAATCCCACTTTGACCCATTTAGAGTGCCCCAATCGAGTCCAAATGTATGACCGACCACCACTAACTTTGGAGGGCCGATCCACCCATGCCAGTGGCACACCCCCTGGAACTCCCCTGGGGGGTTCCCCATACAAACATTTTAAAAAATCACCATTTTTGGCACTTTATTTTATTATTTTTTATTTATTTTATTTATTTTTATTATTTTATTTATTTTTTCTCTTTAGAAATTTATTTAGTCAGAACATATGTAAATGAAAAAATTAATTTAACTTAGTAATAGAAAAGAAAATAAAAAAAATTACTGTTTGAAGTCTTTTTTACTTTCAAGTCTGGGCAATTTCGCACGGCTCTCTAATGTCGTCACCATAACAGCCTCTACATTTTCCGGTATAACTCGTTTGGAAACGCTAGCTAGCAATTGAACGTGTCGTTCTGTTGCAGGTCGTAAAATAGGTTGTGTGGGTTTTTTAAGCCACCACAAGACACAGCTGCATGTCGTAAACTTACTTAAGCTAAATCGGTTACAGGTAGAATTGAGCATAAAATTATCATAAAGGATTTTCCAGAAGTAATAAAAGGCGCACTTGCTTAACAGAATTTGTGGTCAGATTAACGTTTAATTTACATGTAAGTACTTTATGGGCAGTTTTGACAACAAAATCGGTTACAGGTAGAATTGAGCATAAAATTATCATAAAGGATTTCCAGAAGTAATAAAAGGCGCACTTGCTTAACAGAATTTGTAGTCAGATTAACGTTTAATTTACATGTAAGTACTTTATGCGCAGTTTTGACAACAAAATCGGTTACAGGTAGAATTGAAATTACCATTTCATTCTTATTACCTCGTCTCCTAGACCATATATAACGCAACAGTTTTTGTGAATGCATTAAGTCGTTGTGAAGAACTCGAAGTGTGAAGTGCTAATTTGGCTCAGTGATAAAAATAAGAAACTTTGCCGAAGGAACCATACCTCTAAAACAAATTCTACTACCCCCAACTGTTGACTTTTGTCCCGTAGGGTCAAGTTTTGAAAAATCCCACTTTGACCCATTTAGAGTGCCCCAATCGAGTCCAAATGTATGACCGACCCCCACTAACTTTGGAGGGCCGATCCACCCATGCCAGTGGCACACCCCCTGGAACTCCCCTGGGGGGTTCCCCATACAAACATTTTAAAAAATCACCATTTTTGGCACTTTATTTTATTATTTTTTATTTATTTTATTTATTTTTATTATTTTATTTATTTTTTCTCTTTAGAAATTTATTTAGTCAGAACATATGTAAATGAAAAAATTAATTTAACTTAGTAATAGAAAAGAAAATAAAAAAAATTACTGTTTGAAGTCTTTTTTACTTTCAAGTCTGGGCAATTTCGCACGGCTCTCTAATGTCGTCACCATAACAGCCTCTACATTTTCCGGTATAACTCGTTTGGAAACGCTAGCTAGCAATTGAACGTGTCGTTCTGTTGCAGGTCGTAAAATAGGTTGTGTGGGTTTTTTAAGCCACCACAAGACACAGCTGCATGTCGTAAACTTACTTAAGCTAAATCGGTTACAGGTAGAATTGAGCATAAAATTATCATAAAGGATTTTCCAGAAGTAATAAAAGGCGCACTTGCTTAACAGAATTTGTGGTCAGATTAACGTTTAATTTACATGTAAGTACTTTATGGGCAGTTTTGACAACAAAATCGGTTACAGGTAGAATTGAGCATAAAATTATCATAAAGGATTTTCCAGAAGTAATAAAAGGCGCACTTGCTTAACAGAATTTGTAGTCAGATTAACGTTTAATTTACATATAAGTACTTTATGCGCAGTTTTGACAACAAAATCGGTTACAGGTAGAATTGAAATTACCATTTCATTCTTATTACCTCGTCTCCTAGACCATATATAACGCAACAGTTTTTGTGAATGCATTAAGTCGTTGTGAAGAACTCGAAGTGTGAAGTGCTAATTTGAGATAAAAAAATATTTAAAAAAAAATCATTCCAAATCAAGAAGTTTACAATGAATCCACCATCCTCTACACCGCAAGATGAAGCAATAACAATATCAACAACTATCGAAAACCCAATGAGTCATATACCCAGGCATGATGTTACTGTTTTTGGTGTGTCTACTGATTTGACTGATCTTAATTTACCAACCCATCTGGATATCTTGAGATATTATTTTTACTTGAGCGAACAAAAAAAGTTGTCCTATAAAGCATTCACTATTCAAGTACAAGATAAGTTGATTGGAATTTGGGAAAAACTTGGTATGGAAATAATGCTGAAAAAAAGTGTATGTAATAAATTGAATAGATTGCTTGACAAATATCAAGAGCAAATCAAGAGAAGAAACAAACCCCAACAAATCGTATTCTAGGGATAAAAATAAGAAACTTTGCCGAAGGAACCATACCTCTAAAACAAATTCTACTACCCCCAACTGTTGACTTTTGTCCCGTAGGGTCAAGTTTTGAAAAATCCCACTTTGACCCATTTAGAGTGCCCCAATCGAGTCCAAATGTATGACCGACCACCACTAACTTTGGAGGGCCGATCCACCCATGCCAGTGGCACACCCCCTGGAACTCCCCTGGGGGGTTCCCCATACAAACATTTTAAAAAATCACCATTTTTGGCACTTTATTTTATTATTTTTTATTTATTTTATTTATTTTTATTATTTTATTTATTTTTTCTCTTTAGAAATTTATTTAGTCAGAACATATGTAAATGAAAAAATTAATTTAACTTAGTAATAGAAAAGAAAATAAAAAAAATTACTGTTTGAAGTCTTTTTTACTTTCAAGTCTGGGCAATTTCGCACGGCTCTCTAATGTCGTCACCATAACAGCCTCTACATTTTCCGGTATAACTCGTTTGGAAACGCTAGCTAGCAATTGAACGTGTCGTTCTGTTGCAGGTCGTAAAATAGGTTGTGTGGGTTTTTTAAGCCACCACAAGACACAGCTGCATGTCGTAAACTTACTTAAGCTAAATCGGTTACAGGTAGAATTGAGCATAAAATTATCATAAAGGATTTTCCAGAAGTAATAAAAGGCGCACTTGCTTAACAGAATTTGTGGTCAGATTAACGTTTAATTTACATGTAAGTACTTTATGGGCAGTTTTGACAACAAAATCGGTTACAGGTAGAATTGAGCATAAAATTATCATAAAGGATTTTCCAGAAGTAATAAAAGGCGCACTTGCTTAACAGAATTTGTAGTCAGATTAACGTTTAATTTACATATAAGTACTTTATGCGCAGTTTTGACAACAAAATCGGTTACAGGTAGAATTGAAATTACCATTTCATTCTTATTACCTCGTCTCCTAGACCATATATAACGCAACAGTTTTTGTGAATGCATTAAGTCGTTGTGAAGAACTCGAAGTGTGAAGTGCTAATTTGAGATAAAAAAATATTTAAAAAAAAATCATTCCAAATCAAGAAGTTTACAATGAATCCACCATCCTCTACACCGCAAGATGAAGCAATAACAATATCAACAACTATCGAAAACCCAATGAGTCATATACCCAGGCATGATGTTACTGTTTTTGGTGTGTCTACTGATTTGACTGATCTTAATTTACCAACCCATCTGGATATCTTGAGATATTATTTTTACTTGAGCGAACAAAAAAAGTTGTCCTATAAAGCATTCACTATTCAAGTACAAGATAAGTTGATTGGAATTTGGGAAAAACTTGGTATGGAAATAATGCTGAAAAAAAGTGTATGTAATAAATTGAATAGATTGCTTGACAAATATCAAGAGCAAATCAAGAGAAGAAACAAACCCCAACAATTTACAGAGTATGTAAAATCTCTGGAAACAATTTTTTTCATTGGAACATGTAAATGCGATTTGAAGGCAGCTCCATGTGCATGCGGTTTGGTTCCCGAACGCCTCAAAGAGTTTATGCACGATCAACATAATCAGAGAAGTCTAACAATGGATGGATTTGCGATGGAAATTGAAGAGCAAGGACCAACGTCTATGTCATCAATGCCAACATATCAAGATCCCGATGATTCAACATACGCACCGCCACCGGTTCAAGAAGATTTGGATATAAGCACAAGTTCACAATACACACAGAGATACGATTGTTTTAACTTTGCCTTGGTATGTGACAGATTTGGCGTGCCTGATAGAGTAGCATCAGCAATGGGAACAGCTCTTTTCCAAGATTTTAAAATGAAAGATATCCATGGCAAACCTCTCATCATGGATAAATCGAAAGTTCGCCGAGAAAAAGAGAAATGCAGACAAGAAGTGCTTCGCAAACGGTTAGATGATACCAATTTGTTAGCATTTTCATTCGATGGCAGAAAAGATGATACTTTAACGAGAGATACAATTGATGAGAAGTATCATACTAGAATGGTAAAAGAACCTCATCTTGTTATTTTGAGAGAACCGAATTCTGAATTGATTGGTTACGTAAGACTGGAACATGAAACCGCTGAATACAAAACAACCAAATTAAATGATTTTTTCAACGATAAAAATATATCACTGGATGCATTAATTGGCATATGCACTGACGGTGAGCCAACAAACACTGGCCCAAACGGTGGAATTATACGACGATTCGAATTGCTGTTAAAAAGACCATTGCATTGGTTCGTTTGCCTTCTACACTTCAACGAACTTCCGTTTCGGCATTTGTTTGAAGCTTTGGATAAATCAACCAGCATTGGACCAAGATCGGCAACCGGAAAATTGAGCCGTCAAATCGAAACTTGTGAAACTCTTCCGGTAAGTTATTGCTATCACTCATTTATTATAATTGTCAACCGTTTTTAATTGTTTTATTTTTATATATTTTCAGGTGGTGGACGGCTTTCAGAAAATTGAGTTGAAAAATATGCCCCCTGCTCCAGAAAAAATTGAATTTTCCACCGATTCCAAGTACTTATACGACATGGCCCATGCAATTTCTAGCGGCGTGGTTTCAGTGGATCTGGCAAAGATCAAACCAGGGAAAATTGTACATTCTCGGTGGCTCACCAAGGCCGCTAGACTATTACGATTATATGTGACAACGGAAAATCCAGATGCAAATTTAAGAATACTGGTTGAATTTATAATTACATGTTATGTGCCAATGTACTTCAATATCAAGTATTACAGCTCTGTCGTGTACGGTAGTAGATTATTTTTCAAATTCATTAGTTGGTCAAGATTTCTAGAACCTCGTTTACGCAAAATTGTCAATAAAGTAATTACAGATAATTCATATTATGCGCATTCGGAAAATATCTTGTTATCAATGTTGTTTGATGATAGCAAAGAAAAGCGCGACTGTGCTATCAAGATAATTCTACGCTATCGAACCGATGTTGACGACCCAACGGGACTTAGAGCTTATAAAAAACCAGATATAAACTTTTATGGCACAAGTTACACGGAAATGATCAATATGAATGACATAAATGACGTATTTGAACCACCATTCACGCGAAGCATTCCATACGATACTTTGAAAGAATATTTAAATCAAGATGATCCACCGTTTAATGATCCAAAAATTCCATCACACATACAAGAAACAGAACGACACGTTCAATTGCTAGCTAGCGTTTCCAAACGAGTTATACCGGAAAATGTAGAGGCTGTTATGGCGACGACATTAGAGAGCCGTGCGAAATTGCCCAGACTTGAAAGCAAAAAAGACTTCAAACAGTAATTTTTTATTTTTTCTTTTCTATTACTAAGTTAAATTAATTTTTTCATTTACATATGTTCTGACTAAATAAATTTCTAAGGAGAAAAAATAAATAAAATAATAAAAATAAATAAAATAAATAAAAAATAATAAAATAAAGTGCCAAAAATGGTGATTTTTTAAAATGTTTGTATGGGGAACCCCCCAGGGGAGTTCCAGGGGGTGTGCCACTGGCATGGGTGGATCGGCCCTCCAAAGTTAGTGGGGGTCGGTCATACATTTGGACTCGATTGGGGCACTCTAAATGGGTCAAAGTGTGATTTTTCAAAACTTGACCCTACGGGACAAAAGTCAACAGTTGGGGGGTAGTAGAATTCGTTTTAGAGGTATGGTTCCTTCGGCAAAGTTTCTTATTTTGATCCCTAGAATACGATTTTCCCTGAGCCATGGGCGATTTTTTTGCCTCCCCACAAATCGACCCGGCCTAGTGTACATATGTTTATATGTTCAACAAAATTGTGTGAAAATATTTTCAAATAAACCTGATTTTCCTAATTTTTAAAAATTTTTTTTATTTCGACGGCTTTTAATTGCAACATTTTGTATAAAAAAATTAATATATATTTCGTTAGAATCAGACAGTTCATATACGAAAGTACAAAATTCTCATCCCGTTGGTTTTTTGTACCTTATGTAATGTCTCGGTTTGAGTAGGAAAGTTATCATTTTCTTAGCGGACAACTGAAGAGTAGAGTGATGTCTACGAAACAATTGTATTGTCTATCATGAAAATCACAAATTATACCAGATATGAATCAGCTGATTTGGGCAATATGGCCGACAGAAAATGAGCAAAACAAAACGCAAAAATTTAAGAAAAACACAAAAGATAAAGCACAATAATCTAAAAAGAGACAGATACATACAAAAAATGAGTAATACAAAATGTATGGAGATTTTTTATTGTTATCTCCCTCTTGACTTGACTTCCATGTAAACAAAACCATACGGTTCGAGAATACTTTTTTGACACCTGTCATTGGTTTCACATCTGGTATTAATCTGTGATGAAAATGATCAACCCTTTTTGAAACAACAAATAAAAATCTAATATGACAATATCATATTAGAATTTGGACTTGAGGTGGAAGAATATTCTAACTAAATATATGAAAATATAGAAAGTCCGAAAAAACAATTTTTGTATTTTTTAATGCAAAAATTAAAATAATTGTTAAAAAAATTAATTTTTATCTAATTCATTCTTAAACTGGGTTTAATTCAGAGTAAAATGAAGTTTTTTTATTTTAATGGCTTTAAAATTGCTAAAGTTATAAATTTTTTATAAACATGGAATCTCTGCATTTATAAGAAAATTGATGTTAACCTTAATGAGTGTGGAAACAAGAACATCGAGTTGTCTTATAACAGCTGAAATTAATTGTATAGAAAAACTTACGATAACTTTCTCAGTTAATTTAAACAAAAGAATCTCATTTTACTAAGCACTAATCCATTTTCAGAATAAATTACAATAATAAAGAAATGTTTTTTTTTAAATACTGTAAAAAAAAGCCGTCAAAGTATACAAATTAAAAAAAAATGTTTTTTAATTTCAATATTTTTTTATTTTGGAAAATTGATATCCCAGCCGAAATGAGCCGAAAAAAATCGGCGGCGGCGGCTGAGGCAAAACTGACCGGCGGCGGCGGCTTAAACGGCTCACGGCGGCTGGCTTGTTTCTCTGGTACCAACTCTCCCTACCGCTGTTAAGTCACTCTTCTTAATTTGTATCGAAAATTCATCCATAAGAATTACACACGTCTGCAAAGGCTAACATTTTCGATACAAATTGTCAATGTTCGAAAGAGGCGATGAAAACCGCCTGATTAGGGTTAAAATTTTGTAAAAAAAAATCTAGACGTAATTCCGACTTAGAATTGCAATTTTTTTTTCAATGTGTGGATCAAAAATATTCCGAAACTGGCTCTTGAATTCAGAAAGTCCTGCACTTTTCATACATTTATATGAAAATGCCACGGTCTTTTTCGGTCCCATATACGTCGTTTTTTTGTTCTGGGTCGTAATGGGTTAAAATTTTGCAGAAATAATCTAGACGTAATTCTGACTTAGAAGTGTAAAGCTTTTCTCAATGTGCACTCTAAAAAGTGCATGTAAAATTACTGTTATCAAAATAGTAAGATTTATGTAAAATTGCATAGAATGCTTAATGTTAAGCATAAAATGCGTTCAAAATTTATTTAGACACTTTTGCCTACAAAAGTACACACAAGTATTGTATTTTGCATGTTGCTACACACAGAGAAAAAATAAAATAAAAAAATGTGTCACATGCTTCCGGTAACAAACATTTAAATGTGATGGCAGTCTGTTACTTTGAATATCTGCAAAAAAATATGCATACATTATTTAGTTATTTAATTTCAACGCACTTATTCACCAACTTACTTTCAGTTTGAAAATCTTGATTATGTAATATGTCCAATAAAATAAAACAATTTATTTATAGTCAATTGATTTATTTTGTATATTTAAACTTCTTTATCTTGCCATTTGCTTTTAAATCCGCTAATTTGTTACTTAAACTGAAATTTTTCTATAAATTGTTTTTTATTCTTTTCTTTGTATTTCTAGTTTTGACATTTTTGTTTTTACTGGTTAAAATGCTTATAATTACGCATTTTGTGCCTAATATAAATATTTAGGCATAATGTGTGTAATTATAAAAAGTAAATGTTTACAAACTTGAAAACATGTATACACACAGGAAAAAAAATTGCCAACCAACATTAGTGTTAATGTGCAAATTGAAACCGGGCTTCACAAATACGTAGTTTAACATTCTAATTTCCATGAACAAACTAATGGCAAATATTTTGGTAATAATGAAATGAAACAACACTCGCAATTCTATTAATTTCTTTGCTTTGACCTATCTTGACAAGACGATCTCATAAATTATCTTTAAATGTTTTATTATTTAAAATAATCAAAAACTTTGGGATCTTAAATCAATCCTTCAGTTTTTCCCCGTTTTTTCACAATAGTAAAATTGTTTGATCGCTAGATTATTATTTTTTTTTATCTATATTTCGGTGTTTTAAATCAGGTATTTGTGTTAAATATCCCAACAAGATACTGAAAACTGGTGTATTAATTTTCCTAAACATTCTCAATTGTGATTGTCATATATATCGCCATTTAGATTTTTGACGGTTGCGACAACAAAAATTTTTTAACAGGATGTTTTTGAAAGTCCCAATCAGAGAAACAAGCCAGCCGCCGTGAGCCGTTTAAGCCGCCGCCGCCGGTCATTTTTGCCTCAGCCGCCGCCGCCGATTTTTTTCGGCTCATTTCGGCTGGAAGTATCAATTTTCCAAAATAAAAAAATTAAAAACAAATGTCATTTTTAAAACAAATTTTCTACTTCATCATTTCCTGAACCATCAAGAGTATTTTTTTTAGTTCACAAGAAATAAAAGAATCATTTTTATAGTCAGAGCTAAGAAGGATTTTTGTCAAAATTATTTCTTAAGTTGGAAGTTTTGCTTGAAAACTTCTGACATATTTCGCTGAAATTAGGATATGCAATTTTAGCTTAATTCGCACAAAACCGAATTCAGCTTTAGAAATTGAATATGTATCGAATGAATGCATTCTTATGTTGAATACATTCCTTATAGAATTACAATCAATTTAAATAATTAATTTTTTCGAGTTTATTTTGTGACCAATACTTTATTTATAGAATTTTCTATCCACGGGCTAATTATGGTCAATTAAATGTTAAAATGAAATAAAAATCAAATTATTTCATCCTTTTCACTCGACGTTTCGTTGACGGTATTTCAACTTCTTCTGGAGTTCGAATTTTATTAATTTGATTTTACTTATTTACATTAGCTGTATTTTCTCCCATGCCTATCAACGTTAAGTATTTAAAGCAAACCTACGTTAAACCGATTGTAGTATAAAAAAATTTCAAACAGGTTATGTTTATAATTCTTCCGTTATAATCGAATGTGCGTCAGCTAAATTTTTTACGAAGTACCTTAAATAAGTTACGTTAGATGTGAAAATGCATAACGTTGAGATTTCAACGTTGAAAATTATCCGTGTTGGAAGTTAACGTGCATACGAAAAGTAATTTGTTAGTTTTCGTCTTAAACGCGTTTTTATGCACTTTGAGTTTTTTTGTGAGTTAACGGATATAGTTGAGTCGAAATCACAGCTATTGTCAAGTATTTTATTTAAAATTGAACAAAAATTGGACATCACAAACGCAATTTAATAAAAACTTTAACGGTGGGTGTCATACTGCAGATTTAAACTTAGGTTAATAGTTAACCCAAAAAGTTGTTGTTGTTTTGTGTACATTTTTTTGAAATTTTATTTTGTTTTTAGTTAAGTTAAAGTTAAACCTACAGTATGAGACCCACAGTAAATAAATATTTACAACTTAAATAAATCACAGTTTAACCTAACGACTAGTATCACAGAATTTTCCTATTTTTTTTTTTTTTTCATTAATTCTAATCTTTTACAAAATGTCTTATCAATCAAGTAATTTCATTCAATCCGTAAAAGACTAAGGTATGATTCTGACAACACTTTAGTTTATAATTACAAATTAAATAAAAATGTGGCTTATTTTAGGGATTTAATATTGATATCAAATAATAAAAATAATGAAGGTAATTAACCAAAATTTAAAAACGCAAACATTTGTTTTAATATTTTACAAACCGAATAAAACGTGAAAGATAATTATAAAAATAATGAATTCTTAAAGAATTCATTCACTATGCATGAAAATTAAAAGAATGATGCCAGTGAATGAATTCATAAGGAATGGTATAAACGAATGATATATAAGTAAATTTTAATTAAAAATCCAAAAGTGAATTAATTCATTCGAATCTATGGTCGTAGGTTTGGTTAAGTAGATCACATCACATTTTTCAGAAATTTCAGTACACCTAAAATTATTATCAAAAGACACATTTTTAAGACATTGCGGAAGAAAAAAATGTTAAGTAAGTTATTTCTCGGTCGACTTATAAAATTGGGGAGATATTTACAATAATCGACGCTATTCTGAGTTCCGAATCCACAAAAAAATTCTAAAGTGAAACATTCCGGATTTTTTTGCTTTTGTTATTTCGTGTAGAAAAAGCTTGATGATAGTGAAACGAATATATATTTTTTAACAACAATTATTATATAATAATTAATTTTAAAATTAGTCTATGAATATTAAAATTTGGTAGGAACAGAAAATTTTCGAAATTTTTAATTCCGTGTGATTTTACAAATCAACTCTAATTAAAAAGTTTCGGGACTCAGAACAGGGGTGAATATCTGAATGTTTTTACTTTTCTTTTAAGTTTTTCAACTTTGACATCTTTTCGAGCATAATTTTTTTCGAACCATTTTTTGTTTCTAGTTTATTAGAACACATTAAATTTTGAGTGAAAATAGAGTTTGTTTATTTCTAAGTTCCGAATCCACATAAAAAAATTCTGAAGTGAAACATTCCGAATTTTTTTGCTCTTCTGTGATCCACATCCGAATTATTTTCTTCGTTTTATTTCGTGTTGAAAAAGCTTGGTGAAAGTAAAATGAATATTTTGTTGCAAAAATTGATATGTTAAAATTTATTTTAAAATTTTTCAGTATGCTAAAATTTGTTCGAAACAGTCAATTTCCGACATTTTGAATTTTGTGTGATTTTACAAAACTACTCTAATTAAAAAGTTTCGGAATTCAGAACAGGGGTGATAGTGTCAAAACTCTGTTTTAGAGCGACTTCAAGCACTTAAAAATTTTAAATTCAGCAATTTTTCAACCGATTTTGAATCTTGGAACGTTTTTGGAAAGACAAAAAATTTAGTTTTCCAAATATATATATATATAGAATTATTTATTTGTAACTGAAATATGTTGAACGTTTTTTTAAAAAATATTGGCGGCATTTTTACAGTATAAAAAAATTCTTTACTATTGTAATTTATTCTGAAAGTGGGTTTAGTTTTTAGTAAAATCAGATTATTTTGCTTAAATTAATTGAAAATTGAAAAAGTTATCGTAATTTTTCTAAACATTTATGGCGTTTTCTTTTCTGAAAAAAATGTTGCCTTTTTTTTGCATTTTGCTTTTGAATTGCCTTTTTTGTGTTCTTTTCTAAATTAAGGGTAACATTCTAAGAGGGCTAGGTGTTCTTTTCTAAAAATGTTGCCTAAATAAAGGGCAAAAAGGCAACATTTTTCGCCCTCAAAAAATTTACGGGGTAGAGTGTTGCCCTGTTTTTTTCTTTATGTCAATGCCATGTGTATATACTGTAATGTTTTTTGCCAGCTAACTCACAACTTGGTGGCCTAGGGGGTACTATCATGGCTTCTGATGCAGTAGGTCGCAGGTTCAAACCCCGGTTGGAGCAAAATATTTTTTTTTGTTTTTATAAAATTTTAATTAGATTTTTATAGTTTTGCTGTTATTTAGTATTTAACAATTTTTTAGGCTAAAAATAAATAAAAAATTATACAATTTGCTTTAAATATGAAAAAAAAAAAATTTAATTGAAAAAAGAAAATACATAAAAAAATTTATTTTTTACTTTGTCTGGAATTTGAACCCGTCTAGCCCATGTCAAAGGCAGGCATCACAACCACTAGGCTACAATTAGTAATAGTTTGCGTAAACAATATTGCATACGAGTATACAATACACATACATTTGTTTAGAAAAATGCAACAGTGATTTTATTGTGTTCTATTCTGATTGAAAAAATGTAACATTTTAATGGGGTGAGGGCAACATTTTTAAAATGTTGCCTTTTAACAAGGCAACATTTTTTTCCAGAAAAGAAAACGCCATTAATTTCAGCTATTATAAGACATCTCGATGTTCTTGTTTGCACACTCATTAAGGTTAACTTTTTAAATTTTTTTATAAATGCAGAGATTCCATGTTTATAAATAAATGTATAACTTTGACAATTTTAAAGCGATTAAAGTAGAACTTCATTTTACTCTGAATTAAGAATAACAAATTTTTTAACAAAATATTGTAATTAAAAGCCGTCAAAATTAAACAAAATAAGAAAAAATTAAGAAAATCAGTTTTATTTGAAAATATTTTCACACAATTTTGTTGAATATATAAACATACCCAGGTAGAAAAATACAAACGGCACAATGTCGGCCCGGTATTGCAGACGGTAGTACATGTACTGACAATGCGTCGGATTTTCAACTTTCACTGTACTGGCATGTGGTCGAAATGATAACACCAATAAACGATTGGCCGTAGTTATTTCCCAACGTTGGCACAGGCTTGGGATTTTATTTTTTTGGTATTATCTCAGTACATTTAATAACAAATTTAGTAGTTTGCTAGTACTTTACCGTCCTTTCAGTGTACATCACAGATTTTTAATGTATTCTTTCGAAACTTCACAAGAAAAGAATGGCTATGTCTCTCTTACATAAATAATTGTGTAATATATGCTATAATACATAAAATTTATAATATTTTTAATTTTAATAAATTAAAAAAAGCTCGTTAATTTTGAGAAAACAGTACTGGCAAAGCACGTTTTAAGTAGTACCGGCATTTCCTAAAAAACAGGGCTCTCCCAGTACAATTTTTGTTGCAACGTCGGCTATTTCTACCTGGGTATGTATATATTTGGAAAGCCCAATTATCTCTCCTTCTAGGTCCGCCCAAAAACTAAAAATCCTAAATTTGTAATTTTTATCGATGAATTTAACTTAAAATTATTTTTTATTTGATAATTCCAAATTTTTTGTACAATTTTCTACTGCTATATTTTGGAAAAAACCTTAAACATCTTTAAATTACATGTATAATGTTCTATCAAGCCGATCAAGCCGCCGCCGCCGCCGATTATTTGGTTGCGCCGCCGCCGCCGATTTTTATCCGGCTCAACCTTAATCGCCGCCGCCGCCGCCGATTTTTTGCTTGCGCCGCCGCCGCCGATTATTTTGATCGGCTTGTTTCTCTGGTCCCAATGTTCTCTTATTATTTGATCTATTTGTAACTATATTACGTTATTTGCATATAAAATTGTATGAGTCCTAAATTTGCATCAAATAAATTAATATTGAATTTGGACAACGAAAAGCAACTTGCACTTGTGTTGTATGTAGGGTTTGGGGGTTTGCCGGGAATTCCCGGGAAAATAATATATTTTTCCCGGGAAAACGGGAAATTTTAAAAATATTAAATTTTTTAAATTGTTTTTGTTTCGAATAGGATTTTTTAATTTTAGTTATAAAAAATATTTTAAATACCAAAACAAAAATGTCATTGTTAAAATGTTTTAAAAGGGAATACATTTATTTGACACACAAATAAAATCTTTGCCAAGTAATTAGGAGCATTTCAACTAATAAAGATTTTTCGCATAACTTATTCGAAATTTAAGTAGTAAAACCTAAAAACTTGGTAAAATGTTTAAAGAAATATGAAAAAATGCTTTGTTTCTTACAAATAATCGCCCTTACTATCTAAATTTTTCAAATGTATAATTTAGGTAAAATCGACTTTAGTTAAAATATTGGGTGGCAGTATACCTTGACTTGGTTTATTTTTGGAGCATTCTGATTGGTTAATTTATTTTCAACCAATCAAAATATTTGAAAATATAAATCTTTTTGTAAGGTTTTCATACACAAAATTAGAGTTTGCTGTTCGGTTTTAATCGAAACCGAAACCGCGGTTTTTCAAGCCTCAAAACCGAAACCGACAAAAATAAGTCGGTTTTTAATAAATACTTTCACCAATTAAAATAAACATTTGAATTACATATTATTGAATCAGCTCATATTTTAAAAAATTTTGTATTTAATTGTAATGAACAATTCTCCATTAAATATTACTTTAAAGATTTTTTTTGTATTTGTTATTTCGGATAACATAAACCTATTATAATTTTAGAAAAATATTTCAACAAAAAGTCATGTGGTTTAAGAGATTTTGAGTTCAGATTTTCACCGCGTATTTTATAAATTTGTAACTTTATATCTTTTTAAACAAATTGCTAACATTTTAATTTAAACTCTAATGGTCTAATTCATAAACTTTTACAACAGTCTTATTGCAGGATTTTAAGCTAATTTGTGAAAAACAGTATTCATATTTGCTTAATAACGAAGAAAATAATAAAGGTTTATAGTTGGTACTCATTAACTATAAACCTTTTATAAAGTTTGGAGTGAGGAAGCCACCATTTAATTGTTAATTATTTCATTTTTAGGCATGAAATGATTTATTAAAGCCTTCCCATCCCTAGAATGTGTGGCTTCCAACAACTTGCATCCATCAAACTGAAAAAACCTACAACAATTTCGTAGCCAATGACCTTTTTCGAAAAAATTTCCAAAAAAATGTAAAAATAAAATTAAAAAGAAAAACAAAACAATAGTGATGTACAGACTGTTAAAACATTATTCGAAATTCGATTACTTTTCTATGCTTCGAATAATATGTTTTAGAAAATTACTTTTTTACACACATTTCCATTGATTTGCGTTATAAATAAAAAAAATATTTTTAAAGGCTTTTAAATTTATCTTAGCACATCATTAGTTCTCTAATTTAAGAAAATACATTTTAACTTCCGATTACCGAATCAATCGTTTACTAAATTTGTACATCACTTACGACTTATTTGGGAGAAGAGAGAAAATAAACAATAGTGTTGCCAATATCAAATCGAAAAATTAATTTATAGTTAAAATACGATTATGACTCAAGATTTCTAATAACTCTTTATTAAGCGAAATATGTACTTTAACTATAGCAAGCTTCAAATACCAAATAAATTTTTTTTATGAATTAGCACATAAAAATACAACTTTAATTGCCGAAAAAAGATTAAAAATTTTTAAATTATAACGGTTTTCCGTTTTCTTTTCTTTTTCCGTAAAGGTTACGAAAAGGCATTATTGCCTTTATTCGAGTGAGAAATTCAGTCGCGTTTTAATAAATATCTTGAGCGTGTTAAATTATTTAATTTTTATACATATTTAAATATTTTAAAACTATTCTATTACTATCACAAGAAAACCGAAAAATAACCGAAACCGCGGTTTTTATAATTTAGAAAAACCGAAACCGCGGTTTTCAAATTTTGCGGTTTTTAGCAAACTCTACACAAAATGAACAAAACCGTTTGATTAAAAATAAAGTCGACTTTAAATTTAAAATACTCCTTTATATTAAGGGTCAATAATTTTATAAGTAATATTTTCATTAATAAATGTGAAAAGAAAAGACTAATGGTTAACGGTGGTATCTAAATTTGGTTAACCGACATCTAAATTTGGTTCACAAAAAATAAAAAATTGATGGTCATGCAACTTCTATTGAAGAAAACAACAACAATAATAACGTTTCAGCTAAAATTAGCAAAGTACCCAAAGAAAAAAGTGTAAGCTGAATAGCCATTAAAGGTTTTATGGTAGGGCAAACATTTCATGAAATGGTATCCAAATTGGCCGCAGTCAATCCGCACCATAACTAGATCTTCGTTTATTCGAGAAAGTTTTTATAATAAAAACCTGGCATTGCAAAAAAAAAGAAATATCGAGCAATATTTCTAACAATAGGAGATTTACTATAATCTTAAATGAATGGACAAGAATATCACAAAAGAGATATTTGACCATATGTATAAACGGAAATAATTCATTTTATAACCTGGGGTTGGTTTATATATCAGGAAGATGTAATTCTGATGAAATAAGAAGAATTGTAGAAATAAGACTAGAAGAGTTTTATTTGTCTTTGGAAAATAACATTGTGGCCACCATATCTAATGGGCCAAGTGTGATGAAACGGTTTGTTTCCGACAGTCGAGTAGTAGGTGCTTTCTGCTGGAATCATGCAATTCATTTCGCAGTGCTGTGAGTAATTTATGTGAAATCAAATGTTCAACATTCTGATATTTTTTACTTTGAATTCTCACTACACAGACTGCATTTGTACTGAAATAGTGTTTTTTTAACAAAAATTACTTATATAGGTAGTTTTCATTAACAATTTTGTTCAAAAATATCCCGGGAATCAAATTTTTTCATTCCCGTTTCCCGGGAAATAAAAACGTCCGGGAAATCCCAAACCCTAGTTGTATGTTAAAATTAATATTTATAAATATTTGTAAAATTTTAGATGCATTATTATTATTTAGTAATAAAAAAAAAATAAAATATAAATTTTAGCGTTTTAATAAAAAAAATCTATGTTTTTAGTACATAATATGTAGATTTACGCATTTAAATGAGCTTTTTTAGACACATTCATTGTAAATTTCAACAAAAATATAATGTTATTGAGCCTTTTTGCTACAATTAAAAACGCGCTTTTACACACATTGTGTCTATTATTTTTAAACACAATGTGTCTACATAATTGAATTTTAAACACTGTGTCTATTTTTGCCCAATTTATAGTAGGTATCAAGTTACCTCCTTTTAATAGAGTAGATTTCAACAAATATTTATTAGAGTGTGTGAAACAAAAATATTCAGAAACAAGCTCTGCAATTCAGAAAGTCCTTCACTTTTTATACATTAATATGAAACTGCCACGGTCTTTTTCGGTCCCATGTAGGGTATTTTTTATCCTGTGTCGTTATGGGTTAAAATTTGGCAGAAATAATCTAGAAATAATTTTTACTTAGAATTGTAAACCTTTTTCAACGTGTGGAACAAAAATATTCAGAAACATGCTCTTCAATTCAGAAAGTCCTGCATTTTTCATAAATTTATATCAAGGTTGGTTACCGAAACGAATAACGGTAAGGGTAACGGTATCGGATTTCGTTTGTTTAGGTAACGGTAAAGGTAACGGTATTTAAGACTGTTTCGGTAACGGTATACCGTTATCGAAACAGCAATACTGGTACGTACCGGTATTAAAAATTATGTTAAAAACATATAAAAACAAGTAAAAACAAGGCATATTTTTAATTTTAAGTACTAAAAATACAGATTTTAAGCCATATGCTGGAAGTTTTAATAAGTAAAATTATTATCTTTAAATTTTTTTGTAAAAAAACACTCAAGATTATAAAATAAAAAAATTGTAATTTTTATATTAAATAACAAATACTGGTAACTACCCATAAAAATAACGGTATCGGTAACGATAACGGTATTTTGAAATTTTTTAGAGGTATCGATAACGCTAACGGTATTCAATTTGAAACGGTATTTTAGCGATAATGGTATTATAACGATAACGGTAACCAACCTTGATTTATATGAAAATGCCACGGTCTTTTTCGGTCCCATATACGGCGTTTTTTCTCGTAGGTCGTTATGGGTTAAAATTTTTCAAAAATAACCTAGACGTAATTCTGACTTCTTTGTTCCAAAACTGTTGTCCGTTTTCATTTATTTTATTTAGTTTTCCAGCTACGGGCGATAATCCAAATAAAAGTCCTTTTCTCTCTAGGAAACTTAGATTTCGAGAAAAACGCGATCTAAAAATCTAGCAAAATAAGTCAACATTTTATTACGGTATCGGGGTATTGGCCGCGGGTTTTGACCTCTGGTGCAAACATTTTTCCTCTAGCTCTCTTAGTTTTCGAGTTATGGACCATCAACATTTTTTTAGAGCAAAATTCGCATTTAATTTTCAATGTAAAACTCATTATGACCTACTTATTCCAAAACTGTTGACTATTTTCATTTATCTGATTTTGTTTTCAAAATACGGGCGATAATCCAAATAAAAGCCCTTTTCTCTCTAGGAGGCTTAGTTTTCGAGAAAAACGCGATCCTAAAATTTAGCAACGTAAGTCGAAATTTAGTTTCGGCATCAGGGTATTATGGGCGGGTTTTGACGTCTGGTGTAAACATTTTTCCTTTAGCTCTCATAGTTTTCGAGATATTGCCGATCAAAATTTTAGTTGAGAGATGTTCGCAAATGAAAACTGTTGTGTGTTTTCATTTATTTCACTTACTAGAAATATTCCAATTGAAACTCCTTTTCATTCTAGGAGCCTTAGTTTTCGAGATAATCACAATCTAAAAATCCACAATGTGAAGTACACGAAATCGATTACATGTTTTTTTTTTACATTTTTCTAAAGGGATACGTATTGTTTTGATTTTTCTTTGTTAATAAAAACACCAGGATGGAGGGTATCTAAAGACTCGGCACAGCCGAATTTAATCTTTGGTTTGGGTATAGAAACTAGAGATGAGCGATATTTTCATACCGGTGATTTAATCACAGTTATTGATAAATCACTGATAACGGCAGTAATCAAATATTTCAAGTCGCAGTTACTCGGAATGTCGTTCTTTTAATATTTTTGTACTATTCTTTCTTGCAAACTTCATTGTGCACAGTAAAACATGTTTTTTTTTTCAATAACAGTGACTTGCTTTCACACTCTTCTGAATAAAATGTTTCCTTCTATCATGTCTTTGTTACCGGTCGCAACTATTCTTCTTTTAGGGCCAGTTTTTAG
Source organism: Leucophora obtusa (assembly GCA_949987735.1). Classification (NCBI taxonomy): domain Eukaryota; kingdom Metazoa; phylum Arthropoda; class Insecta; order Diptera; family Anthomyiidae; genus Leucophora; species Leucophora obtusa. The sequence goes on from OX465298.1 coordinate 100,087,078, forward strand.
GAAGTGGATTATCTTTAAACTTAGTTTAACGCAGTTTCTAACTTGAATACTGCTTTTAAAATGTGGTTTATTTTGTTTTATTTCAATAAAGAAATTAATTATACTCCAGAAAAAGTTTTTCTGGCAAATTTTTGTAAATAAACTTTGAAATGGCTGACAAAATTCGTTTTCGGTTTAACTAAACCAAGTTTAACTGACATCTTAAAAACTCGCCATAAATATTATTTCGTTTATTTATTACAATATCGCAGTCTTTTCCATAGAAAAACCATGATCACGATCACAGTTTAAAAGAAAAGCGATTTGCAAATCACATTCACTGAGAATAATGTTACTGAAAAATCGCCGGATCGCCCATCTCTATTACAAACCCGTGATCACGGTCACTGTTTAAAAGAACTGTGATTTGAAAATCACGATCACTGGTAGCAGCATTATTCAAAAATCACCGGATCGCTCATCTCTAATACAAACCAAGCAAGCGGGCTTTAGCCCGCTTCTTTTAAATTGTATTTTTTTTTGAAAAATGCTACTTTTTTTAAAAAACGTCTTCCAAATGTTGATCACGAACCTCTGAGCGTCCGTAATTGCATCCTAGGAGGTCTGCGAAACATTCCGAAAAAATACTTAAAAAAACAAGAATTTATTTAATATTAGAAGTTTTTACATATATTTAGTTAGAATATTCTTCTACCTCAAGTCAAAATTCAAATGAGATATTGTCATATTAGATTTTTTTTGTTGCTTCAAAAAAGGTTGTTCATTTTCCTGATAGACAATACAATTGTTTCGTAGCCATCACGCTAACTCATCAGTTGTCCGCAATAAGAAAATGATAGTTTTACTAAACCAACCGAGACATTACATAAGCTACAAAAAATTATCATTTAGTTAAAATTTATAACTGGAATATAAAAAATCAGCTTCTAATAAATGAAGTGAAAATAAATAAAAATAATGAAAATAATTTCAAAACTTTTCAGGAAATAAAACTTTGTCGGTGGGTCTCATACTGTAGGTTTAACTTTAACTTAACTAAAAACAAAATAAAATGTCAAAAAAATTTACACAAAATAACAAAAAATTTTTGGGCTAACTATTAACCTAAGTTTAAACCTGCAGTATGAGACCCACCGTGTGTAGTTAAAAATAATCTCTGATTTAAATCCTGGTAATCATGTCAATCAAATTTTGAGGACTTAAGACTCCGGCGAAGTTTTCGTAAAATTTTCAAAATTTAATTTAATAAAATCCGCGATTTAAATTGCCATATATCGAAAAATGGATTCTTTAAAATTTCTGAAAAAATATATCAATACTCTATATCTGCAATTTTGCCCAAAATGAGTTTTTGATGGCAAAATCATATCCATCTATGATATCAATTTGGAAGCAAAATATCCATTCTCTGCCACTTTTTTGAGCATTTTACATTTTTCCATATCTACAAACTTTCTTTTAGGAGGTGTGCATTATATTCCCTAAATTGCAAAAAACGCACTTAAAAAATTGCAAAATAATAGCGGAACGCTATAAAAGCCTTTATGGTAGAAAAAAAATAATTTAAAAACTCAATAGGCGATTAACATTCTGCAAGTGAATATAATGATGCAAACATTTTCCTTTTTCCAAAATTTTTCGCCATTTTTGTGTTTTTTTGTCAACTAAGAACCAAACTTTGTTGTAAAAATTGGTATTATAGTCCCAAGATTACACTGAACCAAAAACAGCTGTAAAATCAACTAAAATCCATAATAAATTGATGAATGGGTGATCACTATACAACTAACAAAACCTGCCCATCAATTTAACGCATTGTTTAGTAGATTTATATTTTGACGTTTAACTATTTGATGTGGTGTTATTTTGACAAAATATCTTCAAATGTATTAACAAACATTAGTTGTCTTAACAATTACATTTAATCAAATTGCATAATGATTTTGTTGTTTTACCAATGCATTTTATTCAATTCAACAATGCATTTTATTTAATTAATTATTTTTTTTATCGATTTATTATTAATTTTTAGACTTATATTTCATTATTTTTTATATTTCACCAATTTCAAATTTTTTAAGCGATATACATACAATGTATTTTTTATAATGAATTTTATAAAATATAAAAAATAATTAGGTTATTCACAGGGGGTGTGTTATCTGCTGTATCGTTGTATCGTCCTAACAAAAAACAGAGTTGTTAAAATTTTTATTTGGCTTTAACAACGATTTTTATTTCGGTTTTCTATCTGTTAGCACACTCAAACATAGGAAACTAAACCTACGTAAAAATGTTGTATCGTGCTTAGGGTTTGGGATTTCCCGGACTTTTTTATTTCCCGGGAAACGGGAATGAAAAAATTTGATTCCCGGGATTCCCGGGAATCCCGGGAAATATTTTTGAACAAAATTGTTAATGAAAACCACCTATATAAGTAATTTTTGTTAAAAAAAAACACTATTTCAGTACAAATGCAGTCTGTGTAGTGAGAATTCATAGTAAAAAATATCAGAATGTTGAACATTTGATTTCACATAAATTACTCGCAGCACTGCCAAATGAATTGCATGATTCCAGCAGAAAGCATCTACTACTGTACTGTCGGAAACAAACCGTTTCATCACACTTGGCCCATTAGATATGGTGGCCACAATGTTATTTTCCATAGACAAATAAAACTCTTCTGGTCTTATTTCTACAATTCTTCTTATTTCATCAGTATTACATCTTCCTGATATATAAACCAACCCCAGGTTATAAAATGAATTATTTCCGTTTATACATATGTTCAAATATCTCTTTTGTGATATTCTTGTCCATTCATCTAAGATTATAGTAAATATCCTATTGTTAGAAATATTGCTCGATATTTCTTTTATCATGATATCTTTTACATGATTGTAGAAATTTAATATAATGGTCTTTACATCAGTTTCATTTTTTTTGCAATGCCAGGTTTTTATTATAAAAACTTTCTCGAATAAACGAAGATCTAGTTATGGTGCGGATTGACTGCGGCTAATTTGGATACCATTTCAGGAAATGTTTGCCCTACCATAAAACCTTTAATGTCTATTCTTACACTTTTTTCTTCGGGTACTTTTTACACTTACACTTTTTTCTTCGGGTACTTTGCTAATTTTAGCTGAAACGTTATTCTTGTTGTTGTTTTCTTCAAGAGAAGTTGCATGATCATCAATTTTTTTTTTTTTTTGTGAACCAAATTCAGATGTCGGAAAACCAAATTTAGATACCACCGTTAACCATTAGTCTTTTCTTTTCACATTTATTAATGAAAACGTTACTTACAAAATTATTGACCCTTAATATAAAGGAGTATTTTAAATTTAAAGTCGACTTTATTTTTAATCAAACGGTTTTGTTCATTTTGTGTATGAAAACCTTACAAAAATATTTATATTTTCAAACATTTTGATTGGTTGAAAATAAATTAATCAATCAGAATGCTCCAAAAATAAACCAAGTCAAGGTATACTGCCACCCAATATTTTAACTAAAGGCGACTTTAACTAAAATATACATTTGAAAAATTTAGATAGTAAGGGCGATTATTTGTAAGAAACAAAACTTTTTTCATATTTCTTTTAAACATTTTACCAAGTTTTTAGGTTTTACTACTTAAATTTTTAATAAGTTATGCGAAAAATCTTTATTAGTTGAAATGCTCCTAATTACTTGGCAAAGATTTTATTTGTGTGTCAAATAAACTTATTCCCTTTTAAAAGATTTTAACAATGACATTTTTGTTTTGGTATTTAAAATGTTTTTATGACTAAATTTAAAAAATCCTATTCGAAACAAAAACAATTTAAAAAATTTAATATTTTTAAAATTTCCCGTTTTCCCGGGAAAAACATATTATTTTCCCGGGAATTCCCGGCAAACTTTTCCCGGGATTTCCCGGGAATTCCCGCCCGGGAATTCCCGAACCCCAGACCCTAATCGTGCTATTCTTAAATGTTGTATTTTTCCAATTTAAATTCTAACAACTCTGTTTTTTGTTAGGACGATGCGACGATACAACAAATAGCAAACCCCTTGTGAACCACCTTAATGAAATATAAAATTGAAATTATAATTTAGCACATACTAAAAACTCTTTATTTAAAACACATGAACCATTTTTTATACAAAAACATATAAGTTATTTTATTTATATTAATAATTCAAATACAATATATAACATTCATTAATAGTTTGCCTTAAACAAAATAACAAAAAGATAGAGAATATAAAAATTAATGACAGAAACTTATATGTACGATTTAAATGAGAACGTTCAAAATTATATAAATTTATTTAAATTAAAATTAATAAATCTTCAATTAGTAATTTACTTCAAGTCACTGAATTTGTTAGTTATCTGTACTTTGAAAAACAAAAACACTTAATGTCAATTTATTGATATTTCCGACAATTACAAATACACATGCTTTTTTCCACAGATTTAATACTTTTTTTCAAATTGAAGAAAAATTATATAAAATTTACTTACTGCCTTTTTACAAAATTTTTTAAGAGTTAACAAATTAAATTTTGTTAAAAAATGGACAAAACATTATTGAAACAACAATTGTTTTGTAGAGAATTAATGACGCAAATAAGTATGTTCATTAAAAAAAAAATAGTTGATGTAAAAAAAACACACATTAATTTGAATAAAAAATATATTGTTTTAACAATTCGTTTCACCAAAAAGTAACAAAATTTTTATGTTGATTTCACTTACGACTTTTGGTTCAGTGTATAAATTAAAAAAAAACACACACACTTAAATAATTGCAAAACAATCGCGGAAAAGGGCGGAAAAAGGCTTAATGGTACAAAAAATGAATTAAAAATATTAATCAACGATTTACATTCTGCAAACGAATATATTGATGCAAAAAGTTTGCTTTTTGCAAATTTTATTTTTCGCGATTTTGTTTTGTGTAATGTGCATTATGGTCCCTAGAATATAAATTTAAATAATACCCTCTCCACGTAGTGGTGTAGGGTATAAAAACCGCACTTAAAAATTTGCAAAATAATAGCGGAACGCGGAAAAAAAGACATTCTGCAAACGAATATATTGGTGTAAAATTTTCCTTTTTGCTAAATTTTTTTTTTTTGCAAACTAACCACCAAACTTTGGGCAAGATATGAGTGTTATAGTCTTGGATTATGGATTAAAATACACCGCAATGAAAATATTCCAAATAATGGCGGGGTGGGAAAAAAGGATTTGTTCTGCAGAAAATGAATTAAGAAACGTAAACAGCGATTAACGTTCTGCAAACGAATATACTGATGCAAACTTTTTCGGAAAGTTTTTTTTCGAAATTGTTATTTTTTTCCAAACTAGCCATTAATTTTTGGAAAAAGATATGGGTATAATAGTCCTTGAATTATTAATTTCAAAAAACCGAACGGGCGAGCCTTTTCCATCCATGAATAACAATTCTGTGTTCGTTCCTGTTTGAAGGGTCATAGTATTGTTTTCCACAAAAAGTATTGAGAGATTTATAGGGCCATTGTTTCCTAATAATGCATATTTTTTATATTTATCAAAACAACATATCTGCTAGTATTATCATAAAATTATATTTCAGAACTCTATATCTACATTAGCGACATAAATAACGCAAATAATTTCAAAATATGTATACATGGGAATAAGTTGGCATTTTTAAATAATATTCTAGAAGACAGAGTGATTCAAAAAAATCTTATAAGCAACTGAATCATTTTTATTGCTCTCCTCAACAATTGTATTTTTGCAGATATAGAGTATTGAATCTAGGCTATCGATATATGTATAAATAACATATCACTCAAAATTTATTTGTTTTCAAAGGGTACACCGAAAAAATTCCTCAGTTACTGGCAACTAAAATTTCAACTGAGTCTCTGGTGAAATACCCCTTACTGAGCCTCAGTTAACAAAGTTAATTGAAAGTAACTAATTTTTTAAAATTTATTTAGCCCTATTCACTCAGTTGAAGACAACGAAAGTCCTAGTTGTTATTCAACCATTCAAATTTACCTTTTTTTATGTATTGAAAAATAAAAACAATGCCCTTATGCAATTCATCTTAATTTGAATTTATTCAAGCAAAAATTAACAAACCAAATGAGAACCTCATACGCTTCGCAATTCCATTGCTTCATGTGGCTTCATGTTCATAATTATGCGCACATTTCCCTCTACATGGAGACTTGACGTTTCGTTCTGGAAAAAATGTATACATTTAATTAAAATATTAAGGAATTTTTAACACAATGAATCGATTTATACTTTCCATGGAGAAATGATTACCAAAAAATAATTTTTATTCAATATAAAATTGTTGTTTTTATATTTATTTTAAAATAAATTGACAACAAAAATAAAACTGAAATTGGTATTTACAGGGTAACTAAACAAAATCGGTTTTATTTAACTAAACATTAATTGATAACGAGTATTTCAGTTAATTAATTTTTTTCGATTTTAACTAATAAATTCTTTAACTGAGCTACTAGGGTTTGGGGTTCGGGAATTCCCGGGCGGGAAATCCCGGGAAAAGTTTGCCGGGAATTCCCGGGAAAATAATATATTTTTCCCGGGAAAACGGGAAATTTTAAAAATATTAAATTTTTTAAATTGTTTTTGTTTGGAACAAGATTTTTTAATTTTAGTCATAAAAACATTTCAAATACCAAAACAAAAATGTCATTGGTAAAATCTTTTAAAAGGCAATCAATTTATTTGACACACAAAAAAAATCTGCCAAGTAATTAGGAGTATTTCAACTAATAAAGATTTTTCGCATAACTTATTTAAATAGTAAAACCTAAAAACTTGGTAAAATGTTTAAAAGAAATATGAAAAAAAAGTTTTGTTTCTTACAAATAATCGCCCTTAGTATCTTAATTTTTCAAATGTATATTTTAGTTAAAGTCGACTTTAGTTAAAATATTGGTTGGCAGTATACTTTGACTTGGTTTATTTTTGGACATTCTGATTGGTTAATTTATTTTCAACCAATCAAAATGTTTGAAAATATAAATATTTTTGTAAGGTTTTAATACACAAAATTAACAAAACCGTATGATTAAAAATAAAGTCGACTTTAAATTTAAAATACTCCGTTATATTAAGGGACAAAAATTTTATAAGTAACGTTTTCATTAATACTTAAATGTGATATTTTCAAGTAAGTTTACTTTATTTTAATAAATCTGCTTTCAAACTAATATATTCTTTTATATTAAAGAATAAAATGTCAGGAGTATGGAAATACTTCACAAAAAAAGGACAATGCAGCGCAGTGTAATATTTGCCATAAAAGACCAATGCTTAAGGAGGTATCTAAATTTGGTTATCCGACATCTAAATTTGGTTCACAAAAAAAAAAAAAAATTGATGGTCATGCAACTTCTCTTGAAGAAAAAACAACAGGAATAACGTTCCAGTTAAAATTAGCAAAGTACCCGAAGAAAAAAGTGTAAGCTGAATAGGCATTGAACGTTTTATGGTAGGGCAAACATTTCCTGAAATGGTATCCAAATTAGCCGCAGTCGACGGAATGTCAATCCGCACCATAACTAGATCTTCGTTTATTCGAGAAAGTTTTTATAATAAAAACCTGGCATTGCCAAAAAACTGAAACCGATGTAAGAACATTATATTAAATTACTAACATCATGTAAAAAATATCATGATAAAAGAAATATCGAGCAATATTTCTAACAATAGGAGATTTACTATAATCTTAGATGAATGGACAAGATTATCTCAAAAGAGATATTTGAACGTATGTATAAACGGAAATAATTAATGTGAAGATGAATGGGGGAATATTTAGTTGATCTCTTATTCCTAAGTAAATGAATGTTCTTTTTAGTTTTGACTCTAGATCATAAATTAATATCACTTTCTGTTTAAATTATTTTCAAATCAAAGAAAGATGATACAATTTTTACAAGTAAATTACAAAGAATAAAAATATATTTGAAAGAATTTGATAAGACCAACAATACAGAATACGTATTTTCGGCTTTCGCTACAAAGCCATCATCAGTGTATTTCGTCTTGTGTGGGCTAATATTTTAATGTTTGTCTATTTATTTATAATCTAGAGTCAAAACTAAAAAGAACATTCATTTACTTGGGGTTGGTTTTTATATCAGGAAGATGTAATGCTGATGAAATAAGAAGAATTGTAGAAATAAGACTAGAAGAGTTATTTGTCTTTGGAAAATAACATTGTGGCCACCATATCTAATGGGCCAAATGTGATGAAACGGTTTGTTTCCGACAGTCCAGTAGTGGGTGCTTTCTGCTGGAATCATGCAATTCATTTGGCAGTGCTTAGAGTAATTTATGTGAAATCAAATGTTCAACATTCTGATATTTTTCTTTGAATGCTACCTACACAGACTGAATTTGTACTGAAATAGGTGGTTTTCATTAACAATTTTGTTCAAAAATATTTCCCGGGATTCCCGGGAATCAAATTTTTTTATTCCCGTTTCCCGGGAAATAAAAAAGTCCGGGAAATCCCAAACCCTATGAGCTACTGAAAAATTTTATCGGTGTACCCTTATCTTGTATATTTTAAAAGTTATAGTCAATTTTGTACCAATACTTTAGGCAAAATTTAACGTTTTTTACAATTTACATTATGTCATATTTCGGAAACCGAAAGGGTTGGGCTCCGAAATTAATGCTCTATTGAGCTACGATTGTTGTGGTAAATTTCAATCAAATTGGAGTTGATATGGTTTCACCCATTTGCGTAAAATCGATTAGAGTTAAAAAAAATTTCAACAGCTAATGCTTATAATCAGGCATGTCACAGGTTTTTTACGGAATTGATTTGATTTCGCAATTTCACTTCCGCAATTTTTTTCCTAAAGTGATCGAAAACAATTTTTTTTCTTCTGAATTTGCAGTTTAGGGTGCTACGGATAATTTCGTATTGAAAATGAAACGTTCTGGTAAGTATCGAGTATGCTATAGGCTTAATAGTGGTACTTAAAACGTTAAAAGTTTCTCCACAAAACGTAAAACGAAAAAAATATCGTTTTCATTCCACTTTCAAAAACCAAAGTGGAATTGGTATTTAGAGCAGCTTAAACTCATAAAAGCTCTTCAATAGTGCTTGGTATGTATTCCCTAAAGTGTCGTTAACTATTTCACTTAAAAAAATTTACATTTAAAACGCTTGTTGTTGGTAAATTCAATAATTTTCTTATTGAACACGTAATTTTTTCTAAAAAATTAAAATTTTAAATTTTGATCGGCGATCTTCTCTTTTTTAACTACAAATGGCAACTTATATCAAAATTTAGCAGTTGTAACAAGAATTTACCACAAAAAGTCTTTTTTTAACATTTCAGAATTTACGAAAACGCAAAAAACCTGAAGAAGCAAAAGTAAAATGTTACGAAATTGTACATCGAAATCATATTAATTTTATGCGAAATATGTGTTATTAAAACCTTAAATGTGCTCTCTAACAAAAACTTTTTTAAGTGAAATTATTAAAAACAGCATTCTTAACTTATAGTTAATTATCTTTATCTGTTATATTTAGTCTAAATATGCAAAAATACCATTTACTTCTGGAGAAGCAATTTGCGTTTTCAATTTCACTTTCAAGTGAAATTGAAGTCTGTGACATGCCTGAATATTTGCGTCAGAGCTTCGAAGAACTAGTTTCCTTATTCCCTTTTTTTGAACTGAATTTATATTTTGGGAATGAATTCCCTGACCAAACTTAAGGAAGTGAATGAATTCCTTTTTTTCATTTGATTTATCTTAAAGGATTTTATTCATTGTTTTCTAATTCCTTCATAAAATTTGAAGCATTAATTCACCAAGGAATTCATTCAATTCTAGTTAATTCAACTTTTGGTCAAGGAATTTATTCCCTTGTACATTTAATTGCCTGAAGGAATTAACTTTTTCGTTTAATTCCCTGAATTTAAGTTTTTCATTAAATGCCCAAAAGGACATGGCTTTTCACCTAAGAATATAAAATGAAAACCTAAATATTATTTAAACAATTCTAATATATTTAATTTAACTTTATTAAAATACATTTTAGTTAAACCAATTATATAAATTATCGGAAGAGCTGAAAAATGAAGAAAAAACATTAACACTTTAAGGCCTTAAGTGGGCATTAAGTGAAAACTTAAATTCAGGGAATTTAACGAAAAAGTTAATTCTTTAGGGAATTGAACGTAAAAGTTAATTCGTTAGGGAATTAAACGAAAAAGTTAATTCCTTAGGGAATTAAACGAAAATATTATTTCGTTAGGGAATTAAAATAAAAATTTAATTCCCTAGGGAATTAAAATAAAAATTTAATTCCCTAGGGAATTAAAAGAAAAATTTAATTCCTTAGGGAATTAAACGAAAATTTTATTTCCTTAGTGAATTAAAAGAAAAATTTAATTCCTTAGGGAATTAAATGAAAATTTTAATTCCTTAGGGAATTAAACGAAAAAGTTAATTCCTTCAGGGAATTAAATGTACAAGGGAATGAATTCCCTTTGAATTCAATCCCTAAGGAATTAATTCATTGACCAAAACTAGAATTAACTACAATTGAATGAATTCCTTGACTTAAAATTGAATTAATTCATGTTGAATGAATTCAAATTTAGAGAATGAATTCCCTGATTAAAGTATTAAAATTAAAGAATTTATTCACTAAAGAATTCATTCAATACGAATTAATTTTAAGTCAAGGAATTCATTCAATTCTAGTTACTTCTACTTTTGGTCAAGGAATTAATTCCCTAGGGATTGAATTCCCAGGGAATTCATTCCCTTGTACATTTAATTCCCTGAAGGAATTAACTTTTTCGTTTAATTCCCTAAGGAATTAAAATTTTCATTTAATTCCCTACGGAATTAAATTTTTCTTTTATTCCCGAAGGAATTAAAATTTTCATTTAATTCCCTAAGGAATTAAATTTTTCTTTTAATTCCCTAAGGAATTACATTTTTGTTTTAATTCCCTAAAGAAATAATATTTTCGTTTAATTCCCTAAGGAATTAACTTTTTCGTTTAATGCCCTAAGGAATTAACTTTTTCGTTCAATTCCCTAAAGAATTAATTCCTGCTTATGTCTTAATAATGAATTCATTCCTTGAAGTAAAAAATTTAATAAAATTTTCAAAGAAGTACCTAACGCGAAGAAGTTACGTTAGATGTGAAAATGTATAACCGTTGAGTTTTCAACGTTGACAATTATCCACTTTGAATGTTAACGTGCATACAACAAGTAACGTGTTAGTCTTCGCTAATATGTATTTTTGTTTACTTTGAGTTTTTAAGGAGTTAACTGATATAGGTTATGTCGAAAATATAGCCTCTGTAAGTACATATTAATATATTTATAAATATTTAACCAGCTGCTACACGACCACGTCCCTGAAACATCATCATTGATTCGGGACCTCGAATGACACGGGACATTAATTCCCAGCACATTTTTGCCGGCAACAAACTAAAAAATAATAAAAAAAAGAAAATTAAATTTTATCTCGTTTATGTTTATTGATTAAATACTCTTATTACCATTTTAATGGAGTAAATGTTCGTATCGAATTCGGAAGAACACACCATGTTTCATTTTTACGGACGGCCGCTGTTAATTGATCAGCAACATATTGTGGCTCTAACATGGGAAACATACGTGGACGTACACCCGCAAACATCCCTGTATTTATATAATATGGACAAATCAATGTCATATTAATGTTATCGTATCCGTGGCTTTTTAGGTCAGTTAGTAGACTTTCATGGAATCCAATGCATGCATATTTTGTTGCGCTATAATCTGAACAGCCATATGTGCCCAGCATACCGGTGACAGAACCAACCGTTACAATGTGACCAAGATTATTTTGCATCATGTGTGGCAGAAAGGCCTTTACAGTCCAATAGTGTGATATGATATTAATGTTGTATGTACTTTGTATAACACGATCGGGTATATCCCAGAATGGTTTACAACAAACAATCCCAGCATTATTTACCAGAATATCAACATGACCGACTTCATTGATGATTTGTGCTGCTCGCTCGTAGACTTCCTCACGATTTGATATGTCAACAACATAGCCCTTGCAATTATGATAATCATTTTCAGCCAAAAGATTGATGGTGGTTTTAATAGCTAAAATAATACAAATGTCAATATAATAGCTTAAAATATCTTAAGTTGTTTTGTTTTTTTTTTTTGGTTAGAACTAACAAATTAGAGCCTTAAGCCCAAATTAGTTTGGAAGTATCGTAAAAAAAGTAACGTAGCATTCTCATAATGAATAAAAAAAGTATAAAACGATTACGATTCGACTAATGAAGCCTTTAGCCTGAATAAATGCACTCAAGAAATAGAAAAATTTTGCTCTGAAATTTAGTCTAAAATTTTTGTGCCAAAGTATTATCGATTTATGCCAAACAATTAAGTTAATTTTAAAACTCTGATCAATATGGGAGAAACCATGTCAAACCATCACGAAAAAATGCAATTTTTAGAAACACAATTTTCAATTTCAATGAAATTCACCACACATGTTCCATATTACCAGTCTTCAAAAACAAAAAACTTAAGCTTTCGGATCCCAGACCCTTTCCGTCTCCGAAATATGACGTCACAAAAATGCCAAAAACGATAAAAATTTGCTAAAGTGTCCTTACACAATCGGTTATAACTTTTGATTTGTGCAAAATATAATTTTTTTAAAGGTGCAAGTGTTTTAAAGTGATATGTATATTGGGGTGGACCTTATTATGTCAACTTGTGATTTAAGGCCGTCCCACTCACAGAAAGAATTTACAAAATTCTAATCAAATTTTTAAACACCTTTCTCATACCAAATTTGTAAATACAAAAATAAAACTTTTTAAAAAGGCACCAACAAAGAAATTTGTAAATCCAAAAAAAAATTTCTTTTGTTTTTTGTAACTTCGAATTTTTATTTTTAAAAACTTTTTATATGAAAGATAACAATTTACAAACGAGTTACAAATATTTCATATATTTAGTTAGCATAAGACAGTTCATATACGAAAGTACAAAATTCTCGTCCCGTTGATTTTTTGTACCTTATGTAATGTCTCGGTTTGAGTAAGAAAGTTATCATTTTCTTATTGTGGACAACTGAAGAGTAGAGCGATGTCTACGAAACAATTGTATTGTCTATCCAGTGTTACCATATATTTTTTTAGAAAAACTGTAAATAAAAACTGTTTCTTTATAGAAAAACTGTTCTTCGAAAAATTTTTAAAAATCAGAAGAAATTCTGGGATCCCGAAGTATCCTTGGGACTAAAATATTATCCCAGGGTATCAATTTTCAAAATATCGAGATTTTAATAGTTTAATTGCCTTTGGCATTTATAGTAATCGACTTTTTGCATAGCCTCCTAATAAAACTTTTTTTTTTAAGAATTTTGGTCTCCTAGGCCCGAATCTAAAGTTAGAAAAAGTTCATCGAATCACCCTTCCGAGATTAACCCCTAACTTAGGATAGAATACTTTACTGGTCAATGTTGTACTTCAAAATATTCTTTATTGATTTGCATTCCACATAAAATTGATATTCATTTGATTGAGTATTGTTATGTCGGGAATTGTTTGTTTGAAAAAATTAAGTTTTTGGAATTGTCCTTGATCATAATTGAAAAAATAGTAGGAAATTGTTATTCAGAATTGGCAAATATTTAATTAAAAAATATAAAAAATCAATTTTGGCCTTTCTCGATGAGACATTGTTTTAATTTTTTCAAAAAATATAAATTTCTAAATGATCTTAAAAGTTCGGCTAAAAAATGTCCGTCGGGTCTATGACTTATCAGATATGGCTTAGCCAATTTTATTCCGTGCTAATTTTTGATGAAATTTGTTATAAAAATGATTCGTTTTTCCAGTAAGCATATTTTGTAGTAGTATATTGGTATTTTTAAATTTATTTATGTTTCGATTTGTACCTAATTTCTGACAATTTGAAAGTTTTATTGTAATTTTTGGGTTATATGCACAACCACTTTCTAAGTTTGTAAATGGCTTATAAAACAAATATTTTATACAAAATTCATTTTATAATCGTGTTATAAAGTTTTCAAATTTTAATTAAAAAAATAAAAAAAAAAATTGTAAATGAAACAAATGTGCCGATTTAATATAAAAAACTGTAAAAAAAATCCATGAATTTAAAAAAACTGTTTTTTACATGAAAAAAATGGAAAACTGTTAGGCATCCCAAAAAACTGCAAAAAACAGTTAAAACTGGCTATATGGCAACACTGTGTTTATCATGAAAATGATCAACCCCTTTTTGAAACAACAAATAAAAATCTAATATGACAATAGGTGTGTGTACTTTTCCAGTAAAGTCCAGTAAAAATTACTCAGTAACAAATTTACAGAGAGTAAGGCAAAATTTACTCTCAAAAAGAAAAATATCTAAAAATGTACGCAAACAGAAAAATTGTAAGAATTAGTAAAATACTGCTGCCAACTTCTTCCCTAAAAATATCGCTAAATCAAACTAAAAAATCACTAGAAAATATCTAAATTATAAAAAAAATTAAATAGCGATAAATCCCTAAATTGCACGAACTTTTTAAGTTCTGTTGAAAAATTTCACAAAAATAGCTATATTTTTAATTCTTTCTTAAAAAATTATTGATACATCGCCAAATTTTTCGAACTTTTTTGTTTTCCATAAAAATTTACCGATAAATCGCTGAATAATAATGATTCAAAAATTCTGTCAAGGAAATAAATGTAAAAAAATGCTAAGAAAATGTGAAGACTGTCTTAAAAAAAAAAATCGCTAGTTTTCCCGCTAATAGCTAAATTATATTTTATCCCGCTAAACGAGTTGAAGTATCGCTAGATTTGCCTAGAAAATAGCTAAATTGGCAACAGTTATTAAAATAGCTGATTGCGAAATAAACCTATTCAAATTATTGGATTAATACATAAAACCTACTGTTTCCAATTATTCGACATAGGCGGTTAACCGGTTATTGCATTATTCGAAAAATCACTAAAACTGATTAACCGGTTATTCGGGTCGGTTATTCGAGAAAATTGGCGATTAATCGATTAATCGTTTAAAACAAAATTAATGTATTTCCTTAACTTTTTACTAACAAAAACACTACGAACTTCATGTTTTTGTTAAATATCAGTATGACACATGAACACGATGTATTTAAAAAAATTTTTCAAATTGAAAAAGCACATCTACACTAGAGAAAATGCTAGAGATAAAACAAAAATCACCTCTAATTAGCTCTATTTTGAATGAGTTTAGCTATTTTGGAGTGTTTTTACACCATTTCTAGCAGTTTCCTCTCGCGTGTAAACGTACCTTAAGGTTGAAAAGTTTCGGAATCTGAGATTATCTAAATTGAAACATTTCTTATACTAATAGAAAAATTTATGTAAAATATAGCTGAAGCTATTAAAAATAAGTTAAAAATGGCAAAAAAAATTGCTGAAACTAGGAGATTTTTTTCTAAATATTAGAAGTTAAAAATAGCATCACTCAAGGTAGGTTTTTTACTTCTTACGAAATTTTTTTTAATCTGTAAAACTCTGGACACAAAATTTCTTTGAATGCAAATTTAATCAATACTAAAATAAATATAATATTGCATTTAAAAATATTATTATCCAAAGTTCTTCCTCCTCCCCTGAAGAAATAAAAAAAAAATTAGTTACATTTGAGTAAAATATTAGTTACATGAAAATACCAATTTACTCTACAAAAATTTGGAAAAAAAATTTCTGAATAGTAGTTAGTAGACTAAAGAATATCATAAACAATTGTTAAATTTCTCAGTCTTTTTTCCGTTTTTAAGGGCCATTGACAATAAACAAAATTATCCAAAGTTTGAGCTAACATTCCCTTCTGTATTTATGTCTGTACTAGCCGGCGCAGCCCGCTACGTTGTTAGCGTGCCTTAAAGTTAAGGGGGGGGGGGCGCAGCAGGGTTGGAAAGCATTTTATAATATTAAAAATAGCGGGCAAAGCCCGCTGCGTTGTCTTAGCGTGTCTTAAAGTTTTTTTTTTAATTCCAGTTTATGTAAAGGTAGACCTGGCAATTCAAGTAAATTCACAAATTCAGTTGGAAAATTTACTGCGTCGGTTTCTTCCACCGGTGCTTCGTTACATGAAGTTTAAATATCGGAATATCTAAGTTCCATTCCTTTTCTAAGGTTTTTTCTCTTTTAGAAAATTTGTTTAACTTTTTTGAGAGTATGTTTCAATGCTACATAAGTTTCATATTCCGTGGATAGTGTTTGAACAGGTAATTCCCTCTTCCAATCCATTTGCATTGTCTATAATTTCAATTCCACTCGTTCAACGTTTATATCCATTTCATTCCACTTGTGTAGTGTTTCAATTCCACTCGTTTCCTATTTAGTTTCTTAATTTTAGTGTTTCATATACACTTGTTCTTTAAGTTTTAGGTTTCTAGCTAAAGACGCAGACGTTAAGGGGGGGGGGGGCAATTTTCCCCATTTGAACCACCATTTTTACCACGTTCCTGTCCAAAGTCCTAGAAATGCCTTGTCGATAAGTTAGCCCATACTCCAAGGAAAACATATTATATATTACAGGTTTCTAGCCGAAGGGTTCGGTTAGGCCATCAAGGGGGAGAATTATTCCGTTTTTACCCCTCCCTGTAGGAATTTCCAAAAATTCCGTCTTAGAGGACGTCTGCGTTGGAGGAGGAACCTACTACATACATAATTTTAGGTCTCTATATCCAGCAGTTTGGCCAGGCCGTCAAGGGGTAAGTTTTTTCCCTTTTTACCCCTCCCGGTACAAATTTCCAAAAATACCATCTTAGGGAACGTCAACGTTGGAGAAGGAACCCAAATACCGAATTTAAGCTCCCTAGTTCCAGCAGTTTGGCCAGGCTGTTAAGGGGGAGACTTTTCCCGTTTTTGACCATACCTGTGGAAATTTCCAAAAATCTCAGCTTAGCGGATGTCTACAATAGAGGAGGAACTTTAATACCAAATTTCAACTTCCTACCTCCAGCGGTTTGGGCAGGCCTTTAAGCGGCACTTTTCGCTTCATTAATCCCCATTTTTGCAATGTCCCTGTCCAAAAAGCACCTTCCCGGTAAGTGAGCCCATACTCCAAGTAACATATGTTTTACATTTCAGGTTTCTAACCAACTTTTACTATATGTGCCCCTCTCGGTAGGAATTTCCGAAAATCCATCGACAGGGAATTTCAGCTTCCTAGTTCCAGTTTAAGCAGGCTGTCAAGGGGGACACTTTTTCTTTTTTTGTCCCTCCCGGTTGGAATTAGGCTGGAAGAGGAACCTAAGTACCGAATTTCAGCTTCCTAGTTCCAGCAGTTTGGACAGGTCGTTAAGGGGCAACTTTCGCTTTTTGAGCCCCCATTTTATTACGACCCTGTCCAAAATTCAAAAAAGTATCTTTCTAATAAGTTAGCCCTTACTCCAGGGACCCACATTTTAATCTTCAGGTTTCTAGCCGAAGGGGTTTTTACCGGCCCCCAAGGTGAGGCTTTTCTTCTTTTTGCCCCTCCCTTTAGGAATTTACAAAAATTCCATCTTCGCGGCTATCTGCGATGGATGAGGAACATTCATATCAAATTTCAACTGCATTGCCTAAGCGGTTTGGGCAGGCCGTTAGTGGGGACATTTTTCCCTTTCAACCACCATTTTTACTATGTTCCTGTTCCAAAATAGAAAAATTACGTTGCCGGTGAGTTAGTCCTACTCCAAGGAATACATATTTAAAATTTTAGGTTGGCCAAAAGGGATTGGGCAAGCCGTCAGGAGGAGACTTTTACCTTATTTCCCCTCCCGATGGGAATTTCAAAAATTCCGTCTAAGCGGACGCCTACACAGAAGGAGGAACTCACATACCGAGTTTCCTTTTGTGATATCCTGTAGGGAATTCCAAAAATACAAACTTAATCGATGTCTACTACAGTGGAGGAACCTTAATACCAAATTTCAACTTCTTACCTCCAGTGGTTTGGGCAGGCACTTTTCCAATTTGTGAGACTGTTTATGGGGAGACTTTTCCCCTTTTTGCCCGTTCCGGTAGGAATTTCAAAAAATCCCGTCTTAGCGCACGTCTATGCCGAATATCAAGAAACCTTGTTTTAGTGGAGATATCCGTGGGGGGAGGAAAAAAAGTAGTTTTTTTGAAATTATATATTATTTTAAATGGTACTTTTTGGAAAAACGAAATTTTTTGGAAAAAGATACTTTGTTTTTACAAAGTACTTTATTTGTACTTTTTTGGAAAAGGTATTTTTTTTTAAAAAGGTGTTTTTTTTGGAAAAATGTATGTTTTTTGGAAAAAGGTACTTTTTTTGGAAAAGGTACTTCTTTTGGAAAAGGAACATTTTTTTAGAAAAAGGTACTTTTTTTGGGAAAAGGTACTTTTTTTTGGAAAATGTACTTTTTTTGAAAAAGGTATTTTTTTGAAAAAATGTATGTTTTTTGGGAAAAGGAAAATTTTTTTAGAAAAAGGTACTTTTTTTGGGAAAAGGTACTTTTTTTTGGAAAAGGTACTTTTTTTGAAAAAGGTATTTTTTTGGAAAAATGTATGTTTTTTGGGAAAAGGTACTTTTTTTGGAAAAGGTACTTTTTTTTGGAAAAGGTACATTTTTTTAGAAAAAGGTACTTTTTTTGGAAAAAGGTACTTTTTTTTTTTTTGGAAAAATGTATTTTTTTTGGAAAAAGGTACTTTTTTTGGAAAAAGGTACTTTTTTTGGAAAAAGGTACTTTTTTTTTGGAAAAGGGTACTTTTTTTGGAAAAAAGGACTTGTTTGGGAAAAAGATACTTTTTTTTGGAAAAAGGTACTTTTTTCGGAAAAAGGTACTTTTTTTGGAAAAAGGTACTTTTTTTGGAAAAAGTTACTTTTTTTTGGAAAAAGGTATTTTTTTTGGAAAAAGGTACTTTTTTTGGAAAAAGGTACTTTTTTTGGGAAAAGGTACTTTTTTGGGAAAAGGTACTTTTTTGGAAAAAGGTACTTTTTTTGTCCCCTCTTTGCCCCTCCCGATAAGAATTTCCAAAAATGCCGTCTCAACGGACGTCTACACCGGTCGAGGAACCTACATACCAAATTTCAACTTCATAGCTCCAGCAGTTTGAGCAGGCCGTCAAGGGGGAAACTTTTTCCCCTTTTTGCCCGTCCCTGTAAAAATTTCCAAAACTCCCGTCTTGGTGGATGTCTACGATAGTGGAGGAACCTTTATACCAAATTTCAACTTCCTACCTCCAGCGGTTTGAGCAGGCCGTCAAGGGGGGCCTTTTTCCCCTTTTTATCCCCCATTTTTACAACGTCCCTGTCCAAAATTCTAGAAAGTACTTTCCAGAAAAGTTAGCCCCTACTCCAAGGAACACATATCTTAAATTTCAGCTTTCTAGCCAAAGGGGTTTTGGCAGGCCGTCAAGGGGGACACTTTCCCCCTTTTTGCCCGTTCCGGTAGGAATTTCCAAAAATCCCGTCTTAGCGGACGTCTACCCCGAAAGAGGAACCTACATACCAAATTTCAACTTCCTAGCTTCAGCGGTTTGGGCTGGGCGATGTTGAGTCAGTCAGTCAGTCAGTCAGTCAGTCAGTCAGTCAGTCAGTCAGTCAGTCAGTCAGTCAGTCAGTCAATCAGTCAGTCAATCAGTCAGTCACGTTATTCTTTTATATATAGAGATTTATGTGTATTTAATAAAATTCTAGATTTTTCCAAATGTATTTCAGAAAATTTCTATTTTTATTTTAAAAGCAGTTTTTCAAACATACATGCTTTCTCTTTCTCTTAAGTCTCATAATTCCTATAAAATTTTCATTATGAAAGAGAAAACATGTATGTTTGTAAAAATGCTTTTAAAAAAAGTAGAAATTTCTGAAATACATTTGGAAAAATTTTAAATGCAATTGGAATTTTATTAAATACATTGGAAAATTTTGGAATACAAATAGAGTCTTTTTAAATACATTTGGAAATTTCTGAAATACATTTGGAGAATTTTGAAATACAAATGGAATTATTTTAAATGCAATTTTACAATTCTGAAATACAGATTTAAAATTTTTAAATGCAAGTGGATAATTTTAAAATGTATTTGAACAATTTTAAAATACAAATATAATTTTCTTAAATACAAATAAAATATATTTGTAATTTTGAAATACATTTTAAAAATTTTAAAATACATTTTGGACAATATTGAAATGCAATTGGACAAATATCAAAGTTTTTTAGACAATTTTAATTTTTTAGAAAGATTTTTGGATAATTCTAAAACATTTTTGAATAATTTTGAGTGATTTTTGGACAATTTTAAAACATTTTTGGAAGAATTTAAAACATTTTTGGATAATTTTGAAACATTTTAGACAATTTTGAAACCTTTTTAGACAATTTTAAAATATAGTTGGATAATTTTAAAACATTTTTAAACAATTTTGAAATATAACTGAAAATGGTGTAGTTGGACATGTTGTAGAATTGATGTGGTTTTGAATCGATTATACTTTCTTTGGAGATGTGAGAAAAGGTAGAGTTACTACAGAATTAAGACACATATTTGAAAAAATGCAACCTTGCCTTGAAGGACATGGAAATAGAATTTATATTAGCTTTAATTTTTAAAAGAACAGAATCAAAAATCGCCTACTGTATTGATTAAAGCCTATAGAGCACTTCGACGCTGATCCAGCCAGACACTTCGTGTATTTTGGGTAGATCTAGAAACACCTTTATTTTGCTTAAAAAAGGTATCTAAAGGCTTAACGACCTTTTTCACTCAATTTCAAAAGAACTTAATGGTATTTTAGTAATTTTATGTTTATTTTAAGCTTTTCTTGTAATTTTTTAGCCAAAGTTAAGAAAATTATGAAGTTTTGGGGAAAAAATAAGGGAAAAATTCCATATTAAAATTGTAACCGGTTAATCGGCCTGTTTTAACCGATTATTCGGATCGAATAATTATTTGAGTTTTAAATTATTTGTTTCGACATTAACCGAAATAGAGGCGATTAATCGAGGAATCGGTTAATCGATTAACCGAATTGGAAACACTAATAAAACCTAATAAAATGATCACTTACTTACTCCTTCCATCGTAAATAAGCTTATATTTAAATATTTTTTATTTTTACAAAAAATTATTTCGAAATTATTTAGACAAATGTTTTGTTTCTTCAATCATATGTTTTAAATCATATGTTTTTTTTTCTTACAAATTCTTACTAGCAAAATTTCATCCAGTAAAAACTTGTAAGTTCTCTGGTATTGAACTGTCACTTTACCCTCTATTTTTCCTCTCTCCTTACTGAGTAATTGTGTAAACAAACACCTTCCAGTAAAAACTTGTACAAATTTGTACGAATTTGTACAAATTTTCGGGTACGCAAACACACTTAATATCATATTAGAATTTGGACTTGAGGTAGAAGAATATTCTAACTAAATATATGAAAATATAGAAAGTCCGAAAAAACAATTTTTGTATTTTTTAATGGAAAAATTAAGATAATTGTTGAAATATTTCAAACAAAAAATTGTTGGAAATAAAATTTCAATTTAAAAGAAAATGTGATTACTTCTACAAATTCCCATTGTTGGTGCCTACTGTTTTTTCTGTGCTATGGACAAAAATAAAAAAAAAATTTTTGCCTCAAATTGTGATTAAAGAAGGATTTTTTTAAAGATTTAAAAGTAACTCAAACAAATGCGAAAAAAAATATTTAGTGTGATTGCTTTTGCCGCCAAAAGAGGGCGCAAAACTCAGAAAATTTTATGAAAAAATGACTTAACAGAAAAATTGTTTCACGAAAATAATTCTCAAAAATTCATTTTTTTAAAAACTTGTTCGAAGATTTGTTTTTTAATTACTTCAGTATATTTGTAGTTAAATTAAAATATGAATTTTAGTATATCTTTACAAAACAATTATTTTTTATTGCTCCGAAAAACACAATTTTTTTTGTTGAAAATCCAAAAATTACTTAAGTTTGATGGAGTATAAAAAGATGGGAGTGTAAAATTAGATTTTTTTTCCTTTTGTTTGTAAGTTTATACTGTTATATAATAGATCATTAAAAAATTAGTTACTATTTTTTACCACAAATTAAAAAAAATGAATTTTTTGAAATGCCTAAATTCATGATTTTTACACAAATTTCACGCATTTAACATTTTAACCGTCTAACTCTTCATCTTACGGGTCGTTTTTGTCCGTTTTAAAAAGGGGCCAAAAAAGTCCCTTTAATTGAAGAGTTAGAAGGTTAAAATGTTCCACAAAAATAATCCTCCTAGTGTTTTACATAAGTTCGCTGAACATAACCTATGCCTAAAATGGAGGATTCACATGGTTTCCTACCTGAATCCTATTTAATTTTGTTTTAGAAAAATCATTGTAAGCATTTACAACCCATTTTTTGTGATAGGTATTTTTTTCTTTATTAACGAATCGATTTTACCCAAATTTGGCACAAATATGGTTTGACCTTATATTAATTCACGTCCTAAATTTCATGGCAATCGGTTGCAGGTTTTATAAAGATTTTAAAATAAAGGATATATGGCAGGACTAATAGTCCTTGCTTCGATTTTGATAAAAATTGCTACAAACGTTTCCGGTTTTATGTGCATCTCAATGAATAATTTTTGTAATTTTACGTCCATTTATGTAGCTAATCGGCCTAATTGCGGTTGTCGTATACGACAAGAAAATTTGTCGTTTTTGCCAAAAGGCATTTTTTGGTACCGCGAGTGTCGTTTTTTTCGGTCAATGCACCAAAAACTGTCGTATAAATTTTTGTGCACGACAGCCTCAAAAAACTTTTAAAAAAGGTATTCAAATAAGTAAAATTAAACATAAAATCACTTTAATATATTAACAAGTCAAATTAAAGAAGAAATTTTTTTTATTTGAATAATTTTTTTAAAGAAAAATTAAAAAAATTTAACGCACTGGGTATTTTACAACTTGTGGAAAAACACACTATACTTAAAATGAAAAGTTTCACTCTGACACCTTGATTTTATGAAACAATAACACTATGCGACAGTCAAAATCGGGATGGGATGAAACCAACGGGAAATGTTATATCGGTCAAAAACAAGTTAAACGTGTCCCGGCGTTTCGCTGGGTCACCTCTAGGAATCGAGATATATCTTTTTTTTGACATAACTCGAGAACCACTAGTCCGATTTTGCTCAAACAA
Organism: Leucophora obtusa; assembly: GCA_949987735.1. Taxonomy (NCBI): domain Eukaryota; kingdom Metazoa; phylum Arthropoda; class Insecta; order Diptera; family Anthomyiidae; genus Leucophora; species Leucophora obtusa. The sequence continues at coordinate 100,110,334 of OX465298.1, forward strand.
TTTTAAAAAAATTAAAAGTTGCAATTCCTTTAAACTGTTCATATAACGTTTTTCTATATACTCAACAGTTTTGCCGGTAAAAATAAATGTACATATGCCACATATAATTACATATTTTTATAATTGGATACATTTGTATTACATTATATATAATTTTATACATTTGAGGGGGACAAAATTCGGATCAAATTGTATAAAACTATATCTTAATCAATCAAAGTATATATAATTGTATCAAATAATTATCTAATTGTACAAATTTAGATCTTATTAAACCAATTTAGATATAATATGATACAGTAATATGTTCTCATTTTTCGGATAAAATCATGTATAATACGTAAGTCACAAAATACTTTTTTTGCATGGAAAATAACTTTTATTATTTTTGAAAAAATAAAAATCGTGCTTGGATTGTTTTTGTTTGAATTAAAAATAAAAATCAAACAGAGCAAATAAACAGAAAATTAAAAATATTCAAACAAGAAATAATTGTAAAACAATGAGTTTTTTGAATAAAAGTTATAACTGTTACGTCCCTGATAGAAATCCAAAATCGGTTGGAAAATATTTTAGTAATTGCAATTTCCTCAGACCATTGTAGGGTTAAAATGAGATAAATTATGAGAATCGTAAAAAATAAAATATTTCTTTAAAAAATTTACAATGTTATACTCTAGTTTCATTTCTAAGATCCACAAATATTCAGATATAAATTTTTGTCTCTCTTGGCTTATGATAACCTAGTCCCAGGTATGGCCAAAGATGGGATTTGTTTTTTTATAAATTTGCAAAAGTCTAGTTTTGAGTTTTTTAAAATTTTGTTCAACAAAATTTAAAAAAAATTGGTCAACACATAGGGGTTTATTAAATACACCTTAGAGAATAATTGTACTGAAAATTACACATATCTCTCATTTACCTTAACAGTGATGGAGTTTTAAATTTGAAAATTTTAGAGAAAATGCTAAACTAATGGTTTTTATTACGATTTTCATTCCAAATAGCACTTTTTTATATTTTAAAAATCTGGGGTCATTTCGACCCCATGTGCCTATAAGGGTTAATTTCTAATTTTTTATTACTATGTATAAAATTTGGTGTAAACAGACTTATTTGGACAACTTTCACCAAATTCCGCAAGAAACAACACATTGTTTTGGTATACTTGCAGGAAAAATCGAAAAATTTCAAGAATTTCACCTTTGACCTTGGTAAAGAAAGGGTTAACGTTGTCGGAGTTTTACAAAATTTTCGGAAAACAATCCCTCGTATCAGAGTTAAAAGAAATCGGAAGTGATTTTGTTATAGCTAGCTAAAAACATAAAAATTAATACTATTATTTAAATTATTGGCCAAAATCACACTTTTCTCTCGTTCGTTCACTATTCCATTGTATTTCGTTCCCATTATCTGTTGTTCCAATTCCACTCGTTTCCCGTTTCATTCCATTTCGGGAATGATACTTGTGTATCAATATTGATATCAGTCGTTTCTATTTCCATTCTATTTCTTTGCACTTGCTCAGTTCCATTCTTTTTTTAAATGTAGTATTTCAATTTCCCCCTTTTGAGCCACCATTTCTACCACGTTCCTGTCCAAAGTCCCAAAAAATACCTTGTCGATTTGTTAGCCCATACTCCAAGGAACACATATTATAAATTACAGGTTTCTAGCCAAAGGGTTCGGGCTATCAAGGAGAAGAATGTATTAAATGTGCAAAATTCTAAACTATATCCACTCAGCGATTATTTACTTGTCAAAAGAAAAGTTTTGGTATCAATATTGCTCTATTTAGAACATATTGTTTCCACCGTATTGAATTTCTGACAAAACGCGGAAAATCGCGAATTTCAAAAAAAATCTGAAACACGTGTTCACCTAAATTGTCTATAGATTACGATATGTAAGTTTGACATATCAATCACAAATATCTCAGTACAAAAGAGTAAAAATTTGGTTTTTTAATAGAATATCCTTGAAAATAGGACATGTCAGGATATGCTTCAACATGTTATATATAGCGCTGGACGCGGCTCTAAAAAACCTTTCATATGATACCGATATTAACCCTTTGGCGAGTGGCGTACATTATAATGTACGTCGACTTCATCAACTCGTCACTGATTTGAATTTTATCCAAAGCGATATTCATTTACTGTTATCGGTTCGTTATTTTGTTCTTATTAAAATTTTATGCAGGCTTTGAAATTTCAAAACAACATGAGAGCAGTGGAGTGCGTTTTGTCTTGTGATCTTGTGAGATTAGTAATAGGAAAAATATAAAATTAAAATTAAAAAAAAAATGTTAAACCGCTCGGAGTCGGCAACATGATAATGTTTGAACTTTGATTCATAATATCTCCGCTAGAAGGCGCTGCAAAGCCATAAAAGTAATAAACAATATTTCTTGGGCATAGATCTACATTTCCACGAAGTTTGGTCGGAAAATTCCTAGCCATTAAAATTCCCGTGTCAAAGGGTTAAGTATGTTGTCTTCAGATAAGATGCAAATTTCTTATAAAAACTAAAAAAAAATACCTTTTTTAAAAATGGTCCAACTCGTGAGATCTCATTGCTACACCCGAAATATTTTGGTAATCATCATAAAACAAACCGAGGTTTATTTTGAGGGGGGCACTTTTTTTACTTTTTTTCTGTCCATATAAGGTGAGTCGCTCTAATGTATAGTATACCGTACCTCAAAAAAAAAGTTCGCCATACACCGTCCAATATAAATTATTTTTGCAACAAGGTTTCAAAAAAAATTTTTTTCCCGAACATAGGGAAAAACCATTTTACATTTTTCGTTATATCTTTGGTATTTACAGTCGGATCTTAAAGTTTGATGCATCGATGTTTTTCTCTCGAGGGGACCAATGTTATGTGCTCTAATACTACACACAGAAAAAAACAGGGGGACTATTACCTAAGAGCTATGTAATTATACAACTACATAATTTTCAAGTTAGTTTTCAAAGTTCTAATAAAATATCCACATTTTTCTGTAAAATATATACAATCTAGAGATGGGCACGTGAGCAGAATTTTGCGTGATCACGCGTGAGTGTGAGTAAAACCATAATTTACTCACGTGAACGTGAGTGAGTGTTAGTAGAAGAAAATTGTTCGTGAGTGAGTGTGCGTGAGTAAAATTTTTGCGTGAGTGAGTGTGCGTGAGTCGAATTTTAACGACTCACTCTGTTTTTTTTGGGCTTTCTATTCAATTTTCAAGTAACTGTTTTAGGCGACTTTATATTTTTGGGTATTTTTAATACAAAATAAATGGGAAAATTTCGTACTGGACTAGGGTTTCCCGGGAGATGGGAATGAAAATCGAAAAGTATCAGTTTTTTGGTAACATTTTTTTATTTTGATTTGTTTTATTAATATAGTAGCTGTGTTTGTGCGGCATTCCTATCAATGATATCTCGAACAATTTTGACAGTAGAAAGCCGAAATACGTTGAAAAACTGTCAAAATCGTTCTTGATAACACTGATAGAGAGTCACACAAATGCAGCTATTGTAGAAAGCGTTTAAGTCGTATTTTATGTAGAACGTCAATTTTAAGAATGAAAGAATGGAAATATTTAAATCAATGAATTTCGGTTTAAATGTCTACTTTTTGTAAGACATTTAAATAGTTCTCTTATCAAGTCAAAAAAATCTATGCCAAGTTAATTTAGGTCTTGTCAAGTTTCAAGCTAAAATATAATTTGCCAAGTTAAAAATACAGGTTTACACCGTTTACGGGTGGAATACGGATTTATATGATATTGGTAATTACTAGGGCAAGGTATTCCATGCAAATGCTCGATAGTCCAAAACTAATAAGGATCCGAATAATATTTATCCGAATTATCAAATTTAGAACAAAATGGCATCGATTTTGTCAAAAATGCATGTTTTTGCATATTTTGACTTTAAATGCATATTTGGTGCGTCTTTAATGCATATTTTGTGCTTTTTAATGCATTTTGTGCATATTTTTACCTCTCAATTCATAAATGCTTTGTAAAGTTATAGCAGGTTTGCAAAACGTCATTTTCATACAGAATTTGTTCAATAAACCTCCTATAATTTTACAAAGCGTTTATTAATTTAGGGGTTAATTTTTAGGAGCATTTTTTATTTTGTAAAAAAATATAAAAAATTGAAATTTTCATATTTTGATTCAATCAAAATAAACATTCTTAAAAACCTTATTGACCTATGGAAAATCTTCGAGTTGTGTGTGTGTTTGCAAAATAACTAGCTTAAATATATTTTTTAGTTTTAAAGTGCATTATTTTTGAATGAATGGTATGTACATTTGATCTTTTTATTTGGTAAATGAGAATTTTTAGAACGATTTTAGATCATAAATTAATATCACTTTCTGTTAAGTTATTTTTCAAATTAAAGAAAGATGATAAAATTTTCACAAGTAAATTACAAAGAATAAAAAATTTTGAAAGAATTCGATAAGGCAAAATAGAATACGTATTTTCGGCTTTCGCTACAAAACCATCATCAGTGTCGTTTGCCTTGATGGGTTGATCATTGATGATGTTCTACTTATGCTAAAGTTGAAAACATATTATTATTTTTGTAAAAATAATAGTTTTTAGTGCATATTTCTTATATTTTTAATGCATATGCATTTTATTTTTTAGTCACATATTTCAGGCGCATATTTTCCATTTTTAAGTGCATGAAATTCCTTGCCCTAGTAATTACTTACCCACTAAAGCTTCTGTTCCAAAATATCGGTTATAGAGTAGCTACCTTTTCTTTACAGACCGTTCTACTCTCAATTCTAATACCGTTGATTTTTGTTTGAAATTGTCCCAAAAGCAACCACTTCTATAGCGCCAAAGTGAAACCGGTTGCAATAGAATTCGTTTTGGAACTAGTTCTAGAACTGATTCTACGTCAGTCATGGTTCCGGAACCAGTTTCATGGAATCGTTTGCATTGGAACCAGTTGCAGAACTAGTGTGGTTTGAAACAGACTGTAAAAAATTTTTTTCTTGGGGATTCCAGTAGAACTTTTTTCGGGAAATGCCGCCCGGGAATTTCCGAACCCCAAACCCTATACTGGGCACATTTTAATTTAAATCTTGATTTTTGAATATTATTTTGTTTCGTGAATTTGCGTGATTCACGTGAATCACGCGTGATCACGCGTGAGTGTGACTGAAAGTTCAATTTACTCACGTGAGCGTGAGTAAATAGTAATTTTTTTGTCGTGAGTGATTAGAATTTTTTTCTCGTGAGCGTGAGTGAGTGTGAGTGAAAATTCACTCACGTGCCCATCTCTAATACAATCCTTGCAAAATATATACTTGTGTAGTGGAAAATACCCGAAAAATTACATATATTTTGCTATTAATTTATGAAATTAACTTCGGACTTATGTAGTTGTATAATTACATAGCACTTAGATAAAGTTCCACCTGTTTTTTTTACTGCGTGTACATTTATACCTAAGCAAAAACCACATAGTTTTTGTACAAAAATATTTTTTGCTTGTTTTTTTGTATGCGTTTTGAAAAGTTAAAAACTGACCAAAAACCAGCTAGTTTTTGGTCAGGTATAAATGTAGTATAAGGACCATTGACCTTAAGTATTCCGCTACAACCCTAATGTACAACCCTAATGTCAGAAAATTAGAGCTCGCAAAAAATCATTAAACTTTTGCTAAGGAAGTTTTTTTTTCGTTGCCGAAGGTAGGGGTCGCCTTTTTAAATTTTTTTTTCATTAGATTTTTGCTTTATAACTAGGGTTTATGTCCCGGCAATTCCCGGGACGGGATTCCCGGGAATCCCGCCCTTTTTTGAATCCCGCAATCCCGGGAATTTTATGCGGGATTTCCCGGGATTTTTTTTTAGTCTTTTACAGTAGTTTTAGCTAGTTTTATTGCAATTTTAGAAGCTTTATTTAAATTTAGAGCATTGATTTTTTAAAATTAATTTAAATAAAGAATATTTAAAATTAAAAAATACGGTTTAAAATTTAATAATCTGAATTAAGCCAAATTGTTTTTGGATGCCAATTGAATTTGGTTTAGTTAAACCAAAAAATATTATATTAGCAATTACCAAATTTACAAACTAAAATACTTGTCCTTCGGGAATTTTTTTCTTCTTTAAGATGATGATATTTGTTCAAATAAAGCAATATTTATATAGGCTGTTTTAAACTACAAGATTCTCGGAAAGATTTTGCAACCTTGCCTATATGTTTTGCACGTGTACTGAAGTGAAATCGTACTGAAAATCTTATAGTGTAAACCAGCCTTATACAACATTTCAATATCATTATTTCAGTTCCAAATACCTCCACTAAACTAGGGATTAAAGTTAAAAAATAGTAATTTTTTCGTATTTTCAATTATTTTGAGTTTCTTTTACTTCAAATAATTTCATTTAAAGTTCAATTGCTATTCCTTTATTTTAAATATATTTTTTAAATATTATTAATTTTTAAAATAATAAATACATCAGATGCTTTTTCAAATTATTTTGAATTTTTTATATGCTAATTTAAAATGCAACTAAATATGAAAATTAAATAATTTCTTTTTAAGGACTTGTGGCATAAAAAATTTCTATTCAAGAAAACTAATTAAAGTTATGAAACTATTTAATATTTTAGTGTCTACTTTTATAAAACAATTTAGGCGAATTTGCCTAAAAATTCCTGTGAAAAATGCTTACTTTTAAACTTTTTTATAAAACTAATTCTAGACGGATACTTCTGAAAATCTGCATAGAAGAACACAAAATATCTAGAAATAGAAATTTTTGGATTTCATGTATAAGAAATATTTAAAAAATTGATTTTAGTTCTGACTATAAAACTGGTCCGACACAAGTTTGCACCCATTAACAATTCCAATATATCCTGAAAAAAGGGATCAAAATAATATAACCGTGTCTTTCACTTTTTTATATCAATTCGTTTAGCAGCTTTAACCGCGAAATTAATATTTAGTTAATATACACTAAGAGTTTTTTTCATAAGGACGGCCTTCCCTATAAATATATTACATAAATACTAATTCACAATTTAAATTGTTAAACGAATTGACCTGAAAAAGTGGAAGACATGGATATTTAGCCCTCCTTTCAGAACATTTTCTCATGGATACAACCAAAAGATAAACTTTGTCGAACGGTGTTTAACAAAAAAGTAGTTTTTCAAGTACAATATATGTCGAATTTATATATTTTCTAACGAGCGGGAATTCTCGGGATCCCGGGAAATTCCGAAAAAAATCCCGCTGTCCCGGGAAATGAAAAAGTCCGGGAAAAGAAAAACCCTATTTATAACAAAACACTGGCCTTGAGGCAAAAAAATCGTTATATCACACTTTAAAATCCGACTTTAAATGCCGAAGCTATAACGAAAAATTAAAAAAGGCGACCCTTACGTTCGGCAAAAAAATTTTTTTTTTTTGGAATTGCTTTGCAAAAATACTTTATATTTGAAGGTGTGCCGCGCACTTTTTTTTGCCTGTAAGGTGGTACGGTCTAATGTATAGCGATTTTTGTATGGCAAGTTGTCCCCAAAGTCCAACTTTTAGTATAATATGGGGTTACCTCTAAAAACTGTTCTTGGAAAATTTCAAACAAAAAGGATTCCATTTGCAAAAGTTATCGCAATAAATATACTTATTTACTAAGGTTAGTATTAGAGATGGGCGCGTGAGTTAAAATTATAGCACGTGAGTCGTGCGTGAGCGTGAGTTAAAAAAAATGTTCGTGCGTGAGTTTGCGTGGTTATATTAAACCAGATTACGATAATTTACAATTTTGGAAAAATTCCAGAGATCTTCCCCGCCTTCAAATAATGTGTATTCCAGGCAGTTCAGGTACTATAGTATAGTAGTATAGTAGGGTGTTTTCTTCTTCTGCCAGAATTCTTATGGATCGTCAGGGGCAATCGTCAGGTGGGCGAAGTTTTTAGTATTTCTAGAAATATTTGTTAAGTTAACGTGCAAACTCGATGAGAATTTCTTCTTCTCGTCTAGGAGCGTTTCTAAACATTTAAAATATCAGAGAAAAAACAAAAAAAAAACACAATTTGCTTTGTCATCTTCCAATATACTACTCTGTTGTTTTGACAGATCAAGCAATGTAGTGACATCCATTAAAGTATAATCAACAATAGAAAATAAGAGTTTTTCTAAAGTGCCAGTAATATTTATACTTGCACAAGCACTTGCATATTAGTTAAATTTTTAAGAAATTTTTTTTTATAGTTAAGCTAATTTTAATTCTAACCACCATTAACAATAAACAAATAACCTGAAGTTAACACAAACTGAAAGTTAAAAAATTCAAATTTGTATGGAATTTGACATCTGTAACTCTAAGTTAGCTCAAACTTTAGGTTAATTTGTTTATTGTTAATGGCCCTAAATAAATAAAACTTATATTCAATAAAGAAAGTTTCCTTCAATAACTAAGATAAAAACAGGGTTGGCAGGCAATACCGATAAAATACCGTTATTGATTCAAAACCCTTTCAGCTCACTACCGTTATCCCTAAAATACCGTTCCCGAAATAACCGAAATACCGCTATCTTTAAAATACTGTTACCAAATAACTGAACTACCGTTACCCTTGAAATACCGATACCGAAATAAATTAAATATAAATGAAATACCGTTACCCCTAAAATACCGTTACCGATATTTTTAATTTTCTGATTTTCCAATTGCACTGGATTATTGAGTATTTTTCGTACATTAAGTTGGTAAATTGGTTCTGTTTTTAGTCTCGTTTGTTATAAAACTGACTAGCGATATCCTAAAAATACCGTTACCGAAATAATTAAAAAACCGTTATCCTTAAAATAAATATTGATAAAAACAAATTTCATATTTTTCGTGAGTATTTCGTGAGCGTGAGTACTTCGTGAGCGTGATTCAAATTAAAATTATAAAAAAATGTTCATACGTGATTATTATTTTTCTTTCGTGAGCGTGCGTGAGCGTGAGTCAAATTTCACTTACGCGCTCATTTCTAGTTAGTATAGTACTGAAGAAATTATAATAATAACTTCCCAAGTAAAAAAAATGATATGGAGCCATATGAAGTTATATTTAATTATATATTATCTTTTATCTAATTAGATATAATTATATTCGAAAAATGAGAACGTCTTATTGTATCATATTGTATCGAATTGTATACAATTGTATACAATTTGGTACAATTTGATACAATTTTATGCAATTCGATACAATTGTATCCGAATTTTGTCCTCATCCAATTACATCAAATTATATCTTTTTGTATAAAATTATATAAAATGTTATAAAAGTGGACATAGTTTGATACAATTATATATAAATATTAACATTATACTTTTTATCATATTATATAGGACCATATCTAACAATATACAAATATTATTTTTTTAAATAAAAAAAATTTTTCAATTACTTGTAATTGTAATTGTTCTTTTTTGAATTGCAATTACAAATAATATGTAATTTTAGACGAGTTTTTTTTCAATTACAATTACATGTAATTGTGTAATTGCATGTGTAATTAATTACAAAATGTAATGATTATGCCCAGGTCTTCTGGATATCTTATAATTTCGATAAATCTTCCATTACTTTTATCCAGATTTATCATGACAGTGCAATAAACATGAAAAAATTTTTCTTTTAATTTAGTAATTATACCCTTACACCAGGGTATTATAAGTTTGTGCTGATGTTTGTAACACCAAAAAATATTGGTCCTAGACCCACCTTATAGTATACCGATCGGCTCAGAATTTTTTTTTATTTCGATTTAACGATGTCCGTCTGTCCGTCCGTCTGTCTATCTATGAATTCTTGTGCGCACTCTACAGGTCGCAAATATTAAGATATTTTGATGAAACTTGGTACACCGACTTATGTCGGCCCAAGGGCGAAGCCTGTTGATTTTGGTGAACATCGGTCCATGTTTAGACCTAGTGCCCATATTAGGGTCCTAACAAAATTATATTGTTTATACGCTGCAGGTCGCAAATATTAAGATATTTTGATAAAATTTGGTAAACCGACCTATATCAGCCCAAAGACGAAGCATATTGATTTTAGTTAACAGCGGTCCATGTTTAGACCTAGTGCCCATATAAGGGTCCCCCCAAAATTATATTGTTTATACGCAGCAGGTCGCAAATATTAAGATATTTTGATGAGATTTGGTACACAGACCTATGTTGGCCCAAGGACGAAGCCTATTGATTTTGGTGAACATCGGTCCATGTTTAGACCTAGTGCCCATATAAAGGTCCCCTCAAAGTTATATTGTTTGTACGCTGCAGGTCGCAAATATTAAGATATTTTGATGAAATTTGGTACACCGACCTATATCAGCCCAAAGACGAAGCATATTGATTTTGGTTAACACCGGTCCATGTTTAGACCTAGTGCCCATATAAGGGTCCCCCCAAAATTGGATTCATTACAAACTGCAGGTCGCAAATATTAAGATATTTTAATGAAATTTGATTCGCTGACTCACATTATAGAAAATTTTGACACAAGTCCTATTTTAATTTTATTCGGATCCAAACATTAGTTGGCTTTTAACCAGCCTGATGTAGGGTATTGTATAGTCGGCATGCCCGACTTTAACCTTTTTACTCGTTTTAAAATAAAGTTAACAACACTGAAATTTAAAAATTAATAGGATTATGATATACAACCAAGATATAAGAAATCAGTCAAGTGTACGTTATAGTATAGAGAATTTCGTATTAAAGCTTCAGTGTTGTTAATGTTATGGGTGCGTAAGCCATTTTTAACTCATGCTCCTAAACAAAAACAAATTACTCACGCACGAGCATTTCGTTTCTTACTCAGCACACATGAGTATATTAAAAACTTACAATTAGAAAATTCTCACGCAAAACAGTAAAAATTACTAAAAACATATGATGCAAAAAATAAACTTACACACGAATCATGCACGGGTTATTATTACTCACGCTCACGCACGAATCACTTAAGTGTAGTAATTATTACTCACGATCACGTGTGAATAACGTGACTCACGAACATTTCGTGTCATGCGCCAATCCCTAGTAATTACTAAATCTAAAACTAGTTGAAAATCATTGATAACATAGAACCAAATATAATATAATACGGTTTTATATGGACATTATATATTTTTATATAAAATCACTTTGAAAAAATTGCCTATGTGGAATGATATATAATTAGAGACGATTTTATAAAGAACGTTATAAGTTATATATGGGTTCATATTCTTCAATATGTAATCATAACTAACACAAATTATAAAATATTCCTTATATGGATCCACATAGTTTTATATTATTATGTATAGTGTCATACTAAATTATATATAAACGTATATATAATTATATCTTTTATATGTTACTTTATGTACTTATATATAGCAGATACATATATGTAGGCCAGTATGTAATAATATAACATCACATATGTCTCCATATTAAAACCTTTGAGGAAAAAATATCTTATATATGACTATATAAAAGTATATATGCTTGAATTTAAAAGCATATGTTGCCATATGTAACTATAAGTTACTATATGCAATTAAATAAAATAATATATGATTATATCAAAACTTTTTTACTCGGGTTTAGTAAAAACTAAACAAAATTTGGGATTAAATAAAAAATATATGTAAATGTCAACAATTTACATAAGGTGTTAATTTAAATTTTAGATCGAGCTTTTGACAAAGTGTAGGGAAAGGGAAAAATATGTCCATGTAGCTAACCTTTTATAATTAAATCATGCTTAAAAGTGAAAATTCAGTATTTCCCAAGTTAAAACCTCAATAACTCGAGAAATAGGCAATGCAGGGTCCTGAAATTAAATCCGTTGGATAGGTCTTCGAAATACCTTTCAATCGAAAACATCATGCAATCTTCATATATTAGCTTAAATTTCATGTGAAATAGAAGAAACAAAGTTTGTTTGGTTTTATTTATTTTTTTTATTTTGTAATACTTTTCCTAGAGTGGCAAGAGTAGGATTGAAATCAAATGAAAGGTATTTTAAAGAGCAATAAAAAAAATATTTTACGCTTGCTTATTTCTGAAGTTATTGAGGTTTTAATTTGGAAAATTCTGAATTTTTATTTTTAAGGTCATCAAAGTGACGCTTAAATAACTTGCACCACGAATAATTTTTTTTAGCAGGCTGGAATTCTTGATTACCCGAGCAAAAATGAGTTCATATATGATCATATATGGATTTGTATATGATCATATATGTCCATATATGTAACAATATATGACCATATATGGGCTCATATATGACCATATATGGGCATATGACTCAAATTTGGGATCCGAACATATATGGTCATATACGAGCCCATATGTGGTCATATATTGTTCCATATATGGACATATATGATCATATATGTTCATATGCGATCCCATTTTTACTTGGGTAGTGATATACAAATTTTTATTGTTATACCCTACACCACTATGTGGTCAGGGTATTATCAGTTTGTGCTGATGTTTGTAACACCAAAAAATATTGGTCCTAGACCCACCTTATAGTATACCGATCGGCTCAGATTTTTTTTTATTTCGATTTAACGATGTCCGTCTGTCCGTCCGTCAGTCTGTTTGTCTGTCCATGCATTCTTGTGCGCACTCTACAGGTCGCAAATATTAAGATATTTTGATGAAACTTGGTACACCGACTTACGTCGACCCAAGGACGAAGCCTATTGATTTTGGTTGAAATCGGTCCATGTTTAGACCTAGTGCCCATATAAGGGTCCTACCAAAATTATATTGTTTATACGCTGCAGGTCGTAAATATTAAGATATTTTGATGAAATTTGGTACGCAGACCTATGTTGGCCCAGTAACGCAGCCTATTGATTTTGGTGAACATCGGTCCATGTTTAGACCTAGTGCCCATATAAGGGTCCTACCAAAATTATATTGTTTATACGCTGCAGGTCGCAAATATTAAGATATATTGATAAAATTTGGTACACCGACCTATGGCAGCCCAAGGACGAAGCCTATTGATTTTGGTTAACACCGGTCCATGGTTAGACCTAGTGCCCATATAAGGGTCCCCCCAAAATTGGCTTGGTTACAAACTGCAGGTCGCAAATATTAAGATATTTTGATGAAATTTGGTACACAGAGCTATTTTGGCCCAAGGACGAAGCCTATTGATTTTGGTGAACATCGGTCCATGTTTAGACCTAGTGCCCATATAAAGGTCCTCCCGGGTAAAAATCTTAATATGGTGTCATATATAATTATATCTTATTTGATAAGTCCCCATATACAACCACATACAGCTTGATCCGAAAAATGGGTCATCTACATGTATCTAATTATATAAAATTAGATATAATTTGATAGAGTTTGATCCGAGATTTGTCCATATCCTGGACATCATATTATATCTAATTCGATATAAAAATATCTGATTTTATATAATTTTGTCTGATAGTAGGTATACTTTTTATGCATAACTAATAGCTGACATTAAAATTTGTATAGTTTGAACAATTTTAAAGGCCCAAATTTTATAACATAAAATAAAAATTTAGTTGAATGCTTTTGTCTTCTAAATCGTACGCATCATTTTTTAACATGATTTTACATGAAAACAAATCACGTGAAAATTATTTGGCTATGGAGTAATTAACTCTTAATTTGCAGACTACTAAATTTGATGTTGAACTATATATTAATTTCTACGGGATTATATAGAAAGTTATATAAAATTACAAGAATATATTTTTAGTATGACGACACATACAGTGTTATATAACTTAGTATCGAACCATGTATAATCATATCGGTCACTACATATATTTTGATTAGTTTTATATGGCTTATGTAGTTATATATGGAGTCAGATTTGGGGATATGTAATAACATCATTTAAAAAAAATTCGTTGAGAAAATAATATCAGATGTAGTTGTATATAATGATATGTGTTTTAAAGTAACTCCATTCATTGTCAGATATAACCCAATCACATTATATATGACAATATATAACTATTTTTACTCGGGCTACCAAAATTATATTGTTTATACGCTGCAGGTCGCAAATATTAAGATATTTTGATGAAATTTGGTATACCGACTTATGTCGGCCCAAGGACGAAGCCTATTTGTTTTGGTGAACATCGGTCCATGGTTAGACCTAGTGCCCATATAAGGGTCCTACTAAAATTATATGGTTTATACGCTGCAGGTCGCAAATATTATGATATTTTGATGAAATTTGGTACACTGACCCATGGCAGCCCAAGGACGAAGCCTATTGATTTTGGTTAACACCGGTCCATGGTTAGACCTAGTGCCCATATAAGGGTCCCCCCAAAATTGGCTTGGTTACAAACTGCAGGTCGCAAATATTAAGATATTTTTATGAAATTTGGTACACAGACCTATTTTAGCCCAAGGACGAAGCCTATTGATTTTGGTGAACATCGGTCATTGTTTAGACCTAGTGCCCATATAAGGGTCCCCCAAAATTGGCTTGGTTACAAACTGCAGATCGCAAATATTAAGAAATTTTAATGAAATTTGGTGCGCTGACTCACATTATAGAAAATTTTGACACAAGCCCCATTTTAACCCATTAGAATTTCGGATCCAAACATTAGTTGGCTTTTACCCAGACTGGTGTAGGGTATTGTATAGTCGGCATGCCCGACTTTAACCTTTTTACTCGTTTTTAACACGGTGGTTACCCAGTGGTATGCCAGTGCTTGATTTTTTGTACCACTGGCGATTTCTGACTGGGCACCTTATAGTATACCGATCGGCTCAGAATTATTTTTTTATTTCGATTTAACGATGACCGTCCGTCCGTATGTCTGTCCATGCATTCTTGTGCGCACTCTACAGGTCGCAAATATTAAGATATTTTGACGGAATTTGGTACAACGACTTACGTCGGCCCAAGGACGACGCCTATTGATTTTGGTTGAAATCGGGCCATGTTTAGACCTCGTGCCCATATAAGGGTACCCCCCAAAATTTTCTTTTTTACACGCTGCAGATCGCAAATACGAAGATATTTCAATGAAATTTGGTACACATACATATGTCGGCATAATAACGGAGCCTATTGATTTTGGTTAAATTCGGTACATGTTTAGTCCTAGTGCTCATATAAGGGTCCCCCAAAAATTGGCTTGGTTACACGCTGCAGTTCGCAAATACGAAGATATTTTAATGAAATTTGGTTCGCTGACTTACATGGTCCCAAGGAAAAAACATATTGATTCTAGATAGGATTGGTCCATATTTGGACCTATCGCCCATATAGGCCATATTTTCGATTTTCTCTTCTTTTATGTTTTTATAGAAATTTTTTACACAAGTCCGTTTTAACCCATTCAAATTTCGGATCCAAACATTAGTTGGCTTTAGGTCAGACTGGTGTAGGGTATTATATAGTCGGCCAGCCTGACTTTAACCTTTTTACTCGTTTTTTTAATAAAATCCATTCCAGTGACCCCGTACTTCCTCCAAATAATCTGAAAAAATTATCAAAAATCTTTTGAGTCATAAGTATTTATATGCCGCTTTAAGAGTTGCAAAAATCCAAAAAATATCGTGAAACAAGCGCTTGCAAAATCCTTTTTCCAAAAACGTTTTCAAACGTTTCAATGTTTTACCAGTAGTATATCTTTACATACAAGCAACTCCTTTTATCAAACGTAGGCAAATTGCTTTAAGCCGATATTTTGCCAGTAGTATTTTTTTATATGCGGCCGTAAGTTTTATGAAACAATTACTAGCATAGTCCTTTTACCTAACGTTGACAAATCGTTTTAAAGCGATGTTTCCAGTGGTTTTTTTTCATAAACAGTGGTAAATTTTGAAAAGCAAGTGTTGTCAAAACACTTTTTGCAAACGTTGGTAAAGCGTTCCAAATAAGTGCTTTTTCAATGCTTTTTATTTACTGTGTCCAATTTTGAATTAACGCTTTGCTGGTGCTTAATTTTTTCAATATTCTAAATAAGCTTCTATATATGGCATATGTCATATACTGATATATTTTAATCTCTTAATCATCCTAATTTTTGTATTAAAAATACAAAAATTGTTTTTTTTTTTTTTTTGGACTTTCTATATTTTCATATATTTAGTTAGAATATTCTTCTACCTTAAGTCCAAATTCTAATATGATATTGTCATATTAGATTTTATTTGTTGTTTAAAAAAGGGGGTTGATCATTTTCATGATAGACAATACAATTGTTTCATAGGCATCACCCTACTCTTCAGTTGTCCGCAATAAGAAAATGATAACTTTCTTACTCAAACCAAGACATTACATAAGGTACAAAAAATTAACGTGACGAGAATTTTATACTTTCGTATATGAACTGTCTGATTTGGTAAAACCAGTTATAAATCAACTCCTTTTTTGAAAGCAACAATTACATAAAAGTACCCTTTGGGTACTATTTATATGTATGTTTGTTGTCAATACATTTTGTAAAAACAACTAACTTTAAACTCAAAACAAAATAAATATTTTGAATGAGATTTTAGCTGTGGTATGCTTGTCAATCATCCTAATTTTTGCATTAAAAATACAAAAATTTATCAACCCCCTTTTTGAAACAACAAATAAAATCTAATATGACAATATCATATTAGAATTTGGACTTAAGGTAGAAGAATATTCTAACTAAATATATTAATCTCTTAATTAAATATTAGCTTTCTACCTACAAAACAATTGGGAAATAGTCAAGTTATGTGACGCAAACATAGGTGTCTATTCCTACGAAAAGTCTGTGACTCGTAGTTGTGACTAGGGCATGCGTAGAGTTGTCAAGTATTCGACCTATTTGAAAAACCGGTTTTCGAATACTTCTAAAAACCGCCTTTTTAAAAAACCGGTTTTCGGTTTTTTTTATTTTAAAACCGGTTCGAATAGCCGGGTTTTCCGGTTTTTTGTAAATAATCATTTTTTATTGCTATATATGCAAATTTTTTTATAAAACTTGCAAAAAATTGTTAAAAATCTTGAAACATTCTATTTTTTCCTTTCTTGAAAGCAATTCGCGACGTCAATTATTCCATTAGTGCGAATCCACCTTTAAAACTAAAATTTATTATTTCTAAAGGCTCTTTTTTTTTATAAATAAAAACACTTTCGGACAGATCAAAAAGCGCAGAATTTTGTTCGTAATTTTTGTGAAAAAAGCTGTTAACGTCAACAAAAACAGAAATGATTTTTCACTTGCTCTGGAATTGTTACAAAATTGCGGCAGAAGTTTTTTTGCATTAATTTAATAGTCCTACCTACTTTGAAAATGTCGCAAAAAATAACTTTGGCCTTATGAAGATTGTAGTCTTCCAATAATGTGAAACAATTTGTGACTTTTAAAATTTTTGTTACAATTTTACGGTTTTAAATCGCAAATTGTTTTGTCACGGGTGGAGAAATGCTAAAAAATAAGAAAATAAACTCCTTTTATTTATTGAGGAAATGGAAAACATGAGTTTATATGCATTTTAGAACAAATTTTTAGATCTTTCCTACTAAACTTTTTGTCAAAAAATTGTGACTTATTTAAGATAGAGAGAAAATGCAGAAATTTGCAAAAACAACACAGTCTCTTGTAAGAATTTCAACATTTTTATTTCGAAAAAATATATTTTTTCGATAATAGTCCACTAATGTACATCATTGCAACGACAAAGTCAATAAACCCTACATACAGGAAAAAAATGCCAACCGATTTGCTAAGCCTATTTTGGTTGCTACAACCAATAAATTCGGTTGGTGAAACCATATTGGAATGTGACTCCTAAATATTTTGGGTACTGCAACTAAAATTTAGTTGTATAAACCGAATTTTGTTGTGATAACCAATATTCAGTTGCACCAACCTATTTTAGTAGATGTAACCGAATTTCAGTTGGAAATGGCATATTTTTTCTCTGTGTGTACCTAAAGGAGGGAATCGAACATTAAAGGTCATATGCATAGGGTGACCATTCGTACTGATTTGATCAGTACATGTACTGTTTTTTGGTCACGTGTACTGATGAAAAAGTCGTGTACTGATTTGTAATGATTTTTTAAAATTTGTACTGATTGTACTGATTTTTGGCATTTAAAAAAATATTAAATTTTTTTAGTAAAAATAGCCAAAATGCAAGTACAATGTATTTGGTTTATAGGATAAATTTTTGTGAATGTGAGAAGTTTTCTCTACCAGAAAGCATTCAAAATGATTTTTATACATGTAAATTTCTTAATCTAATTTGTAGTTTCATATACAGAGAAGATTCGTGGTGACAACCGAATTTAACAAATGGTTCCATTGCGATAATAATTATCAGTTGATACAACAGCTATTTGACTGTGATAAAAATATTTTAATTATCCGGTTGTCAGAATGATTCTGTTTTCTGAGTGTAGGAAACGATATCAAAAGCTGAAGATTTTTCCGTACAAAAATCCTTAAAATCTGAAGAAATATACGTGGGTATTTTCATGGAAAAATTTTCGAATCCGTGAGATTTTCAATAGAAAATGGGACACAAAACCTTAAGATTTTCATTTTTAAAACGTTGCGTGTTTTTGTAGAAAAATGTAGCCAAAATGTAAAGTTTTTCTATTTCAGAAATCATGCAGAAATTACGAAAGAGAAAAAATATTTGTTCTGACAGCTAAATTTGTAGCCAATCTATTGGTTAGTTTGTATCTACAAAAAATTAGTTTAGGCAATGCAATTTGCTCGTGACAACAAAAATTCGTTAGCCAGAATAAAAATTCGGAAGAATTAACGTTCATGCTGGAATGGTAACAGATCATTGAAATTTCTAAATAATGGGTCCGTTTCCTGTAAACTGGATTTTTTCATGCGAAAAAATGTTTTGTCTTGGGGTCTGTATAGGCAGAAATGTATAAGGTTTTTTAGGATGGTATAATGGTTAACCGAAAAATTTTCTTGCCTCAACCAAACCATTCAGTTGACAACAAATTAGGTTAGCTGCATAAACATTTTTTTTAGATGATATTTTTTAAAATTTGTACTGATTTGAAGTCCGAAAAAAATGGTCACCCTACATATGCATAATCACTTTGAAAATTTTTAAGTGACTTATAAATTTTCCATACAAAATTCGTTTTATAAATGTGTTATAAGGTTTTCAAATTTTTATGCATGGCACTTAAATATTTTGCATAATTATTGAACAAATGAAGAAAATTTATTAGAAATTTTCACCTTATTAATATTCGAAAATAGCGAATTATTCGACACGAAAAAAATCGAAGAATTCGGAAACCGGTTTTGACAACTCTAGGCATGCGGTCAAGACCGGTTAACCGGGTAGAACGGTCTGCGGTTTTCATAACCGGTCTTACGGTCTACTCGGTCTAACCGGTCAGACCGGTCTACCTAAAAGCCATAGAAAAAAGTAAATTTTACATAATAATGTACCTTTTTTCCAAAAAAAATAATCTTTTCCAAAAAAAAAATATTTTTTAAAAAAAATAGGGTAGAGGGGGGATCCTTCGCCACTTTTTTTCAAAGCATTGTCATTCCTTAACCCCTAATTATTTTTCAAAAATTACTTTCAAGAAGATCTACATATATTTTTCCCAAAAAAGTTATTTTTTCGAAAAAATTACTTTTTCCAATTAAAGTGCTTATTGCATAAAAAAGTACTTTAATTTTTTTCTAAATTTTTTTTTTTATAAAATGTACTTTTTTTTAAAAATTTAGTTAACTCTGCTAGATTTTAAAATTGCAAATATCTCGTAAACAGGTAATGCTAGAACCAAAAGGACGTTTATTTGGTTTCTCGCCTATAACTCGAAACCTAAGCGAGATAGAGCAAAACGGCTAAAATTTTTACCTTTGGGGTATTAATACACCCATAGAACCCGTTTAGTGAAATCAAATTTTAGCTAACTCTGCTAGATTTTAAAATTGCAAATATCTCGTAAACTACTAATGCTAGACAGTCATAACGAGTCACAAGTAGGAATAGGCACTATAGTCTAATTGCCTTCCTGGACTGTAATTAGAGATAATAAGGAATACCGAAACACATTAGCACATAAATTCGTGTATTCAGAGAGCACTAATTTGTTTAAGGTTTAAAAATATATGTTTAGTATGAGGAGTATGACAGTCAAATCCATTTGAAATCTTTAGTTAGTGGAGAAACTGTAAATGGTTTTAAAATATATTTACCTTCTTGATTTATATCCCATATTACAATTTGAGCATTTAATTTGGCAAAATTAAGAGCTATAAGTCGTCCAACGCCTCCTCCACCTCCAGTAATTAAAACAACCTGTCCAGAGACATCCTGAAAAAAATACATAGTAAGTAGCAGTTCTTATCAGTTTTTCATGCACATAGAAAAAAGCAGAGGAAAAATGACTAAACTGATATGTATTTATACAACTTCATAAGTTGGATGTTCGTTTTAAAATTTATTAGTAAAATATATGTGAATTTTTAAGCATTAAAATATTAGTTTCTTTAAGATTTTTTTTTTTTTGGTTTTTTGTTTTTAGTTTTTATAATTTTAAAAATTCAATTTAAAATACACAGAGAATTATTTTTTTTGATTGGCCATAATTTAGAGAAAAATTGAAAATTTAAATTTAAGAAAAATGTTAACCCATTCAGGAGCGATAGTCCATCAATGTTATATCTTTAGTTCCATACGGGGCATAGTAAAGCGCCAAAAATACAATAACAATAACTCTCAGCCATAGGTCCATGTCCTCAAAAAGTTTCGTTAGAAAATCTACAGCTCTTCGAGTTTGGTCGTGAAAAGGTTATATATTAACATTTCATCTTTATCTTTATTAAATTTAAATATTTTATTTTTTCTACACTCAAAAATATAAGTTAGTACAAAAATTAGTAAAACGTCTTGTATATCAAGTGTACTAGTTTTCAGTAATTTTTTTTTGCTGAAATTCCGTCTTCAGCAGAAGTTTTAGTTATATATTTTAGCACTAAACTAATTTTGAACTAATGTTTTACTAATTTATTTTGCTACAAAAATTGTGCTGATAACCGACGACAACCAGATAGATAAGATGTAGATGTTGCAGCTTGTCTGGATGTAGTACAGACAACGGAATTGTTAATTAAAAAAACAACTCTACACAATTTCTTTATTTAAATTTTAAGCAAATAAATTAACTAAAGTAAAATTTCTTGACAAATTTTTTTAGTTTTTTCAGTCTACTAATATTCAGCAAAATGTAGAGCGATTTTAGCAAGGATTTTTTCATTTGCAATCGACTAAATGTTAGGAAAACTTTTGCTGAGATTACTATTCTTTGGTAGAAATCAGCTCGCTGAATTTCAGCAAACACCTTTTTCTGAAATTACCAACACGCACGCTCTTTTTTGATTTTTGATATCCCAGTCAGAAAATTACAAACGGGAAAGCGGTGGCAAAGCACTTTAACAGGTGGTACAAGTATTGGCAAAAAGTGCTTTCCCATTCAAAAATGATAACATCATTAGACAAAAGGACCGGCTGTTCGAAAAGCGCCGGAAAAGCACTGGAGGAACAAAATTTTTAAACGTTGGCAAAACGCTGGCAAAACCAATAAATAGGTGGTCTGGAAATATATTTTCCAAAATAAAATTAAAAAAAAGTTCATATGTATTTTTTTGACCCTGCCGTGATTTGAACCCAGGCCGTCAGATTGGCAGACGATTGCTCTACCCACTGAGCTAACGAGACACATAATATTTAATGGCTAAACACATAAATGAGTGATAATAGCTGGACAACTACTGGCTGTGCCAAAATGCTAGTACTGGCAAACAATTTTTAGTAACTCGTATGCCAGTGTTTGGAGGGCAAAAAAAAGTTGGTCTTGAAGGAGCTTTCCCACAAACAAAAAAATTGATTTTATAAAACAAACAAAATTTTAAATTAAAAAAAATCCCAAAAAAAATTTTTTGTTTGCAACCGGATTTGAACTCGGAACCTTCCGACTACAAACATTTTTTAACGAAGCGTCAGCATTTTTATAAAATCATTGGTTTTCCAGTGAATTGATTTTTGTACGCCTGGTAGCATTGGCTAGGTAGCACTGGATAACCACTGGTTACAAACCTTGGCATATCACTCTAAGCCAATTCTTTGCCAGTGGTTTTTTTTATAAACCACCGAAATTTTTGTAAAACAAATACTGGTAAAACGCTTTTCGCAAATGCTGGCAAAGCGTCCCATATGAGTGTTCTGCCAGTCATTTATTTTTAATACCGTGGTTACCCAGTGGTATGCCAGTGCTTGATTTTTTGCACCACTGGCGATTTCTGACTGGGATGTCTTATGTTAGAAGAGTTGTGTTTTTTAATATCATTTTCTATATCTTGTATGTCTGGTTGTTGTCCGCGCTATAAATGTGTTTATCAGCATAATTTTGTTAGCAAAATAAGTTAGTAAAACATTAGTTCAAAATTAGTTTAGTGCTAAAAAAATATAACTAAAACTTAAAAGATATGAATCACTTTTTCACTATCGTGCAAAAAGTTCCCGCACCGAAAGCGTTAAAATTTAAAACAAAAATAAATTGAGGGCTTATATTCAACTAGCGGGCGCAGCCCGCTACGTTGTTAGCGTGCCTTAAAGGTTAAGGGGGGGGGGGCTTCGCCCTCCCCCCCCCCCGGGGGCTGCGCCCCCCACAATTTTTATTAAATTCGTTTTTTATTTAAAGTTTTTTTATTTAAAGCCTTCACCCAGCCACCACAAATAAATAATTCTGCACAACAATGGGTTTAAAATAAATAAATATTTGATCACTTTTTCTCATGAAAGTGGTTTGTTAGTAATGAATCCATAATAATTTGCAATATACGTGTGTATGTCAAGATAATTTGGTAAAGTGCGAACTTAGGTAGATAGACCCGTAAGTAGTTTTATTCATTTGTGTTTTAAATGAAAATAAAAAACGTAAAGCAGGGTTGGCAAGCGATTTATAATATTAAAGATAGCGGTCGCAGCCCGCTACGTTGTTGGCGTGCCTTAAGGTTTAGGGGGGGGGCGCCCCTCTCCCCGACAATTTTTTTTAAATTCGCTTTTTATTTAAAGTACAGTTTTTATAATAAAAGCCTTCACCCAGCCACCACAAATAAATAATTCTGCACAACAATGGGTTTAAAATAAATAAATATTTGATCACTTTTTCTCATGAAAGTGGATTGTTAGTAATGAATCCATAATAAATTGCAATATACGTGTGTATGTTAAGATAATTTGGTAAAGTGCGAACTTAGGTAGATAGACCCGTAAGTAGTTTTGTTCATTTGTGTTTTGAATGAAAATAAATAACGTAAAGCAGGGTTGGAAAGCATTTTATAATATTAAAAATAGCGGGCAAAGCTACGTTGTTAGCGTGTCTTAAAGTTTTTTTTTAATTCCAGTTTATGTAAAGGTAGACCTGGCAATTCAAGTAAATTCACAAATTCAGTTGGAAAATTTACTGCGTCGGTTTCTTCCACCTGTGCTTCGTTACAAGAAGTTTAAATATCGGAATATATAAGTTCCATTCCTTTTCTAAGGTTTTTTCTCTTTTAGAAAATTTGTTTAACTTTTTCGAGAGTATGTTTCAATGCTACATAAGTTTCATATTCCGTTGATAGTGTTTGAACAGGTAATTCCCTCTTCCAATTCATTTGCATTGTCTATAATTTCAATTCCACTCGTTCAACGTTTATATCCATTTCATTCCACATGTGTAGTGTTTCAATCCCACTCGTTTCCTATTTAGTTTCTTAATTTTAGTGTTTCATATACACTTGTTCTTTAAGTTTTAGGTTTCTAGCTAAAGACGCAGACGTTAAGGGGGGGGGGGGGGGGCAATTTTCCGCTTTTGAACCACCATTTTTACCACGTTCCTGTCCAAAGTCCTAGAAATGCCTTGTCGATAAGTTAGCCCATACTCCAAGGAAAACATATTATATATTACAGATTTCTAGCCGAAGGGTTCGGTTAGGCCATAAAGGGGGAGAATTATTCCGTTTTTACCCCTCCCGGTAGGAATTTCCAAAAATTCCGTCTTAGAGGACGTCTGCGTTGGAGGAGGAACCTACTACATACATAATTTTAGGTCTCTATATCCAGCAGTTTGGCCAGGCCGTCAAGGGGGAAGTTTTTTCCCTTTTTACCCCTCCCGGTATGAATTTACAAAAATACCATCTTAGGGGACGTCAACATTGGAGAAGGAACCCAATTTAAGATCCCTTGTTCCAGCAGTTTGGCCAGGCCGTTAAGGGGGAGACTTTCCCCTTTTTACCCCTCCCGGTATGAATTTCTAAAAATACCATCTTAGGGGACGTCAACGTTGGAGAAGGAACCCAAATACCGAATTTAAGCTCCCTTGTTCCAGCAGTTTGGCCAGGCCGTTAAGGGGGAGACTTTTCCTGTTTTTGACCCTACCTGTAGAAATTTCCAAAAATCTCATCTTAGCGGATGTCTACAATAGAGGAGGAACTTTAATACCAAATTTCAACTTCCTACCTCCAGCGGTTTGGGCAGGCCTTTAAGCGGCACTTTTCTCTTCATTAATCCCCATTTTTGCAATGTCCCTGTCCAAAAAGCACCTTCTCGGTAAGTGAGCACATACTCCAAGTAACATATGTTTTACATTTCAGGTTTCTAGCCAACTTTTACTATTTGTGCCCCTCTCGGTAGGAATTTCCGAAAATCCATCGACAGGGAATTCCAGCTTCCTAGTTCCAGCAGTTTGAGCAGGCTGAGAGGAACTTAAGTACCGAATTTCAGCTTCCTAGTTCCAGCAGTTTGGACAGGTCGTTAAGGGGCAACTTTCCCTTTTTAGCCCCCATTTTATAACGACCCTCTCCAAAATTCAAAAAAGTATCTTTCTAATAAGTTAGCCCTCACTCCAGGGACCCACATTTTAAGCTTCAGGTTTCTATCCGAAGGGGTTTTTACCGGCCCCCAAGGTGAGGCTTTTCTTCTTTTTGCCCCTCCCTTTAGGAATTTACAAAAATTCCATCTTCGCGGCTATCTGCGATGGATGAGGAACATTCATATCAAATTTCAACTGCATTGCCTTAGCGGTTTGGGCAGGCCGTTAGTGGGGACATTTTTCCCTTTCAACCAGGAGACTTTTACCTTATTTCCCCTCCCGATAGGAATTTCAAAAATTCCGTCTAAGCGGACGCCTATACAGAAGGAGGAACTTACATACCGACTTTCCTTTTGGGATATCCTGTAGGGAATTCCAAAAATACAAACTTAGTCGATGTCTACTACAGTGGAGGAACCTTTATACCAAATTTCAACTTCTTACCTCCAGTGGTTTTGGCAGGCACTTTTCCAATTTGTGAGACTGTTTATGGGGAGACTTTTCCCCTTTTTACCCGTTCCGGTATGAATTTCCAAAAATCCCGTCTTAGCGCACGTCTATGCCGAATATCAAGAAACCTTGTTTAGTGGAGATATCCGTGGGGGGAGGAAAAAAAGTAGTTTTTTTGAAATTATATATTATTTTAAATGGTACTTTTTGGAAAAACGAAATTTTTTGGAAAAAGATACTTTGTTTTTACAAAGTACTTTATTTGTACTTTTTTTGGAAAAGGTAATTTTTTTAAAAAGGTGTTTTTTTTTTGTAAAAATGTATGTTTTTTGGAAAAAGGTATTTTTTTTGGAAAAGGTACTTCTTTTGGAAACGGAAAATTTTTTTAGAAAAAGGTACTTTTTTTGCGAAAAGGTACTTTTTTTTGGAAAAGGTACTTTTTTTTTATTGAAAAAATGTATGTTTTTTGGGAAAAGGAACATTTTTTTAGAAAAAGGTACTTTTTTTGGGAAAAGGTACTTTTTTTTGGAAAAGGTACTTTTTTTGAAAAAGTTATTTTTTTGGAAAAATGTATGTTTTTCGGGAAAAGGTACTTTTTTTGGAAAAAGGTACTTTTTTTGGAAAAAGGAATTTTTTTTGGAAAAAGGTACTTTTTTTTGGAAAAAGGTACTTTTTTTTGGAAAAAGGTACTTTTTTTGAAAAAAGGTACTTTTTTTGGAAAAAGGTACTTTTTTTGGAAAAAGGTACTTTTTTTGGAAAAAGGTACTTTTTTTGGAAAAAGGTACTTTTTTTGGAAAAAGGTACTTTTTTTTGGAAAAGGGTACTTTTTTTGGAAAAAGGTAATTTTTTGGAAAAAGGTACTTTTTTTGGAAAAAGGTACTTTTTTGGAAAAAGGTACTTTTTTTGGAAAAAGGTACTTTTTTTGGAATAAGGTACTTTTTTTGGAAAAAGGTACTTTTTTTTGGAAAAGGTACTTTTTTCGGAAAAAGGTACTTTTTTTGGAAAAAGGTACTTTTTTTTGGAAAAAGGTACTTTTTTTGGAAAAAGGTACTTTTATTGGAAAAAGGTACTTTTTTTTGAAAAAGGTACTTTTTTTTGGAAAAAGGTACTTTTTTTGGAAAAAGGTACTTTTTTGGGAAAAAGGTACTTTTTTTGGAAAAAGGTACTTTTTTTGGAAAAAGGTACTTTTTTTGGAAAAAGGTACTTTTGTTGGAAAAAGGTACTTTTTTTTGGAAAAGGGTACTTTTTTTGGAAAAAGGTACTTTTTTTGGAAAAAGGTACTTTTTTTGGAAAAAGGTACTTTTTTTGGAATAAGGTACTTTTTTTGGAAAAAGGTACTTTTTTCGGAAAAAGGTACTGTTTTTGGAAAAAGGTACTTTTTTTGGAAAAAGGTACTTTTTTTTGAAAAAGGTACTTTTTTTGGAAAAAGGTACTTTTTTGGGAAAAAGGTACTTTTTTTGGGAAAAGGTACTTTTTTTGGGAAAAGGTACTTTTTTGGAAAAAGGTACTTTTTTTGTCCCCTTTTTGCCCCTCCCGATAAGAATTTCCAAAAATGCCGTCTCAACGGACGTCTACACCGGTCGAGGAACCTACATACCAAATTTCAACTTCATAGCTCCAGCAGTTTGAGCAGGCCGTCAAGGGGGAGACTTTTTCCCCTTTTTGCCCGTCCCTGTAAAAATTTCCAAAACTCCCGTCTTGGGGGATGTCTACGATAGTGGAGGAACCTTTATACGAAATTTCAACTTCCTACCTCCAGCGGTTTGGGCAGGCCGTCAAGGAGGGCATTTTTCCCCTTTTTAACCCCCATTTTTACAACGTCCCTGTCCAAAATTCTAGAAAGTACTTTCCAGAAAAGTTAGCCCCTACTCCAAGGAACTCATATCTTAAATTTCAGCTTTCTAGCCAAAGGGGTTTTGGCAGGCCGTCAAGGGGGACACTTTCCCCCTTTTTGCCCGTTCCGGTAGGAATTTCCAAAAATCCCGTCTTAGCGGACGTCTACCCCGAAAGAGGAACCTACATACCAAATTTCAACTTCCTAGCTTCAGCGGTTTGGGCTGGGCGATGTTGAGTCAGTCAGTCAGTCAGTCAGTCAGTCAGTCACGTTATTCTTTTATATATAGAGATAGGGGCCATCTGCAGTATTGGGGAAAATGAGCTTTTGAAAGCAAACGCTTCAGGTGGACATCTGTTATCTATGATCAGAGTTTTAAAGAATTAATTCCTTTTTGGAATGAATTCCCTAAAATTTAATTCAATTTTTTAATTCAAGGAATGAATTCATTAATAAGAAATAAGCAGGAATTAACTCCTGTGAATGAATTCAAAGAATTCAAATTTAGAGAATGAATTCCCTGACCAAAGCATTAAAATTAAATTAAATTCACTAACGAATTCATTCAACACGAGTTAATTAAATTTTAAGCCAAGGAATTCATTCAAGGATTTATCACACAAGTGATAGATTATCACACAAGTGATAGATTATCACACAAGTGATATGTGTAACACATGTCAGAAATGTGTTGTATAAAGAAAATGTATAATAGTCCCAGTGTAGAAACGGTAATGACATATCATTATTTTTTGGAGTACCAGTAATGACACCCCTTTACCTTCTGCATTATTTTAAAACATATAATAATGAGTTACTGATAATGACTTATTTTTATCATTATTTCAAATAGAAAATAAATTTTTAAATTTTTTTGAAAATTTTTTGAAATCTATTTTTAGACTCAATATTTTTTAAACACTGGTAAGGCAGTGTTGGCGAGTAAGCTTACTTGTGTGCAGCAGGTCAATTATGTTTTTAACTATTAAATATTACATGTCGATAAAGCTCAGTTGGTAGAGCTGTTGACTGGCAATCTGTAGACCCAGGTTCGATTCCCGCACCAGCAAATTTTATTTAAAAAAAAATACAATAAAAAATATTTTTTTTTATATAATTTATTTTTTTAAAAATCTATTTTTAGACTAATTATTTCTGTCAGTACTGGTAAGCACATAGGTAACGATATATTTTTTGATTTTTCGTATGCTGGTGTGTAACGACAACTTATTATTTTTCGCGACATCGCCATATAAAGGTAATAAGAAATGTACCAACAAAAGTAACTAGTTACCATTACCAAGTATGTAGTTACATAACCACATATCTGGTAATGATTTTCTACACTGGGGTGTGAACACAGTTCGTTACATACATGTCAAAATGGGTGCACATATTTTAAAAAGCAGTCACACTTTTTTTTTAACTGCTAAATCTAAACGGGGCTTTAATAACACCTTCCTATACTAAAAACAAATTTATATTTATACACACTTACCCAATGAAAAAAATTAAAATATGCGTGTAGCATGCAAAAAGACACTTCCTATTTGAGGAATTTAGCGATTGATGATTTTAAAAACAACAATTTGGTCATCTATTTTATAATTTTATCACCCCGTATCATGCGAAAAATTCAATAAAAAACTCTTATTTCGCGAGTTTTCAAACTTTTTTAATTTTCTTTTATTTCCTATTCGTATTGTCAAATGTCTAAAATTAACAAATCATTGATTAAATTTTTGTAAGTTACCGATATTATTTAAAGTAAGTTTAAGGACTAATCAATGATTGAAGTAAAATAATCATTGGGGATCAGATACCAGCCCTTAGTCATCTTTTTGTTGGAGAGGTATCTTATAATTCTTGCTTGTATTTTAGACAAATGGTTTGTATATATATCATACATGCGGCTTTACAATCTCGTAGTCGTAATTAATATTGAGTTCATGGGACTTTTCTGACCCAAGGTCACTAAGGGTTAAATATTTTTTAAACAAATATAAAGATAATTATAGTCTAACCAAATTTAAGTGATGTTTTTCCGAAAACTGTGTAAAATTTGATGAAAACATTCAAATTTTGTTAAATTTTTGCCAAAATGAGAAATTTTTGTAAAATGTCCTGAAAAGCAGTCCCTCCAAACACAAACTCGAATTATCATTTTTCCAATTTATTGTTTTTCTTCAATATCAACTATTATGTGGTACAAATAGCAATCGACATCCCCAAATTAAGCATTTTAAAAAATCTTTAAAATTAATTAAAAAAACTTGTTTTTGCATTTTTATCAAATTCGTGGGTCATCTTTGATTCCAGGCAAAAGTGGGTTAGTGATTTCTGATGAAGTCACAACTCCATATCTGAATAACTTTGACTATATTAAATGAATAAGTGAAATAAAAAGTTAATTTTTTCGAAATTTAGAATTTCGGGAATTTTTAATAGTAATATACTTTTTTTCCAAAATGGGCCATTAATGAACGAAAATCGACAAATCGCTATTTTAAGGGACAGTCTAATATACACCCAAAATATTCCTTAGTTGATTAAAACGAAAATTTCAACTATCCTATAGGTGAAATACCTCTAACTAATATATGGTTGAACTGATTTAATTGTTATCAACTAAGTTTTTTGGAGTGTTAACAATCAACTACGAATGTAGCTACCCAGTCAGAAATCGCCAGTGGTACGAAAAATCAAGCACTGGCATACCACTGGGTAACCACGGTATTAAAAATAAATGACTGGCAGAACACTCATTTGGGACGCTTTGCCAGCGTTTGCAAAACGCGTTTTACCAGTATTTGTTTTACAAAAATTTTTTATAAAAAAAACCACTGGCAAAGAATTGGCTTATCGTCGTCTTTTCTTTTCCAATTTCGATCTTTACTGAATGTTAAATCTGCAAAATATAAAAACAATCTAAAAATATTTTGCAAATAACACAAATGAAAAATGCTTACCATTATCTAGAGCTGCTTTATAGAAAGAATAATCGATTAACAATTCTCTAACGAACATAAAAATAAAAACAATAATTTTGAAAAAAATTATTGGAATTTTACAAACTCGTTTTGTTTTCTAATTCTTGACAATTTTAAATTATTAGTAATATTCACTTAAACTATAACAAATATTGTAACTCTCAACTAAAAGCTTAGTTGCTAGCGGTTATAGTAGTTATTATTTTTTTGTAATCAACTAAGAAATTTTTCAACTATAGGACTACAGAATATTTTCGGTGTATATTAGTGCTGCTAAATTCGATTACTTTTCAATACTCGATATATACTCGATATTTTTGATTTGGATACTCGATACTACTCGATACTTTTAACGGTTTTTAAATTTGAAATTTTTTAAAATATTTTAGTAAAATTCTTTGAAAATGTATATGGTAATTCAATATTTAAATTTATAAACATATTTTTAAACTTTTTCATGAACTATTCATTGCGTTTTTCATAGTTTTTTAACATATAATTTTAAATATTTTTCTTCTGATTTTTTTTCTTTTAGCAGAGTTGTAGTTTTGTGACAAATATTTTGGCACAGTCGCATTTTTGTGTTAAATATTTTGGTGGAGTCACATTTTTCTATATTGTATCTGTCCAAAATGCAACTCTGAAAATATCGAGTAGTAGTTTTGAGTATCGAGTACCCAAAAAAAAGACAAATACGCGATACCCACTACTCATATTTTTACCAGCACTAGTGTATATATTATAATTAGGGAATGCATCCCGGGATTCACGGGAAATTAAGCATTTTTCAGTTCCAGCATTACCGGGAATTTGGAACGGGAATCCCGGGATTTAAAAAAATGCAGTTTAAAATAATAAAGTTAATTATTTCAAATTTTCTTATGCAAAATTTTCCAACCTTTTGAAAATAGTAAACATTTTATTCGTTTACTTACTAAAATTTGCTACTTTTTCCATAACCGGAAAAACTGAAAAAGTAACCAAAACAACGATTGAGTGAAAGTAGTAAAATTTTCGAGTAAACGAGCACACTGATTAGTTTGTGTACTTGCCCAGTCAGAAAAATACAAACGGGAAAGCGGTGGCAAAGCACTTTAACAGGTGGTACAAGGACTGGCAAAAAGTGCTTTCCCATTCCCAAAATGATAACATCATTAGACAAAAGGACCGGCTGTTCAAAAAGCGCCGGAAAAGCACTGGAGGAACAAAATTTTTAAACGTTGGCAAAACGCTGGCAAAACCAATAAATAGGTGGTCTGGAAATATATTTTCCAAAATAAAATTAAAAAAAAGTTCATATGTATTTTTTTTGGCCCTGCCGTGATTTGAACCCAGGTCGTCAGATTGGCAGACGATTGCTCTACCCACTGAGCTAAAGAGGCATATAATATTTAATGGCTTAACACATAAATGAGTGATAATCGCTGGACAACTACTGGCTGTGCCAAAATACTAGTACTGGCAAACAATTTTTTGTAACTATTATGCCAGTGTTGGGAGGGCAAAAAAAAAGTTGGTTTTGAAGGAGCTTTCCCACAAACAAATAAATTAATTTTATAAAACAAAAAAAATTTTAAATTAAAAAAAATTCAAAAAAAAATTTTTGCTTGCAACCGGATTTGAACTCGGAACCTCCTGACTACAAATATTTTTTAACGAAGCGTCAGCATTTTTATAAAATCATTGGTCTACCAATGAATTGATTTTGGTACGCCTGGTAGCATTGGCTAAGTAGCACTTGGCATTTCACTCTAAGCCAATTCTATGCCAGTGGTTTTTTTTTATAAACCAGCGAAATTTTTGTAAAACAAATACTGGTAAAAAGCTTTTTGCAAACGCTGGCAAAGCGTCCCAAATGAGTGTTCTGCCAGTCATTTATTCTTAACACCGTGGTTACCCAGTGGTATGCCAGTGCTTGATTTTTTGTACCACTGGCGATTTCTGACTGGGTGATCAAACTTTTTAAGTTCCTTTTAGTGCCTCTCAAATAGTGTTTGTATAAAAAATTTGAATCGCACTTATTTTGCACAGAAATAAACACAAATTTGTCCATTTTAAAAAACTTTCAAATAAGTTAAAATTTGTTCCCATAATTTTTAAACTTTAGATCATAAATTAATATCACTTTCTGTTTAAATTATTTTTCAAATGAAAGAAAGATGATATTACTTATAGATTTTTTCAAATTCAAAATTTATTTTTTTTTTAATCAAGATGCCTTTGCTAAATATGTACAAACCCAGGTAGAAAAATACAAGCGGCAAAACGTTGGCAAATCACTGTATATGGTGGTACAAGCGCTGGCAGAGCGTCCGTTTTTCGAAAATTAAAGTACTGGGTCAACCTTGAAATGATAACGTCGATCTTCGGTTGGCCGTTTATCTTTCCGAATGTTGGCAAAGCGTTGGTAACAATAGTAAAATAAGTGCTTTGCCAATCGGTATTTTAGATCAACTGTTTTTTATTCAATTCTTCATGAAAAAATCTGTAAAATCCCAATCCCGAAAAAAAAGAGAAACGTAAATTTTAGTTAAGCAGCACTGTACCTAATAAGCGAATACATCTCTGTTTAAAACTACAAATTAAATAGATTTTCACACAAATTTTACCATAAGAACAATTTTCCAGTTTTGTCAATAGACTTTAAAACTGGTACTTAAATAGGGTGAACATTAAGTGATCAGTTTATGTATTTTTTACATACAGTCATAAGTTTCGTAAAACAAGTACTGGCAAAATCCTTTTTGCAAATGTTGGCAAATCGCTGCAATCCAATATTTTGCCAGTAGTATTTTTTCATGTACAGTCGTAAATTTTGTGAAACAAGTACTGACAAAGTCCTTTTAGCAAACTTTGGCAATTCGTTTTAAGCCGATGTTTTACCAGTGGTATTTTTCATATACGGTTGTAAAAATTGTAAAACAGGCACTATCAAAGTCCTTTTACCTAACGTTGGCAAATCGTTTTGAACCTATGTTTTGCCGGTGGTTTTTTTCATAAACAGTGGTAAACTTTGTAAAACAAGTATTGGGAAAGCACTCTTTCCAAAGGTTGGCAAAGCGTTCTAAATTAGTTCTTTTGCAATGCTTTTTTTTTGTACCATTGTAAAGCAACGCTTTGCCAGTGCTTTGTTTTTTGTACCGGTGGCAATTTCTACCTGGGAATCCTCATTTCAAGTTATAAAATTATTCGATACTTATTGGCTTTAAAAGGAGCTGTGAAAGAGAAGTGCGTGAAAAATAATTCGATTATTTAACGAAATATAATATTTGTTCCCAGATATGCAAATCCACCTAACTGCCCAGAGCTCAGACCCATCGAAAGATATTGGGCTCTGGTAAAAAGGATCATGAAGTTTGTGCCCTGGTTGCTGAAAGCACTAAAACATTTTCAGGAAAATGGTTATCATCAAGCAAAAAATCACTGAAGACACTATTAAAAGTTTAATGGGAGGAATTTCAGAAAAATATAAATTTTTCACTAAAAACCACTAATGTGTAATATTTTTTTATTAAATGTAAACATGCATAAGATTTCTGTTTCAAAAGTTATTTGAATTTATTCGTGCACTAATTTCATCGAACGGAAACCTTACAATTTTCACAAGTAAATTACAAAGAATAAAAAATTTGAAAGAATTCGATAAGGCCAGCAAGACAGAATACGTATTTTCGGCTTTCGCTACAAAGCCAAAATTATTATTTAATTTTCTAAAACTATTTTCTATATTAATTTTTTTATTTTTATTTTGACGGACAATTTTTTTAGACTAAAAATTAGTTTTAGTTTATGCAATTTTTAAAAATATATAATTAGACTTATACAATTTCTAATAAAAATTAATTCTTTCCCACTACGAAAGAATTAATATTTAATAATTAAATATTCACGATCATGAAAATTCGAAGTCTTTAATAGTATATTTAGACTGGGCAAAAACTAGTAGTTTTTGGCCATTTTTAGTTTTTGAGCCGAAAACTACAAAATTACTTTAGTTTTCCCATACAATTTTCATACAAACTGAAAACCACATTCTACCTGGTTTTTGCCAAAAACCAAGTAAAAATATCTGAAATGTGCATTTTTGATACACCCGGTATCATTTATAGGTAACTTTCGATGCACCCTGTTACAACGAATATAGAAGTAAAGCAAGTGTCAAAAAAATATTTTTTAGTTTTTTAAGAATATTTCTATTTTAGTTTGAAATTGTGTGTTCCCGACTAAAAAAGTTTTCATATAATCTTACATGATTTGATATAATCATAAATGTTTATATGCGTGGCTTTATATAACCATATACATTTATATTAACACTTTGGTTTTATAATTTGTTTGATATGGCGTTATATATAATCATATGCGATTTGATCTGCGATGTAGTTTATATATAATCCCAGTGTAGAAAATCATTACCAGATATGTTGTTATGTAACTACATACTTGGTAATGGTAACTACTCACTTTTGTTATTACATTTCTTATTACCTTTATATGGCGATGTCGCGAAAAATAATGAGTTGTCGTTATACACCAGCATACGAAAAATCAAAAAATATATCGTTACCTATGTGCTTACCAGTACTGACAAAAATAATGAGTCTAAACTTAGATTTTCAAAAAAATTAATTATATAAAAAAAATATTTTTTATTTAATTTTTTTTTTAATAAAATTTGCTGGTGAGGGAATCGAACCTGGGTCTACAGATTTCAGTCAAGAGCTCTACCATCTGAGCTATATCGACATGTAATATTTAATAGATAAAAACATAATTGACCTGCTGCCCACAAGTAAGCTTACTCGCCAACATACAAAAAATCAAAAAATATGTGGTTACATATATCATTACCAGTGATTAAAAAATATTGAGTCTAAAAATAGATTTCAAAAAATTTTCAAAAAAATCTAAGAAATTATTTTCTATTTGAAATAATGATAAAAATAAGTCATTATCAGTAACTCATTATTATGTTTTAAAATAATGCAGAAGGTAAGTGGGTGTCATTTCTGGTACTCCAAAAAATAATGATATGTCATTACCGTTTCTACACTGGGATTGTATGTATATAATGGCGTATAAGCTTCTGTAAACAATCTTATATGAAAACCCAAGAACCATTTTTACGGACACTCCGGCACATACGGAATCATGAATCCGGCTTTTACGGCACATTAACGATCCGTAATACACGTATCCGTCAAAGCTTGTACGTATACGGAACATTAACGGATCGTGTAATCGGATTTTCGAACATAATACATTTTAACTCCGTTTCCGTACCGTAAAATACGGACTTAATGGATTTTAATTTGTGTTCAAAATAAAAACAATTAAATTGTTTTAAAAACTTTTTGTGGCGATAAATTGGTGGCGGTAGCTAGAATATATCCAACACAACACAATTAACCAAGGTTGGTTACCGTTATCGTTATAAAACCGTTATCGCTAAAATACCGTTTCAAATTGAATACCGTTACCGTTATCGATACCTCTAAAAAAATTTCTAAATACCGTTATCGTTACCGATACCGTTATTTTTATGGGTAGTTACCGGTATTTTACCGGTATTTATTATTTTATATAAAAATTACAATTTTTTTATTTTTTATTTTATAATCTTGAGTGTTTTTTTTACAATAAAATTTAATAAAACTACCAGTATTGAATTTATAGCTTAAAATCTGTATTTTCAGTACTTATGTAAAATTAAAAATATGCCATGTTTTTACTTGTTTTTATATGTTTTCAATATAATTTTTAATACTGGTACGTACCGGTATTGCTGTTTCGATAACAGTATGCCGTTACCGAAACAGTCTTAAATACCGTTACCTTTACCGTTACCTAAACAAACGAAATCTGATACCGTTACCGTTACCCTTACCGTTATTCGTTTCGGTAACCAACCTTGCAATTAACACATCATCAAGTCGCATACATATATTAGATGGTAAGATTAATAAAATTTAGTGCGTGTTTTACAATGGTTTATGGTTTATGTAAGATCCTTTGTTTTTATAACAAAAGCTCTGTTCCACGTACGTTAACGCGGCTACGCAATTTTTCCCAAATTGTGTGTAAATTGTTGTTGTTTCGATTAAAACGCCATCGTAAATATAATCAATTAAACCATAACTAATTTATTTTTTCTTTTGCATGTAGATGATCGATTCTATTATGGGTGACTGTCGTGAATTGATGCTCTAGATAAAGAGGTAAACGGTTTTTGGTCCGGAGTCATTCCGGTTATACACGACATAACGGTCCGTAAGTGGTCCGTCATTGACGGACTTTCAACGGACTTGTCCGTTTGTTACACGACACAACGGTCCGTAAACGGTCCGTCAATGGCGGACTTTCAACGGACTTTTTACACGACATAACGGTCCGTCATTTCAACGGATTCGAATCAGTTTCGATGTTCCTTAAAATCCGTTTTCTGGTCCGCATACGGATCCGAAAAACGGTACATAAACGTAGTTGGATTCCGTTTATGACGGACCGAAAACGGTACGTAAACGGAACGATTTGTTTGTTGGGAATATTAACACAGTTAATAGAAAATTGTATTAATTTTATATATAATTATGTCTGACATGATATCTAATTTATACAAAATTTTATAAAGTTTAATTTCACTATAAAAATTAAGAAAAAAACTTAGAAATTGTGGATCTGGTTTTGAATTTTGCCATTTGACTTATAAATTAATGTTTATAAGTTTATAATTGAATTTAACATATATTTATCAAATATTTGGCAAAATAAAGAGTAAAATAAAAAAAAATTAAAGAAATAGATATGGGGAAAAATTTTTTTTTTTGTGAAATAGAAGGGCGAAATAACTATTATTTTTAAATTTTAAAATAAAAATTAGACAAACATATGTTGAAATAAATACGATTTAAGTTCAGGGCGGTTACCGCGTAACTCGATTCGAAAAAAAATTTTCGAATTCGTAAATTTTGTACCTTATGTAAAAAGAAAAGCTTTTGCATAAAACTTACTTTTTGAATTTTTATATATAGTGTACAAGGCTAAGAATAAAAATAAATTAAAAAGTAGAATTTTTGTACAGAATTCTTTTTTTAAGAATATTTGCAAGATTTACGAATTCTAAAAATTTTTTTCGAATCGAGTTACGCGAGTTACAGTGTTATTTTTTCTGTAAAAAAAAATTAATTGTGAAAGTTAATTTTTTCATTTTTTAAGAAAGACACACTTTTATAAGACCAAAACTGTAAACTAGAAAAAGTTCTAATTTTGACTTAAACTGAAAATTTATTTTGTCAGCTATTTCCAAGTTTATTAATAAACATTTTTCTAAACAACTTTTTTAAAATAAACCACATTTCAAGAGAAGGATTTCAGTTACAAACTGCGTTATTCTAAGTTTAACGACAATATGCGTCTAAAAACGGCGTAAATCGCATTCAATCTTTATTTCAAACATCTTTCCATCAATAAAAATTTTCTGTATTCCATCAAAATACCAAAGATCTGCCGATAGCCAGTTTGTTAGCCAAACTGTTCTGGGCATTAGTATTTAATATGAATGAAAATAAGTGATATCAACAATATTTACTAAAATTTTATTTGAATTTTTTCATAAAATTATATGTTTTTTTACATAATTTGATGCAATTAGATAGACCCATTTTTCGGATCAAATTGTATCAGGTTAGATGACATGCTATCTCGCTTGATATAATTATATATTCCAATATTCGGATAAAATTAGATATGTGGGTTTATATATGGTTTATATATGGTGATATATGATTATATAACATCTTTTTTAGTCGGGTTATTATTAATTTTTAAATGCATTAATAATTTTTTTTTTCATTAGTTTAACAATAAAAACAGAAAGAAAAATGTGTAATAAAAAAGTGGTGTGACAAAGAAAAACTAAATAACCAGTGTAAATGACTTGGTTTTTGTAATTTAGTTTTGTACAAAAACCAGCTGGTTTTTGCTTAGTCTAAATTCAGTATAAGACTTTTTATTTATAAAAATTTTTAAACTATTATAAAATATTTTCTTATTTATTTCCCTTGCGGGATCCCGTGAATTCAAGATAAATTTCCCGCTTTCCCGGGAAATCAAATAGTGCGGGATTTTGCATTCCCTAATTATAATGCGCTATGCTATTGTAGATAAACATTTTTACTTGATCGGGTAATACTTCATGTAGATTTAGGTAATACTTCATGCATATTTACACTAAAAAAAAAGTCAGTAAAGTCAGCAAAAAACGTTGCTGTGTCAGCAAATTTTTAGTCAGGAGCGTGCTTGCAAAAAAGTTGGTAATTTCAGCAAAAGGTTTGCTGAAAATCTGCGAGCTGATTTTTAGCAAAAAATAGTAATCTTCAGCAAAAATTTTTCTAACACTTAGTCGACTGCAAATGAAAAAATCCTTGCTAAAATCACTAAACTTTTTGCTGAATATTAGTATACTGAAAAACACTCAAAAAACTTGTAGCGAAATTTTACTTTAGTTAATTTATTTGCTGAAAATTTAAATATAGAATATGTGTAGAGTGGTTTTTCTTTTTTTGTCATTTCCGTTTCCAGACAAGCTGCGACATCTACATCTTGTCTATCTGGTTGTCGTCCACGCTATGAATGCGGTTATCAGCACATTTTTTGTAGCAAAATAAATTAGTTAAACATTAGTTCAAAATTAGTTTAGTGCTAAAAAAATATAACTAAAATTTTAGCTGAAAACGGAATTTCAGCAAAAAAAATTGCTAAAAACTAGTACACTTGATATACAAGACGTTTTACTAATTTTTCTACTAACTTATTTTTTTGAGTGTACGATTAATTTGGAATTCATGTTTCCATTTTGGGATTCTGTCTTCGGCTAGCCAAGTTCATTTATACTATTTCTGCGGAAATGTTTAAAAACAGGCAGCGAAAAAACTAACTTGAGTTTCGAAATTTTGCAATAACGGTTTAAGTGAAAAACTGGTTGTTATCTACGGCATGAAAATACAAAAACTAGAAAAACAAACTTTTATTTTGCAACGGAAATGCAACTGCATAAAAAACAAATACATCTGCAATTTTTAGTTTTAATAATGTTGATCGTATTTATATATAAGACTATTAACCTAATTAAGTAAAAATTTACCTATTACAAATTTATAGTTACATATTTACTTTTGCTTTCACAATTAAAACTCACCTTAAGTTTCCTAAAACGATCTGGTATAATGGTGTAATACAATGATTCCAATATATAAAATATGGACTTAAATGAAAATATGAGTAAATCCAATAGAAATTGGAAAATAGCTTGCACTGGATTGTCCATGTGTAGAAGATTTGAATTCATAATTGGTTGTTTTTAATTAAATATTATTTTTTTCCACCGTTAAAAAGAGAAATCACTTTCAACAACTTTTATTTTTATAAAATAAAATTATACAATTTTTTTCAATTGAGGTTAAATGTTTACTAAATTTTCAAATGTGTATAACAAATGTATTAATTTTTGTTTTAATTTTTATATAAAATTTAACTTTTACAAAATATGTAATAATTTTTGTTTTTTTTTTTAAATATTCCACATTTTATTTGTGTTTTTATTGTAAGTAAATTTTTATCGCGATCACGTCTATGATCACTGAGCAGACTTCAAAGACTAACAAACTTTGTAAACCGCATTTGTCGACTGAACACAACAAAAAAAATATACATATGTATATATAAAATAAAAAGATCGATTCAGCCAACATAAAAACATTGGCTAACAAAAAGACTATGTAAATATCTTTGTAGTATATACTGTTTGGTCTAACATAAAAAGGTATTTAAAATCTCTGCTCATTCGTGTATTTGAATCAATATTGCCACTTTTTGAATAATTATTCAAAAACGGGACTGTTTGCACATTCCTTGGATAATTTTTGAATAATGACATTTTTGTGTAGTTTTTGTGTAATTTCGCTGTTTACTAAAAAGTTTACTTAATTCCATACTATCAAGTCCCACAGTTGATAAAATGAGTTTATTTGTAGAACATCTTGCACACATTTTAAGTTTCTGGTTAAATTTTATAAATTTGTTCTACGCGAAACCCAATTTAGTTGGGGGAAGTCAAAAAAGTAGCTTTTTATATTATTTGTATATAAACTCAATATTATGTTAATATTTTGAGAAAATATTTGTCAAACTGAATGCAAAAGAAATTTGGTTTTGTTATGATTGTGACTTTCTCATGAGCGAGAAATTTAAGGGATTTGATCAGACAATAATTTTTTTACAGTGGGGCAAATCAAAATATCTTTTAAATAATTCATTAATTCAGTCTTAGTTAATATGCAAAGGCTATTTTTACTATAAGTGGCACTCTATAATTGATTTATAAGACCTTTGTAGGTAAACTGTGTCTAAATATTATCAGATTTTCTCCAAATTAAGAACATATTGGTAATGTAATTCAAAAAGCATTTGCGAAATTTCTACTAATGATAGTTTTTTTGTTACGTTTTTAAAATCTGTTGATAAATTGAAAAATTGCAAGCTTTAAAAATGTTCACATTTTTGTGATGCCTTTCAGGCCTCAAAACTTAAGCTCTCTGACAGTGTAAGAAGTGCATTATTTCCAAATTATTGTATTGAGATTCTGGCCCACTGTGCGCAGGAGAGTCCAAAAAGCCACATATGTGCATTTATTATTTTTTTTTTTTATAAAAATAACGATTATTTTAAACTAATAAAAATAATATTAATTTGTTGTGTAATTTCATACGGTTTTGGATAATTTTTGACCTACGGCTGAGTATTTTTTTGCTTTACTGGTGGCAACACTGATTTGAATACATTGCAGAAGCGGTAGCTTTTACTATTAATGAATCTCGTTGTTGTTGACTTAAAAACAAAATGTAAATATTTTATTTCTTAACTAAACAGTTTGTTAAACAAAAAATTTATAGAAAAGTTTGTATTAAATTACAAAAAGATACAGTCAAAATAAGTAAGAATATTATCAGAGACAATTAATTATCGAGATCAGTGTTACCGTTGTGCAACTAAAGTTGCAATTTGCAACCTTTTTGACGGCCTTTGACTTTATGTGCGACTTTTTCAAACTAGCCTAATTTTGCCACTTTTCCTAACTTTGTGCGACTTTTTCCCCCTTTTTTGTAAAGTCAGTAATAAAATAATTATATAGAATGTTATTTAATTAGATCTGACAGATCAAGTCAAATCTAACCTTTTTCATACGTGTAGACAAAATTGTTGCAAGCTGCTACATATATGGACAATTTAAGTAAAAAATTTCAAGAGAAATTTTAATTGGTGTAAAAAATTTATAGTAAAATATCGCTTAAAATTTGGATTTTTAGACACTCCGGATCCAACCCAAGATATCACCATATTTATTATTGAGAGTTGTAGATTATAAAGACTCTTTTGCACGCGAGAAAAAACTACTGGAGATATAGCAAAATACACTTCGAAATATCTCTATTATCAATGATTTAAGCAAGTTATAGGTGTTTTTTGCTCTATCTCTAGCAGTTTTCTCTATTGTGTAAATGTAGTTTAAGGAGAAATTTATAGGTACGGAGGGACGAATTTTTGGCCACTGTGCTGTATCTCGCTTATCTTCCGAGAAATAAGGTATTTTCTGATTATGAAATTAAAAATATGGGAAATAGCCCCACCCATATGTGACCCTGATAGCAATGACATGAAAATATAATAAAGGAATTCAAAGTTTAAAGGTTGAGTTACCCAACCGTAAACGTATCTGTAACGAATCAGCTGTTTCGAAACCACAAGAAGAAGATTATACGAATGGTTACTAACACGTAAATGTAAACGTACTTGCCGGATCATTCTGTTGAAATCAGAATTTTCTATCCGTCATCGAAACAGCTGAATTGTTTTAGTCAGAAAAAATATAAAATGAATAAAGAAAATTGATTCAAACAACAAATAAGGAATAAAAATTAACAGATGAATGGAAAAATGTAGAATAAAATAAAAAAACACACGAAATAGATGCTAAATAGTAATGTCGTTTACGGTTTTCTATAAGTGCATTTTTTGGCTACGGCACGGTACAGTTCAGAGCTTTGAAGAATTAATTCCTTAATTCAATTTTTCAATTCTGAATTAAAAATTCGATGAATTAATTCACTAAGTACCATATATTGAATGGAATTAGTTCATATTTGCTTTCGTTCGATTTATTTTGTTCCGAATTAATTCAATTGCAATAGTTCTTTTTATTAAATCAAATGAATTAATTCACTGGTGAACACGTTCAATTTTATAAATCGAACGGAAAAAAAGTGAATTAATTCCTTACTGAATTAATTCACTACTGAATTCGTTCAATTTCATTTTCGTTCAGTGAATTAAAAAAAAATAAAATTACGTTCAGTGAATTAAGAAAAAATAGAATTACGTTCAGTGAATTAAAAAAAAAAATAATAAGTTCACTGAATTGAAAAAAAAAAAAAAATAAGTTCACTGAATTGAAAAAAAATAAAATAAGTTCACTGAATTCAAAGCCTGTTTTCTGCCGTTCAGTAGAAGAAAACAATAATGTACAAATAAAATTTTTAAATAAGCAATTTTACAGCGTGTGCTAGTAAAAATAAGCAAATTAGAAACCGGATGCTGTTTATCAACCTACATGATTCAAAAATAAAGCCTTTTACTATTAAAAATAAAAACTTTACAGATATAGATACATTTGGAAAAAAATATAACTATATAACTGGTTTGAAAAACTAATAGTTATATTTTTTTTCTAAATTTATCTATAAAAGTAAAGTTTTTATTTTTAATAGTAAAAGGCTTTATTTTTGAATCTCTCAGTGTAGTAAGATTTTTTAAGTTTAATCCATAAAAAATGACAAATTTACGACAAATGCTAATTTAAAACTTAATATAGTTTAATCCTAAATTTTAAGACAAAATAACATAAAAATTAGTTCAATGGAATAAGAACGCATTTTTAATGAAAATTAATTTAATTAATAAGTTAAAAGTGACTCGATGCTATCAACTCCGAATTTGCTAGATACCGAAATAGAAGACTGAGTTCCTATTAATGAACTTGTAAAAAACACAGAAACAAATTTTAAAAATAATAAATTTTTCGTGGATTTCTTATTTAAATTGTTATTTCTTTTCGTTGGATGTGTTTTGTTTAAATAAAAACCGTTAAAAAAAAGTGTGCTACTTTTTTTTTTGAAAAATAACTTTTTTGTGCGACTTTATTTTGAAAAAACGACTTTTTGTGCTACTTTTTCAAAATTCTCAGCGGTAACCCTGATAGAGATAGGAAATCAAAACTTACGCTACTCACCGGTAGAAGGCGTTGTACTTTAGTATTACCTGAGCAACTATTTAGTATCAGTTTGGTATCAGCTGAGCCTATATTTAAAAACTCAAAAACTGCTCAAAATAAAGAAAAAACAAGTGCGGAATAAATTCAAATAATAAAATTGTCAATTTTTTGAACAAAGTGCCATCTAGTGATAACGATGTTTTTATAAATTATTTTTTTGGTGATGCCATACCCCTGAATATTACACAAGGCAACAAAATCTAAAAAATTTTAAAGGCTTTAAAAACCACTATACAATTTTGATGTGTTGTGGTTCCAATAGTACAAATGTGGTCAAAATTTAAAATACTATGGAGAGGTTTTATTTTAAACAATTTTTTAGTAAAATTATAAATTTTTTTTAGAAGTTTCTCCACATAATTAATGATATCTCAAAAATGG
Source organism: Leucophora obtusa (assembly GCA_949987735.1). Lineage (NCBI taxonomy): Eukaryota > Metazoa > Arthropoda > Insecta > Diptera > Anthomyiidae > Leucophora > Leucophora obtusa. The sequence goes on from OX465298.1 coordinate 100,154,264, forward strand.
TTAGTCCGATCTTATTAAAATAAACTTAGAAAAATTGAGATTAACATATCCTTTAATCCGTTTATATATTACGTTTCAATCGGCTTAGTAGTTTCGGAGTTATAAACAAAAATTTAAGCAAAAAATATATTTTTACGTGAAAATAGCAAATTTTTTTGTTTTAAAAAAATTATGAAAAATCTCACAATTAAGTGAATTCCCTCATTTTCACAAAATTTTAGTTTATTGTTTGATATACATAAAATTGAGTAGTTAATGTTCTTCTTTCGATTTATTGCATTTTGAAAACATTTTCCACTTGCTATGTAAAAATTTTCACATCGAAAATTCATTACATAGTAACATTTCTGTATTTTTTGGCAAACCGCTACCTACAATACTGATTCTATTCTTCGGAAAAACATTTGAATTGGATGAGTTTAAATGTATTAAACAGTAGAAAATTTATATTTTATTATTTAAATTTATTATAACAATTAAAATAAGAAAATAAATAAATAATTATTATAAACTACAAACTCTGGAATTTTCTTTTATTCGATTTTCTATTGTTGAATAACGAAGTGTTACTTTGAATACTCCAGCAAAAATCAGCCATCATGTGTGTATCCCAGCGACCCTGGTATTGTTCCTCCATTGTCCGAATATCTTGGTGGAATCGTTCGCCCTGTTCCTCACTCAAGTCTCCTAGATTTTCAGGAAAATGATCTAAGTGACTGTGCAGGTAGTGTACTTTGATGCTCATGTTGCATCCAAGATTCTGGAAGTGAGTTAACATCTCTTCAACGTGCACAACGTAATCATCACCCTTGTTATTTCCTAAAAAATTTTGGATAACCCATACAAACGAATCCAATGCATTCTTCTCAATTTCTGACATTGAATTGCCAAAATCAGTATCTTTCATCAATTTGCGAATTTGTGGGCCATTAAATATGCCTTCTTTCAGCTTTTCCATACTCAGAATTAGGAAACTTCCTTGAAATATACTGGAAACATTCACTATCTTTGTTAAGTGCTTTAACATATTGTTTCATCAGACCAAGTTTAATGTGAAGAGGGGGTAATATGATGCGATCTGTGGGGACTAGAGCCACATTTATAACATTTGGCATACCTGGAACCAGTGTTTTCCTAGAAGGCCATTGTCTTCTCTTCCAATGTTCTGCTTTAGCTCTGCTGTCCCATAAACATAAAAAGCAAGTATATTTTGTAAAGCCACTTTGTTGACCTAAGAGGAAATTTACCATCTTAAGATCAACACAAATTACCCAGTTATGTTCAGCATACTTTATCTTCTTCATGACCAATGCAATTACAGAGTATTCTTCTTTTACTTTGGTTGAATGTGTGATCGGCAAAGATTGAAATTTATTTCCATTATGCAAAAGGACACACTTCAAGCTGCGTTTTGATGAGTCGATAAATAAACGCCATTCGTTTGAATAGTATCTCTGTAGTAGTCATCAAACCAGAAATATCTGTGCAGTACACAAAATCATCCTCTTCAATAAAATAATGAAGTAAGCCTTCTTCTCGACTACGGTAATACGAAACTTTAGTTTCTTTAGTTATGAGATCTGTTTCTTTCATCCGGGACGCAAGTAATTCCGAAGATCTTTTCGAAAATCCAAGGTCTCTAATTACATCATTAAGCTTGTGTTGATTCCATGGTCTCGGCAAGAAATTTTTGTGTGGGATGAACTCGTCATTTTCAGATGTAGACGGTAGGGCTGGATGTGAACTATCTGATTGGTAACACATACTTGAGGTTGAGTGTCCTGGTGAAGATGAAAGCACTTGACTACAGCTTGGACCCCGACCTTAAGCATATTTAATTTCTGGTGAATGTAGAACTGTAAACCCATCAGCAGACCTCTTGGGGTAAGACCATCGCACATGTTTTCCGAAGCTGGTTTTTGTACTTAAACAAAAATAACAATCGGGTTCGTGGCTCGCTGTTTCTCTCCATAGCATAGGCTTCGAAATTTGAAAGTGTCGTCTGTAAAATTAAAAAAAAATTTAAATAACGAATATGAAGAATTCAAAATTTAAATAAGAAATACTTTAAGTATAAAATATTCCAAATGTATTAACCTATACTTACTTTACATTAGAAGACCTCATAGATAAATTCAATCGACATGAAATGCATATGGTACTCGGTGTCCAATGCTGGTTCAAATTGTGCGGATATATATTATAGCATCTTCATATGACTTTTGCAATGAAGTTAAGAAGCAGTTCCGTTTTTTCTCGGTGATATAATGGCCGCACACATAACAAAATGAATCCAGATTGTTATACCCTACACCACTATATGGTCAGGGTATTACAAGTTTGTGCTGATGTTTGTAACACCAAAAAATATTGGTCGTAGACCCACCTTATAGTATACCGATCGGTTCAGAATTTTTTTTTTATTTCGATTTAACGATGTCCGTCCGTCTGTCCGTCTGTCTGTCCATGCAATCTTGTGCGCACTCTACAGGTCGCAAATATTAAGATATATTGATGAAATTTGGTACGCAGACCTATGTTGGCCTAAGGACGAACAAGTTTGATTTTGGTGAACATCGGTCCATGTTTAGACCTAGTGCCCATATAAGGGTCCTTCCAAAATTATATTGTTTATACGCTGCAGGTCGTAAATATTAAGATATTTTGACGAAATTTGATACACAGACCTATGTTAGCCCAATAACGCAGCCTATTGATTTTGGTGAACATCGGTCCATGTTTAGACCTAGTGCCCATATAAGGGTCCTACCAAAATTATACTGTTTATACGCTGCAGGTCGTAAATATTAAGATATTTTGATGAAATTTGGTACACAGACCTATATTGGCCCAATAACGCAGCCTATTGATTTTGGTGAACATCGGTCCATGTTTAGACCTAGTGCCCATATAAGGGTCCCTCCAAAATTATATTGTTTATACGCTGCAGGTCGCAAATATTAAGATATTTTGATGAAATTTGGTACATAGACCTATGTTGGCCCAATGACGAAGCCTATTGAACATCGGTCCATGTTTAGACCTAGTTCCCAAATAAGGGTCCTACCAAAATTTTACTGTTTATACGCTGCAGGTCGTAAATATTAAGATATTTTGATGAAATTTGGTGCGCTGACTCACATTATAGAAAATTTTGACACAAGCCTCATTTTAACCCATTCGAATTTCGGATCCAAACAATACACCAGACTGGTGTAGGGTATTGTATAGTCGGCATGCCCGGCTTTAACCTTTTTACTCGTTTTTACATAAGAATGTTCTGGCTTTCTTGCTCATTTTTATTAACACTTGTAAATTGTTTTTAACTTGTAAGCTGAATGACTCTTTTATCGCGAACACTTCTTGAATAAAATAAAATGGCTCAAGGAGTTCTTATAAATACTGATACTATAATTTGGGATAACCCTTTATGTGGGTACAGTTTGTGTGTTCTGCAAAATTTTTTCTTATTTCCAAGAATCATAAAAAACATTAAGGAATTTTATAAAAAAAAAATCATCCGTTACAGGTAGCAAACGGAAAAAAGAGCAATTCAGCGTGCACGCACTTTTATGAGCGTTTATTACTTTGCTACCGCTATCGTAATGTTTATTAAGGGCGGATTATGGGACCGTAAACGTAAATGTGATATAACTATACCGTGCCGTTGCTAAAAACTACACTTATAGATTATCGTAAACGACATTACTATTTAGCATCTATTTCATGTGGTTTTATATTTTATTCTAAATTTTTCCATTTATTTGTTAATATTTATTCCTTTTTTGTTGTTTAAATCAATTTTCTTTATTCATTTCATATTTTTTCCGACTAAAATCATTCAGCTGTTTCGATGCCGGATAGAAAATTCTGATTTCAACAGAATGATCCGGCAAGTTCGTTTACATTTACGAGTAACCATTCGTATACATTTCTTCTTGTGGTATCGAAACAGCTGATTCGTTACAGATACGTTTACGGTTGGGTAACTCAGCCTTTACTTATTCCCACGAATCATAAAAAACATTAAGGAATTTTATGAAGAAAAATCATCCATTACAGCAAACGGAAAAAAAAGCAATTCAGCGTGCACGCACTTTTATGAGCGTATTACTTTGTTACCGCAATCGTAATATTTATTACTTTTTTTTAATTCTGAGAATCATAAAAATGTTATAAAAGTTTTTTCCAAACAATTTGCTACATGTAAAGGGGGTTTGCCAAAATCCGTGTCGTAAAATCCACCTGTGTTTTTATGTTCTGCATTTTCATTATACCATTTTATACAGTGCTTGTCAATATGCAATACCTTCAATTAATTGTAAATAAAAACGTAAAGCATGCATCAATTTGCATCATCCATATCAACTTAATTCACATGATATGTAGCTTCACTACAAATAAATAAAAATTAAAAATTTTTGCAGTTTTCGATTTTTTCCAGATTTTTTTTTTAATTTTTTACCAATTTTTTATTTTTTGCCTAACAATTTGTTTCATAACTTTGAAACCATTGATCGCATTGAAAACAATTATATACATCATTTAAAGATATTGTGAACCAAAATTTTTGTAAATTTAGTTTAACAAAATCGGACAAGTTGTTTTTGAGTTATGACAACATAAGTGCAGCAATGTCTCAAAATATTGCCAATTTTACTAAAAAATTATTTTAAAAAAAATTTATCCATTGAATCGAACAATTTTACCATTTTGTTCCTAGGTATTCATGATGCATCAAATCTATATAGTGGTTATTCAAGCCTTTTTTTGCTGCTGACCTGTGTTATAGTCGCCACAAAACCCTAAAAAGTTGTATTTGCAAAATAGTACCAATCAGCTTAAAAATACTAACTTTTCGACTCCCCATAGTATCAAACAATATTTTGAAGGGTAAATTCTTAAGGTACTATGCAATGTAATTGCAAATATTATTGCCAATATTATCGTCGGTTTCCCCTACACCGTACAATAAGATTTACAATACTCAAGCATAAAATATGGCACAACTGTGTTCTTCTATATAAAAATGGCAGAATATGACATACACATCACAAAATATTTTTCATTTTTCATGCTTGCGTAATAAGAATCAAATCCGTTTTGATTTTTTCAATATATTGTACAAACTTTCAATATGACATACACACTGGAAACTTTTTCCACAATCCCAAAAGTTACACAAGAATAATGTGTAGTGTATGGCCAGGTTTAGGATGTTAATTAGCTTTATTTACTACTCGACTATACAAGTTTTTATATAATCGTATATGATTTGATAAAATTATAAATGTTTATATGTGCACTAAGCGAACAATTTTGTTATATTTTATATATAATTATATCTGACATAATAATTAATTACCCGAGTAAAAACGTTTGTATATAATAATGTATAATTTTATATACCCATACATGTTTTTGTACATAGTGTATATAACCGGACATAATTATATGTATCCATATATAATTTTTTCTTTCTCAAAAAATTGTATCATGATTAGGGTGACCATTTCTTTCTGATTTGAAATCAATACAAATTTTTTAAAATAGAATCACAACAAAAGAAAAAAATAATTATGCTGTCAACCAATTGTTGTCAATCGAATGTTAAATTGCTGCAAAAATTTTCGCTTACTCCTACCGAATTTGTATTCAGGCTAGCGAATTTCTGCTATCACAAACAAATCACATTGGGTCATATGAATAAAACTTAGCAATTACTTCGAAGTAATTACTTTGGGCTTAGGAATGGCTTTTAACTGCAAATTTACCAATTGGCTGGTAGAATAGCATGAAATGTAAACGAAAATTAAAAAACGAAATTTCTAGTCTACTCCCAAGCAGACTAGATTTGTGAAGTAATTGCTTAAAAAACCCTGTATTTCCCCCTATTAGTAATATCTATTTTTTATTCATACGAGCCATTGTCTAAACTAATTATATGTAGAGTAAAACGGCATATTAGATTACCACAACGAACCAATCGATTGGCCGTCGCAGCAAATCTGTTTTCTCGTTGCTAAATTCTGGCTACTTTTACCAAGATAAACATGCTGGGTAAATAAAAATATTTTTTTGTGAACTTTTTTCTATCAAATAACCGTCAGATTCTAGGCATTTTTCTTTCCGAAATACCCACATAAAAACATTAGGACATTTTCTAAGAAAAATCTTCAGCTTATGTTGACATTTACTTTAATAATTGTTGTGTCATCAACTGATTTTCTATTGTCGAAACCGAAATAGTTTTTTATTTTATTAACACAACAGTAAAAAATTGATTTTAAACCACTAAATGCTAGAAATATTTATCCAATTCACTTAAGATTTTTTTTTAATCACTGAACGGAAAAATATTTTTTAAATCACTGAACGGTTGAAGGAAATGTTCCGTTCACACTGAATGGTTTATAAATTGAGTGAGTTACTTTTTGGATTTATAAGAAACGGAGGCATTCTTCAGTGAATTTTCATTTGATTTGGTAAAAAGAACTACTACAAATAAATTAATTCTTAAATCATTATTGCAATTGAACACGTTGAATTGAATGAATTCACTTCATTTGGTTAAAAGATTAATTCGTTCACTTTAGACAAAAATTTAGATTTAACGGAGATTCAATTGTATTTGAATTTTATTCTGATTTTTCTTATTAGAAAAAATATTGTATTGTTTTAAATGCTAAAAATCAGTACAATCAGTACAAATTTAAAAAAATCAGTACAAATCAGTACATGATTTGTTCATCAGTACACGTAACCAAAAATCAGTACATGTACTGATCAAATCAGTACGAATGGTCACCCTAAATATGATGTCATATTTAGTTGCATCTTATTACAAATCGAACAATATATAATTGTGTATTGCATTTACAATTAGATACGGATATCTATTTAGTACATAATCCAAAATAATATATATTTTTATATGGTATAATTTTTCAAAAAAACACGTTTTCGTTTTGGATAAAATTATATATACCCCATTTATATATAATTTTATATTACATAAAACAGTAAACAAATTTTCTGTCTCATTTCGTATGTAATCATATTTAAGGACTTTTGCCAAAACAATTTAAATCGACTTAACCCTTAAATGCATAGTGTAGCCATTTGGCAACATACCAGTTTTTTAATAAAAAAACCCACTTGATGCACAAAACTCCATTTTTGGGCATGGGGCCCCTTCTGTACAAAGTGCTCTTATAGTTTAGCACAGATTTTTTAAACAGTTATAGGAAAAATCTTGGTTTTGCTTCGTATGTTTGTGAAAAATGTAAAACACGCGTTTTTTTTTACAAAAAGTGTAATATTCAAAAATGTTTGGTTAAATATTTAAAGTGGTATTCTCGCAATAAAATTAGTTTTGGCGACAATAAATGTATAATTCATAGTTTATTTATTTATTTGTTGTTTTTTTTCATACACATTAAAATAAGCACAATTTAGCTATTTAGCAAAAAACCATATTTTCAATAAAAGTCACTTTTTTTAAAAAATAAATTTTTTGGAATTTTCTTGAAATGTACACGGCTTTAGAATTCATATATAAAAAAATGGTTAAAATTGAAGAGATCATGCATTCAAGGGTTAAGAACATTTTGCAAGATTTTTGTCGACAATATAACTTTTGCATTCGCATATTTCTGTGTATTCCTCATATTTTCTACATTTTATACATTAAAATATGTAAAACCTTTAAAATCAATTTTTTCCAAATTTTATTAATTTCCGTTTGACAAAGAACTTATTTTATTTGCAGCATTAGGAATTTACATTTTAGTTTATTTTCCGTGCACAATTTAAAAAAGAAAGCAATAAATTGTAACATTTATTTTTTGTATTTGTGCAATCCCTGTTGTAAGGATAAGTGAATTCTAAAATCATTTTGACGAAACTAATTATTTTTACTTAAGCTCTTAAACTTCGTTAAAATTTAAAGCTTACTTTTCTAAAACAACCTAAGTCGAAATGAGTTGCAAAATCTCAAACAATCGATTCAAAGTTTTTTTTTAAATTTTCCAGTATTTGTTTTACAAAAATTTCGGTGGTTTATAAAAAAAATCACTGGCAAAGAATGGTCTAAGACTGATATGCCAAGGTTTGCAACCAGTGGTTATCCAGTGCTACCTAGCCAATGCTACCAGTGCACTGTGGGCCAGCATCATCGAATTTTGTCCAAAACTAGAATATTGAGTATATGAAAATAAAAGATATCACAAGGGAGGGTCTGGTTATTGCTGATCACGAATATGAAATAAAAAATATAAAATTCAAAATGGCGGATCCAAGATGGCGGCCATTAATTTTCAGTTTTTATTATATTGGACTTAAAATAATCAACTATATAGGTCTAGGATCCGCTGATTAAAAATCTAAAATTAAAATTTTGAAATTCAAAATGGCGGATCAATATGGCGACAAACAATTTTTTCATTAAATTTCTTATGTAGCCTGATTTCCTTCAAATTTCTACCAGGGGAAGTTTTTTGGTAGCAGATTACGAATCTAAAATCAAATTTTAAAAATTCAACATGGCGGATTCAATATGGCGGCCATAAATTTAAAATTGTTATGTGTTGGAAAATAAATTACATTGTACAAAAAAAAGGTTCTGATGACAACTAATTCTGGCAGAGGGACCAAAAAAAAATAAAAGTGCATCGGCGTTTTAAAAGTTTTCGTCTGGCCATATGTTTTTGGGGGGTTAAAATTTCCCCTCTTTTGAATATGTTTATTCTGAATCGGCATAGTAAACCATGTGAATATTCCATTTTAGGTATAGGATATGTACGGCGAACTTATGTAAAACACTACGAGGGACATTTTTGTGGAACATTTTAACACTCTAACTCTGACACTTTTAAAAAAGGGCCAAAAAAGAGTGGGTAGAGCAATCATCTGCCAATCTGCCGGCCTGGGTTTGAATCACGGCAGGACCAAACATTTTTTTAAAATTTTATTTTGGAAAATATATTTCCAGACCACCTATTTATTGGTTGTGCCAATGTTCAAAAATTTTATTTCTCCAGTGCTTTTCCGGCGCTTTTTGAACAGCCAGTCCCTTTGTCTAATGATGTTATCATTTTGGGAATGGAAAAGCACTTTTTTCCAGTACTTATACCACCTGTTAAAGTGCTATGCCATCGCTTTCCCGTTTGTATTTTCCTGACTGGGCAGTTTAAAGCAACAGTAAAGGTGTTTATGTTTTCCTGTAAAATGTCCTTTTGTCAAAATCCAAAAAAGTTTAATAGGTCTGACAAACTCTCAGGTAATTATTTCTGTAAATATTTAGGATTTCTGTGAAATTTATAGTGCATAAACCGGATACAACAATATTTGATTTTCTATATGTTTGTACCACTATATAAAGTCCGATCAAACTATATCGTACCATTATTCGGGTACATTTATATCTGATATTATCAAATTATAACTGAATTGATGCAAATTTATGAAATTATATGAGCCCATTTCTCGGATAAAATTGTATAAAGATTCATGTTAAATTACATATGACTGTATAAAGTTGGGTTTGGGTTTCCCGGGAATCCCGCCCTTTTTTCGATCCCGAAATCCCTGGAATTTCGTGCGGGATTTCCCGGGATTTTTTTTATTCTTTTACAGAAGATTTAGCTAGAATATAATGCAATTTTTGAAGCTTTATTTAAATTTAAAGCATTGATTTTTTGAAATTAATTTAAATAAAAAATATTTATAATAAAGATAGAATTTAAAATTTAATAAACTGAATTAGTATAAAAAAATATTATTTTGGCCAAATTGTTTTTGGATGTCAGTTGATTTTGTTTAGTTAAACGGAATACAAATTTTATCAGCCATTGTCATGTTTACCAACAAAAGTACCTACTCGTGCTTCGAAAATTTTTTATCTTTAAAATGATAATATTTGTTCAAATAAAGAAATATATACAACATTTCAACATCAGTATTTCAGTTCCAAATACCTGCAAATACCTGTGCATTAAAACTAAAAAAAATTAGTAATATTTTCGTATTTTCAACTGATTTTGAGTTTTTTACTTCAAATAATTTCATTTAAATTTCAATTGCTTTTGCTTTATTTCAATTCAAATTATTTTTGATTTTTTATATGTTAATTTAAAATGCAACTATGAAAATTAAATAATTTCTTTTTAAGTAGTTGTGGCATAAAAAATTTCTATTCAAAAAATACCAATTAAAGTTAAAAAACTATCTAATATTATTTTGGTGAATATTTTTATAAAAATATTTAGGCGAATTTACCTAAATATTGGTGTGAAAAATGCTCACTTTTAAACTTTTTTATAAAAATAATTCTAGACGAATACTTCTGAAAATCTGCATAGAAACAAAATATCTAGAAATAGAAATTTTTAAATTCCATATTTAAGAAATATTTAAGCAAAAAAATCGATCGATTAGTTCTGACTATAAAACTGGTCCGACACCAGTTTGTACCTCTTAACAATTCCAATATATCCTGAAAGAGGGATGAGAATTAAATACCCGTGTCTTTCACTTTTTCTATATCAATTCGTTTAACTGTTTAAACCGCAAATTAATATTTAGTTAATATATTTCTAAGAATACAATTATTTTAATTTTTGCATTAAAAAATACAAAAATTGTTTTTCCGGACTTTATATATTTTCATATATTTAGTTAGAATATTCTTCTACCTCAGTACAAATTTTAATATGATATTGTCATTTAGGTTTTATTTGTTGTTTCTCGTGACGTTGAATTTCTGTACCTTATGTACACAGAAAGAATTTACAAAATTCTAATTAAATTTTTAAACACCTTTCTCATACCAAATTTGTAAATACAAAAAAAACTTTTTAAAAAGGCACCAAAAAAGAAATTTGTAAATCCAAAAAAAAAAAAAAATTATTTTTTCTTTTATAACTTTGAATTTTTATTTTTAAAGAATTTTTATATGAAAGATAACAATTTACAAACGAGTTACAAATATTTCAAACAAAAAATTGTTGGAAATAAAATTTCAATTTAAAAGAAAATGTGATTGCTTTTACAAATTCCCATTGTTGAATAATGAAAAAATTTCGTTGGTTCCGATAGAATTCCAACCAATTTATTTTCTATGTGTATAATTAATAAGTGTGTTCGTTTACTTACTACAAGTTACTACTTTTACTAAAGCTGGAAAAAATTAATACAAAAAGTAAAAAAAAATTCTAATTGTAGTAAAAGTAGTAAGAATTTCGAGTAAACGAAGACACCGAATAATTTCTGATTTTAAGGGATTGTGTACTTTTTCTAAGCATATTTCTTTTCATTAGTACACGTGACCATAAATCAGTACATGCACTGATCAATCAGTGCGAATGGAAAAGGAATTCATTCAATTCTAAAGAAAATTGATTTCGATTGTTAGTGAATTCATTAAAATACGAATTAATTCTTCAAAACTCTGCGGCAGACTCAGCAAGAGGTTAGTTAACAAAGGTTGAGTATCCTACAATCCATTGATATTCTATGCTTGTTGCTTATATTAATCCTACTTAATTCAATATCGTATCTTTTTTAATTTAAATACGAATGTGTAAACTCATAAATTCTTTATAAAGTTAAAAGAGGCTTATGAAACAAATTTATATGAAAAATTTGTTTTGTAAGCCTCCTATAACTTTATAAGGCATTTATGAGTTTACACATAAATAAATTTGTTATAAACCTATTAAAAAAAATGTTAAATAAAAATTAAAGAAATTTTGGTTTTGACTTAAACGATTCAAAAGAAGCGTTTCCTGAACCTTTTAACGACCAAACTTGAACCGCTGTAGAGTTTCTAACGAAACTTTTTGAGGACATGTACCTATGGCTGATAATTATTGTTATGCTATTCTTGGGGCTTTACTGTGCCCCATATCGGAGAAAAATTAACTAAAGCTATAACATTAAAGGGTTAACATTTTTAAAAAATTTTAATTTTCTATTTTTCTTTATATTTACAAAAATTCTCTGTGTATTTCAAATTGAATTTTTAAAATTAAAAAAAATAACAACAAAAAAAAAAATCTTAAAGAAACAAAAAATTTAATTTTCGAGCCGACCTTGTACTGCTCTGAGAGTATTTGGCTACATGTTATGTATATCCTTACAAAGCTACATCTCTCTAGTGTCAACCACAATAGTTTAGTTAAAAGCGTCTCACAAGATTTGCTAAAGTAGCAAAAAGTAAAAATAGGACATAAATCAACCATTGGTCGTCAAAGGGTTAAACTAAAATTAAAGAAAATTTTTGTTTTGACTTAAACGTTTCAAAAGAAGCAGAGACTATTAATTATAAAGATAGGAAATTAAAACTTACACTACTCACCGATAGAGGACGCTGAAATTTAGTATTACCTGAGCAACTATTTAGTATCAGCTGAGCCTTTATTTAAAAACTCAAAAACTGTTCAAAACTGCTTAAAATAAGGAAAAACAAGCTCGGAATATGTTCAAATAATAAATTTTGATATTGTAACTGAAAATCAATTTTTTTACAAAACGTACGATTTCCAGTTTTTTGAATTCAATATAGAAAAAACTATTTGCTTTTGCATTTAAATAAAATTCAGATCCCACCGACCGGTTTCGGCAAAAAACCCTATATTTGGCAAAAATTGTGGCCAACAAATGTCGAAACATTTAAATTTGTTTTAAATATAATTTAGAGAAAAATACTAGAGGTAAATTAAAAACACATCTAAAAAAAACTAGATTGTGAATTATTTCTGCTATTTAGTGGCTTAACGTCTTTTGTTAATTTTGTTTTCATTAATAAATAGAATTGATTTAAAATTTAATAAATTATTTTTAGCTTTGTTTTCTAATTACGCAATTCTAAGGAAAATGTTAACAAAAACTTTCGGTTTCGTCCGAAAAAAGCCAGGTTTCTTTTAACATTTAAGAATTTACGAAAACGAAAAAAACCCTAAAGAATCAAAAGTAAAACTTACGAAATCGTACTACTCAATCATATAATTTCATACGAAATATGTGTTAAAACTTTAAATATGCGCACTAACAAATGTTTTTTAAGTGAAATTACAACAACACCATTTTAACAAGCAAAAATATTTATTTATTTATGGAAAAGCAATTTACGTTTTCAATTTCCCATTCAAACGAAATTGAAGTCTGTGATATGCCTGTGTATTGTTCATATGTTCATCGGATTTCTATTTTAATCAGTACTTAATTACAAAATTTAACTAACGAAAACTTCTGCGATTCAGTAATATATAAAATATGTTGCTTTTTAAAGGTTTTTTTAATTTTTCCTGTTAACATTTTAAATGCTTTATATTTCCCATGCCCTTTTAAATAAAATTGCTTGTTAACATAATTTGTCTGAAATGCATAAATTAGATTTAATACTGACTTTAGACTGAAATTTTTAAAATGTGTAATAGTATATAAATGTAAAAATTAAGCTGAAACATAAATTCCAATTTCTATCACTACTTCAATAACTTAATGTTTTTTGATTTTGACTCACTATAACAAATCCTAAACACAAACATTTAAAAAAAATTTCGACTAAAATATTTTTAGTTCAACCCAAGACCAAGCCAAACAATGAATAGTGTAGGGTAACATATTTGTTTTCATTTTTTTTATTTCAACAAAAAGAAATTGTTTAATTTTTGTACGAATACGTTTTAGCTCTTTTACTGTTATATATCCTTTTATGGCATAATTATTATATATCTACGCGAATTTAAAGGATGTGTTTTATTTAAAAAATTGCAAAAAAAAAACTACAAAACAATAAATATTTCCCATAATATTAAATTTTATTTATATTCTTGGTTTTTGTTTTGATTTTGAAATTTTGATAGAAGCCATATTTGTTTGGAGAAAATTTTTGAAATAAAAAATGACATAAAAATGTAATTGACAGTCGCCATCTGTTGGATATTTTTTGAACTAACCAAGTATGCATTTTGTTATATCTTTATAATTGACATCTTTGAACTTATTTTTTTGGTGATGCCATACCCCTGAAAAGAAGTGTTTCCTTAATTTTCTTCCACAAATTACAATAAACTGAAACTTTTGTTATATCGTACATTAGTTATAGAAATGGATCAAAAGCCAAACCTTAAAATTGTTTTTAAATTTTCTATTTCATACTCTATAAAGGGCAAATTTAGATCAATTTTCAACTGGACTCGCATAGAAGAGATGAAAATGAAAAAACATACTTTATCAACATTATGAACATCACATCTAAGTTATTAAAAAATGCCCAAGTTGAAAGTATATGGGACATCACATGTAAAATAAATTACTGTTTGACATAAATTATAACCACTTCAGAATCAGTTGATGCAATTTGAAGTGATTTTAAAATAACTTTTTGTCAGGTCTTTTTTTGATGGGACATACATAATAATTTGTGTTTCATTTGACATGCTACAAAAAATTCAACATGTTTGGAGAAAGTCTTCACTAAAAATTAAAATGTTTACTATGACGAAATTTCATAGTTGCAAGTGTTAATCATGCTCCAACTCTTTGATTTATTTGTGAATATATCGTCGGCTTATTATTGGTTGGACCTACCGACCATTTTTGAAAAAATTGAGTTATGAATGGAGATATAATGTAAATATTCTCTTTCTAATTTCGAAATACAGTCCTCGATATATCGTATCATATCTGATATATAAATAGAATCGAATTGCCAATTTTGAATAAATACAAAAATGACAAAACGTAAATCTTCTCCTTCGTTTTTCTCGATAACGTCTTTTTGGCATAGCCAATAAAAGCTGACGATATATATTAGGGCGGGTCAATTTGTATGGAGGCAAAAATAATAAAAAATCGTAGGGGGGAAAATGATTCTACGTAGAATTCTAAGCAACTAAAATGGATTGCGAGCTTGCGGAAATTTCAAAATATGTTCTGAGTAGTGCTTCACTGCAATATTGTGTAAAATTTGCGTTAACATGTTAGTATTGTGAACGAGGATAATAGTTTTGGACTTTTAAGATAAGAGTCTTCATCGGCTTTCCTTATTATAAGAAAAAATCTCAAAATATTTATATTTTTGATTAACTGCTACGCAGAGGACATAAATCAGCCTAAAATTGCACGCACGCTACAGGTTGGAAATGTTAAGATATTTTGATGAAATTTGCTATACCGACTTATATCATCCCAGGGACGAAGCACATTGATTTTGGTTGAAATCGGTCCATATTGGTTGAAATCGGATATTTTAATGTAAATCGATGCATCGACTTATATTATATCTGCCCAAGGTCGAAACCTATTGATTATCGTTAAAATCGTTCAGTGTTTAGACCTACTGCCCATATCAAGGTTTCTCCCTAAATTTACTTTTTCCACGCTACAGTTTTCAAATATGAATAAATTTTAATGAAATTAGGAACGCTGATTCACATGGGCCTACGGACAAAGCTTATTGATTTGTTTTTTGGTAAATTTTTAGATCTAGTGCTTGTAAAAAGGTCACCAAAAATTTGAATTTCCGCACTCTACAGTTCGCAAATATTAAGATCTTTTAATGAAATTTGGTACACAGGCTTATATTGCCCCAAAGAAGAAGGCTATGCATTACGGTTAAAATCGGTCCATGGATACACATAGTGCCCATATAAAGGTCACCCAAAAATTGATTTTTCGCATGCTACATTTCGCAAACAGGAATATATTTTAATAAGATTTGGTACGTTGACACACATGGGTCCAAGGGGAAAGCCTGTTAATTCTAGATATTATCGGTCCATATTTGAACCTATCTCCCATATGGACAATATTTCCGATTTTCTCTTAAATACATCTAGCATTAGATAAAATCAAAATGTCTTACTGTTTTTCTAAACTTTTATCGTTTTATAGACAAATTTTGACGCAAATCCATTTCAAGTCATTCGAATTTCACACCCCAGCAAAAATGTGGAAGCAGTAAAAACGATTACTGCTTCCTTACTGCTACTTTTACCGCTTCTAAAAATGTATAGCTTCGTAAACAGCTCTAATGAAAGGCCTAAGTTGATTAATTGTTTACATCGCTTTTTGCTGTGCTTTTCAAAAAGGCATGAAATGAGCAATACATTTTGATTGCTTAAATATTTTTGCGATTCTTTTTTAAAATGCGGAAAAAAGTTATTTTAAATTAAATAAGAGGTTGAAAAGCTTTATAATATGCACTTCTGAGAAGGCATGAACTATCGACATTTTAAAAGAAAAACAGGAGCACTAATTAAAAGCGGTGAATTCATGCCTTTTTGGATCTCGTAACAAGTGATTTCACGCGAGCTATCTCGAACAAAAATCAGGCATGATATCATCAATAATGCAATCGCTTCACTGCTCAACTTTCCCTGACGAAACTGCTTCCAAGCAAGCAGTAATTTCTGCAGGGATATTAGTAAAATCAGTAGGCTTTCAAACAGACTGTTGTAGGGTATCATATATTCGGGCATGACGACTATACGATACCCTACACTAGTCTAGTTGAAAGCCAATTAGCTTCGTCCTTGGGCCGCTATAAGTCTGTGTACCATATTTTATCAAAGTGTCTTAATATTTACGACCTTTGGCTTGCGAATATGCTAATTTTTAGAGGACCTTTATACGGGCACAAGGTCTAAACATGGACCGATTCCATGTACAATCAGTAGGCTTTATTCATGAGCCCATTTGAATCCGTGTAACAAATTTCATTAAAATATCTTCGTATTTGCGACCTGTAGTGTGCAAACAATACAATTTTGGGGCACCCTTTATATAGGAACTAGGTCTAACCATGGACAGATTTTAACCAAAATCAAATAGGTTTGTCCCTGGGCCAAAATAAGATAGTGTACCAAATTTCGTAAAAATATCTTAATATTTGCGACCTGTACCGTGCGCACAAGAATATATGGACAGACAGACGGACGGACAGACAGACGTACATATATCGTTACATCGAAGCAAAATGTTATTCAGAATCAAACGGTATACTTAAAGAAGGGGTAATTCCAATATTTTTTGGAATTACAAACATAAGCCCAAACTTATTATACCCTGTCCAAATAATGGTGCAGGGTATAATTAATAAAACTCATAAAGCAATACTTAAAATATATTTTGAAATTTCCGCAAGCTCGAAATCCATTTTAGACCTATGGTTTCTAGGGTAAAGTTGCTTAGAATTCTTCGTAGAATCATTTCCCCCCTACGATTTCTTGTCCCAGAAATTGACCCGCCCTAATATATATATATATATGTGTATGTACTAGGGATGCCAAACGGCAATCCCGAAATCCCGGGATTTTCGGGATTGGCAAAATCTTGAATCTTGAATTCTCAAAAATTGCGGGATTTTCTTATTTTTTAATATTAATATAAACGCAAATAAACAAAGTGAGCAATTTTAGATTACCTAGGTTTTTACTTGAATTTTCTCATATTTACAAGAAATTGCTGGCAAAATATTGGTAAAACTATAAATTAAGTAGATTATTCGAGTAAAAATAAAAATTTGAAATTTTGGTAAACAATATTAGTTTTTGAGTAATTCATGCGAAAAATCAAGTTTGTTTGTTATTTTACCGATTTATTCTTCCAAGCGAAATTCGATTTCTGAAACCTAATTTTGGCTGGGACTGTAAGTTTGAATTCTTCCATGAAAACATTTGATAACGATAACCAAATAACTTTGTTGCTGTAATTACACGATTTAGTGGGCAAGGTTATCGCAACGAATCTGTTTTAAAATCTGCTTACAAAATACTGGGCGCAAGGGTACTTAATCGGAGGCCTTCATATATTATCCCAGCCAGAAAAATACAAACGGGAAAGTGATGGAAAGGTATTTTAACAGGTGGTACAAGTACTGACAAAAATTGCTTTCCCATTTCCAATATGATAACATCAATAGAGAAAAAGACCGGCAGTTCAAAAAGCGCCGGAAAAGTACTGGAGAAACAAAATTTTTAACTTTGGCAAAACGCTGCCAAAAGCAATAAATAGGTGGTTTGGAATTATATTTTTTTAAATAAAATTTAAAAAAGGTTCATATGCATCTTTTTTTGTCCCTGCCGTGATGTTTTGTAAAACAAATACTGGCAAAACGATTTTTGCAAATGCTGGCAAAGCGTCCCAAATGAGTCTTCTGCCAGTCATTTATTTTTAACATCGCGGTTACCCAGTAGTATGCAGGTACTTGATTTTTTGTAAAACTGTCAATTTCTGACTGGGATGTTTCAATATTCATAAAATGTACCACATTATTCATTAACAACCTAGTGTAGAAACGGTAATGACATATCATTATTTTTTGGACAGCCAGTAATGACACCCACTTACCTTCTGCATTATTTTAAAACATATAATAATGAGTTACTGATAATGACTTATTTTTATCATTATTTAATATAGAAAATAATTTTTAAGATTTTTGTGAAAATTTTTTGAAATCTATTTTTAGACTCAATATTTTTTAAACACTGGTAAGGATATATGTATGTAACCACATATTTTTTGATTTTTTGTATGTTGGCGAGTAAGCTTACTTGTGTGCAGCAGGTCAATTATGTTTTTATCTATTAAATATTACATGTCGATATATCACAGATGGTAGAGCTGTTGACTGGCAATCTGTAGGCCCAGGTTCGATTCCCGCACCAGCAAATTTTATTTAAAAAAAAAAATACAATAAAAAATATTTTTTTTTATATACTTAATTTTTTGAAAAATCTACTTTTAGACTCATTATTTTTGTCAGTACTGGTAAGCACATAGGTAACGATATATTTTTTGATTTTTCGTAAGCTGGTGTGTAACGACAACTCATTATTTTTGGCGACATCGCCATATAAAGGTAATAAGAAATGTAATAACAAAAGTAAGTAGTTACCATTACCAAGTATGTACTTACATAACCACATATCTGGTAATGATTTTCTACACTGGGAACTATTAAATAGTTATAAAACACTTTATTCTATAAAAAAGATTAGTTACATAACATAAAAATTTTTATAAATAAAGAAAAATTTAAATCCCGTAAAATCCCGGGATCCCGAAAAATCCTGTAGTCCGAATACCGGGATTTTGAAATATCAATCCCGATTGGCATCCCAAAAAAAGGTTCGCCGTACACCCTCCAATATGAAGTATTTTTGCAAGGAGGTTTCAAAAAAATTTTTTTTTATTTATTTTTGCCGAACGTAGGGGTCGCCATTTTACATTTTTCGTTATATCTTTGGCATTTACAGTCGGATCTTAAAGTATGATACACCGATGTTTTTCTCTCGAGGAGACCAGAGGGTCATTGACCTTAAGTATCCCGTTCTAGTAGTTAGCCACCAGATCTCAGTTGCTAAGACCCTAATATCAGAAAATTAAAGCTCGCAAAAAATCATTAAACTTTTGCTAATGAAGCTTTTCGATAAACCCAGTAGAATTTTTTTTTATATATTGGTTGCCGAACGTAGGGGTCGCCTTTTTAAATTTTTTTTCATTGTATTTTTCCTTTATAGCAAAACACTGGTCTCCTCGAGGCAAAAAAATCGATATATCACACTTTAAAATCCGATTTTAAATGCCGAAGCTATAACGAAAAATTGTAAAAGGCGACCCCTACGTTCGGCCAAAAAAAAAAAATTTTTTTTAAATTGCCTTGCAAAAATACTTCATATTAGAGGGTGTACGGCGAACTTTTTTTTTAAAGTACGGTCTAATGTACACTAAGGTTATGACTTTTTGATTTTTTTTGCAAATATTAAAATTTACATGCCCTAGCCAAAAAGGCCATAAAAATATTAAGAAACGCAATCTTACTTTTTCGCTGCTGTCAAAAAAGTTCCCGCACCAAAAGGGTTGAAATTTAGTCTATATTATTTTAGTTTAATTAAAATATTTTTCCGAAGTTTTAAACAAATGAGACTCAAAAGATGCATATTAAGAGCTGCTTACTGTAAAAATTACGAAACCTCTTTGGAGGGACTTTTGGATATATTTTTTGTGGTTTACAATAATTCTTGTAATAATTCGTTATGAAAAATACCAAAATCCCCGAGCAAAAAATTATTTTTAGAAATTGCATTTGGTGCGGAAGGTTTTTTTTTGCCAAAATGACCCGCAAGCACGGTTTTTATTATTAATTTAGTATTGCCTATCACGTGGTGATAGGTAAAATTTTTGTTAAAAATGAGTCATAACTAGGGTTTGGGGTTCGGGAATTCCCGGGCGAGAATTCCCGGGAAATCCCGGGAAAAGTTTGCCGGGAATTCCCGGGAAAATAATATATTTTTCCCGGGAAAACGGGAAATTTTAAAAATATTCATTTTTTTAAATTGTTTTTGTTTCGAATAGGATTTTTTAATTTTAGTCATAAAAAACATTTTAAATACCAAAACAAAAATGTCATTGTTAAAATCTTTTAAAAGGGATTACATTTATTTGACACACAAACAAAATCTCTGCCAAGTAATTAGGAGCATATCAACTAATATAGATTTTTCGCATAACTTATTCAAAATTTAAGTCGTAAAACCTAAAAACTTGGCAAAATGTTTAAAAGAAATATTAAAAAAATTTTTGTTTCTTACAAATAATCGCCCTTACTATCTAAATTTTTCAAATGTATATTTTAGTTAAAGTCGACTTTAATTAAAATATTGGGTGGCAGTATACCTTGACTTGGTTTATTTTTGGAGCATTCTGATTGGTTAATTTATTTTCAACCAATCAAAATTTTTGAAAATATAAATATTTTTGTAAGGTTTTCATACACAAAATGGACAAAACCGTTTGATTAAAAATAAAGTCGACTTTAAATTTAAAATACTCCTTTATATTAAGGGTCAATAATTTTATAAGTAACGTTTTCATTAATAAATGTAAAAAGAAAAGACTAATGGTTAACGGTGGTATCTAAATTTGGTTATCCGACATCTAAATTAGGTTCACAAAAAAAAAAATTGATGGTCATGCAACTTCTCTTGAAGAAAACAACAACAAGAATAACGTTTCAGCTAAAATTAGCAAAGTACCCGAAGAAAAAAGTGTAAGCTGAATAGGCATTAAAGGTTTTATGGTAGGGCAAACATTTCCTGAAATGGTATCCAAATTAGCCACAGTCACTCCGCACCATAACTAGATCTTCGTTTATTCGAGAAAGTTTTTATAATAAAAACCTGGCATTGCAAAAAAATTAAACCGATGTAAAGAACCTTATATTAAATTACTACAATCATGTAAAAGATATCATGATAAAAGAAATATCGAGCAATATTTCTAACAATAGGAGATTTACTATAATCTTAGATGAATGGACAAAAGAGATATTTGAACATATGTATAAACGGAAATAATTCATTTTATAACCTGGGGTTGGTTTATATATCAGGAAGATGTAATGCTGATGAAATAAGAAGAATTGTAGAAATAAGACTAGAAGAGTTTTATTTATGATTGGAAAATAACATTGTGGCCACCATATCTAATGGGCCAAGTGTGATGAAACGGTTTGTTTCCGACAGTCCAGTAGTAGGTGCTTTCTGCTGGAATCATGCAATTCATTTGGCAGTGCTGCGAGTAATTTATGTGAAATCAAATGTTTAACATTCTGATATTTTTACTTTGAATTCTCACTACACAGACTGCATTTGTACTGAAATAGTGTTTTTTTTAACAAAAATTACTTATATAGGTGGTTTTCATTAACAATTTTGTTCAAAAATATTTCCCGGGATTCCCGGGAATCCCGGGAATCAAATTTTTTCATTCCCGTTTCCCGGGAAATAAAAAAGTCCGGGAAATCCCAAACCCTAGTCATAACCCTAATGTACACGTACATATATGTCAATTAATATACCAGTAGTATCATTTCGTATTTTTTAATACCTTAATACATAAATATTTGTTAACAAATACAAAATTATTTATGCAAATATGTAGGTAAGACAATTTTAATTCGATCACGGTGAATTACACTAGCCAATACTAATTTTAAGATTTGCATTTATTTAAAACCATGGATGGGAACCGAAACGATGCAGTTATCGGTAAGGGTAACGCTATTTTAGATTATTTCGGTAACGGTATTTTAAGGTTAACGCTTTTTTATTTATACATATCAGTATCGATATTTTAAGGATAACGGTATTTTATTGTGGTAACGGTATTATAACGGTAACGGTAGGGAGTTATGTTGATACTACGGATGCCGAACGGCACTGGTTTTTGCAAATCCCGGGATTCGGGATTTTGAAAATTTAAATCCCGGGATCCCGAAAAATCCCGGGATCGGGGTTTTCTTGTTTAGAGATATCATCATAGAAAAAATATGTACGTGCAAAAAAGAAAGGAACAAAATACACTCAGAGTAGAGTACTACAGCATTGGCTTTAAACAAAAACTAAACTCATAGCAATAAGTATGTAAAAATAGCAGAAAAAGCTACTAAAAATTAGCAAAAAAGTTCCGCAACTAAAACTACTGAAACCAGCAGAACTTGTTTGCTAAATAATTGTTAAATTTCTGAAAAACAACAAATATACTTATGAGTTAAATTTAAGCAAATTGCAAATTACAATTTTCCTCTGAAGAAACTTTTAACCAAAAGTAGCTAAAACACTGCTATATCTACAAATTTTTAGTTATATTTGGCTAAAATCAGTTGAATGCAAATACAAACTACTGTGCTGAAATCATCAGAAATATTTAGTTACTATTAGTTTTTTTAAATCAACTAACATAAAATATTAAGCACATACCTCTGCTGATTTCAGAAAGGCAGATTGTTAGATCTTTCTAATTTAACAAAAATTTGCTGTTTTTAGTCGGTATAAAGTTATGATTTTAGCAAATCATCAATAAAATTTCTAAAAACATGTCCGTTAAAAGATTAAATAAATCTGAATTACGATTTTCAAATGTTGCACAGCTGAATAAAAGTATTTAAATTATTAAGGTTTTTATTCAGATTTATTTAATCTGTAATCTATTTTAATCTATTATTTATGATTGGGAAAAATTAGTTCTTTAATAACATTTAATAAGATATTAGATTTATGTGATTTAGATCGAATATAATAATAAAAACAAATAAAAAAAGAGATAAAATATGCCAAATAATGAAATCGGAAATCCCAGGATTTTTCAAGAACAATCCCGGGATTTCGGGATTTGCAAATCCCGGGATTTTCGGGATCGGTATCCCTAGTTGATACATACCGAAAAATTATCTGCAAAAAAAAACGAAAATACAAACCAAGGTTGGTTACCGAAACGAATAACGGTAACGGTAACGGTATCGGATTTCGTTTGTTTAGGTAATGGTAAAGGTAACGGTATTTAAGACTGTTTCGGTAACGGTATACCGTTACCGAAACAGCAATACCGGTACGTACCGGTATTAAAAATTATGTTAAAAACATACAGAAACAAGTAAAAACATGGCACATTTTTAATTTTAAGTACTGAAAATACAGATTTTAAGCTATAAATTCAATACTGGTAGTTTTAATAAGTAATATTATTATCTATAAATTTTTTTGTAAAAAAACACTCAAGATTATAAAATAAAAAATAAAAAAATTGTAATTTTTATATAAAATAATAAATACCGGTAAAATACCGGTAACTATCCATAAAAATAACGGTATCGGTAATGATAACGGTATTTGGAATTTTTTTAGAGGTATCGATAACGGTAACGGTATTCAATTTGAAACGGTATTTTAGCGATAACGGTATTATTACGATAACGGTAACCAACCTTGATACAAACAAATATCGATTTTCACGTCAAATGGCACTTGTTTACATTTTAAAAATTTGGGATAATTTTTAACCCATATACCTATAAGGGTTAATTTCTAATTTTTTATTACTATATATAAGATTTGGATTAGCAGAGTTATTTGGACAATTTTCACCAAATGCCGGAAGAAACAACATAATGTTTTGATATACTTTCAAGAAAAATCAAAAATTTTAAAAAATTTCACTTTTGACCTTGGTAAAGGAAGGGTTAACGTTGTCGGAGTTTAACAAAATTTTTGGAAAACAATCTCATTTATCTGAGATAAAAAAAAATCGGAAGCTATTCTGTTACAGCTAGCCAAAAACACAAAAATTAGTACTATTTATTATTATTGGCCAAAATCACACTTTTCTCGAAAATTTTCATATTTAAAACGCCGTCACTGCTAAGTTAAAAGAGGGATATGTGTAAATTTCGGTAGAATTATTCTCTGAGGTGTATCTAAAAAAACTTTATGCGTTGACGACTTTGATTCACATTTTATTGAACAAAATTTTAAAAAACTCAAAATTAAAATTTTGCAAATTTATGGCAATCTGGGACTAGGTTAGCATAATCTAAGACATACAAAAATTTATATCTATGTAAATATCTGTAGATCTTAGAAATGAAACTACCCAGCAAAACTTTGGTAATGGGTGCGACAAACTCATGCATTTCCTTGTAATGTGTACTCCTTACAAGTATAATTATTGTTCAACATAAAGTAATTGGTTACCGATAATTGGATATATAATGCATTACTTTGTAATGAATACTCCTTACCTTTATCATTATTTTGAATCATAAAGTAATTAGTTACCGAAAATTTATTACATAATGCATTATTTTGTAATGTATAATCCTTACCTTGAGCATTATTTAGAAACACAGAGTAATGAGTTACCTATAGTATGCATAACTTTGTAATGTATACTGCATACATGTATCATTATTTTGAAACTTTAAGTAATGGGCTACCGAATGTTGATTACATAATGCATTATAAATAAATATAAAGTAACTACTATTACAAAATACATTGTTTAATATAAAAATTATTTACTTAAATAATTTTTTTATTTAAATTGTGTAATTATAGGACAATTTCAGTCCTTATAATTATATGCGTAACCAATTGTTCTCAGCCTCTTCGTAATCATATGGGTAACCAATTACTTTTTTAATATCTATCTGCAACTAGGTAACCCATTACTCTTCATTTTTTTGTAAGTATACTGGTAACAATGACACATTACTTTGAGGCTCATCGCCTGTAAAATTCATCAGTGAAGTAAGGTGTAAAGTAACCAGTCCAACTCAATGGCGATACATTACTTTACCCATTATTTGGTAATGTGTTGGGTAAGGTATAACATTGTAACTTTTTGAAAAAAATATTTTATTTTTTTTTACCGATTTTCATAACTTATCTCATTTTAACCCTACAATGATCTGGGGAATTCGCAATTACTTGAATATTTTCCAACCGATTTTGGATTTTTATGCATTTCTAGACAGATAATTCAGGTTAAGTTACGATTCTATTGACATTTTCCAGAAATACGGTTATTTAAGAGCCAGTATTTTCAAAAAAAAAACGAAAAAACTAACTACCCAATTTCGTAAAACACTTGGGTGAAGTGAAGGGAACTTTCAATGTAAATTGTTTTTGTAACAATGAAATGTGAAAAGAAATTTAAAAATAACACACAAATCAACAACAAAATTATTTTCGTTGTTGTTGTTTTGTGTGTTATTTTCAAATTTCTTTGCACATTTCATTGCATTTGAAGATACTAGGTTATTACACAAACCGAGACATTACATAAGGTACATAAAATTAACGTGACGAGAATTTTGCACTTTCGTATATGAACTGTCTGATTTGTTAAAACCAGCTATAAATCAACTCCTTTTTGAAAGCAACAATTACATAAAAGTACCCTTTGAGTACTATTTATATGTATGTTTGTGTGTTCGTTGTCAATACATTTGTAAAAACAACGAACTTTACCTCAAAACAAAATAAATATTTTGAATGAGATTTAGCCGTGGTGTGCTTATTTTTCAATAATTATTTTAATTTTTGCATTAAATTAAATTAATTTTTTTTAAATTTTTAATTTTTCGCATTCCGTCACTATGTATATATAAATTTTTTAAGTGCGATTTTTAAAATTCACCATAATGCCCATATCTTATACCTCTCACAATTCTTATGGTTTTGACGACCACAACCTGTCTTTTGCACATACATTTTTCACCCTATCATGTTTTGAAGAAGTCCTTTGGCGGAAGTTATTTATTACCTTTTAATATCCCAAATTTTTTCGATTCAGAATTGTATCCATGTGGACGTTATTTTAAGATTTTTTACAAAATTTGTAATTGTAATCAGGCACTTAATATTAATAGTTCTAAAACATTTTAATTCGTTTTTCCCTTGAAAATATCAGTACATATGTATATTTTTCCAATTTTGTTTTCAAAAGGGATGGAAAAATTGATGAAAATAAAATATCCATCTAGAAAAATAAATTCATTTGTACACAAGTGATTGCTTTTTATTGAGGAAAAACAAAATAAAACTTTTTAAAAGTACATTTGCATTTAAGTCAACTGCAATGTGAAGTTATTTTTAAAAATCAACTGACAAATGTAGTAAAAACAACTACAAATGTAATTAAAACAATTATTGTAAAACTGTACAAACAACTGCAAATACCACAAATAAAAATTATTTTAATATTTGTAACAATTATTTGTAACAAAATAGAATTATTTGTAACAAAATAGAAAAGTTTTTGTAGTTTGTTTAAAAAAATAACTGTCAAAAACATTGAAAAATGTTGCTCTAAGTAAATTAAATGGAATTGTAGTTAAAATAACCACAACCGTATTACTACACAAATAACTATCATGCAGTAACTGCAGAACTTTTCTGAGTATATTAATATCAGGTGTCTGGTTGGAAATTTTGGATTTGATAACATAATGATAATATAATATACTCTTATATAAACAAAAAGTTTAAAAATGTGCCATTACAATGTAGATATTGGTAGTATTCGGCAGAGAAACCTTAAACTGATACCGGTGACTTGTAGCGCTTTGTGATTACTTACTCTGCTGAAAGATGTTTTCTTTGTTTTATTTTTAAATACACTTTTTCTATAGTTTGCTTTTATTTTTTAAAATTTTTGTTTTCGAATTATATTTGCATGTTTTTATTTGTCAACAACAGGTCATAGTGGGCGCCTAGCTGGTCAGAGCGCAAAGCTGATTGAATGCGAGAAAACAGTTACAAAGCGTATTTCAGCGCCGAAAACATTGTTTATGTTATGTTAATAAAATAAAAATTAAACAAAAAAATAAAAATTCAAATAAATAATAAAAATTAAATAAAATTATAATAATTATAAAAAAATTAAAAAAAAACTTATAAACAAAATTTAAAAAAAAATGTAATAAAAATTTCAAGAATAATTGAAGAAATGCGTTAAAAGTAAAATTTTTTTTTAACAAACACGAATGAACAACAAATCCAAATGCAACAACAAATACAAACATACATAAAACACAAATAATAGATAAAATATCAGTACTGATTCTTGCATCCACTATGCACACCCAAACTTGTTTCTCGCATGAACAAGTTCTCGCAATAAGCGTCAGTCGGCGCGGCTCGGCAACAAGCGGCTACTCTGTACGCACCCTTATAAAACAATCCAGGTAGAAATTATGTGTGGTAACAAAAAAGAAGCACTGGCAAAGCACAAGAAAGTGGTCTTATAAAAAAAGTACTGGCAAACTACTAAATTTGGACGCTTTACCAAGGCTTGAAAAGGGTGACTTCCCAGCGCTTTTTTTCCTAAAACATTATTTTGTTTATGAAAAAGAAGCTCCAAAAAAGAGTGGATATTTAAATATTTTTTGACTCCACAATAACTCCAAAAATGATATATTTTTAGAGGAATTTAAAATTATTCAGTGATGAGGGCTCATAATTTGGTGGCAGGGAAAACACTTGATTTTTGTGTTTCTTGGTGCTATCTCAATACTTTGCAAAGCATTGAATAGATCGGTGTTATTATTTGGGCGTCTGGAAAGAACTTTAATTTTTTTTATTTGAGCGTTGGCAAAGCATTTGATTTTTAAGTTTATGGGTGCTTTTCCATACTCAGGGAATTATGTAGGTAAAATCAATTGGAAATGACAGTTAAAATAACTGCATTTGCACTTAAGAAGGTGTAGACTACATTCGCATTTAAATCAACTGCAATATGAACTTATTTTTAACTGTTAAAAATCAACTGACAAATGTAGTAAAAACAAATACAAATGCAATTAAAACAACGTACATGCAAATTATTGTAAAACTGTACAAACAACTGCAAATGTAGTTAAAATAACATAAAAAAATATTTTAAAAATTATTAATTTAATAAAAACAAATTTATGTAAATACTCTTAACTTAAATTTAAAATTGAGAAATCAAAATTTACACTTAATGTCACTTTTATTTTTCACTATTAAGATATTGTTGTAGATGTCCGTCTGTGAGGGATGAAATATGTTGTCGTTTGGCTTCCTTTTTTCTCCAGGTAGAAAGGGATGAAAATATGAAAGAACTGAAAGAAAATAAATATAATATTTTTTTAACATTCCCTTTAAATAAATTTATATTATAAAACTTACCTTATTATTTTAACAATTTAATAAAAAAATATATAACCTTTTCCGTATTACGCGTCTTCACTTTTTGGCGTTGTTTTATAACTAAGACAAGAGAAAACATGTTCTTCTCATATTCTTTCACTAGAAATTTCTAAACAAGCGCTTCGTACACATGCTCAGAGGTGTCAGACCTTTTTGGTCAAAAATCGTCAAAAATAACTCGTCAAAATCGTCAACAATTTTATGAAAAATCGTCAAGAAATCGTTATCAGTTAAATATCACAAAAAAACTATTTTCATTTTTTTTATTTGAAATTCATTTTAACTGCTTACCTCTATATTACAGCTCTTAAGATTTTATAAATTCAAATTATATATAACACAACTTTTATAAATTCGAATTATATAATAACTGAACGTTTTTTTCGCTTCATCTGTAAAAAGGTGGTATTTATTTTGTTTTATTTTATTTTGTATAAACAATATAATTTTGGTAGGACGCTTATATGGGCACTAGGTCTAAACATGGACCGATGTTCACCAAAATCAATAGGCTTCGTCCTTGGGCCAACGTAGTTCTGTGTACCATATTTCATCAAAATATCTTAATATTTGCGACCTGCAGCGTATAAACAATATAATTTTGGTAGGACCCTTATATGGACATTAGGTCTAAACATGGACCGATGTTCACCAATAGGCGTCGTCCTTGGGCCGACAAAGTCGGTGTACCAGGTTTCATCAAAATATCTTAATATTTGCGACCTGTAGAGTGCGCACAAGAATGCATGGACAGACAGACGGACGGACGGACGGACAGACGGACATCGTTAAATCGAAATAAAAAAAAATTCTGAGCCGATCGGTATACTATAAGGGGGTCTAGGACCAATATTTTTTGGTGTTACAAACATCAGCACAAACTTATAATACCCTGACCACATAGTGGTGTAGGGTATAAAAATCCTTGCTAAAATCACTAAACTTTTCGCTGAATATTAGTAAACTGAAAAAATTTGTGGAGAAATTTTACTTTAGTTAATTTATTTGCGGAAAATTTAAATATAGAAATTGTGTAGAGTAGTTTTTTTTAATTATCATTTTCGTTGTCTACTACATCTAGACAAGCTGCGACATCTACATCTTGTATATCTGGTTGTCGTCCACGCTATAAATGCGGTTATCAGCACAATTTTTGTAGCAAAATAAATTAGTAAAACATTAGTTCAAAAAAAAAATTGCTGAAAACTAGTACACTTGATATACAAGACGTTTTAATAATTTTAACTTATTTTTTTGAGTGTAGACTTTGGGACGCAGATCTTGAATATGGCCACAAAACTTTAAAGTTAGCTAAGTTTAATAGTATATTTAGACTGGGCAAAAACTAGTAGTTTTTGGCCATTTTTAGTTGTTGAGCCGAAAACTACAAAATTACTTTAGTTTTCCCATACAATTTTTATACAAACTGAAAACCACATTCTACCTGGTTTTTGCGAAAAACCCAGTAAAAATTTATGAAATGTGCATTTTTGATACACCCGGTATCATTTATAGTTAACTTTCGATGCACCCTGTTACAACGAATATAGAAGTAAAGCAAGTGTCAAAAAAATATTTTTTAGTTTTTTAAGAATATTTCTATTTTAGTTTGAAATTGTGTGTTGTTATTAATTTTTAAATGTATTAATAATTTTTTTTTCATTAGTTTAACAATAAAAACAGTATAATACTGAATATAAACTAAATTAAAAAAAACCAAGTCATTTACACTGGTTATTCAGTTTTTCTTTGTCACATCACTTTTTTATTACCCACTTTTCTTCATCTTTTTATTGTTAAATTAATGCAAAAAAATTATTAATACACATAACAATTAATAACAACACACAATTTCAAACTAGAACAGAAATATTCTTCAAAAATTAAAAAATATTTTTTTGACACTTGCTTTACTTCTATATTCGTTGTAACAGGGTGTATCGAAAATTAATTATAAATGATACCGTGTGTACCAAAAATGCAAATTTAAGATATTTTTACTTGGTTTTTGGCAAAACCCAGGTAGAACCTAGTTTTCAGTTTGTATGAAAATTGTATGGAAAAACTAAATTAATTTTGTAGTTTTCGGCTCAAAACCTAAAAATGGTTGAAAACTACCAGTTTTTGCCCAGTCTAAATACACTATAAGAAATATTTGCAAAAACTATTTTCTAGGAAAATTAAATTTTTTAATAAACTTTTTGCAAAAAACTACAAAATTGAAAGTAAAAACGCTATTTTTTGCAACAATTTAAAATTATGTAATATACCCTTTAATTTTAATTTCCCTATACGCGTATTTAAAGTTCAAATTTCCCTTTTTTCACGGTTTCGTTAATAAATAATCTCCGATGAAAGGAATATCCAATATTTGAATTTGTACCTTCAGTAAACATCGCATGTTACTTAATTTATCAAAGCAAATCCGCATTTTGTGTTTTAATTTTAAGTTAAAATTGACTGAACCTGAAAAATATAGACATTTTTAATATCTAAAAATTAAGGAGTCTGTGATAAATCTTAAGTCATAAAACTCAGATTGGCCCTGTGCTCCAACTTGGACCGACGGGAATAAATACATATACATATATATTAGGTCGGGTCGATTTGTGGGGAGGCAAAAAAATCGCCCATGGCTCAGGGAAAATCGTATTCTAGGGATCAAAATAAGAAACTTTACCGAAGGAACCATACCTCTGAAACGATATACTACCCCCGAACTGTTCACTTTTGTCCCGTAGGGTCAAGTTTTGAAAAATCACACTTTGACCCATTTAGAGTGCCCCAATCGAGTCCAAATGTATGACCGACCCCCACTAACTTTGGAGGGCCGATCCACCCATGCCAGTGGCACACCCCTGGAACTCCCCTGTGGGGTTCCCCATACAAACATTTTAAAAAATCACCATTTTTGGCACTTTATTTTATTATTTTTTATTTATTTTATTTATTTTTATTATTTTATTTATTTTTTCTCCTTAGAAATGTATTTAGTCAGAACATATGTAAATGAAAAAATTAATTTAACTTAGTAATAGAAAAGAAAAAATAAAAAATTACTGTTTGAAGTCTTTTTTGCTTTCAAGTCTGGGCAATTTCGCACGGCTCTCTAATGTCGTCGCCATAACAGCCTCTACATTTTCCGGTATAACTCGTTTGGAAACGCTAGCTAGCAATTGAACGTGTCGTTCTGTTTCTTGTATGTGTGATGGAATTTTTGGATCATTA
This sequence comes from Leucophora obtusa, assembly GCA_949987735.1. Taxonomy (NCBI): domain Eukaryota; kingdom Metazoa; phylum Arthropoda; class Insecta; order Diptera; family Anthomyiidae; genus Leucophora; species Leucophora obtusa. Next base: position 100,186,018 of record OX465298.1, read on the forward strand.
AACGGTGGATCATCTTGATTTAAATATTCTTTCAAAGTATCGTATGGAATGCTTCGCGTGAATGGTGGTTCAAATACGTCATTTATGTCATTCATATTGATCATTTCCGTGTAACTTGTGCAATAAAAGTTTATATCTGGTTTTTTATAAGCTCTAAGTCCCGTTGGGTCGTCAACATCGGTTCGATAGCGTAGAATTATTTTGATAGCACAGTCGCGCTTTTCTTTGCTATCATCAAACAACATTGATAACAAGATATTTTCCGAATGCGCATAATATGAATTATCTGTAATTACTTTATTGACAATTTTGCGTAAACGAGGTTCTAGAAATCTTGACCAACTAATGAATTTGAAAAATAATCTACTACCGTACACGACAGAGCTGTAATACTTGATATTGAAGTACATTGGCACATAACATGTAATTATAAATTCAACCAGTATTCTTAAATTTGCATCTGGATTTTCCGTTGTCACATATAATCGTAATAGTCTAGCGGCCTTGGTGAGCCACCGAGAATGTACACTTTTCCCTGGTTTGATGTTTGCCAGATCCACTGAAACCACGCCGCTAGAAATTGCATGGGCCATGTCGTATAAGTACTTGGAATCGGTGGAAAATTCAATTTTTTCTGGAGCAGGGGGCATATTTTTCAACTCAATTTTCTGAAAGCCGTCCACCACCTGAATATATATAAAAATAAAACAATTAAAAACGGTTGACAATTATAATAAATGAGTGATAGCAATAACTTACCGGAAGAGTTTCACAAGTTTCGATTTGACGGCTCAATTTTCCGGTTGCCGATCTTGGTCCAGTGCTGGTGGATTTATCCAAAGCTTCAAACAAATGCTGAAATGGAAGTTCGTTGAAGTGTAGAAGGCAAACGAACCAATGCAATGGTCTTTTTAACAGCAATTCGAATCGTCGTATAATTCCACCGTTTGGGCCAGTGTTTGTTGGCTCACCGTCAGTGCATATGCCTCCAGTGATATATTTTTATCGTTGAAAAAATCATTTAATTTGGTTGTTTTGTATTCAGCGGTTTCATGTTCCAGTCTTACGTAACCAATCAATTCAGAATTCGGTTCTCTCAAAATAACAAGATGAGGTTCTTTTACCATTCTAGTATGATACTTCTCATCAATTGTATCTCTCGTTAAAGTATCATCTTTTCTGCCATCGAATGAAAATGCTAACAAATTGGTATCATCTAACCGTTTGCGAAGCACTTCTTGTCTGCATTTCTCTTTTTCTCGGCGAACTTTCGATTTATCCATGATGAGAGGTTTGCCATGGATATCTTTCATTTTAAAATCTTGGAAAAGAGCTGTTCCCATTGCTGATGCTACTCTATCAGGCACGCCAAATCTGTCTCATACCAAGGCAAAGTTAAAACAATCGTATCTCTGTGTGTATTGTGAACTTGTGCTTATATCCAAATCTTCTTGAACCGGTGGCGGTGCGTATGTTGAATCATCGGGATCTTGGTATGTTGGCATTGATGACATAGACGTTGCTCCTTGCTCTTCAATTTCCATCGCAAATCCATCCATTGTTAGACTTCTCTGATTATGTTGATCGTGCATAAACTCTTTGAGGCGTTCGGGAACCAAACCGCATGCACATGGAGCTGCCTTCAAATCGCATTTACATGTTCCAATGAAAAAAATTGTTTCCAGAGATTTTACATACTCTGTAAATTGTTGGGGTTTGTTTCTTCTCTTGATTTGCTCTTGATATTTGTCAAGCAATCTATTCAATTTATTACATACACTTTTTTTCAGCATTATTTCCATACCAAGTTTTTCCCAAATTCCAATCAACTTATCTTGTACTTGAATAGTGAATGCTTTATAGGACAACTTTTTTTGTTCGCTCAAGTAAAAATAATATCTCAAGATATCCAGATGGGTTGGTAAATTAAGATCAGTCAAATCAGTAGACACACCAAAAACAGTAACATCATGCCTGGGTATATGACTCATTGGGTTTTCGATAGTTGTTGATGTTGTTATTGCTTCATCTTGCGGTGTAGAGGATGGTGGATTCATTGTAAACTTCTTGATTTGGAATGATTTTTTTTTAAATATTTTTTTATCTCAAATTAGCACTTCACACTTCGAGTTCTTCACAACGACTTAATGCATTCACAAAAACTGTTGCGTTATATATGGTCTAGGAGACGAGGTAATAAGAATGAAATGGTAATTTCAATTCTACCTGTAACCGATTTTGTTGTCAAAACTGCCCATAAAGTACTTACATGTAAATTAAACGTTAATCTGACTACAAATTCTGTTAAGCAAGTGCGCCTTTTATTACTTCTGGAAAATCCTTTATGATAATTTTATGCTCAATTCTACCTGTAACCGATTTTGTTGTCAAAACTGCCCATAAAGTACTTACATGTAAATTAAACGTTAATCTGACCACAAATTCTGTTAAGCAAGTGCGCCTTTTATTACTTCTGGAAAATCCTTTATGATAATTTTATGCTCAATTCTACCTGTAACCGATTTAGCTTAAGTAAGTTTACGACATGCAGCTGTGTCTTGTGGTGGCTTAAAAAACCCACACAACCTATTTTACGACCTGCAACAGAACGACACGTTCAATTGCTAGCTAGCGTTTCCAAACGAGTTATACCGGAAAATGTAGAGGCTGTTATGGTGACGACATTAGAGAGCCGTGCGAAATTGCCCAGACTTGAAAGCAAAAAAGACTTCAAACAGTAATTTTTTTTATTTTCTTTTCTATTACTAAGTTAAATTAATTTTTTCATTTACATGTGTTCTGACTAAATAAATTTCTAAAGAGAAAAAATAAATAAAATAATAAAAATAAATAAAAAATAATAAAATAAAGTGCCAAAAATGGTGATTTTTTAAAATGTTTGTATGGGGAACCCCCCAGGGGAGTTCCAGGGGGTGTGCCACTGGCATGGGTGGATCGGCTCTCCAAAGTTAGTGGGGGTCGGTCATACATTTGGACTCGATTGGGGCACTCTAAATGGGTCAAAGTGGGATTTTTCAAAACTTGACCCTACGGGACAAAAGTCAACAGTTGGGGGGTAGTAGAATTCGTTTTAGAGGTATGGTTCCTTCGGCAAAGTTTCTTATTTTGATCCCTAGAATACTATTTTCACTGAGCCATGGGCGCTTATTAAATCGACCCGCCCTAATATATATATATATATTAGGGTGGGTCGATTTAGCAATCGATATTGCGTACTCGATTTTTCGATAGCTTTTAGCATGGGGAAAAAAAAGTTCATCTACGACATATCAAAAAAATCATTTTCGAGGCTCCCAAATTTAAATTTTTTGCAATTTTCTAAAAAATGCTAGATTAGCGCCATCTTGAGCTGGCTTTTTGAAACAACTAATAAAGTTGTAAACAATATAACATTACAACTTTTCCAGAAAGGTATTACTTATGAAAATCGGATAAAAAATGTGGCAACTAGAGGTAAAAGTATATAAGTAAAATTATTTTCTGATTGATGATGAAATGATGATAATGATGAGAAATGATGATAATGATGTTGATGACAACAAGGAGAAAATAATTTTACTTATATACTTTTACCTCTAGTTGCCACATTTTTTATCCGATTTTCATAAGTAATACCTTTCTAGAAAGGTTGTAATGTTATATTGTTTACAACTTTATTAGTTGTTTCAAAAAGCCACCTCAAGATGGCGCTAATCTAGATTTATTACAAAATTGCAAAAAATTTAAATTTGGGAGCCTCGAAAATGATTTTTTTGATATGTCGTAGTGGAACTTTTTTTTCCCCATGCTAAAAGCTTTCGAAAAATCGAGTACGCAATATCAAAAAATTTTTTATCCATACAATTTGACCCGCCCTAATATATATATATATAAAACTCAGATAAAACCATACGGAAAAGTAAAACATATATTTTTATCAATTTAAACGAAATTTTATAAAACTGAGGTGCAAATTCTTTAACAATAACGATTTTAAAAGATGAATGTTCAAAAATCTACTTTTTTGTCTTTTGCCATAGTAAATACATACATACTAGGGATACCGATCCCGAAATCCCGATACCGAAAATCCCGGGATTTTCGGGATTCCTAAATCGGGAATTGGTCGGGATTGGGATTCGGGATTGGTCTTGAAAAAATCCCGGGATTTCCGATTTCATTATTTGCCATATTGTATCTCTTTTTGTATTTTTTTTTATTGTTATATTCGACCTAAATCACATAAATGTAATAGGCCTATTTTTTAATCACTGGATTTATTTTTAGATTTATCTTATTTTGTTAAAAAATGAATGCTTTGTTTTTTAATTTGAAAAATTTATAATTTTTATTAAATTCTTATACTTATTCGCCAATATAATGTGCAGGAAAATCATTAAATTTTTTAAAAATGTGAACACAGGAATTGAAATAAGCTAAATCCAAAATGGATTTAAAAAATAAATAAATCCGTTTTGGATTTAACTTAATTTTATTCCAGAAATTCCATTTTCGCAAAATTTAATTTTTTTCTTTCACATTATATAAGGAAATAAGTATTATATCTGGATAAAAATATAAAATTTTAAAAATTGAAAAACAAAGCATTAATGTGGATTTTTTAACAAAATAAAATAAATCCAAAAATAAATCCAGTGATTAAAAAAAACGCCAAATATCTTACTAAATGTTATTAAAGAACTAATTTTTCCCATTCATAAATGAATGCTTCACTTGCCAAATCGATTAACTCCATTTTCTGAAATTTATAAAATTTTAATTTCAAACCCCTTTATTGACTAACTGTGAAATATTCAAAACAAATTTCTCTGATAAGAAATATTAACACTACTAAATTACAAAATCTATAATTTAACGGGAATTTTAAAAAACAGTATATAATATTTTTGCATTTTTCTCACTAATACTCATTTATTTTTCTATATGGAGTTAATCGATTTGGCAATTGAATCATTCAAATAATAGATTACAGATTAAATAAATCTGAATAAGGGCTGGTATCTTATCTCCAATGCTTAGTTTACTTTAATCATTGATATAGAAATCATTGATTAGCCCTAAAACTTGTTTAAAATAATATCGGTAACTTATAAAAATTTAATCAATGATTTGTTAATTTGAGATATTTTCATTTGACAATACGAATAAGAAAAAAAGAAAATAAAACAAGTTTGGAAACTCGCGAAATAAGAGTTTTTTATTGAATTTTTCGCATGGTACGGAGTCATAAAATTATAAAATAGATGACCAAATTGTTGTTTTAAAAATCATCAATCGCTAAATGCCTCAAATAGGAAGTGTCTTTTTGCATGCTACATGCATATCTTAATTTTTTCATTGGCTAAGTGTGTACAATTATAAATTTGTGTTTAGTCCAGGAAGGTGTTATTAAGAAATATTTATGAAGGACAAGATGATTTTTGATGTGTTGGATACATTCAATACAAATTTTAAAGTTAGAATTTATTAGAAATCTATGTTCAAAGAAAAGTAAAATAGCTATGCCTCTATATTATTTGTTATTCGTTTATTCTAGATCAAATTTAATATACACATACAGTGATATTTCCTAAAGCAGTAAATTTTTACAAACCGCGAAACTAAACGCTTGATTTTCTTGATTCTATTTTTAAGATATCTTCCAACAATTTTGTGTACAAAGCAAAAATCTTCTGAAGAGTCATGTCTGTGAAATTTTGTGTTAATTGAACAAATTAGAATTTTCGAATTTTGTGGAAAATAAAATTAATGAATCCAAAAATATTCCTCGGAGGAAAAAATATATGGCGTACTTAAAAATTTTACTGCAGGAAACATTTAAGTGTGCCTATAACTGGTCTAAACAACTACTATAGAATCTTAGCAGTATGCATAAATCTTAACCTCTTTTAACTGACTCTGTCCGACATTTCAACAATTTTTAAAAGAATGTGGTAGATTAAGTTTTATGGTTAAATTTTATTAAATAGTAAAAATTGGTTAAATAAATAAGCAAAATAAGAAAAAATTTAATAAAAAACTATACTCATTAACTACAATTTAAGATCTTGCAGGAGCACGTGAAGGATATCTTATATCATTATATATCTCATATTTTTCCAGAAAATTCGCAAATTTAAATTATTTGTAATGAAAAACGCCAGAATTCAAAAAATTATTGTGAGACACCTTAAACACACCGATTCTAACAAATTATTAGTACAGAATCCAATATTATGTCATATTATTAAAATGTTCCCCAAATATTTTCTTAATTCTAATTGGTATTTTTAGAGACTATATATGTGCAAGTTACTAAAGATGTACATTGTTTAGATGGCACATAAAGATGTTGTACGGTGTTTATTTACAAATTAATTAGTCTACGTAAAACTTTTTAAAAAGTTACCAACATTAGAAAAAAATGTCAATACTAACATGATTTGTAGGGTAGAAAATCTATGTTTAAGGTCTTAATCACAGAAATTTCTTTAATTAAATTTAAGCAATGTTTAGAGTAAAATCAGAGATTAAAATTTGATGAGTTACTGTAATTAAGTGCTAAACAATGATTTTCTTCTTAATCATTGTTTAATATCACATAAGATACCAGGCATAAAATTATTAATAATTTAAAAACTTTTATTCAGCTGTGAAACTTTTGAAAATCATAATTCAGGTTTATTTAATCTCTTAACGGACATGTTTTTATTTATTTTATTGATGATTTGCTAAAACCATAACTTCATGCAAAATAATTTTGCCGACTAAAAACAGCAAAGTCTTGTTAAATTAGAAAAATCTAACAATCTGTCTTTCTGAAATCAGCGGAGGTATGTGCTTAATATTTTATGTTAGTTGATTTAAAAAAACTAATAGTCACTAAATATTTCTGATGATTTCAACAGAGTAGTTTGTATTTGCATTCAATTAATTTTAGCCAAATATAACTAAAAATTTGCAGTGTTTTAGTAAAAACTTTTAGTTAAAAAGTTTCTTCAGAGGTAAATTGTAATTTGTAATTTGCTTAAATTTAACTCATAAGTATAGTTTTAATCGCGGAACTTTTTTGCTTATTTTTAGTAGCTTTTTCTGCTATTTTTACATACTTATTTCTATGAGTGTAGTTTCTGTTTAAAGCCAGATTCACAATGCTGTAGTACTCCACTCTGAGTGGATTTTGTTCCTTTCTTTTTTGCATTTACATATTTTTTATCTCTATTTTACACTCTGCAGCGTAGAATACTCCAGCATTGTGAATCCGGCTTAATTTGTTTATTTCTTCATACTTCAAGAAATAATAAGTACATTTTAAATGAATTATTTTAATTTGTAGGATTTATTTCAGCTATTTATTTTTAAACTTAAAAATATGATGAAATAAAAAAAATCCCGAAACTCCGAAAAATCCCGAAATCCCGAAAAATCTCGGGATCCCGATAAATCCCGGGATTTCAATTTTCAAAATCCCGAATCCCGGGATTTGTAAAAACCAGTCCCGTTCGGCATCCCTAATACATACATATAAAATTAAACTGAAATAAAAAAGATAAAAAAATTTGTATTTCAGATTGACTTTTCTGTAAATGTTGATGCAGAAGTTGTGATTCTTTTGATAAAATTAATTTAGTGGAATATGAATTCATGTCATGTGTTAAGATTTTGCAAATTCGGTTAAGAGATTTTACTAAATTTGCAAAATAGGAAAATAAGTGAAGTTTTAACTTTAATTGCAATTATATCCTAGATCCTTTACCTAATCAAAATAAGTTTATGTGGTTCTAAAAGCACAAAGTCTATCACCCTTACTATCTAAATTTTCAAATGTATATTTTAGTTAAAGTCGACTTTAGTTAAAATATTGGGTGGCAGTATGCCATGACTTGGTTTATTTTTGGAGCATTCTGATTGGTTAATTAATTTTCAACCAATCAAAATTTTTGAAAATACAAATATTTTTTTAGGGTTTTCATACACAAAATAAACAAAACCGTATGATTAAAAATAAAGTCGACTTTAAATTTAAAATACTCTTTTATAGTAAGGGCCTATATTTTTAAACCATATTAAAAATTATTCGTGGTTTAGTCAGGTACACGAATAAATAAGAAATTTTAATGAAAAAATTGTCTTATTTCTAAATTTGCGAATATTTCAAAAATTAGAGCTAATATTAAAATTTGATGTTCACATTCGTGATATTCATCCTAAAATCTATCACAATTGATATGTCGCATGTCCGATCCATTTTTAGTGTTGTACTGTGTTATTGATCAAAAGTAGCAAACACTTTTTACGCTACCAAAATATGACAGCGCTAACTGAGCAGTTAGTGATCAGGTCGTTCAGCAGATAGTTGACTATTAAATATTATCTGCCGAACGCACACATTATTTTTTTTTAAATATTCCAATGATGTACACTTGTGAAGTAACATAAGTAAAAGTAAAGTAGCGATCGCGGATTTGACAACGGTTATCAATGGAGAATATTATTTCCTTTAGGCCAGATACGATACATTGCTCAAAAAGTCCAATCTTGCCCACTGTTCATCGGGCCTACATCATTTCGTTTGTTTTTCTATACGTACAAATTTTTCCTTAATTCAATTTTAAATATATTTTAACTTTCAACGAATCGATTCGCAAAATTTTGAATTGAATTAATATGAATTTCAAAAAATACTATTTCATAAACCATCATTGATCATAAACCAAATTATTCAATGAAACCAAAATGTTTTGAATATAAATCGTAGCTCACTTTATTCAATATCAAATCATTTATTTAAAGTAGTTATGAATTATTTCCTTCTTCATAACATAGGGGTTACACGATTAATTTTTGCCTTTCAAGTTTCAATACACTCACATTTTTTTACTAACACACTCACATTTTAAAAATTGAACAGCAACTTGATATCAATTTTTGCTTTCAAGTTTTGAGAAAACTTGACGGTCAAGTTTTAAACAGCTGATCAAATTTCTTGTAAATTTGTTTTTATTTTTACAAATATTGTGCTGCAATAAAACACGATTGATAAAATACGGAATGTGAATATTTCGGTATATCGACGAAATGATTTAAAAATAAAAATAAATAAAAAATGAATTTCTGCTGACATGAAAATGTCTGTGGAAGATGTGAAGAAAAAATAAATTCTTTTCGAACAGCCTACAGTGCGGAAACAGCCCACAGAGGCGAGCATTTTTAGTTCTTTCCTTGACGACGGCATCTTGAAAGCAAAATTGACTATCAAGTTGCATGCAGCCTACGTCACAGCAACGAGCATATAATTTAAAAGAGGTACCAACTCTCCCTACCTCTGTTAACTCACTCTCTTCTTAATTTATATCGAAAATTCAGCCATAAGAATTACACGCGTCTGCAAAGGCTAACATTTTCGATATAAATTGTCAATCTTCGAAAGAGAGCGACGAATACCGCCTGGTCACAGCTTCAAGTTCAACTGAATTTGACAAGCAGTATGTGTTATCAACTTGAAAGCAAAATCTTGATCGTGTAACCTCAGTGTAACATGAAACAATTATGCGAATTGGCTCCAAAGAGAATTGTCTTTTTCAAGGTCTGATCTCAAGTGGTAATTTCATCATGATTTACGATTTGTGAACTTATGACCAAATGTTATTTTTAAATATTTATATTTTGTTGAATGGGGGGAATGTTTAGTTGATCTCTTATTTAAGTAAATGAATTTTCTTTAGTTTGACTCTAGATCATAAATTAAATTAAACAGAAAGTGATATTAATTTATGATCTAGAGTCAAACTAAAGAACATTCATTCATTTATATTTTGTTTATATTTTAAAGGGGCTAGTGTGGCATTATTAGATTGCTTTTCTTTTATTGTTATTTCATATATATATTTTTTTGAGTTGACTAACAAACAGTGCTGCCGTTTTGGTTATTTTTAACCAAAATTGGTTATTTTTTTTTCCAATGTGGAGATGTGAACTTTTTTTCATTTTGGTAACTTTTTTGGCAATCAAGTATACTTATACATTTTTTTCTGTGTTTGTAAGAAGCTTCCCGTACAAATTGAATATCTTTGTAGGAACATTTGCAACTTTTTTGCGCATAATTCGAAACATATTCTTGAATTTAAAGAATTTTAAGATTATTGCAGTGTAGAGTCATATAAAATATTAGGTATTTCTGGTACCCGGTGACTGACACTATGTAATGTAATCAATCGTATAACTGGCCACTGGCCTGTTTTGCATTTATATTTTATATCGTTCGACTTGGAAGTAAACGGTAAGAAGCTTGTGAATTGGGTTAACTAGTAGGCGATACTAGCTTTAAGGTTTATTTTTTATTACTCTCATATATTCTTAATATAATAAATAAAGAAATTCAATCGGAAGAAATGTGTCTTCCATATGTTAATGATCAATTGAAATTAAATTTTAAATTAGTTTTGAGCAATTTCACCAAAAGTAATTACGTTAATAGTTTAATTTCATTAAAAACGGTTAATTTACTTGATGAAATTAATTGATGTAATTAATTAAATGTAGAAAAAACTTTATTTTCCGTAAAGCCAGTGGGTATCGATCCCCCCTTGTCTGGCTCAATCGGCTCTCTTTTTATTTGTTCGCGAACTCGGACACAAGCAAAATAACACATTTTGCTTGTGTAAAATCAAAGAGCGTAAAATAAGGAGAAATTCCAACTATAATACAGGGGAATTGCGGGGAAATTATATGCTTTTAAGGGGAACGAGATAATTTTCTAATGCGTCATAATTTAATTTAATGTGTTCACTGTTAGGAATCGAAAAAAACATGTAGTGTCTACAAATGAAATAAAATACGCAATAAAATTTTAAAATAATTTGGTGTCTCCACCACACATTAGGTTTAATATTTTTTTATCAATTAACTTCAAAATCAATCGCAGAGAAAATTATTTTACGTGGAGAGTATATAATTCATACACAAAAAATTCCTGTAGGGAAAATGATGAAAGCATACTTATTAAAAATTTGTTCATTAAAATTTGTGGATTTTATCAAGTTTTATATAAATTGTGTACTTCATTGTGTTAGAAGTTGACAACACTCATTTCAAAGAAGAATAATGAAAAAGGAAATTTTATGTCATCACATTTTTCCCCTCACAGTACTCACAGCATCTTTTGTGTGCGCAAACTGTTTTCACCTGGTTTTTATTTGCTCGCTAAAAATATAAGAGAATCATAGGAAGGATCGTCTCTCTCTATATGTATACTCTTTGGTAAAGCTGAACTATGTAATAATCAGGGATCGGCAAACATATACAACCTTATTTTGTGCTTGTATGAGTGAGTTGCAGCCTCTCACTCTCAATGCACTGACAAAGAACGTTTGTATAATAATTCGAAAATTTTAAATGTTTAAAATGGGAATATAAAATAAAAATTTAAAAGCAAACAACAACTACGAAAACAAATATTAAAAAACAACAACACAAAAAAAATAAAAACATAAAAATAAATTACCAAAAAAATGTATCAATAACATTATGCAGAGTGTCAAAAATCTGGCAAACAAGCGATGTGACAACCTACTTCATTGAAATCTTGTATGCGACTGATTATTTTTTTGTTCTATGTGTGAGCTTATATACCTAGGTGTGAGAGAGCGCCCATGGGCATAGGTGTTCCGGACCTCTGGTTTAAATTAAAGTAACTTGTCCAACTTAAAAAAATATGAAATTAAAAAAAACACAATCTTTTTATATAGAACTTTTAAAAGAAATCTCAAAATACTTTGAATTTTCCAGAAAAGATTTAAAACATCTTGCCATAATAACACCAAATTAAATTTTAAATAATTTAGAAATAACTTTGGAGCCTTTATTGTCATTTTTCCCAAACTTAATGAGCGGTAATGAATGAAATGAATGAAAACCATTGGGTTAAGGAAATTATTAAGATTTTCGAACATTACAGAATTAAACAGTGACATGTATATAGTTGAATTTTGGGATGAAGAATCCAAATATAAAAAGGGAATGGATGAAAACTGTTTTGAATAACTAATTTATTTTGATCACAGTCCACTGACATTGCCACATAGTTTAGTTCCTGCCGAAAGAAAATGTTCATAACTTATTTTAATAAAAACAAAGTTTCGAAATAACCTTGATTTTATTAATAATATAATGCAATTAAAAAAATTGTGCAAAAACCAAAATCATTCCCACTATGTGTGGTCTGCCAAAGAGATGATTTAACCTTATAGAATAATATTTTTTATACTTTAAATAACACAGTGATGAATTCTACCTGAAACTAATTTGTTGATCTCTATTTGGAATGAAATTAAATTCAAATTTTTTAGTTATTAACGGTGGGTCCCATACTGAAGGTTTTAGAGTATGAGACCCACCGAAGTAAGTATTTAATATGTAAAAGAATCTAAAATACAAATTTTGTTAATAATTAAATTTAAATAATAACCCCTCAATTCATAAAAGCACTGTAAAGTTATAGGAGGTTTACAAAAAGAAATCTTCATACAAAATTTGTTCAATAAACCTCCTATAATTTTACAAAGCATTTATGAATTTAGGGGTAAATATTTTAATATACATATTTAAATAAAAACTAAGAAACTTTAAATTTTGGTTATTTTTTTCTCATTTGGTAACTTTTTTTAAACATTTTGGTTACAAAAAATTTTTGTTTGTGGCAACACTGCTAACAAACCTTTTTCGTGCGATTGATGTTTGTCAATTAAAATTCAAGTTGAAGGCACATATTCGCATTTTTAAGTAGATTTGATTACAGTTTTTTGTTTTTATTTATTTAACATTTGCACGCAAATTATACTTGTATTGAATACTTAATTGTTTTTTGTTTTATTATTATTAGTTTAATATTAATATTGCACACAGGAAAAAAAATTGCCAACCGAATTGCTAAGCCTATTTTGGTTGCTACAACCAATAAATTCGGTTGGTGAAACCATATTGGAATGTGATTCCTAAATATTTTGGGTATTGCAACTAAAATTCAGTTGTATAAACCGAATTTTGTTTTGATAACCAATATTCAGTTGCACCAACCTATTTTAGTAGATGTAACCGCATTTTAGTTGGAAAATGGCATATTTTTTCTCTGTGTGTGCTAACTTTAATATGTACACTGAAAAAAGTTTATCTACCGAGATTTACACTTAACACAGAGGTAAAAATTTAGCTATTTTCAACTGTTAAAAAGAGAGCGCCATTAAGAAATGTAACACAGAGACATTTTACTGCTTTTTTGGCATCAACCAGGGATGGAAATGAGTGTTTACATTTTGAAAATTTGTCCGAGAAATGTCAAACTTCTACCAAAATTGTACTATTTCAGCCCTCACAATTTTTTTTAATATAACGAGTAAAAGGGTTAAAGTCGGGCATGCCGACTATATAATACTCTACACCAGTTTGGTTGAAAGCCAACTAATTGTTTGATCCGAAATTCGAATGGGGTTTTCTATAAAATGATAAAAAATTCGAAAAACGATAAGAAATTTTGGTTCTACCTATATATAGTCCATATGGGCGTTAGCTCCAAATATGGACAGATCATATCTAGAATCAATAGGCTTTGTTCATGAGCCTATGTGGATCTTAGTACCAAATTTCGTTAAAATATCTTCATATTTGCGACCTGTAGCCTGCGCAAAAGCCAATTTTGGGGGACCTTTATATAAGCACTAGGCCCAAACATGGACCGATTTTATCCAAAATCAATAGGCGTCGTCCTCTAGCGTGCGCACAAGAATACATGGGCGGACATATGGACGGACGGACATTGTTAAATCGAAACAGGAAGTGATTCTGAGTCGATCGGTATACTTAAATGTGGGTCTAGGTCCAATATTTTTTTATAAACATCAGCACAATATTATTATACCCTGTCCACTAGAGCGTACCACCTAACAGGTAAAAAAGAAGTGCGCCGTACACCCTCCAATATGAAGTATTTTTGCAAGGAGGTTTCAAAAAATTTTTTTATATTTTTTTTTCCCGAACGTAGGGGTCGCCATTTTACATTTTTCGTTATATCTTTGGCATTTACAGTCGGATCTTAAAGTATGATACATCGATGTTTTTCTCTCGAGGAGACCAGTGTTTTGCTCTAAAGGCATTTTGAGCTCAAGTATCCCCTTCTAGTAGTTACCCACCAGATCTCAGTTGCTATCACGCTAATGTACCACCCTAATGTCAGAAAATTAAAGCTCGCAAAAAATCATTAAACTTTTGCTAAGCAAGTTTTTCGCTAAACCCAGTAGAAATGTTTTTTCATATATTGGTTGCCGAACGTAGGGGTCGCCTTTTTAAATTTTTTTTACTTGGATTTTTACTATATCGTAAAACACTGGTCTCCTCGAGTCAAAAAATCGATATATCACACTTTAAAATCTGATTTTAAATGCCAAAGCTATAACAAAAAATTAAAAAAGGCGACGGGAAAACGAGAAATTTTAAAAATATTAAATTTTTAAATTGTTTTTCTTCGTAATAAGATTTTTTAATTTTAGTCATAAAAAACATTTTAAATACCAAAACAAAAATGTCATTGTTAAAATCTTTTAAAAGGGAATGAATTTCTTTGACACACAAAAAAATCTTTGCCAAGTAATTAGGAGCATTTCAACTAATAAAAATTTTTCGCATAACTTATTCAAAATTTAAGTAGTGAAACCTAAAAACTTGGTAAAATGTTTTGAAGAAATATAATATTTTCTTGCTTACAAATAATCGCCCTTACTATCTAAATTTTTCAAATGGGTGGCAGTATACTTTGAATTGGTTTATTTTTAGAGCATTCTGATTAGTTAATTTATTTTCAACCTATCAAAATGTTTGAAAATATAAATATTTTTGTAAGGTTTTCATACACAAAATGAACAAAACCGTATGGTTAAAAATAAAGTCGACTTTAAATTTAAAATACTTCTTTATATTAAGGGCCAATAATTTTATAAGTAAAGTTTTCATTAATAAATGTGATATTTTCAAGTAAGTTTACTTTATTTTAATACACCTGCTTTCAAACTAATATATGGAGTATGAAGTATGCAAATACTTCACAAAAAGGACAATTCAGCGCAGTGCAATATCTGCCGTAAAAGACTAATGGTTAACGGAGGTAGGTTATCCGACATCTAAATTTGGTTCACAAAAAAAAAAATTTATGGTCATGCAACTTCTCTTGAAGAAAACAACAACAAGAATAACGTTCCAGCTAAAATTAGCAAAGTACGCGAAGAAAAAAGTGTAAGGTGAATAGGTATTGAACGTTTTATGGGTTGGGCAACATTTCCTGAAATGGTGTCCAAATAAGCCGCAGTCGACGGAATGTCAATCCGCACTATAACTAGATCTTCGTTTATTCGATAAAGTTTTTACAGTAGCCGCTCGGTTATATGAATATCCAGTTATGTAAATTTCCAGAATAGTGAACAACAAAATTTAAACACAGGAGGTTCTAAAGAGTGAACACAGCCTATCTCTATTATGTGAACAGCTTTCACGGGAAGAGATTCAGACGTGGAATCAAGACATTGGTAGCGAAGATATAGATAGCGAAGTTGAAGATGATGATCAAGAGCAGTGCATCGTAACAACAGCTGAAATTAGCACAACGGAGGCAATCGAAGCATTCAATAAAGTTATTGCTTGGAGTGAAAATAATGTATCTATCGCGGCAGCCTGGGTATTCGATTGATATTAGCCTTTTGCCTCTGCTAGAGAAGTTTGAGAAATTTAGTTTTTCAAATAGATGTTCAGGCTAGCGCGTATAAATAGTTTTATGAAGAAATATTAAGATGCTCGTTTTTAGCAAATCATCAAAGCTAATGCCGTATAGTTTAATAGCAAACAATGATATTCTCGCACGTCTTTTCAATCCAAAAACGTAGCGGGCAATATTTTTGAAGACAACTCTTAATTTACCACTACTTATTTCATCACAGCTAGCAAAGAGTTCACAACCATATAGCAAAATCGGAACTAAGTACGTCTTAGCAAGTAACATTCTTATTTTAATTGGTGTGCAATGTTGAGTTTTCCAAAGTGATCTTATTATCGAAAAGGTACGACCACAAGCGTTATTAGCCCTTTCGACCCCAACTTTAAATGGCTTGGAATTTTCCGACCAAAGTTCGTGTAAATGTAGATCTCTGCCACAGAAATATGTTTTATTACTTTCATGGCTCTGCAGCACTCTTAGAGGAGATATTTGGAATTAAATTAAAATTTTAACATGCTGCCGGTTCCGAAAAGTTAAGATCTTTTTTAAAAATTTCAATTTTATATTTTTTCTACTACTAAGCTCTACCTAAAAGTTTTTGATTTTTTGAATTTTATTCATCACACAATTTTTGAGACTAATTTAAACAAAATTCTTATTTTTCCTTAAACTTTGCTGTGAGAAAAAATGTATATGGACACTATGAAAAACAGCTCGCAAATGAACTCTATCAAAGCCTGCTATATGAACTACAATGCTACTGAGCAAAAAAATTCGTTATAAAAAAATTAATATAACGGGAGTTTAGGCACATAACAAAATAGTTGCTTGTGGGCAACGTTGGGGCTGAAAGGGTTAATATGATTTGACCATGTCAGTGAATTATTGAAATAAATACCCAGATTCTTGGCAGATTTTACAATTTCAATTTGCTGATTGTTAACATAGATTTTCGCTGTTAAACTGATTTTGGCTAACCACTTTTGAATAACAACACATTTGGATTTTTTGGGATAAATCCCAGTGTAGAAAATAGTTACCAGATATGTGGTTATGTAACTACATACTTGGTAATGGTAACTAGTTACTTTTGTTATTACATTTCTTATTACCTTTATATGGCGATATCGCGAAAAACAATGAGTTATGGTTACACACCAGCATACGAAAAATCAAAAAATATATCGTTACCTATGTGCTTACCAGTACTGACAAAAATAATGAGTCTAAAAATAGATTTTCTAAAAAATAAATTATATAAAAAAAAATATTTTTTATTGTATTTTTTTTTAAATAAAATTTGCTAGTGCGGGAATCGAACCTGGGTCTACAGATTGCCAGTCAACAGCTCTACCATCTGAGCTATATCGAGCCAACATATAAAAAATCAAAAAATATGTGGTTACATATATCCTTACCAGTGTTTAAGAAATATTGAGTCTAAAAATGGATTTCAAAAAATGTTCAAAAAAATCAAGAAAATTATTTTCTATTTGAAATAATGATAAAAATAAGTCGTTAGCAGTAACTCATTATTTTATGTTTTAAAATAATGAGAAGGTAAGTGGGTGTCAGTACTGGTAGTCCAAAAAATAATGATATGTCATTACCGTTTCTACACTGGGCTACTAAGACCATTTGCGGTTGCCCATAAATAAATATAATGCAATTCCTGATTTAGAGTGTTAAGACACCCCAGCCAGAAATTGATGATGGTACAAAAAACTAAGTACTCTCAAAGCATTGTTTATACCAAAAATAAAACGTTTTGAGAACGTTTGGAAAATACCATCTTTAAAATGCTTTGATAACGATTTTTAACAAATTTTACAACTGTTGCTTAAAAGAAAGATTGTATGTGTTTTAGTACTAAAAATTGTTTTTATTACTTTTGTAATGTTTTGTTGCAATTATTTATGTAAAAGAGAAATAGCAATTGATTGGCTATAAAATCTTGTAAGAATGCATTTAGCTTCCACCATATGTATACCTATTTCAGTGTTGTTTTCATCTAAATTTGTTACATTGTATAATCCGGCCTCCTTTGATTAGATCGGGTAGTCAAAAAAAAATTTTAGTTTCCTTGAAAATGTTGTGTTTTTGTGTTTCGTACACGCAATAATAAAAAGTGGATAATTGCCGAAGTACTTCGGTAAAATACAACTTCTGCTAGTTACACAATTCTTTAATTAAAATATAATATTATCTAAGACAATTTATAAAAGAAAAAACTTAGGTAACTTAACATATTTTGAAGTGCGTGAAAATGGAATAGGTCAAAAACTAAGGCAAGTTGACAAAAACCAAAAATTTATAAATCTACATCTGTTTTTTTACTAACTTATAAAATATACTTTTGAAGTTGTATTTTACCTAAGTACTTCGATAATTATACACTTTTTATTTTTTCCGTGTATGTTTTGTACTAAAAATTTCTTTCACAATCATAATAGCTGCGTTTGTGCGGCATTCCTATCAAGGATATCTCGAACAATTTTCACAGTTGAAAGCCGGAATACGTTGAAAAACTGTCAAAATCGTTCTTGATAACACTGATAGAGAGTCACATAAACACAGCTAATGTTCACATTGTGTAATAAACATACATATATTATCAGGATGAATAGATGTAATTCGAAATCCATAAATGTTTACGAAAGAAAAAACTCTAGATTCAGAAGTGTGTAAAGGTTTCCCTAGAGAATAGTTGCTGCTCTTATTGAGAGGTTATACTAATGGAATATTATTTGGGGAATTGGTATTAAAAACATGCAATTTCCTTTGTATATGGGAAATGGGATTAGTTGGCGATTTTACAATAGATTTAACAAAACCTAAGCTATTTTCAAAACCAAATGCTGAAAATTGTGATATATTATGTGCGTTCCCGTACGTTACCGCGGGTACCCGCAGGAACCCAAAATAGCCTAAACAACAACAATTTACACGCAATTTTGAGTACGGGAACGCCTTTGGGCTAGTTTGCGTAACTTCGATAAAGTACGGGAACAGACATATTATTATTTATGTCATTTGAAATATATATTAAGGCACATCTACACGAGAGAAAACTGCTAGAGATAGAGCAAAAACACCTAAATAGCCCAGTGTAGAAACGGTAATGACATATCGTTATTTTTTGGACTACCAGTAATGACACCCACTTACCTTCTATATTATTTTAAAACATATAATAATGAGTTACTGATAATTACTTATTTTTATCATTATTTCAAATAGAAAATAATTTTTTAGATTTTTTTGAAAATTTTTTGAAATCTATTTTTACTCAATATTTTTTAAACACTGGTAAGGATATATGTAACCACATATTTTTTAATTTTTTGTATGTTGGCTAGTAAGCTTACTTGTGTGCAGCAGGTCAATTGTGTTTTTATCTATTAAATATTACATGTCGATATAGCTCAGATGGTAGAGCTGTTGACTGGCAATCTGTAGACCCAGGTTCGATTCCCGCACCAGCAAATTTTATTTACAAAAAAAAAAAAAAATACAATAAAAAATATTTTTTTTTATATAATTTATTTTTTAGAAAATCTATTTTTAGACTCATTATTTTTGTCAGTACTGGTAAGCACATAGGTAACGATATATTTTTTGATTTTTCGTATGCTGGTGTGTAACGACAACTCATTATTTTTCGCGACATCGCCATATAAAGGTAATAAGAAATGTAATAACAAAAGTAATTAGTTACCATTACCAAGTATGTAGTTACATAACCACATATCTGGTAATGATTTTCTACACTGGGAGCTTAAATCATTCACAATAGAGCTAATTAGAGGTGTTTTTTGCTCTATCTTTAGCAGTTTTCTCTCACGGGTAGATGTGCCTTTAGATTATAAATATTCATTGTCACTGAGCTTTAGCCATAAAAATGTGGCATAAGTTCCACAAATTTTCTTAAAATCTTAAATTAATAAAAATTAAATTACTTAATTAAGTTTGAGACTAAAAAAAATATTTATACATTCATTAGTTAAAAACTTGGCTTCCAAAACAAGTTCTTCCATAAATTTTCTAGCCGAATGCGGTTTTGAATTTCCATAATAGAGACCAATTAAAAATGGCTTGGTAATGTATGCGGTTGAAAACCCCTTTCCCATTATGGACCAAAAGTTCTTTTTCGATTTTTCAAACACATCCATTCCATCTACATGAATTATAATTTTAATTTTCTTTTCATTATAATAAAGATTGGAATCAAAAGTGATATCAAGATTAGACTTTACTCCAAAATATTGAAAATTTTCCAAAGTATCATCTAAACCTAGCATCACTTTACAATCGCCGCTCAAAGTAGAAGTTCCTAATAAAGTTTTAGAACATTTCGGAAGAGATGTATAACCTTCAGATCTCAGTACCATTAATATTTCGTCTATAGAGATTTGTGTAAGAGTTTGGATTTTCCTTACAACCCAATTTTTCAGTTTTTGCTCAATACTCTACTACTTCTTCATCAAATATTTCAGTTTTAACTATTTCATTGTCGTCAGAACCCTACACCACCAACAAATTGAACACATCTACATTTCTCCTAATATCGTATAATTTTTTAACATAATCATTTAAAACTAATTTAAGTTGTAATAAAATATATAAAAAAATAAAGTTTTTTTTAAGTACTAAGAAATTACTTTATTTTTTGTATTTAGAGTACTGGAAAATTGCTCTACTTTTCGTTTTTAAAATTCTCGGAAGACACTCCACTTTTGTATTAATACACTTTAAAATCACTTTATTTTTAGTTTTTCTAATGTTTTGAAAACGTTCTATAAACAAAAATTATAACGCTTTAAAATCACTTTATTTTTTGCTTTTGCAACGTTTCTAAAATACTCTAAATACAAACATGACACCGTAAATCATGGTTATCATTTTAGTGTTCTGAGAACACTATAAAACTCAAAAATATGTTGTTTTGATAACGCCATACAAAGTGCTTTCAGAACGCTTTTATGTTTGTCAATTTCTGGCTGGGACTGTTTAAACGAGGCTTCATTACAACTGATATACAGTTGGAAATCATCTGCATACATCCTAATCTTGCAGTATTTATATTAGATACGAAGGCAATACGCACCGCGACCAATATAGATCTTTTGTGCTGCCTAGAGTTCTCTAGAGATGTCTGAAGATGACACGAAACGGTCACCCAGAAACCTGAGTCTCCTGTCATACAGTCTCGGACATTCGCAGAGAATATGCTCCGATGTCTCACTTTCCAGCTCACAAAACCTGCAAACATCAGTGTCGTACCAGCCCTGTTTGTGAAGCTGGTACCTGAGCCCACAGTGCCCAGTTAAGTATCCCATCATTGTCCTAAGGTTACCCCTGTCGAGTGACAATTGTCGCCTTGATACTCCGCTGGATATGGAAATAAATCTTTTGGCCTTTCTGTGGCCAGTAGAAGTTTCCCAATGCTTAGCAAACTCAGTCTATCTCCATTAGAGATGAGCGATATTTTCATACCGGTGATTTAATCACAGTTATTGATAAATCACTGGTAACGGCAGTGATCAAATATTTCAAGTCGCAGTTACTCGGAATGTCGTTCATTTAATATTTCTTTACTATTCTTTCTTGCAAACTTCATTGTGCACAGTAATACATGTTTTTTCTTTCAATAACAGTGACTTGCTTTCACACTCTTCTGAATAAAATGTCTTCTTCTATCATGTCTTTGTTACCGGTCGCAACTATTCTTCTTTTAAGGCCCAGTTTTTAGGAAGTGGATTATATTTAAACTTAGTTTAACGCAGTTTGTAACTGGAATACTGCTTTTAAAATGTGGTTTATTTTGTTTTATTTCAATAAAGAAATAAATTATACTCGAGAAAAAGTTTTTCCGGCAAATTTTTGTTAATAAACTTTGAAATGGCTGACAAAATTCGTTTTCGGTTTAACTAAACCAAGTTTAACTGACATCTTAAAAACTCGCCATAAATATTATTTCGTTTATTTATCAGAAAATCGCAGTCTTTTCCATAGAAAAACTGTGATCACGATCACAGTTTAAAAGAACAACAATTTGAACATTTCACGATTTCACTGAGAACAATGGTAGCATTCTGCAGAGAAACCTTAAAATGATACCGGTGACTTGTAGCGCTTTGTGATTACTTACTCTGCTGAACGATGTTTTCTTTGTTTTGTTTTTAAATACTTTTTTTCTATATTTTCCTTGATTTTAATAATTTTTTGTTTTTGAATTATATTTGTATGTTTTTATTTGTCAATCATACAAAACAAAAATTTTTTAAAATCAACAACAACAAATGTATCACTATTTGATCAAAAGTAGCAAATATTTTTTACGCTACCAAAATATGACAGCGCTCAGACTGAGCGGTTAGTGATCAGGTCGTTCAGCGGATAGTTGCACAACTGTTGTAGAACTGTTGACTGTCAAATTGTATCTGCCGAACGCACCCAATGTTACTGAAAAATCGCCGGATCGCCCATTTCTCTTACAAACCCGTGATCACGGTCACTATTTAAAAGAACGGTGATTTGAAAATCACGAGCAGCGTTATTCAAAAATCACCGGATCGCTCATCTCTACTCTCCATTGCCTTAATTTTTCCCTAGCCCCCTAGGTATCCCATAGAATGGTTCCGCGCCGATGAAGGGCTGACGAACTCCACAATTGGCTAGACAATCAGCCCTTTCGTTACCCTCGTGCCCTTCATTAGCAGGGAGTTGTTCCTTCTGCGTTCGTTGAGAATTCCCATACACTCCATGACCAGACCAGATGATACCCCGTAAGCTCCTAGAGCCTTAGCGCAGCCTGACTGTCAGAAAGAATGTTGATGCGGGATCTAACCGTGTCTCTCCCAAGGCATTCTCTTACACATACGCAGATATTCCTTTGTATATGGGAAATGGGATTAGTTGGCGAATTTACAATAGATTTTTCCCGACACCATGGGTGAGTAAAGTTTAGAGCCTGCTGCATATGATTAGAGATGGTCCTGTCATCCCAGCCGACAACGGAGATGACAAGATCATCGACGTGGCCATATCCTGAAGCCCAGGTCGTTCAGACCCTCAAGCAACTCATCAATGACCAGTGTCCATAGTAAAGGTGACATTACATCGCCCTGAGGACATCTTCTGGTCGCATACACGGTCCTACTAGTAGAACCTACACCGACCTAGATTTCCCTAGAGTTGAGCATCTCCAATGTCCAATTTATAATCATTGGAGATAAGCCCTTTCTCAACATAGACACCCCGATCGCATCGTAGGACGTGTTGTCAAAAGCGCCCTGTATATCAATAAAAGCAAAGAGGGCAATGTTCCTTGCCTCCAGTGCCTTCTCTATCAACGTGACAAAATGATGGACAGCACTTTCGGTAGACTTACCCCGTTGATACGCGAAATGAAGCTCGTGTATCGGCTTATGCCTGAGGTACGTGTCCCTAATATAGTGGTCCAAAACTTTCTCCATTGTCTTAAGAAGAAAAGAGCTGCGGCTAATTGGTCTATACGATTTTGGCAGCAGTTCGGATTCCCCCTCGCCTTTGGAATAAAGACCACTTTAACCCCCATCCAATTCGTCGGTACATGACCCAGCAAAAGATTGATCTAAATATCCTAACCAGTTGTGGGGCTATTATATCCACCCCCTCTGCATCAGACATGGATAGATCCCGTCGGGGCCCGGCGACTTAAAGGACGAAAATCCATTTATCGCCCATTTCACTCTGTCTTCTCGAAAGACGGCAACAGTTAGGGGTAGATACCACCCCGTCAGGTTTAGGATTCTTTGAATCGCAACAGACCTGCGGGAGGCTACGCAGACTGGGAAGTGCGTGTCAAATAATAGGTCACAGGTTTCCTCAGGAGATCCAGTGTAGGCACCGTTGGGTCTCCTGAGAGTGCAAAGACCATTCGTGTGATCCTGTGAAAGGGCCTTCTGAAGTCGCGCAGCTTCCCTATTATATTCAGTTAGAGCCATCTTGTAGGTGACCCAGTCACATGTTTCCTTGGCTCTGTTGAATAGTCTCCTGGCCTCCCTTTTGAGCTTATCCAGACCATCTTACCACCACGCAACGTCCCTTTCCCCCTTCCTGGTCCTTTGAGGACAGCTCGCAAAGTAAGTAGTAGTCAAACTAGATTAAATCTCTGATGCCTCATAATCAATCCCATCTGGGCTCAAAATGAGCCTGTTAGAGAATTTGGCATCGCTTTCCAAATGATAACGGAAGTTCTCCCAGTTTGTACATCTGGAATTACGATATTTTTGGCACGAGTCCAGCACATTAACAACATCAAAGACCAGGTGTTGATGATCAGACATTGATAGTTCGCTGGATACATGCCAGTTAGAGATGGCGAAAGAAAGGTTAGAACTAGTAAGAGTGAGGTCCAAGATCTCTGACCTAATAGCATTCCTAAACGTCGGTTCGTCACCCCTATTTGCTATGTTTATACCATTCCTACATATAAATTCAAGCAGGTACTCATCTCGTTTGTTGACATTGGTGTTTCCCCACGTTGTGTGATGAGCATTGGCGCAGAGCAGAGGATCCAACTCAGACCCCTCATTCGGCAATATTCCACGAAGGCCGGGACCGCAGCGGTTGGTGCCGCGTCGCTAGGCAAATACGCAGAGGCCAACATCACCTCGTGCTTCCCAGCGAAGGAAAGCACTTTTGCCCAGACCGCAACCAGGTGTCCCAATATAAACTCTGAAATTGGAAGCAATGTTAGGTTGCTCCTCATAAGGATGGCCATGGTTCACGTGTAGCCCTTAATGGCCGCATTGTGAATGAATCTACATCCAAAGCGTCGACGGTGAACCTTCTGTTGTCAACATCAGATGCCAATTTGGCATGATGAAGGTTCACTTGCAAGCACCTGAGATGCTTCGGTGTTCTGCCTCTTGCGATTAAGTTTGGGAGCACGCTTTGCCACTTTTCTGCCCCGATTGGTGTTCAGCAGAGCAGCTTCCTCTGCCGAGTTCCTCTCTCGGGTCAATAGATAGGGTTAATTCCTTTATGCCACCCTTAATGATCCTGTTCAACACCTTCCAGTACTCAACCGAAAGTTCACAGTTCTGGCCCTCAACCAGTCCTAGAATTAGGTCATTGGACGTATCCTCTTTCTCAGGGAAATATCCCACAAATCTTGGGCCTTCGGCACTTCGTTCGCCACCACCTTCAACACAGCGTCACTCCATGGCTTTAACGTTGGGACAAGAGTCTCCAGCTACTGCGCTGTGTCTTTGTCGCGGCACACAAAACTAAGCCATTAAAGGACCAGCTCGAGAAGCCGGGCTTAATGGTCCCTTTTCTCAGCTCCGCTATTTTGTATAATACAGCTCTTTGGATGAAGTGCAGCTGTTCATCTGTCCATCTAGTTGTGGGGAAATCAGGCGGAATAACACCAACCCTCGTCGTCGCAACAGTTACTTATAAGATGGCACCGCTCTTTTTTGCTATGTTACCGGAGCTGCGAAGGCTGCCTTTGGTAATGTGCCACCACCAACCTTTAGAGGTGTGCCATCTCAGCGGTCCTTTTCGCAGGGTGGCCGGAGCCAGGTGGTGTTGAGCCATCTGATCGCACCCTCTTTATAATGCCTGAGAGTTCTTTGACCTCCTTACGGGCCTCGCGCATGGGTAGTAGACAAAGTCTCCGCGCTGCCTCTAGGTGAATTCCTTCATCCTCAGGCGTTTACGAGCAGCCCCGTAGACCTTTACTCTCTGTCACTGGTTTCAACTTTTCGCCCGGAACTTCCTCTGTTACAGCAACTTTGGGCTGAGAACTTAGAAGTTCATCCTCTTCATCCGTTGGGATATTGGTATTGGCCCTATAGTTGGACCCGAGAGGTCCCCAGTTATAATTCCAACGACCATCAGTTCAGCAACGGTAAGACTAGAAACGTCTTCTGTTGACTGAACCATGATCTTCTCTTGCTTGTTTTCTATATCTTGGTTAATTGTATAAGATAAAACTGGGATTAGATCATTGCGCTCGGTAGCAGAGCCCTGTACTACCAGCGGGCTAATACAACCAGGTTTCGCCGCGTCCTGGAGGCCACCGTTCAAAAGCACACTAACGTAGTGCTATTCATCCCATGGGCACGGTTGGATAACACCGGAGATGACGGGCTTTTATCGAGTATTCGCTCTAGATCCGCCATGTTCTGCGAAAGCAGGGACATCTCTAGCCGGATGTGGCTCTTCACCATGCATGAACGGTCTTTGGATTTCTTGAGAGGCTGAGGCAACATCAACAGATTTGCTAAAACGCTTCAAGGTCCCTGTAGCATTCCCCTTGCCCTTTGCAGTATTGAAGTATGAGCGGGAGATCACTTGAAGTGTGCCGATCGACTCAGAATCACTTTTTGTTTCGATTTAGCGATCCGTCCGTCTGTCCATGCATTCTTGTCCGCACTCTACAGGTCGGAACTATTAAGATATTTTGATGAAATTTGGTACACCGACTTATGTCGGCCCAGGGACGAAGCCTATTGATTTTGGTCCATGTTTAGACCTAGTGCCCATATAAAGGTCCCCCAAAATTCGCTTGTTTATACACGGTCCCAAGGAAAAAGCTTATTGTTTCTAGATAGGATCGGTCCATATTTGGACCTATCTCCCATATGGGCTATATTTCCGATTTTCTCTTCTTTTAGCATTTTATAGAAAATTTTAACGCAAGTCCATTTTAACCCATTCGAATTTCGGATCCAAACATTAGTTGGCTTTTACCAGACTGGTGTAGGGTATTATATAGCCGGCATGCCGGACTTTAACTTTTTTACTCGTTCAAATTTCCTTTAGAGTTTAAAATTTCATCCATTCGATCCAAGCACTTTACTAAAACCTGTGCTGGTATTGCTTTTCTTTTGTTGGTACTTTTCTAATTCCAATCAAAATTTCATGAAATTCATTATCCATAAGAGTCATTAGGATAAAATCTTGAAATTTGTGAACTCCCATCGTAGTCTTACAGGCGCGTAGCTAGGAATTTCTTTCAGGGGGGGCTTTTCAAAATTTTTTTGTTTAAATGTTCCCTTTTTTTTTGTTTACTGGGGAAATTTATAAAACTATATACACATGAAAAAAATTATAACTGTTGCAAAAAACTCGATATTTTAAGCTAAGTGTGCTCCTTTAATTTTTGGGTAAAGTTCTGTAAAATGAGAGTAAAGAGAAAATCCTCTATGTAAATAAGAAAATTGCCGAAAAGAACGAGAACGCACAAAATCACTTTTCTAACCCAAAACTTTATAAACGCCGCAAAGCCTAATAATTGGTAAAATCAACCAATACTGAATGAAAAAATTAGTTATGGGAATTATCGGTAGACCCAACCGTAACAAAATTTAGAATTAGTCTTTGATTTAATAGGGGAAAAAACTGCATAGAGAGAGCTTTCTGGATAAAATTTCAATGAAATCCCTTTACGCAATAATTCATTAAAATTATGCGGATAATTCATTAAAATCAAGCAGATAACTCACTCAATGTGTCATAGCAGACCCCTACGTACATCTAAGGGGCCTAGAGATGATTCTTTGGATGGCCAGTTCCCTCATTGTCGATCATCTATCTACCCTACCGGTCCGCCAGTCCGGTAATCCTGCGGAAAGACAAAACAGGGGAAAGGAGCCCTAAAATGTCAAATTTACCGGTTCCTCCATCCATCGCAACAGCCCGCTAACAAAATGAAAAAAGAAACCACACAAAATTCATAAACAGAAAACTAAAATCGAAAAAACCCACCACCCGTGCAATAACATAGCTGTGTAGGCACTTGGGCAATTCCTGAAGCGCTTTCATCCCCTGCCAAAGGGACTCATCAGCAGGATTAACCTACTAGTTCCGTGGAACCCCTGTGAGACGCATATATAATATGCTCTCGAAGAATGTCCAAAATAGACCAGCATAACAAACCAAATGCTAACCCGTCCCAAAAAACCATAAATTAAAGCAACGCAAAAAAATATACCCCATCCATCCCAGTACCACGCCCGAGAGCCAAAAGCCGCTGACCATAACACCCGCGGAATAAAACACCCACTCGCAAAACCACACAATAAAATGCGAACAAACGAAAATAGCCCATCGACATCCCACACATAAATTCCACAAAAAATAATAAATCCAAAACTTACCCCATCATTCCATGCACCACAACAAGCGACACTTTCCTCTTCCGATAGCGACCACAACACACGTTCCCCACAAATCACAATCGCGACAAATTAAAAACAAAACGAAACACAATATCGATCAAAAAATAATCACAAATTGTCAAAAAATAAACCCTATGTGATCAGGGTCCCAAACACAAATTACATTAAGATACCAACTGCATCAGTAAGCAGCGGCAGAAACACCAAACTGCCTATCCTAACTGGTTTCTTTTTTCATTTTGTTAGCGGTGTGTTGCGATGGATGGAGGAACCGGTAAATTTGACATTTTAGGGCTCTTTTCCCCTGTTTTGTTTTTCCGCAGGATTACCGGACTGGTGGACCGGTAGGGTAGATATATCATCAATGACCCAAGTAGAGAACTGGGCATCCAAAGAATCGTCTCTAGGCCCCTTAGGTGTACGTAGGGGTCTTCTATGACACATTGAGTGAGTTATCTGCAGGATTTTAATGAATTATCCGCATAATTTTAATGAATTATTGCGTAAAGGGATTTCATTGAAATTTTATCCAGAAAGCTCTCTCTATGCAGCTTTTTTCCCTATTAAATCAGCTTTTTTCCCTATGAATATTTAAATTCTCAGCACCAAAACTTTCAGTTATGCTGATCGATACAACATTTAATTTTAAGATAGTTGTCTTATCGCCACAATTCGATTGGCAGCAAATTCGTTTATCACAAGGAAAATCGAACAGATGCACATACATACATACATACAGATGGTGGAAAATATAATAGAAACGATTCAAATTTTTCCTAATTTTATTCTCGTTTCCTTTATTTTTAAAGATCAAAATAGTAGCTAAACTTGCCCGAAAGGCGAGGAGATGGTTCAGAAAATTTTACAGAATTTTAACGTAATTTTTGTTTTTTTATTTTCTCACTTATTTTAAGTGAGCGGGGCTTTTAACAAAAAATTAGCAATATCGACCTTTAATCAAATTAGATATCAAAATTTATAGAGTACTGATCGGTTCTATACAATCTGTATATTTTTGGAAATCCTATAAAATTTCTTTAAGTGCTGCATTATTTTGATCTACAAATAGTCGCCAGACTTAAAATGGAAGTACCTTAAACATGACCAAATTTTTCTTTGTTTTTAGCGATTTTAAATAAAACTGAAGAAAACTGAAGAAGGGGACCTGGAAAATCCCCGAAACGATCGTCTTTTCATTCCTGAAAATGTAGAGGTTTTGAAAGCAAAAACTCTGTGAAGTATTTGTTAGGAGAATATCCTGATGAAGGAAAATACTAGTTTTTGAAAAAAAAGTACTTATTATGTTAATTCATAATATGGAAATTGGCCTCGAACTGAATTAATAAATTTCTAATTAATGATTTTAAATAAAGTTAACAACACTGAAATTTTAGTCGCCTCAGCACCTTCTCCATATTTTGGCATTACCCAAAATATTGGCTTTTCTAATCAATACTATCAAATATTAATTTCTACATTACGTTCTTTACCAATAAATCACCGTAAGTTGTTTGAGTTTCACATGAAAAAACTGTTATACTCAATACAAAAAAAAATAATTTTTCACGACAATGAGTTTCACGTGAAAATTGTATAGACTTTGTTTTCACGCAAATTAATTGTACAAGACTATTATTTTTCTGGTGAAAAAAAGACATTTTGTGTTTATTGTGATTGTGGCTTTGTTATAAAATCAGAGTACGTATTTGGTGAATTTTGTTTTTTCATTTTCATGAACAAGATTATTTGTGTTTGGCTTTCTTGTATCAACGTTCATGAAAGAACAAATATGGTATGTTTCTTTTTCTTTTCATATTTCATTTCTTTTACAACACACATCTCATTTTCATGATAGTGTTAGTGAGTAACTGATGCCTTCCCTTCTCGTTCATGATATGAAATAAGAAACTTAAACAACTTGAAAAGAAAGAAAAAAAAAAATGAATGAAGGTTTATACGATACTACTTATGAAACGAAAAAACTGTGAATAAAAAATGTGAAGGAATGTTCAAATGAGACTTTTTCATGAGACTTTCTCATGAGACTTTTCATGATACAGTTTATGAAAAATATCTTTTTTCACAATTCTTTCAAGAAATCTTCGTGAACGAAATATTTGATATTTTTGTTATAATGGGAATTCTAACTTAATAAAAATTGTAGTGATAAAAAAAAATGGATAGAATTGTAATTTTTTGTAAAGAAATAATTAATACAAGTTAAAGAAAGCCCTGCAATTTTAAGTCTGGTCACTGTAGATAAAAGTAATGCAGGACTTAAGGACATTTTAGAGGATTTCCAAAAATATACAGTTTGTACAGAACCGATCAGTACTGCCTAAATTTTACTAGGTAATTTGATAAAAGGTTGATATAGCTAATTTTTCGTTAAAAGCCATGCCCACTTAAAACAAGTGACAAAATGAGAAAACAAACATTACGTTAAAATTCTGTAGAATTTTCTGAACCATCTTCTTACCTTTCGTTGCGAATTTAGCCACTATTTTAATCTTTAAAAATAAAGGCAACAACAATAAAATTAGAAAAAACTTGCATTGTGTTAAATTCGTGGCCACCACTGTATATGTAATTTGTTTATTTTTACTAGCAAACGCTGTAAAATTGCTTAGTTGCTAATTTTATTTGTAAATAAATGTTTTCTTATACTGAACGGCAGAAAACAGGCTTTAATTCACTGAACGTAATTTTATTTTTTTTAATTCACTGAACGTAATTTTATTTTTTTTAATTCACTGAACGAAAATTAAATTGAACGAATTCAGTGGTGAATTAATTCAGTAAGGAATTAATTCACTTTTTTTCAGTTCGATTTATAAAATTGAACGCGTTCACCAGTGAATTAATTCATTTGATTTAATAAAAAGATCTATAACAATTAAATTAATTCGTAACAAAATAAATCGAACGAAAACAAATATGAATTAATTCCATTCAATATATGGTGCTTTGTGAATTAATCATCGAATTTTTAATTCAGAATTGAAAAATTGAATTAAGGAATTAATTCTTCAAAGCTCTGATGTTATGTTAGTAAATTTTTCAAGCTTTTTTAATAAAAATACTTGTTTATATTTTAATTAATTTTTTTTTAATCTAAATGTTTATATTTTATTAAAAAAAAGAAAAAGAATTTATGTTATTAATTTTTAAACTAAAAAAAATACATGTATTTTTAATAAAGATATTTAAGCAATTTTAAATGAAAAAAAAAAATTGCCACAATACGGGTAATTACCCAAATCGCGGGTAATTTTTGCCTTCGTGGATAGAGCGCGGGTAATTTCTTTCATGCGTAGTTTTTGGGTAATCGGATAAATTACACAATCAAAAAAGAATTCAATGCATGAATTGGATAAATGATATTCTCAGATTTTTTAGTTAATTGAATAAAGTAAAACTAACTCCGACAGTTCCAATTCAAATGAAGTAAATTTGATTTTTCCGATAATTCATTAAAAAAAATTAGAAGTTCTGCTGTAGTTTATTATACACAGAGAAAACCAATTCATTGTGACAATCAAATTTCTTGCCAACTGAATTGTTTGGTGGCAGTAACCGAATTATTGGCTGTTGCAATCAAATGTATTCCTGACCTAATTTAAATATATTGTTTCAACCGAAATTCTATTGTATTCACAGAATTTCTGTTGCCACAAACAAATATATCGGTAGATCCAACCAAACCAATCGGTTGGCAAAAAATTCGCTTGTCACAATGAATCTCTTTTCTCTGTGTAGTCCTTTAATATTTTCTTAAAAAAAATACATGTATTTTTAATAAAGATATTTAAGCAATTTTAAATGAAAAAAAAAAAATTGCCACAATACGGGTAATTACCCAAATCGCGGGTAATTTTTGCCTTCGTGGATAGAGCGCGGGTAATTTCTTTCATGCGTAGTTTTTGGGTAATCGGATAAATTACACAATCAAAAAAGAATTCAATGCATGAATTGGATAAATGATATTCTCAGATTTTTTAGTTAATTGAATAAAGTAAAACTAACTCCGACAGTTCCAATTCAAATGCAGTAAATTTGATTTTTCCGATAATTCATTAAAAATTAGAAGTTCTGCTGTAGTTTATTATACACAGAGAAAACCAATTCATTGTGACAATCAAATTTTCTAAACTAATTTTAATATTTTCTAACTAAATTGTTTGGTGGCAGTAACCGAATTATTGGCTGTTGCAATCAAATGTATTCCTGACCTAATTTAAATATATTGTTTCAACCGAAATTCTATTGTATTCACAGAATTTCTGTTGCCACAAACAAATATATCGGTAGATCCAACCAAACCAATCGGTTGGCAAAAAATTCGCTTGCCACAATGAATATCTTTTCTCTGTGTAGTCCTTTAATATTTTCTTAAATTTGTGAAAATGTCTGCCAATCTCCATTAAAAATTATAGATTTTCAAAGTGCTATTTTGTAGGAAGGAAAAAGAATTTTATTGAAAAATTTAACAGACTCGGGGGAAATAACGGAATTTTTTGGATATAGTGAACAAGATAGGCTTTAATCAGTAAAATATTTCTAAGCGCACATAAATTATGATATTATAATTTTTATATCCTTCACATTTTGAAATCATAATTTATTCTTATTAGAGAACTTTTTAAGTTCCAAAACGACTATTTTCTTTCAAAAATATATATGTATCTTTGGGGTAAACGGGGATGAGAAGTTCCAAAAAATCGATTTCCGAACGTCATTTTTGGTGGATAGGAGGGGGTGGGGCATACATGTTACATATTTTTTCTAATTTGAGGACCCTTAATAAGAATCTGAAGTCAAAATAACGGTAATATCCGCAAACAAAAAGTCGGTAGTGAAAACGTTAAAATTAAAAAAGAAATAAGAAAAACTCTATAAAAGAGGCCCTGCAGAAGAAACTGCCAAAACTAGCAGAATTGGTTTGGTAAATATTAGTAAGATAAAAACAGCAAGAACTAAATTCTAGCTATGTTTTAGTTAACTGAAAATAGCAATTCACCCTGCTAAAATCAGCAACAACTTTTGCTTAGTTTTAGTCGACTGAAAACATCATAAATTTTTTAGATTTCATAGCATATGTAGATTTTTTTTAAATCTGAATAACGATTTAACTCACTGAAATTAAGACTCTACTATTGTTAAGCAATTATTATTTTTTTTTTGTTATATTAATTGGAAAATTGTTACTTTCATTCAACTAAATTTAAATTAAATATAACTAAAATTTGGAGATATAATAGCATTTTGTTGCTGTTTTTTGTCTACTAATATTCAGAAAAAGGTTTTTCTGAATTAAGCGGGGTAATTTGTCATTTGTATTGTACTAAAATATAACTAAAATTTTGTAGATTTTGAATTCCCATTGTGGCAACGCTGACACAAGCTTACACACTACATGTTTTTGTATGTTTTTCATACAAGAGTGTAGTTACGTCTTTTTGCATTAAGAAATACATGCACTTGTAGTTACGTCCGTTTGAATTTCTTAAAGAAAGTTGACATTTTTGATCGTAGAAGTCTAAAATTTTGTGTGAACTTGTAGTTTGATAAAACGAACCATAATCAATAAAAAACTCGATTTCGAATTTTTGTGTAGTTACGTCCGTTTGCATTTAAGGTGACGATATGCAAATATGCGGTCATTTGTTGCGTTACAAACAATCGCTTTAGAACTAAAGGCTTTCTTAACCCTTTCACATTCCATACCATTCATAAAAAAACCCAAATTCAACAAAATTCGCGGAAAATAATTGCATTTTTTGGTTTTTGCAATCATTATGCATTTATTGCTATTGTTTTGATGTGTGTGTCTATTTGAAAACTGTTTGCGTCTTCTAAACGTAAGTACAGTAACGGAATGTGTGCAAAAAAACAAATATGTGAAGAATTTTTTCTTGGAATACTAATAAAGATAACAAAAATGCTTGAATTTTTACGATTTTAAAAATTTTAGTGCAAAATTTTCAATTTTTGAAACATTTATTTGGGTTTACAGACACATGTAATTTTTACAATCGATTTAAAATCATATTTTTTGTAAAATTTGAATGAACATTTGAATGAATATATTCGGAAAACATTAGTATTTAAAGGCCACTTTTATGAAAGTCGTGTTAAAACTCTTTATTATCACTGATTTATTCTAAAATTATTAAGTTTTAGCATTATTTTCCAATTTTAGCCATTTCTAGCCGTTTTTTTTCCATAATCTAGCCACTTTTTCAGTTAAAGTTTTGGCAACCTTGAGTGATACTAATATTAATAAAATTTGTTGCTAATTTTAGCAAATAAATTTTACATCAATTGTAGCAAAATTTTTGTAATAATTTCATTGTACTACAAAACAGTACATATGCGTTGGTAAAATTGGCAAAAAATACCGCAAGACTCAAAGTAATTAAATTTGCCATAATAACAGCAACGTTTTCAGTACCCATTACTGACGTTTTTTATTGAGTGTAGTGTCTTCAAATGCTATAAAATTTTGCAAATTATACACAAAGCAGCAATAAAATCATTAAGGATATTCACGATGGTACATATGCATATTTGCTAATTTGCTGTGCAAATTGTAACATATCGTGAGCGTCTTTTTTAAGATCAATTGCATATTTGCTTTATGAGCTATTTTGTTCACTGCTGCTAACTTTTTTCCTAAAAATATCGCTAAATCAAACTAAAAAATCACTAGAAAATAGCTGAAAATGGTAAAATATCGCTAGATTTGACGAGAAAATAGAGATAGGAAATCAAAACTTAAACTACTCACCGATAGATGGCGCTGAAATTTAGTATTACCTGAGCAACTATTTAGTATCAGTTGAGCCTATATTTAAAAACTCAAAAACTGCTGAAAACTGCTCAATATAAGGAAGAAACAAACGCGGAATATATTCAAATAATAAAATTTGAAATATTTGTTTGAATTTTTTCCTTTGTTGTTTGTTATTATTTAAATTTAAATAAAAAAAGAAAATTGTCAAAATTTTTACAAAGTGCCATCTAGTGATAACGATTTTTTTATTACTTATTTTTTTGGTGATGCCATACCCCTGGAGAAAATAGCTAAATTGGCAACAGTGATTTTGTTTACTTCAAAAGTAAAAATAAATCGTATTTTTGAGAAAATTTGTGAATTATAAAAATAATAATAAAATAATAAATAAAAAAAAATTTTATGTTAATAAAAAATCACAAACAATTTTTTTATTTAATATCTTATTTTATAAATCATAATATGGCGGTTGATATGTTAAAAACAGATGTTTTGTTTTATTTGCAACTTAGCTTATATGCAAAGTGATTTTTGCTAAAGGTTTTTTTATTGCAAATGAAGAAAAATAAAGCAAATTGCAAGCATTTGCATCGTTTGCAATACCCATCGTGAGTACCCTTATTATTTTAAAATTTCATTTTTACACACTACCCTAGTGTTATAAAAATATCAAATATTTTCTTCGCGAAGGTTTCTTCAAAGAATTGTGAAAAATAAAAAATATAATAAAAGTATCACCATAAGTCTTACGAGAAGAATCTTTTGAATGTTTAATTTTTTTCTCATTCACATTTCTTTCATGAGACTATTAAAGAAGAGATTCATTTGAACCTTCATTATCAGTGTTGCCATTTCAGTACTTTTCGGGTATTTTTTGGTGCTTTTTTCCTTCCCGTACCCGGTGAAATTTTACAAATACCCGTTTATAAAAAGCGGGTATTTACAGTGCTTTTTCAGATTTCTGGCAGTGCTTTTAGTGCTTTTTGTACAGTTTATATTTTTGGTATTTGTTCTCCTTTTTTCAATTTTTCTTGAATTTTCTGTCAAAGTTGAAAAAATAATACGAAATATACAAAAAATACATTTTTTCGCAATGTTTGTAGTACAATTTTAATTAGCAACTTTGTTATATTTAAACTTCAAAATTTTGAAATATTAGTTTGGTGCTATTTTACCCCTTTTTTGGTTATTTTTTGAACCTTTTTTACACGATTTTACAAAGCTAAAATGTGTTTTTAAAATCTTGACTTAAATTTTTCAAAAAATTATTATCGTGCTTTTTTACCCCATTTTTGGTACATTTTTACCCTTTTTACCCGTTTTCACAATGCTCACGGTGCTTTCCTGCCTTCAAGAGTTGGCAACACTGTTCATTATCATTTTTAATCCTTATTTCTTTCTTTTCATGAAAAGAAAAACACTTCTTCGCTTCATTTTCAAAACGAGAGCAAATAGTTTACATTTCGTTTTTCAAATTATGAAAATAAACAAAGCCACCACACACTCACTAACACCATCATGAAAATGAGATAGGTAATGTAAAAGAAATGAACATAAATAAGAAAGAAACAAATTCTTAGTTTTTCTTTCGTGTACGTTGATACAAGAAAGAATAAAAATGAATACTTCATGGTGTGCAAATACGAACTCTGTATAAAATTAAAAAAAATTGTTAATTTTTATGTCTTAAATTGCAATTTGAGGCATTTAAATTTCGAGTGAAATTTTTTCCCGTGAAAAACAAGTTACGGTGCTTAACCAATAAATTATCGAAAACACCCAATTTATTTTCTGTTGTTGATATTTGTGTGAAGGTACTTACAAAAATCCCCGAGTACTTACAAACCCTTAACACAAACCGTCTTACTTTACCCAGGTTATAGCCGCATTGTAAGGGCTCACACGCCAATATACTTTGTAAGTACACACAAATATAGTGGCATGTAAGTTGGGAATGTTTTAAGTTTCATATACATTGTTATACAGATGTATCCCATATCATAAGTACACACAATGTGAAGTAGACGAAATCCATTACATTGTGTGAACTTACACGTTTTCCTAAAGGGACAATGTTATTTTATAGAGAAAGTATTCACTTTTCCAACCTGAAAAAATTCAAAGTTAAAATTTGACAAAAAATATTAAATTGCGTTTAGCCTAGAGGAAAAGCAATGGTAGGAATTTCCGAAAATCCGTCGACAGGGAATTTCAGCTTCCTAGTTTTAGCAGTTTGAGCAGGCTGTCAAGGGAGACACTTTTTCTTTTTTTGCCCTCCCTGTTGGAATTAGGCTGGAAGAGGAACCTAAGTACCGAATTTCAGCTTCCTAGTTCCAGTAGTTTGGACAGGTCGTTAAGGCACCACTTTCCCTTTTTGAGCCCCCATTTTATAACGACCCTATTCAAAATAGTATCTTTCTAATAAGTTAGCCCTTACTCCAGGGACCCACATTTTAAATTTCAGGTTTCTAGCCGAAGGGGTTTTTACAGGCCACCAGTGGAGGCTTTCTTCTTTTTGCCCCTTCCTTTAGGAATTTACAAAAATTCGATCTTCGCGGCTGTCTGCGATGGATGAGGAACATTCATACCAAATTTCAACTTCATTGCCTCAGCGGTTTGGTCAGGCCGTTATTGGGGTCATTTTTCCCTTTCAACCACCATTTTTACTATATTCCTGTTCCAAAATAGAAAAATTACGTTGCCGGTGAGTTAGTCCTCCTCCAAGGAATACATATTTAAAATTTTAGGTTGGCCAAAAGGGATTGGGCAGGCCGTCAAGGAGGAGACCCTACCCCTTACTTCCCGTTCCGGTAGGAATTTCCAAAAATCCCGTCTTAGCGCACGTCTATGCCGAATATCAAGGAACCTTGTTTTAGTGGAGATTTCCGTGGGGGGAGGAAAAAAAAGTACTTTTTTTTTAAATTGTATTTTTTTAAATGGTATTTTTTTAAATGGTACTTTTTGGAAAAAGTAAATGGTATTTTTTTAAATGGTACTTTTTTAGAAAAAGGTACTTTTTTTAGAAAAATGTACTTTTTTTAGAAAAATGTACTTTTTTTAAAAAAATTTACCACTTCCAAAAAAAGTACATTTTTCCAAAAAACATACATTTTTCCAAAAAATACCTTTTTCAAAAAAGTACCTTTTCCAAAAAAAGTACATTTTTTCCAAAAAAAATACATTTTTCCAAAAAAATACCTTTTTCAAAAAAAGTACAAATAAAGTACTTTGTAAAAACATTTCGCTTTTTCCAAAAAGTACCATTTAAAAAAATACCATTTAAAAAAATACAATTTAAAAAAAAAGTACTTTTTTTCCTCCCCCCACGGAAATCTCCACTAAAACAAGGTTTCTTTATGAAAAAGGTACTTTTTTTTGGACAACGGTACCTTTTTTGGAAAACGGTACTGTTTTTGAAATAAGTACTTTTTTGGAAAAATGTAGTTTTTTTGGAAAAAGGTACTTTTTTTTGTCCCATTTTTGCCCCTACCGATAAGAATTTCCAAATATGCCGTCCCAACGGACGTCTACACCTGCCGAGGAACCTACATACCAAATTTCAACTTCCTGCCTCCAGCGCTTTGGGCAGGCCGTCAAGGGGGGCCTTTTTCCCCTTTTTAACCCCCATTTTTACAACGTCCCTGTCCAAAATTCTAGAAAGTACTTTCCAGAAAAGTTAGCCCCTACTCCAAGGAACACATACCTTAAATTTCAGCTTTCTAGCCAAAGGGGTTTTGGCAGGCCGTCAAAGGGGAGACTTTCCCCCTTTTTGCCCGTTCCGGTGGGAATTTCCAAAATCCCGTCTTAGCGGACGTCTACGCAGAAAGAGGAACCTATATACCAAATTTCAACTTCCTAGCTTCAGTGGTTTGGGCTGGGCGATGTTGAGTCAGTCACTCACGTTATTCTTTTATAGAGATAACGGCAAATTTACTACATTTATCAGTTGATTTTTAACAGTTAAAAATAACTTCACATTGCAGTTATATTTTTATAAAAAAAATCACACATCTAAGCAAAAGTTGCCCATTTAAAATATTTTTAGTGCTTTTTTGTATTATTTCAAAGAGATCGCCAATGCTTTGGCATTAGCTTTTATCTAGAAAATCAATACTTCAAATCTTTTTCCTCATGTATTAATATGTACTGTACAAGAGTATGTTGTATAAAAAATAGATAAAGTTGAACTTTTATTAGGATTTTTTTTTACAATATGTGCGATATTTACGAATACAAAAAAATTTGTTTCGAAAAAACCTGCCGCTTTATGAAATATTTTAAAGAAAGAGTTTTTAATATTTCAATAGCTTTAGAAAGGAAAATGAACTAAAGTTGTTAAAGAGCCGTTTACATTATAGAATTGAGTCATACGATTCCAATCATAGCACTGGGAATATAATCCTAATTAAAATATTAATTGTGAGAGAGCTCATTTAAAAGAGATAGATTTGTGTACGCAAATCTTATGAGAGAGAATGATTTTTTTAAAATGTCTAAAAATAAGAAATCCGATAACTGTCGATATGACTGTCACAAAAATCGTATGACTGCCAAATAAATCTTAAGAATATGTTTTTTTTGACAGATCCTAAAGCTCAATCCTATAATGTGAACTACCGTTAAGTAAAAAATTTTTTACAAAAAATGTGTACGTTTTTGGCACACAATGAAAAAAGTCTTGACACCTCTGGCCTAGTGTATGTATTTCTGCAAAATCTTTGTTTTAGTTTAATTAAGTAAATTTTTTTTATGAATTCCAAACATTGACTTAATCCAAACCATTCATAAAATTTGTTGGGATTTAAATATTTTTTATTCATTTGCTAAAAAACAAACACAATTTTTTACATTTATACGAGTATTAGTTTATTTTTTTTTGTAAATATTTACTGTTCTTCATTAATACATATAGCAATTTAGCAATGAACTTGAAATTAATAGAAAATATTCAAAACAACCCTGTAATAAGTAGCGTTTGTTTTTATGTTTACTTTTCAAATTGATTGGGTCATGTATCAGGGGTATGGCTTTACCAAAAAAGTTATACCGCAATCGTTATAACTATGGTTTAATTATAAAAAGTTTGCTACGTGAACGTTTTTCTCACCTGCACTAGAAAAGGGCTTTTCAACCTTTTTTGCTAGCGCACCACAAAATTCACGGCAGTGTACACACTAAAAAAATATTGTGAACAAACAACAAAAAAAAAAAAAAAAACAAAAATATTTAATAGTAGTAGTAGTATTCTTTTTTTTCATAATGCAGCAATATATATATTACAAAAATCAATAATTGGTGTTCAAACATTCGACCATGACTTATGTCGTCGGTCGGCAAATCTTAAATAAATTACGTGCTGTGCAAAAATATTACAAATTTTTAATAATTAAATTCATGTATAAGCATATTCCTATAATTTATATAGTGTTTTATAAAATTAGCTAACGCCTTCCATTCTATTATTTTACCATCAAGTGTTTTCAAAACTTCTTCCTCTTCAAGTAAAACTTTTCCGAAATAAAACATTCTAAATTCCCTAAAAGCTGAACAACGGCCCAAAAAAGGTACTAAATTCTCTTCTTCGAACATATTGCAAATTGAGCATAAAATCGATATATCATCCTGATTATTCTGATATCTGGTGGCATTTAGTTTTATTAGATCACACCTCATCTTAAAAATCCACATTATATCATCTCGACTGCTAACTTCAGTTAAGTACGTTTGACCTATCATTGGGTCCAAATTTTTATAAATTCTGTTTATTTGTATTTTGCTTATCAACAGTTGACCGTAATATTTATTTCTTAAAGCTTGCAAGAGATTTTTTCGGTTTTCATTCCATTGCTCCTTAGTGGTAAGATTTTCTGACCAATTAATATTATACTCTGCCCCTATTGTATTGAGGTCTTTTACCCATAAAAGCTGATGTTGTAGTAATTTTCGTGTTAATGTATGTGGTAGTCTATCTTCGCTGAAATCAAATAGGGTTCTGGTGATATACCTAAGGTGTAGATCTAGCGTGAAAAGATGTCCATGTTCCATTCCTGTTTCCAACATTAACGCATACGTTGGTGTAAAGTTCGGTAGTTTAAGTAACTTTTTCATAAAATAAATTTGAAGCTTGTCTACTTCTTCAAATAACGAAAAACCCCATACTTGCGCCCCGTATGTTTGAATTGACCTGCATATTGCCAAAAATAATTTCCATTTGGACTTAAGAGACACATTTCGCTTGCTTAGAAAATTATTCCATGTAATATTAATGCTATTTCTTGCTGCTACGTTTCTATTTTCCACATGTTTTCTGAAAATCATTTTCGGTGTAAATATAACCCCTAGATAACAGTATTCAGACGCTTTCTTTATCTCTGCCACCTTTTCTAAAAACCATGATTTCGGACTTGTTTAAATTTACCTCAACATTCCACATTTTACAATATTCTTCAAGTCTGTATATCATTTTCTGCATCACTTGTATGTTGTCAGCCAGGATCACTATATCGCCTGCATACATGAGTAGCCGTATGTTCAAGTTGTCTAACTGTATTCCACCTTCCAAGTGCTCATACAAATCATTTAGATATATTGCAAACAGTAATGGTGAGAGTAAATATCCCTCTTTTACACCTGATTCTGTAGAAAAACTTTTAGAGAGCTCGCTGCCTGTCCATACTACGGATTTGGTATTGCTGTAAACATTTTCTATAAACTTAACCAGCTTTGTTGACACACCGATTGTATGCAGTTTATAAATTAATGCTTTGCGAGACACTTTATCGAAAGCTGCCTTAAAGTCTACAAAAAATGCATACGTTTTCTTATTCTTCGCAAAGTTTATGTGAACAATGGAGAAGAGGTTGTAAATATTATCTGATGTGGAATAATTTTTTCGAAACCCAGCTTGATATTCGTTTAAAACCTTGTTCCGTTCTGTCCATTCTGTTAGTCTTTCTGTAATCAAAACCCATCATTACTTTTGGTAGACAATTCATAAAGGATATTCCCCGGTAGTTACTTGGAACCGTGTTGTCCCCCTTTTTATGTATGGGGAATATAATACTTTGTATAAAGGAAGCATCCACTTTACAACTATCATACAGAACATTGCTGCTTTTTGCCACTTCCGCTAATAGTTCATCTGGGGCATTTTTTAAAAATTTATACGGAATGCGATCTTCTCCAGGTGCCTTATTCAATTTTGTTTTAGCCAACATATTCTTTATCTCGCTCATTGTAATTGTTTTATCTAAGTCTTCATCACTTCTATATAGAAAAGCATATTGGAAATCTAATGACATTTGTGGTGGATTCAATAAGTTTTGAAAATATGTCCTTAGCTCATCTGCTGGTATTGATATGCTGGGTAAAATATCTTCATTTCGTATTTCTTTTGCGATTTTCCACCAATCTTTGCTATTTTTAACCTTTTCTATTCTTATATCAAGTTGCTGGTAATAATATATTTTAGCTTCACGACACACTTCTTTATAGCTTCGATTTGCCTTTAAATATTTTGCTCTATTTTCGTCGTTGCAATTATTTCTAAAGTTTTGCAAAAGTGTAAATGATAATCTTCTTGCATTGTAACATTGCCTGTTATACCATTTTTGTTTCCGTGTAAATCTAGGCTCTACTTTATGCATCTTGTTGTATACTTCTTGTATTATATTGGTAATGTCTCCAAATACGAAACTATCGTGTTGTTGTTTCTTATTTTGCAATGTTTTTTTTTCACTTTTGTTTGGTACTCCTCCCGTTTACGTTGATTACATTGTAATTTTGGTAGCAAATTTAGTTTTTTCTCGCTATTTTGTGTGTCGTTGATTTTAAACGAAAGAACTATTGGTAGGTGATCAGACTATGACTTTTCGTCTACATAAAACTTTTGAATATTCATAAGTAAGTCCATGTCACAAGAGGTCAATTTCCCCCTCCTATGACAACGCCATGTAAAAGTGACCACTCTATTTCATATAAAGGGGCGAGTTTGGTGACAGTTTGTTAAAATTTCCCGTAGGGTAATTACAAAATGAAATGATTAACCCCAGGTCTGCTGGAGATCTTATAATTTCGATAAATCTTCCATTACTTTTATCCAGATATATCATGACAGTGCAATAAATATGAAAAAATTTTTCTTTTAATTAAGTAATTTTAAAATAAAGTTAACAACACTGAAATTTTAAAGTTAATAGGATTATGATATACAACCAAGATATAAGAAATTAGTCAAGTGTACGTTATAATATAGAGAATTTCGTATTAAAGCTTCAGTGCTGTTAATGTTATGGGTGCGTAAGCCATTTTTGACTCATGCTCCTAAACAAAAACAAATTACTCACGCACGAGCATTTCGTTTCTTACTCAGCACACATGAGTATATTAAAAACTTACAATTAGAAAATTCTCACGCAAAACAGTAAAAATTACTAAAAACATATGATGCAAAAAATAAACTTACACACGAATCATGCACGGGTTATTCTTGCTCACGCTCACGCACGAATCACTTAAGTATAGTAATTATTACTTACGATCACGTGTAAATAACGTGACACAAGAACATTTCGTGTCACGAGCCAATCCCTACTAATTACTAAATCTAAAACTAGTTCAAAATCATTGGAACCAAATATAATATAATACGGTTTTATATGGACCTTATATATTTTTATATAAAATCACTTTGAAAAAATTGCCTATGTGGAATGATATATAATTATAGATGATTTTATAAAGAACGTTATACCCATATATAAGGTTCATATTCGTCAATATATAATCATAACTAACACAAATTATAAAATATTTCTTATATCGTTAGCTGAAATGCAAAACCACGTAACTAACAAAAAATACAAAATCGGTTTTTTGATCGATTATGATGCATATCAACGAGGTCCACGTCTTCTCCAATTTTTACTGTCATATAATAAAAATTAGACATATTATTAGCGAAAATCGAAAGCATGTAACTACATACTTGTTGCTTGAAAATTGTAAAAAATTGTTTCTCCTGTAAAATAGTAAAAATGTTAGTTACGTGGTTTTGCATTTCAGCTAACGATATGGAACCATATAGTTTTATAGTATTATGTATAGTGTCATACTAAATTATATATAAACGTATATGTAATTATATCTTTTATATGTTACTTTGTGTACTTATATATAGCACATACATATATATGGAGGCCAGCATGTAATAATATAAAATCCATATTAAAATCTCACGATTAAAAAAGTTTTGATATAACCATATATTATTAAAAGCATATGTGGCCATATGTAACTATAAGTTACTATATGCAATTACATAAAAAAATATATGATTATATCAAAACTTTTTTACTCGGGCGAGTAAAAAAGTTTTGATATAATCATATATTATTTTATGTAATTTCATATATTAACTTATAGTTACATTATGTATTGACGCATATGAACCCATATATAACTTAGTATGGTTTCATATATCGTTAGCTGAAATGCAAAACCACGTAACTAACATTTTTACTATTTTACAGGAGAAACAAAAAATGTTATATATTTAAAAATAAATGGAGTTTTGGTAATCAAATATCGCAGATTTTCTAAATATAGACTGATTAATTCACTTCTGGAATAAAAGTAATAATTTATTAACGTTTCAAAGAGTTAAGTTAGTTATGCGCTTTTGAACTCGTATTTTCTTAAACAAAAACACGTAACTACAATGAATTTTTTTTAAGTTTCAAGGAAAATTTTGTTTTGCATTCATAAAATGTAGAATAAAAGAAGTTGTTCTCTTGTTATTTAATATATCGCTTTATATATTTATTATTTTTTTTTAAATATGAAAATAAAAAATGATTTACAAAAGCAAAAGATAATTAACAACAATAACTACAATACAAATAAAGGAAAAAATTAAACCTTTACTTCTCAAATGGAATTTCATTGTAATAATAATGACAATCGGGTGGAAGAAATGGTTTAAGGTCCTGAAGATGTTGCCATTTTTTGCTTGAAATTTTTATTTTTTGTAAATGCAACTTCAAAGTTTCAAACGCTTTTAATTTGTTTCCAATTCTTTGTGGAAATTCCTTAAACTCATCTGTTGCACTTAATTTAAAATAAATTACTCCAGAGGGATCATACGCTAATA
The DNA here is from genome assembly GCA_949987735.1 of Leucophora obtusa. Taxonomy (NCBI): domain Eukaryota; kingdom Metazoa; phylum Arthropoda; class Insecta; order Diptera; family Anthomyiidae; genus Leucophora; species Leucophora obtusa. The sequence goes on from OX465298.1 coordinate 100,230,894, forward strand.
CACGAATCATATTGACTGTGGGATCTCCAAAAAAAAAAATTTATTATAATTAACAAAGTAAAAATTTCAAACTATAATCACTATAATTATGAGAAAATAGGACTACTAGGGGAGGGGAGCGTAGTAGCACTATCCGCTAGTGAAATATAAAAATTCAAATCCTACTATGAATAAATAAAATTCAATAGAAATAAATATGTGTTAGTTACAATTTTCAAGCAACAAGTATGTAGTTACGTGCTTTCGATTTTCGCTAATAATATGTCTAATTTTTATTATATGACAGTAAAAATTGGAGAAGACGTGGACCTCGTTGATATGCATCATAATCGATCAAAAAAGCGATTTTGAATTTTTTGTTAGTTAAGTTGTTTTGCATTTCAGCTAACGGTATACAATATTTCATGCTTTCTTTTATATATAATGATATAACGTTCTTTATAAAATCATCTATAATTATATATCATCCCACATTAGCAATTTTTTCAAAGTGATTTTATATAAAAATATATAAGGTCGTTTTAAAACCGTATTGTATTAAATGTGGTTCCATATTAAAAATGATTTTGAACTAGTTTAAGATTTAGTAATTACTAACGATTGGCGCATGACACGATCGTGAGTGAAGTTATTCACAAGTGATCGTGAGTAATAATTACTATACCAAAGTAATTCACGCGTGAGCGTGAGAATATATAATTCGTACGTGAGCGTGAGTAAGAATATATAACCCGTGCATGATTCGTGTGTGAGTTTATTTTTTGCCTCATATGTTTTTAAAAATTTTTACTGTTTTGCGTGAGAATTTTCTGATTGTGAGTAAGTTTTTAATATATTCATGTCTGCGTGCGTAAGACACGAAATGCTCGTGCGTGAGTAATTTGTTTTTGTTTAGGAGCGTGAGTCAAAATGGCTAACGCGCCCATAAAATTAACAATACTGAAGCTTTAATATGGAATTCTCTATACTATAACGCTCTGTAACGACAGAAGTCGCTCCACTCGTTTCTGTCTACACACGTTGCAATTTATCCCGGGCAATTCCCAAACACCCCTCGCAGTTTTTCTGGATAATTATGAAACGGCCCTCGATAAAGCGCAGCATCACAGAACTCGAGATCAGTTGCTGGCAGCCGCCAAAGGGTTCACAAGGTATTACTAATCATATTCTCTATTTATAGCTCTTGGATACTTTTCCTGACAAGGACGTGTGCCACATCCACTGAATATCCTTCGAGGTCCTGCGAATATCCTTCGAGGTCCTGCGAATATCCTTCGAGGTCCTGCAAATATCCTTCGAGGTCCTGCGAACATCCTTCAAAGTCCTGTGAATATCCTTCGAGGTCCTGCGGATATCCTTCGAGGTCCTGCGAATATCCTTCGAGGTCCTGCGAATATCCTTCGAGGTCCTGCGAATATCCTTCGAGGTCCTGCGTATATCCTTCGAGGTCCTGCGAATATCCTTCGAGGTCCTGCGAATATCCTTCGACACTTCCCACCGTATCCTTGAACATTTACTAGCAGAAGGCGTGCCGTTCGTCGGTCACTTCCCACCGTATCCTTGAACATTTACTAGCAGGAGGTGCGCCGTTCGTTGGTCACTTCCCACCGTATCCTTGAGCATTTACTAGCAGGAGGCGTGCCGTTCGTTGGTCACTTCCCACCGTATCCTTGAACATTTACTAGCAGGAAGCGTGCCGTTCGTTGGTCACTTCCCACCGTATCCTTGAACATTTACTAGCAGGAGGCGTGCCGTTCATTGGTCACTTCACACCGTATCCTTGAACATTTGCTAGCAGGAGGCGTGCCGTTCGTTGGTCACTTCCCACCGTATCTTTGAACATTTGCTAGAAGGAAGCGTGCCGTTCGTTGGTCACTTCCCACCGTATCTTTCAACACTTGCTAGAAGGAAGCGTGCCGTTCGTTGGTCACTTCCCACCGTACCTTTGAACATTTGCTAGAAGGAAGCGTGCCGTTCGGTGGCCACTTCCCACCGTATCTTTGAACATTTGCTAGAAGGAAGCGTGCCGTTCGTTGGTTACATCCCACCGTATCTTTGAACACTTGCTAGAAGGAAGCGTGCCGTTCGTTGGTCACTTCCCACCGTACCTTTGAACACTTGCTAGAAGGAAGCGTGCAGTTCGTTGGTCACTTCCCACCGTATCTTTGGACATTTGCTAGAAGGAAGCGTGCCGTTCGTTGGTCACTTCCCACCGTATCTTTGAACACTTGCTAGAAGGAAGCGTGCCGTTCGTTGGTCACTTCCCACCGTACCTTTGAACACTTGCTAGAAGGAAGCGTGCCGTTCGTTGGTCACTTCCCACCGTATCTTTGGACATTTGCTAGAAGGAAGCGTGCCGTTCGTTGGTCACTTCCCACCGTATCTTTGAACATTTGCTAGAAAGAAGCGTGCCGCTCGTTGGTCACTTCCCACCGTATCTGTGAACATTTGCTAGAAGGAAGCGTGCCGTTCGTTGGTCACTCCCCACCGTATCTTTGAACATTTGCTGGCAGGAAGCGTGCCGTTCGTTGGTCACTTCCCACCGTATCTTTGAACATTTGCTAGAAAGAAGCGTGCCGCTCGTTGGTCACTTCCCACCGTATCTGTGAACATTTGCTAGAAGGAAGCGTGCCGTTCGTTGGTCACTCCCCACCGTATCTTTGAACATTTGCTGGCAGGAAGCGTGCCGTTCGTTGGTCACTTCCCACCGTATCTTTGAACAGGAGGCGTACCGTTCGTTAGAAGGACGTAGAATCCCCGTGCACCCAGCAATATTAGATCTAACAAGAGCAAACCGCATCTCTCTCTATCCACTTTATTAAGTTTAGCATTAGGTGTTTCGTAATTAGATATAAGTGAATCAATAAATTGAATTTTTATAAAGTTTTAACAACGCCTTTTCTCTCTGTCACTGAACAAAATAAATTCCTGTGACGAACCCTACCTCCGCGAGCTTACCCCAGAAAACGGAGGAAAACTCGTCGTTACAGCACACTTTACTGATCTCTTATATCTTGGTTGTATATCACAATCCTATTAAGTTAAAAATTTCAGTGTTGTTAACCTTATTTTAAAATTACTAAAAACAAAGAAAAATTTGTTCATGTTTAATGCACTGTCATGGTAAATCTGGATAAAAGTAATGGAAGATTTATCGAAATTATAGGATATCCAGTAGACCTGGGGGTTAATCATTACATTTTGTAATTAATTACACATTCATTTACACAATTACATGTAATTGTAATTGAAAAAAACTCAATTACAATTACAAATTATTTGTAATTGTAATTCAAAAAAGAACAATTACAAGTAATTTGTAATTACAAAATGTCAATTACATAATGACAAAAAGCACAAGTTAGGGGTAAGCCCAACATGACGTATTCTTTTTATACGCATCCGTGCCTATGCAACCTATCCCAGTCAGATTTTTCTACAAAATTTTAACAAAAAACACTTTTTAATTCTAAATGTAATTGAAATTTGTAATTGAAATCACTTGCAATTACAATTACTAGTAATTTGTTTTCCTCAGGTCTGATCTCCAGATATTGTATATCTTTTTTTATTTAAAAATATAATTTTGTATATTGTTAGATATGGTCATATATATTATGGTAAAAATATAGGGTCAATATTTAGGTATAATTGTATCAAACTATGTTCACTTTTATAACATTTTATATAATTTTATACACAAAGATATAGTTTTATGTAATTGGATGAAGACAAAAATCTGATACAATTGTTTCAAATTGCATAAAATTGTATCAAATTGTACCAAATTGTATACAATTGTATACAATTCGATACAATATGATACAATAAGACGTTCTCATTTTTCGGATATACATAATTATATCTAATTACATAAAAGATTATATATAATTAAATATAACTTTATATGGCTCCATATCATTTTTTTTTACTTGGGCGGGTATACATTTTTTTGTGTTTTTAGATTTATGTTCTGCTTATGCTTGTAAGAAGCTTCCCGTACAAATTGAAATCCTTTGTAGGAACATAGTTCGAAACGTATTCTTGAATTTAAAGAATTTCAAGATTATTGCAGTGTAGAGCCACATAAAATATTAGGCATTTCTGGAAAGTCACAGATTTTATATGCAGAAAACTTCAGGTATTCATCAACAAATGCCTGCGACGAATTTGTAAAATATTTTGGCCTCACACTATCTCCAACGAAGAATTATTGAGAATGACAAACGGGCCAATAATTATAGAAATAAAACGCCGAAAGTGGCGGTGGATAGGCCATACTTTGCGTAAACCCTACAACGTTATTGCAAAAATGGCCTTTGAATGGAACTCTCAAAACTCAAGACGTCAAGGAAGACCCTTTACAACGTGGATAAGATCTATTCATGCTGAAGATCGATCTAGGGGAGCATGGCAGCAGATCAAACTATTGGCGCAAGATAATTCATTTGTAATATTTAAAGCCACATTTGGCCAATAAATTTAATACTAAAAATATCAATAAAAACACCAAATATTCCCAGTAAAATTTTTACAATCGGTAGCCAACCACACCTATTCTACAACTGGTTCCACGGCAACCGATTCCATGGAACTGGAACTAAAATGTATTGTTAAGGCTCCATGTAAGTCCCTCGCATACCCAAAAGAAATATGTTAATAAAATTTGTTGCAATGTTAATACATTTTATCGCTTAAAACAGACCCATGAAGAGGTTGGTTAACAGAGGTTGAGTATCCTACAATCCCTTACTCGTTGTTTATACACAAAAAGATCTATAAATGTCACCTGCTTTAAATGTCGATATGCCTTAATTGTCACTATGCCTTGAAAGTCGTAAAATCAAACTAAATAATTCTTAGTGACAAAAAATATATTTAGCGTGTTTTTTAATCACCTGGATTTAGAATTTTTCATACAAAAAATGGATTTATTAAATCCAAAAAAAGCTGGATTTATTAAATCCACAATAAAAGCCAAAATATATGAAACAGCCTATTAATTTCATGTCAGAAAAAAATACGAATGAAAATTAAAAGAGAAACAAAAAAATTGAAAAACTAACAAATAAAAGGTTTTTATTAATTTTTTTTAATGAAATATGTTTAGAAAAAAAACTACACCTCGCCAAATACATATTTTCCATCTTAGACATGGAGAAATAGCTCAAATAGAAATGGCAATTTTTCACTCTACTGTAAGTAATTTAATTAAATCCAATTAGTAATATTAAATATTGCAATGAAATTTTTCAATTGTGTAAAAATATAAATTAAAGTGATAAAACTGAAAAGGCAGACTGTCTATCGCTGTTTTATATAAAATATAATTAAAACTTAAAAGTTAAAGTAAAATCATCATCATCGAATTCGGTATTAAAAATTAGGGTGAAAGAAGTGCCGGATAGAAAATTCTTTTTAAAATAGGGAGAATCTAACCCCAACTGTTGAGCATTTTTAGAACTACTTTTTAGATTTATTAAATCGAAGTGATTAGAAAATACGGCTATTATTCAGTTTCGCAATGAAATCGCTGTATAAGTTTTCGAATGAAATTTTTGCACCATGAAACCTTTTTCGCATTCCGCCATTAATTTGCAATTTTTTAAGTGCAGATTTTTAAAATTCATAACCTAGGGACCATAATACCCATATCTCATACCAAAGTTTGGTAATTAGTTTGCAAAAAAAAAAATTGAAAAAAAAATTTGCAAAAAGAAAAATTTTTGCATTAAAGTATTCTTTTGCAGAATATAAATTGCTGATTAGGTTTCTTAATTATTTTTTTGTATCATGAAGGCTTTTTTCGCATTCCGCCATTATTTTGCAATTTTTTGAGTGCGGTTTTTAAATATCATATCATATCATATCATATCATTTTTTTTTACTTGGGCGGGTATACATTTTTTTGTGTTTTTAGATTTATGTTCTGCTTATGCTTGTAAGAAGCTTCCCGTACAAATTGAAATCCTTTGTAGGAACATAGTTCGAAACGTATTCTTGAATTTAAAGAATTTCAAGATTATTGCAGTGTAGAGCCACATAAAATATTAGGCATTTCTGGAAAGTCACAGATTTTATATGCAGAAAACTTCAGGTATTCATCAACAAATGCCTGCGACGAATTTGTAAAATATTTTGGCCTCACACTATCTCCAACGAAGAATTATTGAGAATGACAAACGGGCCAATAATTATAGAAATAAAACGCCGAAAGTGGCGGTGGATAGGCCATACTTTGCGTAAACCCTACAACGTTATTGCAAAAATGGCCTTTGAATGGAACTCTCAAAACTCAAGACGTCAAGGAAGACCCTTTACAACGTGGATAAGATCTATTCATGCTGAAGATCGATCTAGGGGAGCATGGCAGCAGATCAAACTATTGGCGCAAGATAATTCATTTGTAATATTTAAAGCCACATTTGGCCAATAAATTTAATACTAAAAATATCAATAAAAACACCAAATATTCCCAGTAAAATTTTTACAATCGGTAGCCAACCACACCTATTCTACAACTGGTTCCACGGCAACCGATTCCATGGAACTGGAACTAAAATGTATTGTTAAGGCTCCATGTAAGTCCCTCGCATACCCAAAAGAAATATGTTAATAAAATTTGTTGCAATGTTAATACATTTTATCGCTTAAAACAGACCCATGAAGAGGTTGGTTAACAGAGGTTGAGTATCCTACAATCCCTTACTCGTTGTTTATACACAAAAAGATCTATAAATGTCACCTGCTTTAAATGTCGATATGCCTTAATTGTCACTATGCCTTGAAAGTCGTAAAATCAAACTAAATAATTCTTAGTGACAAAAAATATATTTAGCGTGTTTTTTAATCACCTGGATTTAGAATTTTTCATACAAAAAATGGATTTATTAAATCCAAAAAAAGCTGGATTTATTAAATCCACAATAAAAGCCAAAATATATGAAACAGCCTATTAATTTCATGTCAGAAAAAAATACGAATGAAAATTAAAAGAGAAACAAAAAAATTGAAAAACTAACAAATAAAAGGTTTTTATTAATTTTTTTTAATGAAATATGTTTAGAAAAAAAACTACACCTCGCCAAATACATATTTTCCATCTTAGACATGGAGAAATAGCTCAAATAGAAATGGCAATTTTTCACTCTACTGTAAGTAATTTAATTAAATCCAATTAGTAATATTAAATATTGCAATGAAATTTTTCAATTGTGTAAAAATATAAATTAAAGTGATAAAACTGAAAAGGCAGACTGTCTATCGCTGTTTTATATAAAATATAATTAAAACTTAAAAGTTAAAGTAAAATCATCATCATCGAATTCGGTATTAAAAATTAGGGTGAAAGAAGTGCCGGATAGAAAATTCTTTTTAAAATAGGGAGAATCTAACCCCAACTGTTGAGCATTTTTAGAACTACTTTTTAGATTTATTAAATCGAAGTGATTAGAAAATACGGCTATTATTCAGTTTCGCAATGAAATCGCTGTATAAGTTTTCGAATGAAATTTTTGCACCATGAAACCTTTTTCGCATTCCGCCATTAATTTGCAATTTTTTAAGTGCAGATTTTTAAAATTCATAACCTAGGGACCATAATACCCATATCTCATACCAAAGTTTGGTAATTAGTTTGCAAAAAAAAAAATTGAAAAAAAAATTTGCAAAAAGAAAAATTTTTGCATTAAAGTATTCTTTTGCAGAATATAAATTGCTGATTAGGTTTCTTAATTATTTTTTTGTATCATGAAGGCTTTTTTCGCATTCCGCCATTATTTTGCAATTTTTTGAGTGCGGTTTTTAAAAATTTTTAACCTTAGGACTATAATTGCCATATCTTATGCCGAAGTTTGGTGGTTAGTATGCAAAAAGTTTCGCGAAAAAAAATTTTGCAAAAAGGAAAATTTTTCCATCAACATATTCGTTTGCAGAATGTAAATCGCTGACTGAGTTTTTTAACTTATTTTTTGTACCATAAAGCTTTTTTTCGCGTTCCGCCTTTATTTTTAAATTTTCTAAGTGCGGATTTTTAAAATTCATAATCTAGTGACTATAATACCGAATATCTCATATCAAAGTTTGGTTGTTAGTTTGCAAAAAAAATTCGCGAAAAAAATTTTACGAAAACAAAAATTTTTGCATCAATGTATTCGTTTGCAGAATGTAAATTGCTGATTAGGTTTTTTAATTAATTTTTTTACCATAAAGCTTTTTTGCGTTCCGCCATTATTTTGCAAATTCTTAAGCGCGGTTTTTTTAAATTCACAATCTAGGGACTATAATACCTACATATATCCTATACCAAAATTATCTGGTTAAATTGGAAAAACAAAAAAAAAATTGTGAAAAACTATTTTTCCAAAAAGGAATAGTTTTGCATCTATATATACTATACATTAGAGGCCAGTATGAATGTTTTGCAAGACATTCACAAAACATTTTTTTATACAACACCAAAATATTTTTTTTTTGTTTTCTGTTTTATTTATTTTTTTTTGTAATGATCTGAATTTTAACATCTTGTAAATAACTACAAATAAGTAAAATGGTCAATTTTTGTTATATTTAGTATAAAAAATCGTCAAATCTCTCATCAGCGCATGCAAGAGAATGTTTTGTAAGACATTCATTCAGCCCTCTACTATACATACATATTAGAGTGTTTTTTTTGGTTTTTGTTTTTGATTTTCGGATATCATAACTTTTTAGAAGGTTTTTGCGCCAATAAAAATAATGGCGTTTTTATTTTTGAAAAATTCCAACTCCTTCTACCCCCTCTCGGCGGCTAAAATCGCGAATTTTGGTTACCTTACTTTGTAGAACAGAAACCGCTAAATATATTTAAACCTGACTTCACGAATCGATTCTCAATGAAAAATTAGGCTTATAGGCAGTTTTTTCCCCTTTTATAATGCACCGGATAGCCATTAGGGTGGTCGGAAAAAATGGATTTTTTTTATTCTTTCATTTTAATTATTTTTTCGTATACACATTTAAAGAGGATACTTACTTAAGAAAAATTGTATACTATACTTATTTCTATTACCACCCGTTAAAAAGTTATTATTCCTTAAACTTTCATTTTTACATACCCTGCCTGCCCAAACCGCTGGAGCTACGAAGTTGAAATTTGGTATGAAGGTTCCTCCTCTGTGGTAGACATCCACTAAGGGATTTTTGGAAATTCCTACAGGGAGGGGCAAAAAGGGGACAAGAAAAAAGAGCTTTTTCCAAAAAAAAGTACCTTTCACCAAAAAAAAAGTACCATTTTCAAAAGAAAGTACCTTCTCTCAAAAAATTTAAACCTCCAGAAATATTCAATCAACAAACACCGAACAACTTGTTGTTACTTGCAAATAAATTTAAGGCTTAATAACTTTTTAACGGGTGGTAATAAAAATAAGTATAGTATACCATTTTTCTCATGAAAGAATCCCCTTTAATTGTGTATATTAAAAAAATAATAAAAATTAAAGAATAAAAAAATCGATTTTATCCGACCACCCTAATGGCTATCCGGTGCATTGTAAAAGCGTAAAAAAACTGCTTATAAGCCTAATTTTTCATGTAGAATCGATTCGTGAAGTCAGATTTTAAATATATTTAGCGGTTTCTGTTCTGCAAAGTAAGGTACCCAAAATTTATAGGCACAAAAACCTTCTAAAAAGTTATGATATCCGAAAATCTAAAATTCAAAAACACTCTAATATATATATATATATATCATTGGATGTAGAAATGTGGCCATATGAATGTTGTTTTAAGAATTTTTACAAAATTTATATGTAAATAATTGTAATCAGAAAAAACTAAGAAAAACGTTTTAAAACGTTTTATTTTGTTTTTTCCTCAATACAAAATAAAACGTTTTTTTTTTGTTTTTTCCTCAATACAAAAATAAAAATAATTCTCAACTTTCCTGAAAATATCAGTACGGATATTTTTTAAATTTTGTTTTCGAAAAGAAAACAAAAAATTTAAAAATTGATGAAAACAAAATATCCATCAAGAAAAATAAATTCATTTGTACACAAGTGATTTTTTTTATTGAGAAAAAAAACAAAATAAAACGTTTTAAAAGTATTAATATCGGGTTGTGAATAACTAATTTATTTTGAACAAAATTCATTTACGTTGCCACATAGTTCAGCTGTTGCCGAAAGAAAATTTTTTATTTTTTTTATTTTTTATTTTAAAACTATTAGTAATAATATAATGCAATCAAAAGAATTGTGAAAAAACCAAAATCATTTCCACTATGTGTGGTCTGCCAAAGAGAAGTTTTAACCTTAAAGCACCGTAAGTTTTTTTTCACGTGGAAAAATTTCACTCGAACTTTAAATGCCTCAAATTGCAATTTAATTTAAACAAATGAACAATTTTTTAATTTTATAACAAAGACACAATCAAAATAAACACAAAATGTAACTTTTTCCCAAGAAAAATAATAGTCTTGTACATTAAATTTGCGTGAAAACAAACTTTACACAATTTTCACGTGAAACTGATTGTCGTGAAAAATCATTTTTTTTATATAGAGTATAACAGTTTTTTCACGTGAAACTCAAACAACTTACTGTGCTTAAGCACTTAAGTTGTTTTTCATGTGGAAAAATTTCACTCGAACTTTAAAAGCCTCAAATTGCAATTTAATTTATAAAAAATAACAATTTTTAATTTTATAACAAAGGCACAATCACAATAAATACAAAATGTCACTTTTTTACAAGAAAAATAATAGTCTTGTATATTAAATTTGCGTGAAAACAAACTCAACACAATTTTCACTTGAAACTCATTGTCGTGAAAAATTAGTTTTTTTATATGGAGTATAACAGTTTTTCACTTGAAACTCAAACAACTTACGGTGCTTAAGAGTTTAATCACAACTGGGTCGATTGTCGACCGACGACAGCAAAAGTCGTGGCGATTAAATTAAATTCAGAGACAATCGACAATCGACGGTCGACATTTTTGACGTTTAAAAAAAAGGAAAGCAAAACAAGAATATGGTTGTATTTGTTTCACCACAATTCTTCACCAATTCAATTGGTCTTTCATTAATTCTTGTTGTTTTACATTTTATTGTATTTAATTTTGCTTTTTTGCGGTAAATTATGTATTTTAAATTTCAATTATATTTATTCTGTCAAAAAATAAATATTTTGTAAACAAAGTACCAATTTTTGCAGCTCTAATACGAATTTCTAACAACTCTGTTCTAATGGCAATCTTTAATTAGTTAAAAATATGGCAACAATTTCACAAATATTTTGAGTGTGTATTAGTTTGTCATCAAGAAAATAGAATAGATTCTATTACGACGACAAATCGCCGGACGACATGGCGACATTTGGCTTTCCATACAAAATATATGAAAAAGCACATGTCGTTGTCGTTTTGGACCCAGTTCTGATTAATCTCTTATACTCGTAGAATACTTTTTTTATACCTTAAATACACAGTGATGAATTTTACCTGAAACTAATTTGTTGACTATTTGGAATGAAATTACATTTAAGGTTTTTAGTTATTAACGGTGGGGGTCTTACTGAAGGTTTTAGAGTTAACTAATAGCTAATCCAAAAATTCGTTGTTGTTTAGTGTACAATTTTTTGTTTTTTTCCTATTTTTACCCCTAAATTCATAAACGCTTTGTAAAATTATAGGAGGCTTATTGAACAAATTTTGTATGAAAATTTCGTTTTGTAAACCTCCTATAACTTTACAAAGTGTTTATGAATTGAGCGGTTAATATTTAAGTTAAAGTTAAACCTACAGTATGGGACCCACCGTTGTAAGTATTTAATATGTTAAAGAATAGTATTTTTGTTTTGTTTTTTGTTAACTCTAAAATACAAATTTTGATGATACAGTAGACGCTCGCAAATTAGAACCGCTTTGTTTTTGAGGCAATTCTAATTTCTGAATTATTCTAATTTCTGTACGTTTTTTTTCGTTTCGTTTCCAATGATAAAGTGTTTTTTTCACGTTTATTTAACATTTTAAATGATACACTTTCACTATTTAATAGATACTGCCAAATAATATGTACACGCGCATCAAATTTCACAAATAAACTAGCCAAAAATGTACATAAATGCGACAAAAAAAAAAAAACAAATAGGGAAAAACATATATAATTTGGTGATTCCCCTTTTTAGTTTTACTTTATTCAAACAGAATAAAAATAAATTGGGGATTTGCTGTGTATTCAAATAACAAAAAAAAAAAAAAACGCTCAGAAATTAGAATTTTAAATTCGAATTTCAGAGCGTTTAATGTATTGCAAACATTGATTCTAATTTCTGGACGTTCGAATTACTGAAAGCTCTAATTTGCGAGCGTCTACTGTAATTAAATTTAAATAATAAATATTTTAATATACTTATTTAAATATTTAAAATCCTAAAAAAATTCAAATTTTGGTTATTTTTTTCTCATTTGGTAATTTTTTTAAAAATATTTTGGTTACAAAAAATTTTTGTTCGTGGCAACACTGACCGTAGTAAACAAAGTCGATGGGGCTAAGCGAAATCACTCACAGATTGATGGTGATCAAGGTTGCCAACACTTGAACTGAAAAAATGGCTAAATTACGGAGAAAAAATGGCTAGAAATGGCTAAAATTGGAAATAATGCTAAAAATCAATAATTTTAATACAAATCAGTGATAATAAAGAGTCCTAACACGAACTTCATGAAAGTGACCTGCAAATTTCAAAAAAATTTTATTTAAAATTTAAAAAAAAACAAGACTTTAAATCGAATGTAAAAACTACATATGCTGTGAACACAAATACAAGTTTCAAAAATTGAAAATTTTGTACTAAAATTTTGAAAATCATAAGCGGGTAAGCGTGACTACTTATAAAGACGACCACGCCAAACAAAAATAATGAGTTTAGACTCCATAAAATAAGTTGTGCGGAGCTATGAATTTCTATTATATAACCACTTATTTGGTAATGAAAGATTTTGCTGGGTGTAGCTAATTTTGGGTGTTATTTTCAAAATGATTTATAACTAATTTTTAAGAAACCATTGTTAAATTTTACAACATTTATTTGTTTTTTTCATATTTCTGTTATTACCCTCCCAATTTTTGAAAATAGCCCATATCTCGAAAACTAAAAGAGATAGAGCAAAATTTATGAAAATTCCGTAAACCACTAGCCATTTAATACTCCAGTTATAAGGTTTTTTCTATCAAAAAATGGACTTTGGTGGAGCCTTGAACCCTCGGGAATTTTTAATAAAAATTTTCTACTTCATAAAATGGCCCAAAACTTGGCACCCTGGCACGCTCCCGAGATCCCATAATTTGAACAAATTTTACGCTCAGTATAATTAAAAATAAACCTCTAGTTTTACAAATTTTTTACCTTAATTTAGATTTGTTAAATTTAGCAAAAAATAAAATGTGTTAAAATTAACTAATTTTATTTTAAGCCAAAAAACAGGAATAGTACATTTTCTGAAAGTAATAAATGGTTATGTTGAGCCAACATACATATTATTGTTCCGGACATTTTTTAATTCCATGGAATTTATTTTATTTTATTTATTTTATTTGATTTGATTTTCTGTACAACAAGATTTAAAATCTTATAATTATAGTACAGAATTAGTATAACTTACATTAGCATTCTTGATGAATTTAAAATAAAAATTAAGTACAATTTAAATATATAAAAATTAAGTTAAATTAAATTTCACAGATATAATACGAGTAAAAAAACAAAACAACAAAAAACGAGGTTTTTGCGTTTACAAACAATTAAGCATATTAAAATGTTGATATTATTAATTATAAAATTATAAAAGAGCTTTTCTGAATTGCAAAGCGTTGCCTATAACTTGAATATTTGTAGGTAGACTGTTCCAGAGACTAATAGCATTAATATAAAACTGCCAATCGGAGACCAGAATCGGGAATTTTTTTTGTGGATTACCTAGTTTTTATACAAAACTAGTTTTTGCTTGTTTTTTATACATATATCCATTTTGACAAGTAAAAACCAGGGATGGAAAGAAAGCTCGAGAGAGCCAAAAATATATACATTTTTGAAAAACGCTCGGAAGTCAAAATTAAAAGAGCTGCTCAAATGAAAAAAAACTCGCAACTAAAAAAAAAGAGCTTATATAAATAAAAAGGCTCGTTTACAAAACCGAATAGTTTTTTTTAATCGAGCAGCTCGTAAAAAAATTTCATAGAGCCATTGGCGGACTTAGGCCGGTCTGGGGTGGGCAAAGCCCACCCTAGACTGCTTTTTGCCCACCCCAGAATTTAAAAAAAATCTGTGTATAATTCTTGTTCTATGATTATTATTTTTTAAATATCAGTTAATCCTGTGTTTTTGATTGGGAAAATGTCTTCTAGTTGCCTAGGAAGATAATTTGTTGGAATCTAAGGGTCAGTTTTTCAGCCAGAACTAATATCGATTTTTGTCTTGAGTATTCCTTAAATAAGAAATGTTGTTTAAAAATTTTCACTTAAGAAATATTTAAGAAACAAATCGATCTTAGTTCTGGCTATAAGAGGAAAATTTCTTGAATTTAATAGTATTTTACAGGAATAATTAGTTAATATTGCACTCATAGAAATAAATCTGTAAAATTAGCAGAAAAAACAACTAAAAATTAGTTGAAAATGATGCTAAAAAAAGAACTGTTTTTTTTTGCTAAATACTAGTAATATAAGAACAGCAAAAATAAAACTGTTAAATTTGCAGAATTCAAGTTATATTTTAGTTAACTTTTAGTTAATTGAAAATGACAAATTGTATTGTAAAATCTGCAGAAAATTTTGCTAAATATTAGTGGACTAAAAATAGCAGAAAAAACTGTTATATCTAAAATTTTGTTTGTTATTTTTAAGCGAAATTTAGTTGAATGAATAAAACGATGAAAATAGCAGTCTACAATGTTAAATTAGCAGAAATATTTACTAAAAAAAAATTGTAAAACTGTAGATTTAACAGGTTTGATTTTGCTGTTCTTATTTTATTTGTATTTGCAAAAAAAAATGTGCTAATTTAAAAGTTTCTTCTGCAGCATCATTTTTTTAACTAATTTTTAGTTAGTTTTTCTGCTATTTTTACAGATTTATTTCCATGAGTATTAGGGTGGGCCGATTTTTGCCCTTGCCCACCCCAGAAAAATGGTCGAGGTACGCCTATGCATAGAGCTTTTTTTTTATCGAGCAGCTCTTTAACGAAATATTAATTGAGTTTTTTGAAATCGAGCCGCTAAAAAAGCTCGCTCGTTATTTTAAAAAACAAAAACGGTAACTTAGTTACACTATATATCCAACAGGACTATAGTCCCTAGATTTTGATTTTTAAAAACCCACACCTAAAAAATTACAAAATAATGGCGGAATATGCAAATAGGCTTTGTGGTTAAAAAAATTCCATTTTTTTGCGACTAACCACCACACTTTGTTGTATGAAATGGGTATTAACGTTCCTAGATTTAAAATTTTAACAAACCGCACTTAAAAAATTTCTACATAATGGTGGAACGCGAAAAAAGACTTTATGGTGCAAAAATTTAATTAAAAAACTTAATCAGCGATTTATATTCTGCAAACAAATATGTTGATGCAAAAGTTTTCATTTGATTCAAAAGTTTTTAAAACACTGAATCAGCGATTAACATTTTACAAACAAATGCAATGATGGAAAAATTTTAAGCATTAAACTTTGGTGTATGAAATTGGTTTATAGTCCCTAGATTATGAATTTAAATAAAACACACTTAAAAAATTGCAAAATAATAGCGGAACGCGAAAAAAGGCTTTATGGTGCAAAAATTTAATTAAAAAACTTAATCAGCGATTTACATTCTGCAAACAAATATGTTGATGCAAAAGTTTTCATTTTTGCAAATTTTTTTTTCGATTTTTTTTTTTTTTGCAACTAGCCACCAAACTTTGTTGTATGAAATGGGTATTAACGTCTCTAGATTACAAATTAAAAAAAAAACCGCACTTAAAAAATTGCAAAATAATGGCGAAATGCGAAAGAAGGCTTTGTGGTGCAGAAAATAAATTAAAGGGCTTAATTGGCGTTTAACATTCTGCAAACGAATATGTTAATGCAAATATTTTCCTTTTTGCAAAATTTTTTTTGCAAACAACCTTTTGCAAAATAGCCTTTTTTTGTGAAGCTCTTTTTCATTTTTTGAGCGTAATTATTGAGCTCGCTTGTTTTAAAAAAGTGTGGAAGCTGTGTTTTTTAGCTACTTACATTTTTATATAAGAGCGAGCTAACATTTTTTGGCTGGCTGTAAAAAAAACAGAGCGAGCTTTTTTTGAGCTTTTAAAAAGAGCAAGAGCCTGAGCGAGCGAACTTTTCCATCCCTGGTAAAAACTAACAAGAGCCAAAAACCAGGTAGTTTTTGTTCAGAACGAATTGGACGGATCAATCGATTCAAAATAAAGACATAATTGCATTTATTTTTCACCTATTTTATTCACTCAAACACTTTACTTATTTGGAATTCACTTTTATTTAATTAGATTGATATCACTTCATCATCAATTGTTACCCCTAAATCCATAAACGCTTTGTAAAATTACAGGAGGTTTATTGAACAAATTTTGTATGAAAATGACGTTTTGTAAACCTGCTATAACTTTACAAAGCATTTATGAATTGAGGGGTTAATATTTGAAATTATTACAATTAAAACATTTGATAATAATTTTTATATCAAACTAATTATTTGTGTTGTGAAAATTTATATGTAGCGAAATAATTTGGAAACTAATATTAATTTGTTTTTACATGGATGTTAAATGTTTATCATAGTATAAATTATACAAATTAATAGTAAAGCAATAGTAAATAATTTTACTTTCGGAAATATTTAAATGAATAGAATTAAAAGAATCACATACATATTTTACGTTCAAAGCCATAGACGTCCTTTGCTTTTACATGCAAGTATTTGAGGCGGCGGTGTTGCTGGCAATAAATAATAGGCCAATACATGAATATATCGGAATGTATATTTTTGATACTCCCGAAATTGTTTCCAATATAAACGCAAGCGATGACTTAATGTGCTCTCAAGATTACTTTGTAGGGCTACCACTTGAATTCTCAATAATTTCACGTCTTTATTATTTATATCACAACTTTTCTGTATAGTTCCACCAATGGAGTCTCTGAAAAAAAGATTTAATGTTTGTGTATTACATCACATTTATGAACTTTAAATAACTTTTGATGGGAAATTGGAAAATCCCTGAAATAATCTAATCCTCTTTTCATTTCTGAAAAGGGCAGAATATTTAGAAAAACCAAAAAAAAAAATTATATAGTTGTTTGTTTTCAATATGCAGAAACGTTATGCATTTTTCAGTTCCCAATTTCAGAATTTGTACCGGGAATCCTGGGATTAAAAAAAAAAATTATTTAAAATTAAAAAACAAATTATATTTTTTTCTTTAAGTGCCTATTTTAAGAAAACGAATCTAAGGAGTTCGTCTAGAAGTTTTAGAAAAACAATTTAATAGTTTTTGTACAAATAATTTTGCCTAAAAAAAATTACAAGATCAGCTAATATTTATTATCATTAGGGCTTGGAAGTGGGGAAATCTACGGAACCGGGCGATTTCATGCAACTCAGGATTTAAACCATTTTAATAACAATATATACTAATTTTGATGGTACCAGCATTTTCGAGGCAACGAATTTAATCAGGCGGACATCTTAAATATTAATATTTATAATGTAATCTACTCAATTAAAAACTACCCTAATTTACCCTAATTTTGCTTGTAACTTTCAAAAGTTTTTCAACTCTTTTGGGTATAACTATTTCAGCATAAGAGGAAATCGCCTAAAACCTTTGATGGATAATAATTTTGATATTAATAAATCTCACACTTGTTGAAATAAATCTCACACTCTGTTTTTTGAATAAAGGGTAATTTCAGAGATTTTTAATTTTTGCGCTTTCAACCTTAACGTAATTGAAAATTTTTTTGATACTGACAAATAAATAAAAAATGAGGTCAAATTAAATAGCGTGCCTTCAGAAATAAAGAAGATATGACAATAATAATCTCTTCATGTCTATGCGTGAAGAACTTAAAATTTTATATTTTTCGAAGTGCAGTTTGAGAAATAATTAGTTGCAGTCCTGCGTGATCGGTATGTGTCAGTGATACTATTATTGTGTGTAAGTGCTAAATGGATCGTACTATTATTTTGGTAACCAGAGCCATTGTAGGTTAGATTTTCATAGACTTTTGGAGCTAAAAATGATGTAGAAACGAAACGCATAACAGATACACATAACAATATCAATAGCGATATATATTATATAAGCCAGATTTTAACCAAAAGTTCTTTTATCTGTGGATGTGCCAGTCAATTAAAAGCTGAATTTTTAGAGTATTGTGAAGCGAAAAGTAATGTAAAGCATAAAAAGAAAATCCGATCTGTTTAGCACTTTCACACAATGATAGCATACATGGGAATTTTTCATTACCATTGAAATTTCATTCCCACTAGTTCATACTAATGACAATGAAAAAAATTTCATTACCATTTAATGGTAATGAAATATTTTTCATTAGAAAAATCATTACTAATGGTAATGAAATTACACTAATGTATAGGGCAAGAAATTTCATGCAAATGCATGTTTTTTGTCGATAGTCCAAAACTAATATGGACTAAATATTTATTCGGATCAACAAATTTATAATAAAATGGTATCGATTTGTAGTTGCATATTTTGTCATAAACGCATGTTTTTGCATATTTTGACTTTAAATGCATATTTGGTGCCTTTTTAATGCATATTTTGTGCTTTTTAATGCATATTTAAAATTTTTCCAAAAAAGTACAATTTTCAAAAAAAGGACCTTGTTGAAAAAGTACAATTTTTGAAAAAACAAAAAGTGCAAAATGCATTGCAAAAAATAGCTTGTAAAGTCATTATTACATTAAATTATAGCAATTTATAAAAACAAAATTTTTGGCCTCGCCAAATATCATATTACAAAAAAAACCCATTGAATTTTTTTCTTTTACATATTTATTATTTGTTTGGTGTAAAAGTTCACAATTTTAATTTTTTTTTTTAATATTTTATTTTAAGGCATTTTTTTTTTGCAAAATTATTAATATTTTAAAGATTTTGCGAACGGTATTAGAGTGTAAAAAAAAATATCATTTTAATTTGCTATAGACTTATTGTGGTATTGTTATAAAAATAAAAAAATTAAATTCTCATAGCCCTCAGTGGGTTTCTCGAAACCAGGCCGGTGAAGAAACAAAATTTTTCTACACAACATCTCTACCAATTGAGTTACTGAGGCATTGAAAATTTGTTGTTTTAATTTAAATTAAAAAAATGATTTTCGAACAATAAAAGCTTTGGAAAACTTGATTTTTCTTATACATGCACTTAAATAATACGTCAGTAGAAAAATCTGTCAAACTTAATCTGACCAACCATCCCACTTTTGACAGGATTATACCGCTTTTTAAAGGCTTGTGCTGCCTTGAATTTCTATCCTGCTTTTACAGCAAATAATTCCGCCTTATCCCATTTTTTAATGTGATATTAAACTTTTGAATAAAGTTATCATAATTTATTTTTTCTAGAGACCAAAAATGAATCCGAAAAGTGCTCAAAATATACATATTATTAAACTTTCACTTGTATGAAAGTGGCGCATTTGAATAATTTTTGACTTATTGAATAAGAACCGTCATGAAGTTATCAAAATTTTCTGGCTGGGCTATCAGTCTTGTGATTGAATTTTAAAATTTAAGAATTAATTTAATGCAATCAGAGAGGTTAATTTTTGTTATAAATTTTTGATACGAAAATGTTGTAGACCAATGAGTTTTAAATTTTATTTACATTCAGATTTTCTATAAAAATTATATTTTTCCACATTTTGTATCAAAGTTCCGTTTGTCATCTAATTCATGTTACACATTTCAATAAATACAACAATTGACAAAAATCCATAAAGTAAATTTTAAACGTTAAACCAAATTACATTTATTATATTATTTATTATATTTTTAAATATATTTTAATCAATAATGTAAAAAGTCATAAAAATATAAAAGATTTTGAAGTATCCCAGTGTAGAAACGGTAATGACATATCATTATTTTTTGGAGTACCAGTAATGACACCCACTTACCTTCTGCATTATTTTAAAACATATAATAATGAGTTACGGATAACGACTTATTTTTATCATTATTTCAAATACAAAATAATTTTTTAGATTTTTTTGAAATCTATTTTTAGACTCAATATTTTTTAAATACTGGTAAGGATATATGTAACCACATATTTTTTGATTTTTTGTATGTTGGCGAGTAAGCTTACTTGTGTGCAGCAGGTCAATTATATTTTTATCTATTAAATATTACATGTCGATATAGCTCAGATGGTAGAGCTGTTGACTGGCAATCTGTAGACCCAGGTTCGATTCCCGCACCAGCAAATTTTATTAAAAAAAAAAAAATACAAAAAAAAATATTTTTTTTTATATAATTTATTTTTTTGAAAATCTATTTTTAGACTCATTATTTTTGTCAGTACTGGTAAGCACATAGGTAACGATATATTTTTTGATTTTTCGTATGCTGGTGTGTAACGACAACTCATTATTTTTCGCGACATGCCCATATAAAGGTAATAAGAAATGTAATAACAAAAGTAAGTAGTTACCATTACCAAGTATGTAGTTACATAACCACATATCTGGTAATGATTTTCTACACTGGGATGGTACTTCTCCGCAATTTGGACCCATAAAGTATTTCCCTGGGTAAGGCGATAAAAAAAAGAAAGACCCACAACCTTTTTTGGCTTTAGATTCGAGCTTAGGAAACCAAAATATTCAAAAAAAGTTTTTAGCAGAATATGCTGTACAAAAATTCATTTTTGTCGAGTAATGTATTAATTGTGCGGCCCTCAGTAAGATTGTGAAATCCCAAATTTGGCCCTTCAAGCCATTCATGTGCCAATACCTGATATATACCTTGATTAAAATATGCCATGTTAGAACTATCACCAAAATCACAATACAACGGCAAAAAAAAGAATACAAACTTGATGACTCAATTAACTAATTAACAACAAGCGCGCAAGCAGTTTATTGTGTTCACTTTTCAAGCCGAAATGTGAATGAAAAATGGATTTTCTAAGCGAAATATTTGTACCATAATTAGGTTGGACTAATTGTGTACCAGTAGTGAGCTCAAAATTGTCATAACGCACTTTCGCAGAATCTGAGTTATGTCCTATGGATAGACCGCTGTGTGCTACACCGATTTTGAACATTTTTAACCCAAAGCTGACTGAGGGAATAACGAATAACCTGGGTAGAAATAAATGGTCAAAAAGTTAGATAAATCGCGATTTTTGGGGTCCTTGATCCCAGAATTTTCAAACACAAGATCTAATCTAGAAATCGGCTAGGACCACTGGGTTTAGCGTACTTGAATTAAGTTTACCCGCCTGTTATTGTTATTAAACAAATAAAGTTTATTTGAAATTTGCACTTTAAAAATATTCGAAAGTGTCGAATTATTCGACACGAAAAAACCGAGTTTGCAAATAAATCGAAAACCGCTATTTTTTAAAAACCGGTTTTAATCGAAATTAACTCCTTTCTTCACATTTTTTAAACAACAATTTATGGTTTCTACATAATTTTTTCAGCCAACCAGCGTTATTTAACATAAAAAATGGGGCAGTTTGACACCATGTTCACAAATAGGTTAATTTATATTTTATTATAGAAAATGCTTAATTAGAGATTTTTATATCGATTTTCATGTCAAATGACACTTTTTTACATTTTGACCCCATGTGCCTATAAGGGTTAATTTCGAATTTTTTATTACTATGTATAAAATTTGGTGTTAACTGAGTTATTTCGACAACATTGTTTTGATATACTTCCAGGAAAAATCGAAAAATTTTTTAAATTTCACCTTTGACCTTGGTAAAGAAAGGGTTAACGTTGTCGGAGTTTTACATAATTTTCGAAAAACAATCTCTTGTATCAGAATTAAAAGATATCGGAAGTGATTTTGTTACAGCTAGCTAAAAAGACAAAAATTAATACTATTATGTAAATTATTGACCAAAGTCACACTTTTCCCTAAAATTTTCAAATTTAAAACGCCGTCACTATTAAATTAAAATAGGGATAAGTGTAATTTCCAGTATAATTATTCTCTAAAGTGTATTTAAAAAACCCCTATGCGTTAACCACTTTTTTTATATTTTGTTGAACAAAATTTTAAAAAACTCAAAATTAGAGATTTGCAAATTTCTAAAAAATAAATACCATCTTTGGCCATACCTGGGACTAGGTTATCATAACCCAAGAGAGACAAAAATTTATATCTGAATATTTGTGGATCTTAGAAATGAAACTGCACAGAACCAAATATGCTCATAAATAAAATGAAGTATGAACAAATTTATACAATTTATGAATAAATTTATTGATTTTAAGTTTTAAAAAAACAAGTTAGTTTGAAATAATAAATGTCAACAAATATTTATATTTTGGTTTTAAAAACTAACATAAAGAGAAAACACCAATTTGGACAACTTTTACGGAAAAATCTATCAAAAGGTATGTTAAATTTTCCGGAAATTATTTACATATTTTGCATAAAATTTACTGTAGCTTTTTTAACATTTTTTCTAGATTGCCACCAATTGTCATTTAGCCGCAATACGAGTTAAGCTTGGTTTGGATTAATTAAAGACGTCACGATATTTTCTTCGACTGTTGGTACAGTACCTTCAGCAACTTTTTAGCTGGATAATTACAGTAAAGAATAACAAATTTTGCATGCTCCGCTTCCACGTTCCATGCAACTTATGCTGATCCGAAGATTAGATCTTGTATACGCAAATGATAGCTGGTTTATACTCGTATTTTATGTAATAAAGTAAAAAACGTTGCATTAAATAAACATGTAAACGTTAAATATATTGTGTAACGAGTTTCCTCCGGTTGCTGGGATAAGCTCCCGGGGGTAGGGTTCGTCACAGAAATTTCTTTGATCCAGTGACCGAGAGAAAAAGTCGTGATTTAAGACATTATAAAACTTAATTCATTTATTATCAAAACTAAATCTAAATATTAAATGAGACAGACCAAAGGAATTAGAAAAAGAGAGAAGAGATAGAGAGGTTCCGATGCGGATCACACGCGGGACTTTCCAAGGACAGCGGCTGGCGACGGCACGCTTTCTCTGTGGTACTTCGGTTTCAGGAGGACAACGACCGGGAACGGCACGTTTCCTCTGTTGAGTTTCGATTATAGGAGGACGACCGGGGTCGGCACGTCTCCTCTGTTGAGCGATGCTTGGGGTGAGGACCGCGACCGGGGACGGCACGTTTCTTCTGTTCAACTTCGATTTAAGGAGGACAACGACCGGGGACGGCACGTTTCCTCTGTTGCAAAAGAACCTCTAAGGAGAACCTTAGAACCTTCCAGGATATTCGTGAGGACCTTCCAGGATCTTCGTAAGGACCTTCAAGGATAATTGCAAGGACCTTCCAGGATATTCACAAGGACCTCCAAGCATAATTGCAAGGACCTTCAAGGATAATTTCAAGGACCTTCCAGGATTTGTAAGAACTTTCAAGGATAACTGCAAGGACCTTCCAGGATATTTGCAAGGACCTCCAAGGATGTTTCAGGATCTTCCGGGATGTAGAAGCTACCTAGGACGGCACGCTTCCAGTACAGAATCTAGAGGAGATGAGGATATTATTAACTGGAGCTTACCTTGTTCACTCGTTCACGACCGCAGCCAACTGATCCAAATTTTTATGATGTTCCGCTTTATATACCCTTTGATTCCACTGATACTACTGCTCAAACGTTCCTAACGAGGTACGTTTGAGCAGAAATCAGTGTTGCCATTTTAGTGC
Organism: Leucophora obtusa; assembly: GCA_949987735.1. NCBI lineage: Eukaryota > Metazoa > Arthropoda > Insecta > Diptera > Anthomyiidae > Leucophora > Leucophora obtusa. Next base: position 100,254,856 of record OX465298.1, read on the forward strand.
TTTTCGGGTATTTTTTGGTGCTTGTTTCCTTCCCGTACCCGGTGATTTTTTACAAATACCCGTTTAAAAAAAGCGGGTATTTACGGTGCTTTTTCTTATTTCAAGCAGTGCTTTTAGTGCTTTTTGTACAATTTATATTTTTGGTATTTTTTCTCGTTTTTTTTTAAATTTTTATTGAATTTTCTGTCAAAATTTAAAAAATAAAACAAACTATACCAATGTTTGTAGTACAATTTTAAATAGTAACTTCGTTACATTTAAACTTCAAAATTTTGAAATATTAGTTTGGTGCTTTTTTACCCCTTTTTTGGTTATTTTTTGAACATTTTTTACACGATTTTTCAAAGTTAAAATTTATTTTTAAATTCTTGATTTAAATTTTTAAAAAAATTGATATCGTGCTTTTTTACCCCATTTTCGGAAAATTTTTACCCTTTTTACCCGTTTTCATAATGCTCACGGTGCTTTCCTGCCTTCAAGAGTTGGCAACAATGGCAGTAGTGGTAACTTGTATAACTAGTCAGAATCGCAACTGAATCCGGTGGATGTGTTAAATTTATTTTAATCGCTTTTATTTTCGATGCTTGTTCAATTATGGATAAGATAATTGATAATATGTTGGTGAGGGAAAACAAGAGTTAGCTATGCCTCGACAAAAGGTTTAATTTCACTCAAATGGGCGGTTCCTGAATCATTATTCTCCCGTCCCCGGAGTTGCACTATTACCGGCGACGGAAAGTTCACCACTTCGTAGGGGCCGCTAAACTTCGGGGCCAATTTAGCAGCGAAATTTTCAGCTGCCTTGGACAACCGGTGTTGCCGAACAAGGACCAGGTCCCCAGCTTTAGGCTTCCAGGGACGTCGACGAAGATTATAATACCGCCGTTGATCCTGCGCGTAGTTGATGACGAACAATCCTAAAAATGTCCACTAATTCGCTGGCCTTTTCCTCTGGCTTACGCGGCAGAGCGCCAGTTCCGGTTACCATACAAGGCCTTGGGCAGTCGAGGTTCTCTTCCTTGTACCCAATACGCCGGGCTGTATCCTGTTGACTCTGAGTTACTTGTGTTGATAGCCAAGGTAATCTCCGGTAAGTGGCCGTCCCACTGATTGTGTTTATTCTGAGCCAGTTGAGCGATCATAGTTTTTACCGTATGGTTCGCTCTCTCTGTGGGATTCTCCTATTGGCAATAAGGGGTGGTGAATTGTTGTTGTACACCGATCACTTGTAGATACTTTTGTAAAACGTGGCTGGTGAATTGGCTACTATTATCAGTTATCAGCACATTTGGTGTACCAAACCGAGCTAGGATCCTTTCCTTGAAGAAACGATCAAAGAAGACCAGAAGCATGTTGTTCCCATGTTTGGTGCGTGATAATGGTCCGACGAAATCCGTGCATACTGTGGCCCAAGGTTCTTCCGGTATAGTTACTAACATTTCACCCGCTGGAGCCACTTGGCTGCGCTTGTACCTCTGGCATGACTCGCAACTTCTCACAAATCGGGCGATATCTCGAAACATTCCGGGCCAGTAGTATCGATTACTAACCCTGTTGATGGTCTTTCGCACATCAGAGGTTAATCACAACTGGGTCGATTGTCGACCGACGACAGCAAAAGTCGTCACGATTAATTTAAATTCAGCGACAATCGACCGTCGACATTTGTTGACGTTTAGAAAAAAAGGAAAGCAAAACTAGAACATTGTTGTATTTATTTCACCACAATTCTTCACCAATTCAATTGGTCTTTCACTAATTCTTGTTGCTTTATATTTTGTTGTATTTAATTTTGCTTTTTTGCCGTAAATTATGTATTTTAAATTTCAATTATATTTTTTCTGTCAGAAAAATAAATTTTTTGTAAACAAAGTACGAATTTTTGCAGCTCTAATACGAATTTCTAAAAACTCTGTTCTAATAGCAATCTTTAATTAGTTAAAAATATGGCAACAATTTGACAAATATTTTAAGTGTGTATTAGTGTGTCGTCACAAAAATAGAATAGATTCTATTCCGATGACAAATCGCCGGACGAAATGACGACATTTTGCTTCCCATACAAAATATATGAAAAAGCAACTCTAGTTGTAATTGTCGACCCAGTTCTGATTAATCTCTCAAGGTGGCCAGCGGCGGGTTGACTGTGATTCTCTTGTAGCACTCTTTGCCGCAGCGGGGTTGCAACAGATAACTTCCACGGAGTACAGTCCTCATCGTTCAGATGCCTAGGTATATGCCTGAACAGTTGAATGCCGACGATCGAGTAGTAGGACTTCCTCCTTTTTCCGCTGTAACCAGTTGCAGTCCGGGGATGTAGGTTCACTATCTTCTACGGCTCGTTGTAATGCTTCTACCGGCTAGCGAGACAGTGCATTGGCGACCACATTGTTCTTACCCTTGCGATACTGGATCGTAAACGTATACTGCTGCATCTCAAGGGCCCAGCGAGCCAACCGTACCGTATAGTTTTCGATGGAAATGAGCCAATTCAGAGACAGGTAGTCAGTAATGACGTGGAATCGGTAACCCTCCAGGTAAGGCATCATCTTCCGTATTCCCCAGATTATGGCAAGGCATTCTTTCTCGGTAGCCGTGTAATTCTTCTCTGCCCCATTGAGCCTCCTACTAGCGTAAACAATAACCAACTCCCCGTCAAAACGGCACCGAGTCCATAGTCACTAGCATCTGTCTGTAATCTAAACGTTCTCGAGAAATCGGGACAGGCAAGCACTGGTGCCTCAGTTAGTTTCGTCTTTAAGAGCTCGAACGCCGCCTGTTGGTCCTCCGTCCACTTCCAGTGCTTTCCCTTCTTTAGGAGTGCGGTGAGAGGTTGGCCGATAGCAGCAAAATCGGGCACGAAGCGCCGATACCAGGACGCAACCCTGGTATCGGGACCGGTCTCAATGCCTCTCCTGCTGACATGACCGATATACTTGTTTTCCTCTTTAAAAAAATTCACTCTTGTCTAGGTTAATTTTCAGATTGGCGGCGCGGAGTCGTCGGAAGACCTCTCTCAGGTTGGACAGATGTTCATCCAACGTTCGTCCCGTGACGATAATATCGTCCAAATATGCAAAGGCAAAAGGATCAAGATCTGGTCCGATGACGCTGTCTAGAGATCGCTGAAACGTAACGGGGGCGGAGTGCAACCCGAGTGGCATCACTCGCCACTGATATAATCCTCTGCCGGCGACAGTGAAGGCAGTGTATTTCTTGCTAGCCTCTTCTAAGGGTTTTTGACAGTATCCGTCTTTAAAGTCGAGGCTGCTGACGTACCGGGCATCCCTCAACCGATCCAGTATGGTCGTAATCCGTGGAAGTGGGTAAGCGTCGGGATCTGATTTACAATTTAAGTGTAGGATATCTATACATAATCCCCAGGTACCATTTTTCTTTGAAGATAGGGTTATCGGAGAGCTATAAGCAATTCGAGATGGCTCGATACAGCCATTTGCAAGTAGCTCGTTCACCTTTGTATCTATTATAGCTTGCATTGCGGGGTTCCGAGGGGCGTATCTGATCTTAAAGGGCCTGTCATCGGTCATTACTATTCGGTGTTGTGCCGCGGTGGATAACCCATGCAGCTCCCTAAACTTTTGTAGCTCTTCTTCGATGAAAGCCTTAATTTTGTCTTGATCTTCAGGACTGTGATTACTTACCGGTATATGTCCCTCCGCAGCCTAGTTGGCCCCATTGAGGACCGCTGGCGTCGAAACATCCTCATGGAGGTGCACTTCTTCAGGACCAGATTGTGATATTAGCATGGGAGTAGACTCCAGGTGTCGGTTTATTTCGCCGCTTCTCGGCGGGGAATCTGCACTGGATTCTCGTCGAATTTCACAAGTAAGACCCGCACACGTAATTTTGGCCTCGCATTCTTCCAGGAAATGGAGTCCAATGTGGCACCCGTGTCGATTGTAGCGGCTACTATTCGGCCCTCTAGGATGATGTTGGCGATGAGTTTGGTAGGGGTGTATTGGATTGACGTTTCTAGTTGCGAGGCGTGTTGTTCTGTGGACCCGTACCGCCTCGTCCGGTACGGCTCCTACGGTCGTTTCCCGACCGGCGGCAGCACTGAATCGTCCGCACGTCCGGCCGGCCATATTTCCAGCAAAAGAGGACACTGGGATTTCGGCATTGGGCAGAAAAGTGACCGCCCTGCCCGCAATTCCGGCACGCAGTTCGGGGATTAGCAATGACGTCTTGACGCGTATGTAGGCGGTCTTCCGGTGTCATCAAGAGCATTACGGAATATTCGCTCTAATTTCTCTGTTTCCGTGTAACTAGTGTGCCTCATTAGATTCTGCATGTCGAGGGTATAGCTTCTGAATGACTCTCGTGGTCGATACTGCCTCTATCGGACTTCGTCTTCCAGACGCTCAAAATACCGGGGTAGCAGGAAGAACTTGAGGAAGTCCCTTCTGAATGCCAGCCACGTTCCCCACTATCGGTTGTTGTTCCGGTACCAGATTAAAGCCCTGCCGATAAGAATTTCCGGCATCATCGTCTGCATGCTGTCGACTCTAATTGTGTACATGTTTGCCAGCTCTTCTATCCTTTCCACGAACTCCAGTGGTTCTCCTTCCCCATCAAATTTGACTCCCCATTTCCGAACTTGATCCGCTGTCGATTTGAGGTCGGAATTTACAATTGATGAGTGAGAACTGGCGTCAGGTTGCGTAGTATCTTTACGGTCAGATGTCATCGGATCACCTGGAGGTACTAACAATAGCGGCGTCCTTTTCGGGGATTTACTTTCTGGCCCAGATGCGGTAGGCTCATGTTTCGCCTGTAAATGCAACAACCTTTGTTGAACCTCGGGCTTATGTTCTCTACCTACAAACTGACCAAACCGCTTAAGTAACTCTTCTACATTTCCGGAGGTTTCCAGGTTGAACTCGTGAAGATAGGAAACCAGCTCCTCCTTCTTTAAGGCATATTCCCATGATGTACGTAACATGATGACACTTGCCTAACCTGCTGTCTACCCTTCGCTCGATTCTCTTTTGGTCTGGTATAACGTTATCTAAAAAAAACTTTAAGCTCTTGGTCCCTGCTCGGGCGCCACTGTAACAACGAGTTTCCTCCGGTTACTGGGATAAGCTCGCGGGGGTAGGGTTCGTCACAGAAATTTCTTTGATCCAGTGACCGAGAGAAAAAGTCGTGATTTAAGACGTTATAAAACTTAATTCATTTATTATCAAAACTAAATCTAAATATTAATATGAGACAGACCAAAGGAATTAGAGAAAGAGGGAAGAGATAGAGAGGTTCCGATGCGGATCACACGCGGGACTTGCCAAGGATAGCGACTGGGGACGGCACGTAGTGCTGGTAAATTCGGTTACTTTTGAATACTCGATACTACTCGATATTTTTGATTTGGATACTCGATACTTTTAACGGTTTTTCAATTTGAATTTTTTTTTAAATTTTTTAGTAAAATTCTTTGAAAACGTTAATTCAATATTTAAATTTATAAACATATTTTTAAACTTTTTCACCAACTACTCATTGCATTTTTTATAGTTTTTTTAACATATACTTTTAAATATTTTACTTCTGATTTTTTATTTTAGCAGAGTTGTAGTTTTGTGATAAATATTTTAGCGGAGTCACATTTTTGTGATAAATATTTTAGCTAAGGCACATTTTTATATATTTTGTCTGTCCAAAATGCAACTCTGAAAATATCGAGTAGTAGTTTTGAGTATCGAGTACCCAAAAAAAAAGACAAATATTCGATACTCGGTATCCACTACTCATATTTTTACCAGCACCAACGGCACGCTTCCTCTTTGGGACTTCGGTTTCAGGAGGACGACGACCGGGGACGGCACGTCTCCTCTGTTGAGCGATGCTTGGGGTGAAGACCGCGACCGGTGACGGTACGCTTCCTCTGTTGGACTTCGATTTAAGGAGGACAACGACCGGGGACGGCACGTTTCCTCTGTTGAGTTACGTCGGGGTGAGGACAGCGACCGGTGACGGTACGCTTCCTCTGTTGGACTTTGATTTAAGGAGGACAACGACCGGGGATGGCACGTTTCCTCTGTTGAGTTACGCCTGGGTGAGGACAGCGATCGGGAACGGCACGATTCCTCTGCTGAGCTTCGGTTTAAGGAGGACAACGACCGGGGATGGCACCTTTCCTCTGTTGAATTACGTCTGGGTTAGGACAGCGACAGGGGACGGCACGCTTCCTCTGTTGAACTTCGATTTTAAGGAGGATAACGACCGGGGAAGGCACGTTTCCTCTGTTGCAAAAGAACTTCTAAAGATATCCGTAAGGACCTTTCGGGATATTCGTAAGAACCTTTCAGGATATTCGTGAGGACCTTCCAGGATCTTCGTAAGGACCTTCAGCGATAATTGCAAGGACCTTCCAGGATATTTGCATGAACCTCCAAGGATAATTGCAAGGACCTTCAAGGATAATTTCAAGGACCTTCAAAAATAAATGCAAGGACCTTAAAGGATATTTGCAAGGACCGTCCAGGATATTCGCAAGGACCTTCAAGGATAATTTCAAGGACCTTCCAGGATTTGTAAGGACCTTCAAGGATAACTGAGAATTCCTAGGCAAAATAACGAGGTACTTTTGAGCAGTAGTGGTAACTTGTATAACTAGTCAGAATCGCAACGTGTGTAGACAGAAACGAGCGGAGCGACTTCTGTCGTTACAATTGCTTATTTTATTAATTTGGGTACAAAAAGTGCAAGAATTAAAAAAAAAATTATAATAAATTTGTTCCTTATACATATGTAGAAACAAATTCATACATAGTATTGGGAAAAAACTATCATGTAAGATTCATACATATTATGAATAAGATCCTTATATGTATGAATTATTTTTTTCTGTGTAGAGTACAAAATTGTAAATTTTTTAAAAAGATATTTTATTTTTTACGATTTTCATAATTTATCTCATTTTATATATTTTCCAACCGATTTTGGATTTTTATAGATTACCAGAGAGATAATTCAGTCTAGATTATAATTCTATTTATATTTTCTAAAAATACGGTTATTAAAGAGACAGTATTTTGAAAGAAAGCCAAAATCGCTTTGTTAATCGTATTTCAAACTTCTGGGTAGAGTTTGCTAAAAACCGAAGAATTTGAAAACCACGGTTTCGGTTATAAAAACAGCGGTTTCATTTATTTTTCGGTTTTCTTGTGACAATAATATTGTAGAATTGTTTTAAAATAATTTAATATGTATAAAAATTAAATACGTATTTTAACACTTTCCAGATATTTATTAAAATTCGATTTAATTTCTCACTCAAATAAAAGCAATGACGCCGTTCTGAGACCTTTGTGGGATAAAATATAAAAAACGCGGAAGCTCGTAATAAATTAATTTTTTTGTTCTTTTGCAGGCAACTAAAGATGTAAATTTAAATTTTAGCAATTTGGTTAAAACAACATAAAGTTAAAATTTTAAAAATTCCGCGGACTACGAAATGGGACTTTTTGAAAAATACGCGGTAAGAATCTTAACTGAATACAAAAATCTTAGCATCTCTTAAACCACTTGACTTTTCGGTGTATTTTTTTTCTAAAATTATAAGCCTCAGTTTATGGTATCCGTAAAACAAAAACAAAAAATTCTTTAAAGTAATATTTAATGGAGAAAATGTTCATTACAAATAAATAAGAAATTTTGTAAAATAGGAGCTGAGCCATTTTCGAAATTCAATAATAATAATATCCCAGCTATGAGTCATATATGACTCATAATGGCTCAGAAAATTCTAAATTTTCCATTAATGCTCATAATTTCGAATCTTTTGTGAGCCATAAAAGTGCGCTCGGAAAGAAGCTTCATCGGTGAAGAAATACACCGTCATGTGGCTATGATTTCATAAGGTCTTAGGGCTGTTATGAGTCTTTTCGGATTCTAATTGTACCCTGGGATGCAATTTAATTATTTTAAGTGGTTAGAGTATTTATTAAAAACCGACTTATTTTTGTTGGTTTTCGGTTTTGGTTTTGAGGCTTGAAAAACCTCGGTTTCAAATAAAACCGAACAGCAAACTCTACTTCAGGGACGATGCGGCTCGCGTTCTCGTTATCCGATCACCTTAATTTTTTGCATGGTGTATTTTTATACCCAAAGGCACATTTCTAGGAGGGGGACGCTCTTAAATCGCAAGCTGAAAAATAAAGTCCACCCTTATGTACACCTTAGGATGTCCATTGAACCAGGTCTGCTATCTGCCTCCCAACATGATTATAATAGGGGCAGGTCAGTGGAAACGGCACTTCACTCACTCGTGGGATGTATTGAGAGATCTCTCGAGTATAAGGAGTACACTTTGCTGGCCTTTCTGGATATAGAGGGCGCTTTTAATAACGTCAGACCCGATGTTGTCGGGTGAGCCATACGGACTTGGGGGTGGATAATACCATCACCGAGTTCATCATGAGATTGCTGGGGCATAGGGTGATTGTATCCACGATCGGCGCATCGACGGTATCTAGAGTGGCGGTGAGAGGCACCCCACGGAGGGGTGTACTGTCGCCGCTACTCTGGAATCTGACCGTGAATCGTCTACTCGTTCAAATTGACGATATGGGCGTTAGGGCAGTTGCTTATGCGGATGTGTCAATTTCGGTATCCGGTAAATATCCGGATATTCTGTCAGAGTTCATGGAGTCCTCACTGAAAATTCTCTCTGAGTGAAGTGAAAGTAGTGGGCTGGGGGTAAATCTGTGCAAAACGGATATTGTTCTCTTCACTAGGAATAGGATCAGGGGGCTCAAACTACCGAGACTGAACGGTGTTGAGCTTACACTTTCCAAGAGTGTCAGCTATTTGGGAATTATCCTTGATAGAAAGTTGCTATGGAATCTGAACACTCAGGTTAGAGTGTCTAAGGCAGATGTTGCCATTTATTGCTGCAAAAACGCCATTGGTGTGACCTGGGGTATCAACCCTCGAAACGTCAAATGGCTTTTTCGCGTAGTTATCAGACCCGTACTGATGTATGGAGTGTCTATTTGGTGGAGTGCGCTGGATAAGGGGACCCACTGGATGAAGTTCGAGAGGATTTTGCGAACAATGGCATTGCTGATTACGGGCGCTATTCGTACTACTCGGACGAAGGCTCTATTGGTTATATTGCACTGGTTACCAATATACCTTCTCGAGAGGCAAATAGCTGCGAATGTGGCCATAAGGCTGGCGGCTATCGTTTGGACATGCCAGGATACTAAACATTTCAGGGGGATGCCTCGGTGCGTGTTGATTATCGCACCCCACAACTCGCGTTCAATTTTGATTTCAAGGCTCGGATATCGGACAGATCGGAATGGTCAGAGGGCCTCGACCTACCTATGGGGGCACACGAGATTTATAGGGTCTCATGTCTATCAACGTTAAGTATTTTAAGCAAATCTACCTTAAACCGATTGTAGTGTAACAAAATTTTACAAAGGTTATGTTTATAACACTGCTATACAAAAAAGGTGAATGTTATTGCAGTGGTTTTAGTATAATTAGGGGGTGCTGATTTCGAATCTGTAACCGGTTTGTTCAAATTGGCTCTAGGTTTCGCGCAATTCGCGATTTAAATTTTTTGAATTTTTCAGTCGATTTTATCAATAAAAAATTTATAATTTAGTAACTATAGCTTCCGAAAGAAAGCGCTTTACATATTTTAAGCTTAATTCCGTGGCTTATTTTTCAAACTTAAGAGTGTATCAATATCCCAATAACTTTTCTAAATATAATCGCTGAAAGTCAAAATTTTAAAATTTTTTAAGGTTTTTTTTTTAAAAAATTTAAATATAAGTCGAAGTTTGATTTTAAATATCAAAGCCAATTTGGAAAGAAAAAGGTCCAAAATTTATATATATGTCATATTGCATTAACAAATTATGTGCAGTTTTAGAGCCTTTTGTAATTAAAATAAAAAAAAAATATTTTACTGTATTAAAAATCTACTGTACTGTTACAGATTTTTTTTTTTAAAGAAGCATCAGATTTCATTCACTATTAATTTTTTGCGATATTGCAAAGTTTATATTTAAATCACAATATTTTCATATTTCATAATAATTGTAGAAAGAGTCCGAAGGCATTATTTAAATATAAACTTTGGAAATCGCAATAATTTCGCAAAAAACCCAATAGTGAATGAAATCTGATCTTTTTGGAAAAAAAATTCTGTAATAGTACAGTAGATTTTTAGTACAGTAAAATATTTTTGTTTGTTCATTTCAAGTCTAAATTTAATTACAAAAGGCTCTAAAACTGCACATAATTTGTTAATGCAATATGACATATATATAAAATTTTTACCTTTTTCTTTCCAAATTGGCTTTGATATAAATTAGCACCCCGTAATTATACTAAAACCACTGCAAAGTTGTGAAACTTATATATATTGTCATTATTTTGTAGAGCTGTGTAATTGTTCCGTTATAATCGAACGTACGTAAGCAAAGGTTTTTAGGTGCACTCAAAAAAATAAGTTAGTAGAAAAATTAGTAAAACGTCTTGTATATCAAGTGTACTAGTTTTCATCAATTTTTTTGATGAACTTCCGTTTTCAGCAAAAATTTTAGTTATATTTTTTTAGCACTAAACTAATTTTGAACTAATGTTTTACTAATTTATTTTGCTACAAAAATTGTGCTGATAACCGCATTCATAGCGTAGACGACAACTAGATAGACAAGATGTAGATGTCTCAGCTTGTCTGGAAACGGAAATGACAAAAAAAGAAAAACAACTCTACACATATTCTATATTTAAATTTTCAGCAAATAAATTAACTAAAGTAAAATTTCGCTACAAGTTTTTTGAGTTTTCTTCAGTCTACTAATATTCAGCAAAAAGTTTAGTAATTTTAGCAAGGATTTTTTTCATTTGCAGTCGACTAAATGTTAGCAAAACTTTTGCTGAAGATTACTATTTTTTTTGGTAAAAATCAGCTCGCTGATTTTCAGCAAACCTTTTGCTGAAATTACCAACTTTTTTGCAAGCACGCTCCTGACTAAAAATTTGCTGACACAGCAACATTTTTTGCTGACTTTACTGACTTTTTTTTTTTGAGTGTAGTAACGCCAATAAGTTACGTTAGGTGTGAAATGAAAGTTAACGTGCATACGAAAAGCCATGTCTTAGTTTTCGGTTTAAATGCGTTTTTATGCACTTTGAGTTTTTTTATGAGCTAACGGATATAGTTAACTCGAAAACACAGCTATTATACAGGCTGAGGTAGCGGCCATACAGCGGGCAATGACTTGGATAAGGTGCCAAGGGATATCCTCAGAGGATATTGTTGTGCTCACCGACAGCCAAGCAGCCATAAAGTCCCTAGTAGGTGGGTTTACCACATCGAGGATTGTCCATGAATGCCGGGTGTCTCTGAACGAGATGGCGAGACACTCGATTGACACCCATCTGGGTGCCGGGACACGGGGAAAATGATGGCAACAATGTTGCGGATGGACTAGCTGCACGCGGGACGATGGGGAGATCGATCACACGGCATACTGCTCACAGCGAGCAAGCAGCAGATTGAGCATCACTACCTGCAAGTACGAAGGTGTGGGCTACCTATAACCGCCGCGGTACTGGGGTGGTCATTGAATTACCCCGTTCTCACTTGCGCAATCTGCTGCTTTTGGCATGCACGCGTGCAGGTTGGGACTACCAATGAATTTTGCAGGAGCTGTCACTATGAGGAAGAGGAAGAGACTCCTCTCCATCTGCTGTGCCAGTGTCTAGCGTTTGCGAACAGGGCTGTTCTCTTTGGTCATCCCTTTCTGGATGACCTGACGGACCTGTCTGCTATCGACGTAGGCAGGATAAGTCTGTCCATCAAGAGATCCAACTGGTTTGGTTCGGACCTTGATATGGTCGCCTAACGGCTTTACGGGTATCAAAACGGGAACACGATTTAGAGGGACCCACGTGAGCTGGCCTTTATGGCGGCTGCCTCAGGAACCTAACCTTACATATTGTTGAATTATTTTTTATGAAAAAAAAGTATTTGGTAATGATGTTTAATAATAATGCGAAAAATGTTCATGTGGAGCCCAAAAATAAGTTTTCCAACTCCGTAAAAACTCAAAGCCAATTTGCAGAAAAAAATTGCCTAAAATAAATCGCCTTTAACCAAAATTATTTCATCAAATAACGAAAAATATGTATTTTCACATTAATTCGACATCACATAAGCGTTAAGGCAATTTGCCATAGAAAACTGTAAAATGTTTGTGTTCTATATTTTCGCGAATTTTTATTACAGTAATTTTTTACTTTCCCATAAAAATAATACCAAAAACCTCATACGATCAATTATTTTTATGTTTTGTTCTATTAAAAAAAAGGAGGACATATGTATACCACTTTCAAAATAAACATTTTTGCAAAAACGTTAACTATAGTAAAAATTTTTTCATCAACATATCAGTAGTTTTTGAAATTTTTAATTTATATAAAACTATCCCTTATCTACCTAGTTCCATGCCTAACTATTTTTTTTTAATGAACTCATACCACTTCAATTGGTTCATATATGAAATATATATAGAGTCCGAAAAAAACATTTTTACAGCTATGGACATATAATTGGCACAAATTTGAATTGCGCATAAATTTAAGTATTTTCCAACTAAATATATTTAAAAATGCAAGTTCTATATCTTCTGATTGTTGTTGGAAAAGATGTTTGTCTTAATAGTGCTCAAATGTTCCATTATGTTTTGCTTATTATTTACCGTTATCATTTTTGCGTTAACAATGCTGATTTAAAGTGGACATATAAATGGCACAATTTACTTAAAATAGGTAGTAGTCGTGTAGATTTAATTCAAAGCAATAAATATGTTTCGTAGTTCAAAAATAAATATAAAAAGTTAAAAAATTTTTAAAATGGGATCAGGAAAACATACCACAGGTGAGGAAAGGCGGATCATATGGAAAATGTATGAAAATGGAAAAAAGTAGCGGAAATTGCTGACATAATGCAAATTTCTCGCAAAAAAGTCTACAATGCAATTAATTCTTGTGTTGAGGATCCCGATATATTGACTAAGGGTAAAATTCGGAAGCCAAGGCCACGAAAAACAGATGAGCGTACGAATGCAGCTATAGTACGAATGGTGAAAATTGATCCATTCAAGTCTTCAAGGCAGATAGCATCGGATATTAATGAAAACTTTAACATGGAAATATCAAGCGACTTGTCAGAAGAAGACTAAACGAGGCAAATTTGTTTGGGCGCATTTCCAGAAAAAAGCCCCTGCTCTCAAAAAAAATATTTCAAAACGACTAACCTTCGCCAGAACCTACAAGGAAAATCCCATAAGTTTTTGGAAAAACGTGTTATGGAGTGACGAAACAAAAATTAACAGGATATGACCAGATGGCAGAATCTTTGTTCGTCGTCCTAAAGGCCAAGAGTTTAATCCTCGGTTCACTCAGAAGACGGTAAAACATGGAGGTGGCAGTATTATGGTTTGGGGTGCATTTTCTTGGCATGGCGTAGGTCCGCTTATAAAAATCAATGGAAAAATGGACAAGTTTCAGTATTTAGATATTTTAAAAAACCATATGGAGCCATATGCCTTCAACTCCATGCCAATAAAATGGAAATTCATGCAAGATAATGACCCCAAACACTCCTCCAAACTAGTAACAAAATGGTTTTGTGCGAAGAAGATTGATGTTTTGGATTGGCCAGCCCAGAGCCCTGACTTAAATACAATAGTTAAAAATATGGACGAACTGTGGTCGGCCGCACAGGAAGCTTGGTACGCCATCCCCAAAACAAAATGCCAAAAACTAGTGGAAAGTATGGGTCGCAGGTGCGATGCTGTCATCAGAAACAAAGGCCACAGCACTAAATATAAACGGTAAAATACTTGTACATACCAAAAAATTTAACAAATGCAATATTAAAACCATTTCTTCTCTTTTTTTTAAAATTGTGCCATAATGATAATTTTTTATTTACATTAATGAATTTCAATTAAAGTTTATAGCAATATTAAATGTGCATAATAAACATTTGGAAAAAACAAAAACTTTTTGGTTGTTAATAGTATTTGCAATATAGTAGCATAAGAAGAATTCATGGTAAAATGTGCCCTTTACATGTCCATAGCTGTATATTTTAATGCAAGAATTTAAATAATTTTGAACAAATAGCACACCACGGCTAATCCAATCCAAACTAATGTTTTGTTGGGATATCCGTTGGTTTATACAAATGTTTATTGACAAAGAACACACCAACATACCACATATAACAGTGTACGATACTATGCAAAAAGAATATTTTTATGTAAAATTCTTGCTTTTCAAGCTGTTGATCTATTTATGACTGAAGTTTTTAAAAGTCAGACAATTTATACATAATTCTCGTTCCGTTGATTTTATTGACTGTATGTAATGTCTCCGTTTGTGTTACCCAACCATCATTTTCTTATTGCAGGCAACTGATGTATGGAATGATGCCCAGAAAACAATTGCATTTTCTATCATGAAAATGGTCAACGTTTTTTAGATTTTGGACTTGATGTAGAACAATATTCGAACTAAATATATGAAAATACAGAAAGTACGAAAAAACAATTTTTGTATTTTAATGCAAAAATTTTAATAACTTATTTATTTACAGGAAACCGTCATCAATACTTTAAATTTCGGAAAATGAAATATTTTATATAAGGATGCTTTTGGAGGCTAAGAATAATTTGTTTGCTCCATAAGTTCTTAATAGCTAGTTTAGGCAGCTAAATTAATCTACCTGATTAAAGTTAATCCAACTTTTTAATCCTCATCGTTTATACATGCATTTTTTGACAGTTAAAAGATTAACTTGGCAGCTAAATGTTTAACTCCGTCAGTTTAAAATGCCAAGTGGCGCCGTTATCGATCGGGAAAATGATGAACGTGGAGTGTCGGCGTTAGCAACATATTTGTCTATACAATTAGTAGAATGATCACAGAGTCGTTTAGTCGCAAAAGTTGGATTTACTATTAATAAAAAATTGTTTAGTGCTATATTAAGCAGTTAATGCAACTTTTGCGAGATTAACTTGTATAAATCTTTAGAATTTTGTAATGTCTTTTCGACGTTAGTATGAAGATAATTAAAGGCTTTTATTTGAGGAAGCTGTAATGGCTATTGAATATTTTGATAATATTGCGGAAAATTTAACCATTTTAAGCAGAGTTGTCAATCAACTCATAAGTTTAGTGGTAACTGATAATGTTATTTCAACAGTATTTCGTTAGGGTATTTTAATGTTATCGGTAATTTGAGTTATTTCGTTAAGTGAGTTATTTTAAGTTAAACGGTTTTGACTACTCCGCTTGATACTTGGACCTGTAGGACGGCTGCAACTAAACTTTGACAGTAGGTTAAAATGTCAAGAGGAGTGGTTTAGAGTTTTTATGAAATGTCAGAGAAGGAAAAAGTCCCTAACTATCCGGTTAAGGTCCTAATGTCCGGAGACTCAATTCGCAGTGGCTGTTTTAGGTCGTGGCAAATTGTATGCTACTAATACCTCGGTTAAATGGCTGTTTTCACCAGGATGGTTAATCGACGAGCGACTGCTGCTGCTACCAATCCGCCCACTCGCAAAAATATTGCCCGGCTTCTAGACTAGTAGGAGGTTATCCTGTCCTGTAGCTTCCTATGTGCCTATTGTTCCCAGTGAACAGAAGAAAATTACTCCGGTTCGTCAAGTGTACATTCCGCAACACAATCGGGCAAAATCATGAAACCCAGGCACAAAACCCCCTACAGGTCCGTTGATCGATTTGACATTAATCCGATTGAAGACCTTTCGGAACAAGTGAAATCCTCGGCTAGAGCTTGCTGTAGGAAACTTTGGCTGGTATCCAGTTACATACCTCGTGACCATGGTGAACAACCACCAAAAACTGTGGTCAGAAAGCTGGTACGAGCGGCGAATACGCCGGTCATAATATTCTCTTATGCAAATGCGTACCACACGTTTTGGGGAAGCTAAGACATCAATGCTAGATGTGTCACTTTTTGATTTTGTTTTTAGTAATAATATATCGATAGCAAATGTAGGTATGGAACCGACCTCCATTATAGCGAACTGAAGGGAGGTTCTTGACATTACGCTCATAGTGAGTAGTAGCGATTGTTTCTTTTCGGATCATCAGTGAATCGACGTCTCTATTGATGTTGGAAATCGGGAGAGGAATTCGTATGTGAATAGAAGGAAGTCACACTGGGACATGTATTGCGTTGTCGTCTTTAGGAACCTCGGACATGATCCAGCGCTTATGGGGAGCTAAACGAGGCGACGTCAAAGGCATGCAAGCCCGTTATTTACAGGAGTACGAGCAAACCGCCTTGGTGGAACTCTGGTATTGCTAATAGACGGGCTGAGTTTCGGAGATGGTTAAAGGATCAGGCGGCTGGCCTGCCTACAAGGTCTCAAGAACCTGATCAGCGAGACAAAGGCCTTGGAAAGATTTCTGTTGCGGATTGGTGCAGCCAATAGTCATTGTACGTTCTCATAAATGCATATTTTCTGCGCAGGGCTGTCTACAATTTTGACCCGTACGAGCATAAGGCACCAGTGGATCTTCATAAGAACGCTGGGCCACTTGAAATGGTCCTACGATCCGAGGGGATGGACACTGAGCTGGGTTGTCTTTGTCCCCAAGGGGTGGGGCGGGTGACTCCTCATATGAAGCCGAAGGATTATAGACCAAAAAGTCTATTTTCTTTTTTATTGAATACCCTGGAGAGAATTGTCAATGTACACCTCTGGATATCCACCGAACCAGGTCTGTTATCTGCCTCCCAATATATCTATAATAAAGGCACGTCGGTGCAGACGGCATTGCACTCACTCGTAGGATATATTAAGAGATCCCTCGAGTATAAGGAGTAAACTTTGGTTGCTTTTCTGAATATAGACATGTGACATACGGGACTTGCGGGTGAATGATACCATCACCGAGTTCATAGTAAGCTTTCTCAGGCATAGGGTGATCCTGTCCACACTCAGTGCATCAACGATATCTACACCATGAATCTGACCATGATTATTTAGTAGTATTTTTTTATTTAGTAGTATTTTTTAGTGAGTTGTATTGTGAGCCATATTTGGCCCTATGGGCTTGGTTCGAAATTGTAAATAAAAATTAAATTAAAAAAATTAAATCGTCTACTCGTTCAACTTGACGATGTAGGCTGTAGGGCTTATGCGGACGATATGCCAATTGCGATATCGGGTAAATATCCGGATATTCTGTCGGAGCTCATAGAGTAGTCACTATAACTTTTTTCGAGGTGGAGTGAAAGTAGTAAGCTGGATGTTAATCCGAGCAAAACGGATTTTGTTCCCTTCACTGCGAATAGGAGCATGGGGATCAGACTGCTGATATTGAATGGGTTGAGCTTATACTTTCCGAAAGTGCTTATACTTTCCGAAAGGGTTACTATGGAATCTGAATACTTAGCTAAAGTGTCAAAGCTCACTGCCGCCATTTATTACTGTAGAAAGCCATTGGTGTGAACTGGGGTATCAACCTCAAAAACGTCAATTGGTTTTTTGGTGCAGTAATCAGGTCCATACTGATGTATGAAGTGTCAATTTGGTGGTATGAGCTAGATAAGAGCACTCTGACGAAGGCTCTATTGGCTGTACTGTACTGTTACCAATACACTTTTTCGTGAGATGGCCGCAAATTTGGCTTTTAGGCTGGCGGCTATTGGGACATGGACATATAGTTCGTTTGGACATGTCAAGACACTGGGCCTCCAGTGGGAAGACTCAGACCCTGCAGCCCTCGATCGATTTTGAGTTCAAGACTCGGATACCGGACAAATTGGAGTAGTTAGAGGGGCTTGATCTACCTATGGGGATACTCGAGATTTGCACGTATGGCTCCAGGCGGGATGGGAGAGTAGGGGGTGGTGCATATGTGAGTCGATATGACAATCAACTCTCCTTTATGAGGAAGGCGCCATACTGGGGTGGTCATAGGGTTATCCCGTTTCCCTTTGCGCAATTTGCTGGCGACGGTGACGGAATATGGCGGTTTTGGCGTACACACGTGGGACTTCCTTATAATGACTTCTGTAGAAGATGTCAGTGCCCGGCGTTTGCCAAGACCTCTTTTCGGACATCCGGTTCTGAATGACCTGACGGACTGTCTGGTGCTGATATCGGCAGGATAAGTCTGTTCATCAGGGGGTCTAAATAGTTTTGTTTGGACCCTTATGTCCACCTAACGGGAAACACGTGTCAGAACGGGAACACGATTTGGCAGGATCTGTGTCTTATTGGCGGCTGCCTTTGGAACATAACCTAGGGTATTTTACACTTAACGGTATTTTAAATAATTTCGTAGCGCATTTTAAGGTTAACGGTTTTTTAAGTTATTTCGTTGTTGTTATTTTGTGTTTTTCGCGAAATCATAAAACGCGAATATTTCGAAAACGGTTAACAATTTAATAGATTTTTTTATATTCCTAAAGTATATAAAATTGTGATTCAAAGTTTATGGAGAAATCTTGAAGGACATCATTTTAAGTGATAACAAAATTGATTTAAACTTTTTTTCAATTTATATGTAAGTCTCTACGACTACGTCCTGTTTCTCCATACGATTTTGAAAAACCTTAATATCTACTGATTTGTAGTACAATAAAAATATTACAAAAAAATTAGTAACCGCTAAATTAAACTAAATTGTGGTGAACTATAATACGCATTTAATAAAATTTGCAAAAAATTTTACTAAAATTGTATTACTCGATTGAAAACCTTCAATTCCACACAAAAAATTAAAAACGAGATTCAATTACGAAATTGAAAATATTTATTAATTAATACGGGTAGTACGAAATGTTCTTAACCTGACATAGAGATGGCGGTATAAACAGCAAAATGCTTTGTATAATGGAAACTTTTATCCATCATATGAACTCAACTGTCAACTCATTCGTATAGTAACAGGTGTTCAAAAAAGGCGTTTCAGTGATTGTTTTTGTAATGGAAAATTTAGAAATTCGTGGTGTGATTAAATATCATCAAAAGAAAGGTTTATCGGGACAAGAAATTTATAATGATATGGTGAATGTGTTAGCTGAAAGTGCTACTTCATATGCAACAGTAAAAAATTGGGTTGCTGATAAAGGCCATGATATGATATAGATGATCGACGAGTGAAAGTTCGTGAAATAGGGAATGCCACAGGCATCTCAAGTGATCAAGTACATTTTATTTTGCATCAAGAATTACAGATGAAAAATCTTTCTGCAAGATGGGTGCCGCATTTGTTAACAGTTGACCAAAAAGGCATTCGAATGAAAATTTCTCATTATTTCTCTGATTTAGCTCCATCTGACTTCTACCTGTTCCCAAATCTAAAAAAATTCCTTGCTGGCAAACGTTTTACCTCGAATGAAGATGCAATGGCAAATGGCCATTGCTAGAAAAACGTTGGACTAAGTGCATTGAAGTTTCAGGAGATTATATTGAAAAATAAAATAATTTTTAAAATCTAGCTCCTATTTTTCGTTGTTAGGCATGAACATTTCGAACTGCCCTAAATTTATTTTGTACCTATTACGCAGGTGATAATATCAATTACTAAAAATTGTATACGAGTAATTGAAATAATTGAAAGAATTCAAATATTAAAATTAATCAGCTAAATATGTTATGGGAGCCTTTGGAGAAAAAATATAATAAAAAATTAGAAACCTTAACAAAATTTTTATTGTTTCCATTTTTTGATAGAATTTTAATAGTATACTCAAAAAAGTTTAACAGTTACTTCATGAGAGTTGTTTGTATAATAATCTGTAGTTGTTGTTTTCAACGG
This sequence comes from Leucophora obtusa, assembly GCA_949987735.1. Classification (NCBI taxonomy): domain Eukaryota; kingdom Metazoa; phylum Arthropoda; class Insecta; order Diptera; family Anthomyiidae; genus Leucophora; species Leucophora obtusa. The sequence continues at coordinate 100,274,713 of OX465298.1, forward strand.
TAATTACAGTTGTTTTTTTATGCAAAAATACAAAACTAAGATGACAGTTATTTAATAAAAACAACTCCCGAAAAGTAATGTAATTTCGTAACAGTTGTTTAAAGAAGCCATTTTTAATACCATAATAAACAACTACCAAAACAGTTATTTTACAGTAAACAGTTATTTTTGCTAGTTATTTAAAAAATAAAAATTTCATTGATTTATTAATTTTCTTATTTAGTTTATATTTGTAATTCTAAGTTTGCAAATAAAAATCAGATAATTGTATTGCATTTCCAACGCATAAAAAATAACCTGGAGAACTGTTTGGGATTTTTACTTCAAATTTCAAGCAATTGCTAATTTTTTAGAATTGAAAGAAATAAATTGTTTTTTTATGTACTTTTATAATATCAACAAGATTTAGGTGCCTATTCCTACGAAAAGTCTGTGACTCTTAGTTGTGAATGTATTTCCCTTGTGTTTGTTGTTGCAAAGTCATAATAAATTATATTCAAATTTTTGTTCGAAAACTTCTAAAAAATTAAGACCTGTACCCCGTTTCTGTATCTAATGCGAGAAGTTTCCGCATCGAGAAATGCATGGTCACCCTGCATTGTACAGGCTGATTAAAGACGTGATAAAATGGACGGCAGTTTTTGTTGCAATTCGTTCAGATAATGTAACTTTAAGAACTGTTGACACATGAGAAATAACTTACTATGCAACGTATTACTAGCTGATTTGGTTTCATATATATTTTATTGTCCTCGACTCACCCTATATAAAGCAGAGCAGGGTTGCATTTCACATGTTTTTTCCGCAAACTTTTTCGATGCGAGAAATACAGAAACGGGGTGCTGGTATCGATCGATACAATCATAATAATGACAAATAAAATTTGAATTTTTTAAATTTTATTGTTGTTTGTATGGAAAGTTGTGACTTTCAGTCTTAAAAATAGTCTTAAGGCAGTCATAACGTTAGCGAAATAACCGAAATACCGCTAACCTTAAAATACCGTTACCGAAATAATCAAAAATAGCGTTACCCTTACCGATAACCGCATCGTTTCGGTTACCATCCATGATATTCATCCCTCATTTAAATGGTTCTTAAATAGTTGTAAGCGCAAATACGGCAACATCTCAAGAAGTTATCTAAAGCGGAGAATACGCGTAGGAACATTGAGTAGGGAACAAAAAATATCAAAAAATTTTGTAAACACGAATTGCACGATGTCAACACGCACACACACACAAACACACACACACATTCACAAAAAATGGGCATTTTTTCACGAATGTTCCCTCGTGTAATCTCTGCTTAATAGCTCTTTTCCACGTACGTTACCGCGAGTGCCCAATTTTACCGAAAAGCGTTTCTACTGTCAAAATTGTGTACATTTTTGTTGTTTCGGGTAAATTGGGTTCCCGCGGGAACCCGCGGTAACGACGTCCAACAGACCTAATATTTGATCAAAATTAGTCCTTTCGGAATATTTTACTTACTCTTGACGATTAGCTAAATATGGATCTGGTTCTGTCAATTCACTTTTATATTTAGTTAAATCGCGTTCTTTTTCTGTCAGCTCCCTAGTTAAATGCTCTTCTGCTTTACGATTTTCCGCTTTGATGTCGGAAATCTAAAATACATTCAAGTCATTTATAAATTACTCAAAAATTCCTTGCACTGGTCAGTTACCTCATTTAATAATTTAGTTTTTTGATTTTCTAGCGATTGTACCATTCGCTGCTCTTTGCAAAGTTGTGATTGCAAATTTCGTTGTTCCATCATAGAACGAAAAAGATCGGTTTTTGTTTGAGCCAAAACAGCATGTAGAGAATCGTACTCCTCATATTTATCTTTAAGTTCTTGTTCCAAAAAGCCTTTGTCAGCTTTCAGGCTTATCACATTTGCTGACATTGATTCACATGACGTAGTGGTCTTTTTCAAATTATTTAATGTTCGACTCAGTTGACTGGTGAGTTCATCATTACGTTTTTGTTCAATTCGGATTAGAGAATTGTAAACATGAAGTTGGTTTTTTGTTCGTATTGACTGTTTATAATACAAATATAAAATACAATATTAAAATGAGTTCAAAACTTTGTGCACTTACTTCTTGCTTAAGTTCTTCAACGGTTTTTAACAATTTTTTTATTTCATCCCTTCGTTTGCGCCAAGCATGTAATATTACAGTTGTAAATATTTTCAAACCAGCCGCTGCTGTTATACTTCGATTTTCCATTGACCGACAGTAGCTGCAATCGGTGGCACTATTATAACTACTATCGCCACAAACTTTCTGTTTCGATATATTATATTCGGAGCGTAAATTTAAATCTTTCAAATTTAAACATCTTTCATCCGTGAAGAAATTTTCACTAGTCTCGTGCATTGTATATCTTACATTCATTTTAATTCCGCTTTTCGATTTTGAATCTTTCTTTAGTCCCAAATTACAATACTATTCTTATGCTTTATACGTTATCGTGAAATGATCTGCGTAATTTCGTTTTTAACTATTTTTGTACTTGAAACCAAAAACTCGTAATTTTAAATAAAATTAGGAAGAAAATCAATTGGGATTTGTGCTTTTGTATAAAAAATAAATAGAATAATAAAACAAAACTAAATTAAAGATAATTTTGATATTTGTTTCTTATGTTGCTCTTTAATATTTGAAATATATTTTGGAATAGAATATTGAACTGATTTTCTCCAAAACAGGTGTAGATTCCACATAACCCAACCAGCATTTGCTCCAATTGGCACCTAATACCCAGCTGGAAAATGTGTATTAAAGACAATGTCATCAGCGCTGTTTAAGTGGATCAGATATTTACCAAAGACGTCTTAAAGACATGTCTGTACTTTTTTACTTTTTCTTAAGTGACGCGAACAAAGTGCCTATTTGTCATTATCACAGGCGTTTATTCTTAACTCGTGCTGACTAACTACCCAGTAGCACAAAAATACTAGTTCAGAACCAATTAGGTACTTAACATGGAGATGTCAGCTATGTTTGTGCGGCAAGTTAACAACATTGGCTTATGTCATTCCCATATAAATTTGACATTATCCAACGTTTAGTGTTAACTCTTAACGTTACTAATGTCAAATTTGCATAGGGATGACATAAGCTAACATTGAGAGCTTGCCGCACAAACACAGCTATTATAGGGATGGAGGCAATTGTCACCAAACACCCACTTTGGTACTAGTTGTAGTTCTAGTTTGCAAGTTTGAATTTAAGGACAACAAGTAGGGAGCAAAACTGGTAGGACCACTTCTGAAGTGACTCTTTGGAAATAGCAATGTACCAGTTGGTTACGACCTGAAATATACATATTAGAGCGACTCACCTTATATGGACAGAAAAAAAGTAAAAAAAGTGCCCCCCTCAAAATAAACCTTGGTATGTTTGATGATAATTCCCAAAATATTTCGGGTCTAGCAATGAGATATTACGAGCTGGACCACCCAGTGTAGAAACGGTAAAGACATATCATTATTTTTTGGACTACCAGTAATGACACCGACTTACTTTCTGCATTATTTTAAAAGATATAATAATGAGTTACTAATAAATACTTACTTCTTTCATTATTTCAAAATAAAAAATAATGTATTACCAATAATGACTTATTTTTATCATTATTTCAAAAATAAAGTATTGTTCTAGAATTTTTATAAATTTTTTCGAAATCTACTTTTAGACTCAATATTTTTTCAACATTGGTAATGATATACATATGTAACCATATATTTTTCGACTTTTTGTATGTTGGGGAGTAAGCTGACTTGTGCGCAGCAAGTCAATTATGTTTTTATCTATCAAATATAACATGTCGAGATAGCTTAGATCAGGGGTGGCAAGACTTTTTTCGTTGCGTGTCAAAAACAGATACATTTTTTTGTAAAAATTTGTCGCGTGCCACCTTAAGTATAGTTTCTTTTTAAAAACTTTTAAAATTCGAAACATTTTCGTTAACAACTTTTATAATTTTTCCCGTGGAATTGTTACCGAAACAAATTTTTCACATTCGTAAATCTTGCAGGTATTGTAAAGGCACATCTACACGGGATAGAAAACTCGCGAGATTTTATGAATATGCAGCTCTGTATAAGTCTACGAAATGCAATCTCTAAACCATTGACAACTGCTGTCATACACAATATTTTTAATTAGTAACAATTTTGAAAATGTTTTGTAACATTATTGAACATTTCAGTTGATTAAATGCACTTTTTGCTATTTGAAGAAAAAATTATTCTTTGAAATACAAAAATTTTAATAAAAACAAATTCTTCACAACTAGAGATGGTACTTTTACTATAAAAATTAGTGCTAACAATATTAGAGATGACAAATTTGATGCAAACTCTACGAGATTTCTATCCCGTGTATATGTGCCTTAATAAATAAATCCTCATATGAATTCTAATTTTTCTATTTTTTATTTATAATTACACTGATAGAAATAAATAGTTATAAATAGCAGAAAAATTAGTTGAAAATTAGTTAAAATGGAACCTACACACCCAAAATATTTCTTAGTTGATTATAACGAAAATACATCTAACTAATATATGGTTAAACTGATTTAATTGTTATCAACTAAGTTTTTTGGAGTGTTAGCAAGCAACTACGAATGTAGCTACTTACATACAACGATAAGCTAAACTAAATTAGCAATTTCGTAGAAATCAACTATTTCCAATTTCAAAATGGTTGCTAGATACTATATATCACGTTGTTTCATCTAAATTTTAAAATAAAAACAAATAACAGCATTTCTGAAACTTTTTATTTTTATGCACATACATGTGTAGTTTAGTAATGGGTTGGTTTTTGTCCACACATACTTTGACGTTACCGTTGCCTTTTCTTTTCCAATTTTGATCTTCACTGAATATTAAATCTGCAAAATATAAAAACAATCTAAAAATATTTTACAAATAACACAACTGAAAAATGCTTAACATTATTGTTTAACAATTTTCTAACAAACATAAAAATAAAAACAAGAAATAATTTTGAAAAATATTATTGGAATTCACTAACTCGTTTTGTTTTCTAATTCTTGACAATTTCAAAGTATTAGTATTATTCACTTCAACTATAACAAATATTGTAACTCTCAACTAAAACCTTAGTTGCTAACGATTATAGTAGTTGTTTATTATTTTTTTGTAATCAACTAAGAAATTTTTCAACTATAGGACTACGGAATATTTTCGGTGCAGCAATATCTATTAAAATCAATATCAGAATATATTTTCTGAATATTAGTAAACGAAACAGCGGGAAAAATCTTTTAAACATCGATATTAGAAGGTTAGATTGTTAATTACATTCAAAAAAATTTCGAAATATAAAACTTTTTATGGTGGTTTAAATCTACTAATATTCAACAACGTTTAATAAAACTTCAGTTATTTGAGCTCGAGGTCAATGATTTTATTATAAATATTCTTCTTATAAATCAATATTTCGATATTCTTTGAATACATCTTCAGGATTCTTCCAGTGAACGTTTATATAACCAAACTTTTAGCTATAGTTGTGTATGCATCGTCCTCTGTTACAGTGCAGTAATATTCTCCTAATAATATTTTTAATAAAATAACTGACTTAGAGCAAAAACATTTGAAGTTTTATTAACAACAGCAAAGAACGAATGAATAACTATTGAACAATATTTTTTTTATTACATAAGGTACAAAAAACCAACGGGATGAGAATTTTGTACTTTCGTATATGAACTGTCTGATTTGGTAAAACCAGTTATAAATCAACTCCTTTTTGTTGTCTCGTTTTGAGTAGGAAAGTTATCATTTTCTTAGCGGACAACTGAAGAGTAGAGTGATGTCTACGAAACAATTGTATTGTCTATCATGAAAATGATCAACCCTTTTTGAAACAACAAATAAAAATCTAATATGACAATATCATATTAGAATTTGGACTTGAGGTAGAAGAATATTCTAACTAAATATATGAAAATATAGAAAGTCCGAAAAAACAATTTTTGTATTTTTTAATGCAAAAATTAAAATAATTGTTGAAAATAAGCACACCACGGCTAAAATCTCATTCAAATATTTATTTTGTTTTGAGTTTAAAATTAGTTGTTTTTACAAAATGTATTGACAACAGACATACATATAAATAGTACCCAAAGGGTACTTTTATGTAATTGTTGCTTTCAAAAAGGAGTTGATTTATAACTGGTTTTACCAAATCAGACAGTTCATATACGAAAGTACAAAATTCTCATCCCGTTGGTTTTTTGTACCTTATGTAATGTCTCGTTTTGAGTAGGAAAGTTATCATTTTCTAATATTTTTTTTATTTTAGCAGAGTAAATTGTTATTTGTAATTAACTAAAATACATCTAAAATTTTGTAAATTTAACAGATATTTTCTTGGTGTTTTATTTGACTAATATTTAGCAAACAGGTTCAATCGATTCGCGCATTTTATCTTCAGGGCCCTCTTGAACCCATTTTTGGTAACTTAAGCAAAAAAAAAAACTTTTCTGTCACTTTTTAATTTCTCCAATTCTAGAGCCTTTTCCCATCGAAATATTTAAAATACTATCATTCTTTTCGTAGAAGCCTAAGAAATTTTTAATAACTTTTTTGATTTAGTAATGAATCTATCGCAGAGAAGTTTCGATACTTTTGATCCGAAATACTTACGAAAGAATGCATTTTTGAGTTATTAACCATAACTGTGTAAACAAAAAATAGTTTTAAGAAAGAACATTTTTAGCATTTGCGGTTTAAAGCATTATTGCAGCGAAAATATTTACGTAAATTTTTAACATATTATTTCGCTGGTCTTCCAACAAAAATTAAATTATTTTTTTACAACATTCATCAAACGTCGCGTGCCACTAAAAATCTGGTCGCGTGCAACTACTGGCACGCTTGTCATAGTTTTGCCAGCCTTGGCTTAGATGGTACAGCTTGGTACAGCTATAGACTTTAGTGCGATACTAACCTTAGTAAAAAAGCTATTTATTAGGATAACTTTTGCAAATGGAAACTGTTTTGCTTGAAATTTTGCAAGAACAGTTTTTAGAGGTGACCCCATATTATACTAAAAGTTGGACTTTGGGGACATCTTAGAAAGCTATGCTGCCATACAAAATTTTTGAAAAATCGCGATTTTAACGTATAGGCACCTATAGATGAATACATTTTTTTAATTGAAATATTTTCCTTTCAATTGCTTCCTCACTAAGGTATTACCTTAATTGAGGTCGATTGTACATTCGGCGACTAAAGTCGCTGAAATAGTAAAAAACCGCTAGTAGTGGTTTAAATATCAGGATAAGCACATCGCATTTATATCGTAAATATGGCCACAGGTCCAAATTTAAATTTTTTTACTTTTTCTCAACTTTTATTTTTACGGTTTTTTTAGTAGGTAATAAAAAAAAATCGGCTGATTTAATTTTTTAAAATTTTACCTTTCCAAGGTGAAATTGTACGCTAAAAACGATGACGATAGCAGTTTTTCCAAAAAAAAATTTTCTTGAGGTTTTGGATGAGTTTTTGTCGAAAAATCGATCTTTTTACGCGTTAATTTTTAAGGTTTTTTTTAGTAGGTATGTTAAAAAAGAATATTTAAAATATTTTAAATATATCCTATCCAAGGAAAAATTATACGATTATATAATCGCTATATAATTTTTTACAAAAAAATGTTTTTTTTGGGTTTTTGTCGAAAAAACGGCGCCTTGAAAATGATTTTTTTGATATGTCGTAGTGGAACTTTTTTTTTCTCATGCCAAAAGCTATACAAAAATCGATGGCACAATATCGAAAAATTTTTGTCCTTACAAATCGGCCCAACCTACTAATCATACTGAAGAACAGGCTTGCCAGATACTTTTTTTCGTTGTCCCCAAACCAATCTAAAAATATCCCCAAAAAGTCCTCAACTAGAAAAAATGTTGAAAAAGGTAGTAGAACTTATTTAATTTGCTTAAAATTAATATTAACTATTTTTAGAAATTTTTCGATTGCTTTTGTATAAGGCTTTAATGCATAAACTTTTCTTAATTTTCCGCTAAGCAATATAATTGCTAAAGTATTAATTTTCCTTATTAAACGTTTATTAAAAAATTCCATGCATAATCGTTAAATAACAATTTTTTAATTTCTCATTTTATTCTGGCAATATAATGCGTCTCGACCAGAGTAGAAAAATTAACTGTACACAACATGTAGGGTAGGGTACGGGTAAGGAACACATGCCGTATCTATCGTTTTAGCGGTTGTGTGTTTGTACACAAATTGAATGCGATACACTATTGTCTGATGAACGCAAACGCTACGATTATGTACTGCACTTTCAACACATATTCACACCCGTAGCGTACCGAATTCGGATTGTGTGTATAAACACAAACACTTATTAGAGAGAATAGAGCGTATGTGTTTTCTACGCAACCAATATGCTTGTGTACTGTGTTCGCGATGTGCGGTACGCAACCCTAAAAATACGGTTCCGTTAGAGTTTATTTTCCTACTCTGGTCTCGACTTTCAAATAAATTGTTAGTGATTCATAACGTTAGCAATCGATTGACTCGTTAATCATAGGTGAATAATGTTCTTTTGAAGATTTTATCAATAAAAATAATTTATAATGAATCAAAACATGACAAAAACAATTTTTATATATATCTTGGCTACCCGAGTAAAAAAAATTATATATAATCATATGTGGCATATATTACAATATATAATTAGACATACCATTATGTATATCCATATATAATTATATATGACGTCTTTTTCCAAAATTTTTCCTTATGTTATGCCATATATAATTTCATCTAATTAGATACCGGCCTTTATAATATTAGATATGGTATACATGATTATATATTACATAGCATAGCTGATCTTATTGCATATATAGTTGTATATAGAGCTATATCTTAATATATATGGCGGCATTTTAGGAATATATAATTAAATATGGTATCATTTAAATAATATATAACTATATATGGTGCCAGTTAAACTATATATTATCATATATGGTGGCATTTAAACAATATATGGTCATATATGGTACCTCATGAACAAAATCTTTAATACAGTTGCAGATATGATAATATATGCTACTAAATATAGTGCCATATATATTTATATATGGTGTTATTTAAGCAATATATTAGCATATATGGTGCCATTTAAACCATATATTATTATATATGGTGGCATTTAAACAATATATGGCCATATATAGTACCTCATGATCAAAATTTTTAATACAGTTCCAGATATGATAATATATGATTCTATATATAGTGCCTTATATATTTATATATGGTGTTATTTAAGTAATATATTACTATATATGGTGACATTTAAACCATATACTATCATATATGGTGCCATTTCAACAATATATGCTCATATACATGAACAACATTTTTAATTCAGTTCCAGATATAATAATATATGCTACTATATATAGTGCAATATACATTGATATATGGTATCATTTAAACAATATATTACCATATGTGGTGACATTTAAACCATACATTGTGATATATGGTGCCATTTCAACAATATATGGTCATATATGATACCTTCCCAAGTAAAAAAAATAATATGGAGCCATATAAAGTTATATTTAATTATATATAATCTTTTATGTAATTAGATATAATTATATCCGAAAAATGAGAACGTCTTATTGTATCATATTGTATCGAATTGTATACAATTGTATACAATTTGGTACAATTTGATACAATTTTATGCAATTTGATACAATTGTATCCGAATTTTGTCCTCATCCAATTACATACCCGAGTAAAAAAGTTTTGATATAATCATATATTATTTTATGTAATTACATATAGTAACTTATAGTTAGATATGGCCACATATGCTTTTAAATTGAAGCATATAGACTTTTATATAGTCATATATTATATATTTATTCCTCAAAGGTTTTAATATTGAGACATATGTGATTTTATATTATTACATGCTGGCCTACATATAAGTGTATGTGCTATATATAAGTACATAAAGTAATATATAAAAGATATAATTACATATACGTTTATATATAATTTAGTATGACACTATACATAACAATATAAAACTATATATGGAGCCATTTAAGAAATATTATATAATAGGTGTTATATATGATTATATATTGACGCATATGAACCCATATATAACTTAGTATGGTTTCATATCTACAATATTTCATGATTTCTTTTATATATAACGATATAACGTTCTTTATAAAATCATCTATAATTATATATCATCCCACATTAGCAATTTTTTCAAAGTGATTTTATATAAAACGAGTAAAAAGGTTAAAATCGGGCATGCCGACTATACAATACCCTACACCAGTCTGGTGTATTGTTTGGATCCGAAATTCGAATGGGTTAAAATGAGGCTTGTGTCAAAATTTTCTATAATGTGAGTCAGCGCACCAAATTTCATTAAAATATCCTTATATGTATTTGCGACCTGCAGTTTGTAACCAAGCCAATTTTGGTGGGACCCTTATATGGGCACTAGGTCTAAACATGGACCGATGTTCACCAAAATCAAACTTGTTCGTCCTTGGGCCAACATAGGTCTGCGTACCAAATTTCATCAAAATATCTTAATATTTGCGACCTGTAGAGTGCGCACAAGATTGCATGGACAGACAGACAGACGGACTGACAGACGGACATCGTTAAATCGAAATAAAAAAAAATTCTGAGCCGATCGGGTCTACGACCAATATTTTTTGGTGTTACAAACATCAGCACAAACTTATAATACCCTGACCACATAGTGGTGTAGGGTATAAATATATGTATAATGTCCTTTTAAAACCGTATTGTATTAAATGTGGTTCCATATTAAAAATGATTTTGAACTAGTTTTAGATTTAGTAATTACTAGGGAATGGCGCATGACACGATCGTAAGTGAAGTTATTCACAAGTGATCGTGAGTAATAATTATATAACCCGTGCATGATTCGTGTGTGAGTTTATTTTTTGCATCATATGTTTTTAGTAATTTTTACTGTTTTGCGTGAGAATTTTCTGATTGTGAGTAAGTTTTTAATATACTCATGTCTGCGTGAGTAAGACACGACATGCTCGTGCGTGAGTAATTTGTTTTTGTTTAGGAGCGTGAGTCAAAATGGCTAACGCGCCCATAAAATTAACAATACTGAAGCTTTAATATGGAATTCTCTATACTATAACGCACACTTGACTGATCTCTTGTATCTTGGTTGTATATCACAATCCTATTAAGTTAAAAATTTCAGTGTTGTTAACCTTATTTTAAAATTACTAAAAACAAAGAAACATTTGTTCATGTTTAATGCACTGTCATGGTAAATCTGGATAAAAGTAATGGAAGATTTATCGAAATTATAGGATATCCAGTAGACCTGGGGGTTAATTATTACATTTTGTAATTAATTACACATGCATTTACACAATTACATGTAATTGTAATTGAAAAAACTCAATTACAATTACAAATTATTTGTAATTGTAATTCAAAAAAGAACAATTACAAGTAATTTGTAATTTGAAAAATGTCAATTACATTTTTTGGAAAAATAAATAATGAAAAAAAGCACAATTTAGGGGTAAGCCCAACATGACGTATTCTTTTTATACGCATCCATGCCTATGCAACCTATCCCAGTCAGATTTTTCTACAAAATTTTAAAAAACACTTTTTAATTCTAAATGTAATTGAAATTTGTAATTGAAATCACTTTCAATTACAATTACTAGTAATTTGTAATTGAAAATTTTCAATTACAATTACTTGTAATTTCAATTACAAATTACAAGTAATTGTAATTGAAATCCCTCAGGTCTGATCTCCAGATATTTTATATCTTTTTTTATTTAAAAATATAATTTTGTATATTGTTAGATATGGTCATATATATTATGGTAAAAATATAGGGTTAATATTTAGGTATAATTGTATCAAACTATGTCCACTTTTATAACATTTTATATAATTTTATACAAAAAGATATAATTTTACGTAATTGGATGAGGACAAAATTCGGATACAATTGTATCATATTGTATCGAATTGTATAAAATTGTACCAAATTGTATACAATTGTATACAATTCGATACAATATGATACAATAAGACGTTCTCATTTTTCGGATATAATTATATCTAATTACATAAAAGATTATATATAATTAAATATAACTTTATATGGCTCCATATCATTTTTTTTTACTTGGGTAAAACTATATCTTTTTGTATAAAATTATATAAAATGTTATAAAAGTGGACATAGTTTGATACAATTATACCTAAATATTGACCCTATATTTTTACCATAATATATATGACCATATCTAACAATATACAAAATATATTTTTAAATAAAAAAAGATATACAATATCTGGAGATCAGCCCTGAGGGATTTCAATTACAATTACTTGTAATTTGTAATTGAAATTACAAGTAATTGTAATTGAAAATTTTCAATTACAAATTACTAGTAATTGTAATTGAAAGTGATTTCAATTACAAATTTCAATTACATTTAGAATTAAAAAGTGTTTTTTGTTAAAATTTTGTAGAAAAATCTGACTGGAATAGGTTGCATAGGCATGGATGCGTACACACAAAAAAATACTCGAGGGCATATTGCCTTGGCTGGCATAGGTAGCCAACATTTCTATTAAATTTAAAAAATAGTTTCATTACCTATGGTTATAGGTATTTAAACAATACTATTTTACCTATTTACCACATAATTCCAACTTTCTAAAGTAGGTAACTCTTCGAAAAATAAATTTGAAATATCAAATGTTAGAATTATAAATGTCTTTTATTTGTAGAAATATTTTTTATTGCCAAAACCTTTTTAAATTTTATATATTTTTTTATTAACTACTTTTTCAACAAACAATAACTTTTCGAGGTAAGCCAACAATATTGCAAGTGCGAAATTAATAAATATACATATTTTTATAGTTTTAGGTAATTTGGGAAGAAATATTTAACCCAAAGCGAACATATGATATATTCTGCATGCAAAGTCTCTTATTGGCTTGGCACGCACAACAAACACAAGGCGAATTTAAGGTCGTTGTCAACTAATAACGTTTTCTGCAGTTCCATGGAGACTTGTAAATTTACATATAAGTGCATTATGGATATATATTTTTAGGAAACATATTTTTGAAGTTCGCGATGCATAACTTGATAAAAAAAAGCGTTATTGGCCCTAAATTTTGGTAAAGGGGTTTCTAAAGGAACAAGTCATCAGTCATAAAAACCCCTTACATACTGAAGACTGTTTCCTTTACAAAAAACTTCAAATTGCAAAAAAACTGATTCTTACGTGTGTTTTCTAGAAAATCAACCAAAACCCCAAAATCTTTTTCTAACAGAAAACCCTACATTCTGAGGACATTTTTTATGTGCTGAATAATTTTTCTAAAGAAAAAACTCCAGATATTGGAAACTTTTCCTATATAAAAACTTTAGATTCTGACGAGCTATCCTTTCAGGAAACCTTTTAACTACAGCAAATTTTTCAGAAAAAATGAAAAAAGTCCTCAGAATCTCTGAATTTATCTAAAGAAGAAGTTTTCAATATCTGAGTATTTTTCTATAGGAAAAGTCCCAGAATCTGAGAGTTTTTCTATAAGAAAATCTTCCGAATCCGATGGTTTTCTATAGGAAAATGTTTTTACAATCTGAGGGTTTTCTATTGAGAAGGTTTTGATCCAGCAAAAAGTCCTTAGTATCTAAAGGATTTTCTATAGCAAAAAGTCCTAAGAATCTCAAGGTTTTTTCTTTAGGAAAAAGTCCATGGAAACCGAGGGTTTTCTATAGGTAGACGTATTCAGAATGTGAAAGAATCTGAGAAAAAACTCAGATTCTAAAACTTCATTTAGAAAAACTCTCAGATTCTGCGAACTTCTTCATCCAGGAAAACTTTCAGTTTCAATAGAAAACAACCCCTTATTTTGAGGTCACTTTTCATTAGAAAAATCTTCTGATTCTGTGAATTTTTTCATGCAGAAAACCAAAAAGGGGTTTTCTATCAAAAATCCACAAATATTAAAATTTGAAATATTTTTTATATAAAAATTGAATATTTTTGATAGGAAACGGAAAATATGGTGTTTAAAGCGGAGAATACACGCAGGAACATTGAGTAGGGAACAAAAAATATCAAAAAATTTTGTAAACAGGAATTGCACGATGTCAACACGCACACACACACATTCACAAAAAATGGGCATTTTTTCACGAATGTTCCCTCATGTAATTAATTACGAAATTTAAATGTATTTTTATATACTTTTTTTTAATAAATTTAGATTTAAAAACAAAATAAAATTATTATTTACTGGGCTTTTTTCGATAGGAATTACCTAATATTAAAGTAAAATTAAATTACCTAATATAAAAGTATTTCACCTACGTTAAAATTGGTAATACACCTATTTGTATCAGATAATTTAACAAAAATTGTAGGTGATTTTTCGAACATAAAAGTCAAATTAAATTTACCTATTTTTATGGTAATATTGCCGTAAAACCAAGCAAACTCTATGTTACCTTTGAAAATAGGTAATATCACCCTATAGTTTTGGGCAATATTACCTTTAGTTTTTTTTGTGTGTATAAAAAGAATACGTCATGTTGGGCTTACCCCTAACTTGTGCTTTTTGTCATTATTTATTTTCCCAAAAAATGTAATTGACATTTTTCAAATTACAAATTACTTGTAATTGTTCTTTTTTGAATTACAATTACAAATAATTTGTAATTGTAATTACAAATAATTTGTAATTGTAATTGAGTTTTTTTCAATTACAATTACATGTAATTGTGTAATTGCATGTGTAATTAATTACAAAATGTAATGATTAACCCCCAGGTCTACTGGATATCCTCTAATTTCGATAAATCTTCCATTACTTTTATCCAGATTTACCATGACAGTGCATGAAACATGAACAAATTTTTATTTGTTTTTAGTAATTTTAAAATAAGGTTAACAACACTGAAATTTTTAACTTAATAGGTTTGTGATATACAACCAAGATATAAGAGATCAGTCATGTGTGCGTTATAGTATATAGAATTCCATATTAAAGCTTCAGTATTGTTAATTTTATGGGCGCGTTAGCCATTTTGACTCACGCTCCTAAACAAAAACAAATTACTCACGCACGAGCATTACTCATGTCTTACTCACGCAGACATGAGTATATTAAAAACTTACTCACAATCAGAAAATTCTCACGCAAAACAGTAAAAATTTCTAAAAACATATGATGCAAAAAATAAACTCACACACGAATCATGCACGGGTTATATATTCTTACTCACGCTCACGTACGAATTATATATTCTCACGCTCACGCGCGAATTACTTTGGTATAGTAATTATTACTCACGATCACTTGTGAATAACTTCACTCACGATCGTGTCATGCGCCAATCGCTAGTAATTACTAAATCTTAAACTAGTTCAAAATCATTTTTAATATGGAACCACATTTAATACAATACGGTTTTAAAAGGACCTTATATATTTTTATATAAAATCACTTTGAAAAAATTGCTAATGTGGGATGATATATAATTATAGATGATTTTATAAAGAACGTTATATCGTTATATATAAAAGAAAGCATGAAATATTGTAGATATGAAACCATACTAAGTTATATATGGGTTCATATCCGTCAATATATAATCATATATAACACCTATTATATAATATTTCTTAAATGGCTCCATATATAGTTTTATATTATTATGTGTAGTGTCATACTAAATTATATATAAACGTATATGTAATTATATCTTTTATATGTTACTTTATGTACTTATATATAGCATATTCACTTATATGTAGGCCAGTATGTAATAATATAAAATCACATATGTGTCAATATTAAAACCTTTGAGGAAAAAATATTTAATAAATGACTACATAAAAGTATATCTGCTTCAATTTAAAGGCATATGTGGCCATATGTAACTATAAGTTACTATATGTAATTACATAAAATAATATATGATTATATCAAAACTTTTTTACTCGGGTTGTGAACAATATTTTTAATACAGTTCCAGATATGATAATATATGCTACCATATATAGTACCATATACTTTGATATATCGTATCATTTAAACAATCCGAGTAAAAATAGTTACATATAGTCATATATGTGATTAAGTTTTATCTGTATAAATATACAGTTTCATCCGAAGAATGGCCCGATATATTTTTATCAATTGTTTATCAATTTTTATCTAAATGTATTAGTTTAGATCTGACCTGATTAAATTATGTGTTAATTAGATGAAATTGTGTCAGATTTTTGACCTGATACAATTTTTTTGGTTTGATCGTAATTGGTTAAATTTTATATAAATAAAATATAATTGTATCCGACATTTACCTTATAGAATTGTATCAAAGTATTAAACTGATATCAGGTCAAAATTGAGATATAACTATATAATTTTGTATACAAATATATCTATTTGGACCTAAGCTGATACCAGGTGATATAAACCAATAAAATTGTATCAGGTCAAAAATCTGATACAATTTCGTCTGATTAACCCATAATTTAATCAGATCAGATCTAAACTGATGCAATTAGATAAAAACTGATAAACAACTAATACAATTTTATCGGGCCATTTTTCGGATCAAATGGTGCATGGATGAGTCTAAGTTATATATTACCATCATGCGAGGTTCCAGCAATTAATATAAGGGAAAAAATCATACGCCACAGTAGACAAATACTTTGAGTTGGCCAATGAGGCGTATGATTTTTCCCCTTATATTAATTGCTGGAACCGCGCATGATTACCATATAAAGCTCCATATTGTTTTTTTTAATAGGGAACATACCATATATGGTGCCATTTAAACAATATATTGACATATATGGTGCCATTTAAATAATAAATGGTCATATATGGTAACTCATCAGCAACTACAATATTAACTGTATTTCAGAAGCAGAAATTTTAAATGTATTTCAGAAATTATGGAATGTATTTCCGAAATTTATTAATTGTATTTCAGAAATAATCAAATCTATTTCAGAACATGTTGATTGTTTATCATAGTTAATAGAGAAAAATTTCTAAATTACATTTCATAATTTCTGAAATACAATTGATAATTTCTGAAATACAGTTTGATAATTTCTGAAATACAGTTGTGAATTTCGGAAATACAATTAATAATTTCTGAAATACAATTGATAAAACTGAAATACAATTGATAAAACTGAAATTCAATTGACTAGTTCTGAAATACAATTCATAAATCTGAAAAAAAAGTTCTGAAATACAATTGAAAAAACTGAAATTCAGTTGATTATTTCTGAAATACAATTGATAAATCTTAAAAACAATTGATACAATTGGAAATGGTGTAGAGCGTTAAAAAGATGTAAATAAAATTATTTTTTAAAAAAAATTCAATTTAATAAAAAAAATATAATTTTATAAAAACATTTATAGAAAATAAAATTATAATTTTATAAAAAGAAAATCAACTAGAAATTCATTTTATAAAAAAAATGCATAGCCGTGAACGGTATCGAACTCGAGACCTTCTGAGTTTAAACCTTATTTTAACAAAATATTGTAATTTTTATAAAATCAATGCTTCGCCAGTGTATTATTTTTTGAACTCTGGTCAATATCTGTCTGGGATCTTATTTAATCCCAAATAAATGGAGATCTTACGTAGTACCCAAATATAATGCGGGATCTAATTTTATCTGTCATTTTTTTGGATAGTTTTAGATGTCAATCCCCAAATATATTGCTGTTTCTAATTCGATCTGCCATTTTTATACCGAAATAAATTGCATTTTATTACCGAAATAATCTGCAATTTATGGGATAAATTAAGATCCTACCAAATCCCCAAATATATCACTGGATTTGATTCGATCTGCAATTTATCGGAAAAGTTAAGATCTTACGCAATCCCGAATTATATTACTGAATCTAATTTGATCTGTCATTTTTTGGATAAATTTAGATCTTACTTAATCCCCAAATATATTGCTGGATCTAATTCGATCTGCATTTTTCGGATCATATAAGATCTAAGTTTATCCACAAATATATTGCTGGATCTAATTCCATCTGCCATTTTTCGGATTAATTTAGATCTAAGTTTATCCCCAAATATATTGCTGGATCTAATTCGATCTGCCACTTTTTCGGATCAAATTAGATCTAAGTTTATCGACAAATATATTGCTAGATCTAATTCGATCTGCCAAAATTGAGATCAAATTAGCTCTAAGTTTATCCACAAACATATAACTGGATCTAATTCGATCCGCCATTTTTCGGATCAAATTGGATCTAGGTTTATCCCCAAAGATATCATTGGACCTCCCAATTTTGAGATATAACTTGATCTTAGTTTATCCCCATATATACAATGGGATCTAATACGATATCATTGGATACACCCAATTTTGAGATCTAATTGGATCAGCCAGATATTACAGCAGATCTTAGACAATATAAAATTGGATATGATTAGATATTGCGCGATATCAATTTTTTTTACTCGGGAAACCAATCGAACCTTAAACCGGGCACCAGAAAACGTTTTTTTTTTGTTTTTATCAAAAATAAATATCACTAAAGTTCAAAATGTTTTTATTTCTCAATCGAAAACAAAAAATTTCAAATTTACTTTAAAATAAAAATATCCCTCAAGTTGAAATTCTAAAAATATCTTTAGGTATAAATATCAAAGATAAAAAAATTGATAAAAAATAAAACTTTTTGAAAAGTTTTTTTTTTTTTTGTTTTTCATCGTTTGTTGTAAGTACAAAGAGATACTATTCTGGTTTTTGGTTTCAAATCTGTAAAAAATCATATAATACCCTGGAGTGAACTGTAGGACGGTATATACATACAAACATATATTGCAAATATTTTTTTTGCTAAAATGTTTGCCAATTGACTAGTATTTTGCATTAATATTATTCATTTTCAGAATGAAATCGCTGTATAAGTTTTCTCATTAAATTTTTGCACCATGAAACTTTTTTTCGCAATCCGCCATTAATTTGCGATTTTTTAAGTGCAGATTTTTAAAATTCATAACCTAGGGACCATAATACCCATATCTCTTACCAAAGTTTGGTAATTAGTTTGCAAAAAAAAATTGTGAAAAAAAATTTTACAAAAAAAAAATTTTCATTCATGTATTCTTTTGTAGAATATAAATTGCTGATTAGGTTTTTTAATTATTTGTTTTGTATCATGAAGGCTTTTTTCGCATTCCGCCATTATTTTGCAATTTTTTGAGTACGGTTTTTTTTTTTAATTTTTAACCTTAGGACTATAATTGCCATATCTTATGCCAAAGTTTGGTGGCTAGTATGCAAAAACTTTCGGGAAAAAAAATTTTGCAAAAAGGAAAATTTTTGCATCAACATATTCGTTTGCAGATTGTAAATCGCTGACTCAGTTTTTTAATTTATTTTTTTTACCAAAAAGTTTTTTTTCGCGTTTCGCGATTTTTTTTGCAATTTTTTAAGTGCGGATTTTTAAAATTCATAATCTAGGTACTAAAATACAAATATCCTATACCAAAATTAGCTGCACGCTGACAAAAAAACGGCCTGTCTCAAACATATTTTTGCTGGTAATATAAGTATATATATTTGGAGAAATTGTTAAACATATTCGCCGTGTTTTTACTAGAAACAATATATATTTGCATGCAAATATATTATGTTTGCAAGCAAATATATTATGTTTGCCTGTAAATACATAATGTTTGGATGAAATGAAATGACGCTATCGACAAATATTATATGTTTAGCATCAAACATATAATATGTGTGTCATAAACAAATTATAATTCCATGCAAATACTATATATAAATAATATATTTATTTATAAAGCAATTATTAATATATGCCAAACAATAGGCGTTTTTATTCTACTCTCCAAATTTCTCTATATTTTAATGGAAAAACATAAAAAGTAAAATTAATACATCTACTGGATGGCGATTATTTAATAACTAAATATATTATAAATCACATTGAATTTTACATCTAATACAAATCTTTCATTGAAAAACAATAACTACAATCTCTTCATTTATTTTTTATTTATTTTTATTAACAAATATTAATTAAAAACTCTTATATATATATATATATATATAAGTTAATACTTTAATATACACAATTAAATAATTTTTTTTTCTTTTTAACACAATTTTATGTTTTATTTATACTAATTTATTTTATTTTTTCACATCTTTCACAATAAAATTAATAAATAAAGGAAAAATATGACTAAATTTTCTGACTAGATGCAGTCTAGCTAAACTAAACGATTATTACCAACTACAAAAGTTATAATGGCTACATACAACTTTATATATATCAATTATGGAAATTCGCCGTTTTTCCAAATATATGTTAATTGTATCCTACAAATATAATTATTATAAAGTTAAAAATGCAAAAATATGTATTCTTAGATGACAAAATATGACTAATTTACAAACAAATCCATGTTTACCGGGAAATATATGTATAGTAACTATAAAAACAATATAATTGGAAGCATACTCCAAATACATATATGGTAGTTTGTAAATATAATATAATTACCTCCAAACATAAACAAAAACGTGTTTTTCCTCCGTGTGGTTAGATTGCAAAAAAAAAAAAATCACGAAAAAAAAATTTTGCAAAAAGGAATAGTTTTGCATCAATATATTTGCTTGCAGAATGTTAATCGCTGATTAAATATCAAAATTAATTTTTTGTACCATAAAGCCTTTTTTCGCGTTCCTCCATTATTTGTCAATTTTTTAAGTGCAGTTTTTGTGGTTAGTTGCTCACAAATCCTATGGTTTTAATTATCACAGTTTGTCTTTTGCACAAAATTATTCAGCCTATCATGCTTTGTAGAAGTCTTTTCGGCGAAAATTTTTATTACTTTTTAATAACTTTAAACGCAAAGGTATATATCATTGGATGCAGAAATGTGTCCATATGAATGTTGTTTTAAGAATTTTTACAAAATTTATATGTAATTGTAATCAAAAAAAACTAAAAAAACGTTTTAAAATGTTTTATTTTGTTTTTTCCTCAATACAAAATAAAACGTTTTTTTTTTGTTTTTTCCTCAATACAAAAATTTTATTTTCGAAAAAAAAACAAAAAATAAAAAAAATTTATGAAAACAAAATATCCATCAAGAAAAATAAATTGTACACAAGCGTTTTTTTTTTATTGAGTAAAAACAAAATAAAACGTTTTAAAAGTATTAATATCGGGTGCCTGCCCTAAACATATTTATATTGAAGTTTTCAAGAATTTAAGGAATTTTTTAAAGAATTTTTAGATTTTAATTTTTCAAGTTTTTCTGTTTAATACAATAGACTTTTATCCACAATCGATATGATGTTTTTTTTGTATAAACAGTATCTAAGATCTTGGGACATTAGTGATAAAAAATTCTCAGGCAAAAACGATTTATTTGTGTTAAAAAGCTTTAAATTCCCAAGAAACATTTTTACGGACTCTCCGGCATATACGGAATCATCAATCCGGCTTTTATGGAACATTATCATCAACATAAATCCGGCTTTTACGGAACATTATCGGTCCGTAAAACAGGTATCCGTCAAAGCTTGTAAGTATACGGAACAATAACGGTCCGTACTTTCGGATTTTCGAATCTAATACGTTTTGAATCCGTTTTGGTGTATCCGTTTCTACACCGTTAAATACGGACTTCACCAATTTTCATCAGTTTGAACTCCGGAGCTAACGGTGTGGTCTTTCTTCAGTTTATTGGTGAATTTTTGTTCGCAAAATAGAATTATTTAAATAATTTAATATGGGTCGCGCGGTAAAGTCTGTTAAAAAAGTTTCTGGATGTCGCAAAAACTAGCATCCTGTATTGGCCGTTGCCGCAGTAGCCAAATTACTTTAATTCACATAGAATCATTAAATAGTAAGTGTTTATGAAATTTTATGTTTTTTTTCATGATAGTTTGCGAATTGCGTATGAAAAAACTCAATCGTGAATACATTTAATTAAACCTCGATTAATAAATTGTTTCTTTTGCTTGTAGATATATTTTGGATCTAGTTATGGGGCAATTTTGGGAATTTTGAGGCCGATTAATGAAGTTAATTGCACCGGCGGTAAACATAGTTGGAGTTGGATTCCGTTTATGACGGACCGAAAACTGTGCGTAAACGGAAAGAATAGTTTGTTGGGTTAATACAGGAAATTTTCATTTCTTTTGAAAATTAAAATGAACCTTTTTTTAATTTTCATTACTTTTACCTAATGTTTACACAGTAATGAAACACACATTTGTTTTTCATTACATGCCGTTTTTGTCGAAGATTTTTATTTTAAAAAATGACGTTTAGAAATTACTAAAAGCATTTTTTAGTCCATAATCCGAGGCCTATGGTATTCATATCTTATACCAAGTTTTGGTGGCTAGTTGCAGAAAAGAAATTGCGAAAAAAAATTACAAAAAGGAAAATCCTTGCATCAATATATTGCAGAGTTGGCAAGCAATACCGCTAAAATACCGTTATCGATTCAAAACCCTTTCAACTGAATACCGTTACCCCTAAAATTCCATTACCGAAATACCGTTATCCTTAAAATACCGTTACCGAAATAACCCAAATACGGTTATCCTTAAAATACCGATACCGAAATAAATGAAATATCGATACCCTTAAAATACCATTACCGAAATAAATGAAATACCATTACCCCTAAAATACCGTTACCGTTATTTTTAATTTTCTGCTTTTGGTAATTGCACGTGGTTATTGAGTATTTTTCGTACTTTAAGTTGGTAAATTGGTTATGTTTTTCAACTCGTTTGTTTTTTTGTAAAAAAAAATTGTAGGATGAATCGAAATAACTGACTACCGTTATCCTTAAAATACCGTTACCGAAATAACTGAAATATCGCTAACCTTAAAATACCGTTACCGAAATCATCGAAAAACCGATATCCTTAAAATACCGTTACCGAAATAACTAAAAACCCGTTGTCCTTAAAATACCGATACCGAAATAATCTGAAATATCTTTACCCTTACCGATAACCGCATCGTTTCGGTTACCATCCATGATATATTTTTTTGCAGAATAAAAATAGCTGATTAAGTTTTTTAATTCAATTCTGGTACCATAGTCTTTTTTCGCGATCCGTCATTATTTTGCAATTTTACAAGTGTGGTTTTTTTAATTTATAATCTAAGGAATATAATACTCATTTCGTACAACAAAGTTTGGTGGCTAGTCAAAAAAAAATTGCGAAAAAAAATTTACAAAAAGGAAAATTCTTACATCAATATATTTGTTTGCAGAATGTAAATCGCTGATTAAGTGTTTTAATTCAATTCTTTCGCCATAAAGACCTTTTTCGCGTCCCACAATTATTTTTGAATTTTTTAAGTGCGATTTCTTAAAATTTGTAATCTAGGGACTATAATGCCCATTTCATACAACAAAGTTTGGTGGCTAGTCAAAAAAAAAAAAACTCGAAAAAAAACTTACAAAAAGAGAAAATTCATACATCAATAAGCGTGTTCGTTTACTTACTACAAGTTACTATTTACTTTTACTAGAGCTGGAAAAATTCAATACAAAAAGTAAACAAAACTTTCCAATTGTAGTAAAAGTAGTAACAAATTCGAGTAAACAAACACACTGAATATATGTGTCATTCCATCTCAAATCGACCTATGGTTGGAATCGACTCCTTTCGATTTGGATGAATTTTGGTCAGAACTTTTTTTTCATCATATAACAAAGTTTTGCCAAAGGAAAAAAAAGTTTTCAAAAGTTATGCAATATTTAAAATTTCAGAAAATGTCATATTTTTTCTAATTTTTTGCTTTGTTACGAGGTTATTTTTTAAATATTTTGAAAACTATAATAGCTACACCCAAAAAAGTACGTGGTAGCATAGTCAACTAAATCCATAGTCAATTTAGATTTTTTATAAATCAACTATTCAATAACAACTATTGATGTAGGCATTTTCCATAACGTTTTACGTAGTCGATTTCGTAATTACTACAAATTGTCAAATATAAAAATAAAACATCCAAAAAATCTTTAAAAAATATATAAATTTCAAAGAAGCGGAAAAATATAAACATAAATGCAAAATGAAGTTAATAATTTAAAATCTGTACTCTCTGATGTTCCGACACATTTTCCCACCTCATATGCTCGAATTGCAATTAATGCATTTATTTTTTATTGGATATGAAATTGAAAACCAAGTCTAAAACTAAAGGTAAATAATTGAAAACATGAATTTCATTAAAAATAATTTATTATTTTTTTCCAGAATTTACAATCAAGATCCAAAAGAAAAATCCTATCTGCAGAATATTGATATTGTCTTATATTTATAATGGTAAATGCAAATAATTTTAAATTAATTAATATCATGTTTTCATTTAAATAAAAATATTGTGAACGATTGATTTCATTAAAATTTTATCTATTGAAAAAATAAGGTAAAAGAACAAGAACCGTGTTTTCTATTGACAATGTTTTAATTGAATATAGTCGTTAGCTACCATGTTTAGATTTAATTTAATTTTCACTAGGACATAATTGCCATTAACTTTTTCTATAGTTAATTTCTAGAATTTAATTAAACATAGCTGCCTTCCACCACTTCACATCAACTATGGTATAGTGGGGGTTATTTCCCCTATGAAATAGTTGAAAATATAGTGATCAGCAACTACGTATTTTTTGGGTGTACAAAAATGGTTCTTAGCTCGGTTTCAAGAGGATATTTAGCCGTATTAAAAAAAATATTAAAAAAAAAATATTGTTACGAAAATAGCTTAGCCTAGTAACGAAAACTCTGTAATTTTCTGGAAGAAAATAGCCCAAGAGACGGGTTGTACAAAATATGTCAATCTGGCAACACAAAACTACAGTTAATTATACACCTAAGTATATGCTATGATTAATTACGTATTAGAATTGTTAGTTGCTTGACTATAAAGGGCGGATTATGAGACCGTAAACGTAAATGTGATGTAATTGTACCGTGCCGTAGCTAAAAAGTACACTTATAGAAAACCGTAAACGACATTACAATTTAGCATCTATTTCGTATGTTTTTTTTATGTTATTCTAAATTTTTCCGTTTATTTGTTAATTTTTATTCCTTATTTGTTGTTTAAATCAATTTTCTTTATTCATTTCATATTTTTTCCGACTAAAATCATTCAGCTGTTTCGATGCCGGATAGAAAATTCTGATTTCAACAGAATGATCCGGCAAGTTCGTTTACATTTACGTGTTAGTAACCATTCGTATACGTTTCTTCTTGTGGTATCGAAACAGCTGATTCGTTACAGATACGTTTACGGTTGGGCAACTCAGCCTTAAGAGTTTGTGTGTATGTATAGTGTTAATATAGTTGGTGGATTATAACAGTTTGTGTGTATGTATAGTGTTAAGAGTAATGTAGAGTAGAGATGAGCGATATTGTCATACCGGTGATTTAATCACAGTTATTGATAAATCACTGGTAACGGCAGTGATCAAATAGTTCAAGTCGCAGTTACTCGGAATGTCGTTCTTTTAATATTTTTGTGCTAGTCTTTCTTGCAAACTTCATTGTGCACAGTAATAAATGTTTTTTTTTTCAATAACATGACTTGCTTTCACACTCTTCTGAATAAAATGTCTCCTTCTATCATGTCTTTGTTACCGGTCGCAACTATTCTTCTTTAAGGCCCAGTTTTTAGGAAGTGGATTATCTTTAAACTTAGTTTAACGCTGTTTGTAACTGGAATACTGCTTTTAAAATGTGGTTTATTTTGTTTTATTTCAATTAAGAAATAAATTATACCCGAGAAAAAGTTTTTCCGGCAAAGTTTTGTTAATAAACTTTGAAATGGCTGACAAAATTCGTTTTCGGTTTAACTATACCAAGTTTAACTGACATCTTAAAAACTCGGCATAAATATAACTTCGTTTATTTATCAGAAAATCGCAGTCTTTTCCATAGAAAAACCGTGATCACGATCACAGTTTAAAAGAACAACGATTTGCAAATCAGATTCACTGAGAACAATGTTACTGAAAAATCGCCGGATCGCCCATCTCTATTACAAACCCGTGATCACGGTCACTGTTTAAAGAACGGTGATTTGAAAATCACGACCACTGGTAGCAGGGTTATTCAAAAATCACCGGATCGCTCATCTCTAATGTAGAGTAATATTGTATAGTTGGCAGTGTTGCCACTTTTCACTTTTTTAGAAAGTTCCGTAAATTTTTTAAGGTCCCGGAGCCTTTTAATAAATTCATAAAAATTAGTCGATATTTAGACGAAACGAGTTTGTCAGTGAAACATTTACCACAAATCTCCATTTTCTGGTAAATTAGTTTTGTAGATTTTTTCAACACTAAACCCAATTTAGAAGAAATCAAAAATGGTGTTATCTATTTTTTTGTTTTGTTTAAAGCACCGCCTTTTGTTTATTTTTTGCGAAAATAATTGTCAAGCTTCTTTCAAAAATTCTCTTGGTTTGCAAGAACATTTAAAACTTCAGCGAAAGAGTGGGAAAGTTTGTTATGATTGTGACTTTCTAATGTCTAAAAATTTTTATCCTGTAGTTATCATGATACTGGACTTTGACCAGACAAAAATTTTGCTAACGCAGCGAGGTGGAGCAGAATGAGAATATTTTAGAATTCTGTAAATCCAACATGTTTCAGATTTCAAGAGAATCGTATGAAATTTTTGAAAAAAAATGTTATATTTTTATTTTTTAAAAGAAAATTTGTTGATACACATACTGCAAAGAAATTTCATGTTAAGGTCTTGCTACCATTAACATAAAAACTAAAGAAAACAAGCAAAATTTTACAAATACGGTATTTTTAAAATTTTTTCTGTCTTGCCGACATTTAAAGCTAGGGTTGAACAGGGCTTATGCCATCTCATTTCGGACGCCTTGGAGGATCTACTGCAGCTTTATGTTTTTACTTCCAGCATTGTACTCAGAGAAAAATTGGTTTAATTTGAATATAAACGGGTTAATTTTGAGGAATATGGAAGAGAATAATTAGCAAATAAGTAATATTTTTGCATGCAGTGCATCTGAATGAAGTAGTCTTTCTGAAAAACATAAATACTTTGTTCTGAAAGAAACTTTTAATATGGATAAAATACCATTTTTTTATTATTCAAATTTAAAAGCACGCTATTCTAATTCTGAAAAAGATATTGCATTGAAATTCCCTTTAGTTAATAGAATAATTTGTTATAATATTTTCTGAAAATTGGCCTGCATATGCTTTTGCAGAAGGCAAAAAAACGGAACTGGTTATAGCAAAAATGCTAAATTTTAGTTTTAAAATGCAAATAACTTTTGCACTTTGTAGATGATAGAAATGTTACGTCTTTAAAAATTGGTTTGTAAATAGAAAAATGCCAAAAATTTGGAGTCGAAAGGCATAGCTCTTGCAGTTTCGGCCATCCAAAACTTACAGTGTGAAATTTCATATCAGTCGGTAAGAAATGCCGAAATTCTTCCCAAAATATTTGTATTCTTCTCCACTGTGCCCAGAGTACCGATTCTGAATAGTTTGCAAGCGGCGAAGTGATAAAAATTGTCATTTGTTATCATTATTTGTAAATGAGTGAAAAATATTTTTCACCGCTTTCACAAAACATTCGGAATCGGTACTCAGGAGAGTTTATTTTGAAATAATATGAAAAATATATTTTTTGTGTAATTTCATACGGTTTTGGATAATTTTTGATCTACAGCTGTGTAATTTTTTGTTTTATTAGTGGCAACACTGATAATTGGTTAATTATAAGTGTTTGTATATGTGTATAGTCTCTAAGCGTAATGTAGGTTTGTATAGCATACTAGAATTATCCAGCGTGTTGTAGAAGCATGGCTGTTACTATATAAGGCGCGCGTTAACATTACTGAAAAAGAAGTTGATTATTAACATTTGTGCTGTTAAGACCGCGAGTTAGTATCGTGTTAAAGTTAGTAGCGCTCTAGTAATCGTCATAATAGAGGGAGTTTGTTAATAAGTAATAGTGTGTAAATAAATACGAGTGTCTAAGCTATTTCAAACTTAAGTGTATTCGTGTTTTAGTTATTATAATTGGCTGCTATTATCGGTGTGACACCACCAGGCCGGTTTATCTAAGGGAGATAAAGGAACGTTTTATAAGGTAAAACGTAATAATTGGTGTCAGCGTTGGGACTGGTTATTTTGATTGCAATAGAAAAGAATCCGGTTTATTTAAGGGAAATAAACCAACGTTTTTATAAGGTAAAAACGTAACAATATTAAAAAAAAAAATATTGAAAAATAAAAAATTTTAACTTTTGCAATTTTACAATTTTAAAAATCGAAAAACACAAAAACCTATTTTTTTTTGCTCAATTTTTTTTCTAAATTAAAGCTCTAACTGATCTTAAAACATCCTGAAATTTTCAAGAGGGCGTTTTCTTTTTTTCTAAAGATATGAATTTTTTTATTCTCTTTTTTTAAGTTGAATCTTAATACAATAAAATTAAGCAAATATCCAATTTTGAAATTTTGAGCAATAGAATACAAATTGAATACTTTAGAAGCACAGAAAAATTTTTAAATCGAAATTACGATTTTATTTTTTTGGTAATAGTTTGAAAAACAAATAAGGTAAGAAATGGCACACTCTTCCATTTATGTATACATGTGTGTGTATGTGCCATTTCTTAACTTATTTGTTTTTCGAACTATTACAAAAAAAAAGCGTAATTCCGATTTAAAAATTTTTCTGTGCTTCAAAAGCCTTCAATTTGTTTTTTATTGCTCAAAATTAGAAATTTGTTTAATTTTATTGTATTAAGATTCAACTTAAAAAAAAGAATAAAAACATTCAAAAATTCATATCTTTAAAAAAACGCCCTCTTGAAAATTTCAGGATGTTTTATAATCAGTTAGAGGTTTTATTTAACAAAAAATTGAGCAAAAAATAGGATTTTGAGTTTTTCCATTTTTAAAATTGTAAAATTGCAAAATTAAACATTTTTTAATTTTTCAATATTTTTTTTTTAATATTTTTTTTAAATATTTTTTTTAATATTTTTTTTTAATACGGCTAAATATCCTCTTTAAAGCGAGCTAAGAACCATTTTTGTAGCTATTATAGTTTTCGAGACATTCAAAAAATAACCTCGTAACAAAGCAAAAAATTATGATATTTTTTGAAATTTTAAATATTGCATAACTTTAAAAAAAATTTTTTTAATTTTTTTCCTTTGGCAAAACTTGGTTATATGATGAAAGGAAAGTTCTGACCAAAATTTATCCAAATCGAAAGGGGTAGCAGAATGTAAATCGCTCATTAAGTGTTTTAATTCAATTCTTTTACCATAGAGTCTTTTTTCGCGTCCCGCCATTATTTTCGAATTTTTTAAGTGCGGTTTCTTAACATTTATAATCTAGGGACTATAATGTCGATTTTATACAACAAAGTTTGGTGGCTAGTTAAAAAAAATCAGAAAAAAAAATCACGAAAAAAATACCAAAAAAGAAATTTCTTACATCAATATACATATTTGTTTGCAGAATGTTAATCGCTGATTAGGTTTTTTAATTTAGTTTTTCTACAACAAAGTCTTTTTTCGCGTTCCGCCATTATTTTTAAATTTTTTAAGTGCGGTTTTTTCAAATTCTTAATCTAGGGACTATAATGCCCATTTCATATAACAAAGTTCGGTGGTTAGTTGCAAAAAACAAAAATCGCGAAAAAAAAATTCCCAAAAGGAAACTTTTTGCATCAGTATATTTGTTTGCAGAATGTTAATCGCTGACGAAGTTTTTTAATTGAATTTTTCTACCATAAAGTGTTTTTTCGCGTTCCGCCATAATTTCGCAATTTTTTAAGTGCGGTTTTTTTAAATTAAATCTAGGGACATATGTCAAAGTTTGGTGGCTAGTTGGAAAAAAAAAATTGTGAAAAAAATGTCCATAAAGGAGAATTTTTCAGTGTAGAACAAAGAACAAAACGTTCTTTACATCATTATGATAAGTAATGGTAATGAAATTTCAAATGGAAATGATTTTTTGTTTTTACTAACATTGCGTAAATGTAATGAAAATTATAAAAGCATTTCATTACATGTAAAGAAAACAATTAAAATGAACATATTTTTCATTGCAATTACATTTTGTAATGGTAATGAATTTTTTATTAATTTTCATTTTATAGCTTCAATGGTAATAAAAACGCGCAATGGCCATTACAAAGTAATTAATTCCTCCCATCTCTACCGAAAACATAGCTATAAACTTTGATATATATGAAGTATTTTAAATATCCCTAAAAAAAATCCCCAAAACTTTTTTAAATCCCCTGTCCCCAAATGAAAATTTTTGTCCACCAGACCAACAAAAATCCCCAAATTAGGGGACAAAACCCCAAGTCTGGCCAGCCTGCTTAAGAAATTAAATTAATAAGAATAGTGAAAACATTACAAAATGTGTAGTATATTTTGGGGCTTAAATAATAAAGATTAAGTATAATAATTACCTTAACCCATTTTTTACCAAACATAGAATGCGTGGTACGATTTTGTTGAAGAGATAAATATATGCTTTTTATATATATTTACATACATGGGAATTTTTCATTACCATTGAAATTTCATTACCATTAGTTCATACTAATGACAATGAAAAAAATTTCATTACCATTTAATGGTAATGAAATATTTTTCATTAGAAAAATCATTACTAATGGTAATGAAATCACACTAATGTAAAAAAAAACTAATTACAATTGATTAAAAAACCATTTGTTTACAAAAATTTTAATATATAACATAAGCTACAATCAGGGATGGAAAAGCCCTCAAGCTAGCCAAAAATATAAACATTTTTCTAAAAAGCGGAAAAGAAAAGAAAAAATCGCAAAAAAAATGCAAAAATTATAAAAAATCGGCAAAATTTGAAAAAATGCCAAAATTGAAAAATTTTGTAAAAAATCGTCATATTTGAAAAAATTGCCCAAATAGTCAAAATTTAAACAAAAATCGTCAAAAATTAGACAAAATCGCAAAAATTGCAAAATATCGTAAAAATTTTGAAAAAATCGTCTTGAAAAAATTTTCAATATTTGAAAAAATTACCAAAATCGTCAAAATTTCAAAAAGCCGTCAAAAATTGGAAAAAATGCCAAAATTGAAAAATTTTATAAAAATTTTGAAGAAAATCGTCATAACTTGAAAAAATCGTCAATATTTGTAAAAATTGCCCAAATAGTCAAAATTTAAAAAAAAAAATCGTGAAAAATTAGACAAAATCGCCAAAAATTGGAAAAAATCAGAAAAATTTTAAAAATTGCCAAAATTGAAAAATTTTGAAAAAATCGTCATAACTTCAAAAAATCGTCAATATTTTAAAAAATTGCCTAAATAGTCAAAATTTAAAAAAATCGTCAAAATTAAAAAAATCGCCAAAATTGCAAAATATCCTAAAAATTTTGAAAAAATCATCTTGAAAAAATTGTCAATATTTGTAAAAATTAACAAAATCGTCAAAACTTCAAAAAGTCGTCAAAAATTGGAAAAATTGCCAGCATTGAGAAACTTTTAAAAATTTGTGAAAATCGACAAAAATTAGAAAAAATCGCCAAAATTTAAAAAATAGTCCAGGTATTAAAAAACGAAATTTCCAAAATTTATTTCTTGCATTTATTTTTTTCTTGTTCCATTTTCATCTAACTCATTTAGTTTTCGAGATACGGGGGACATTCCAAATAAAAGCCCTTTTCTCTCTAGGAGGCTTAGTTTTCGAGAAAAACGCGATCTTAAAATCTAGCAATGCAAGTCAAAATTTAGTTTCGGTATCGGGGTATTGGTGGTGGGTTTTGACCTTTGGTACAGTCATTTTTCTCCTAGCTCTTCTGGTTTTCGAGATATGGGCGATTAAAATTTTATTTAAGCGATTATTTAAGCGCAGATAATTCATTATGACTTCCTTGTTCCAAAACTGCTGTCCGTTTTCATTTATCTCACTTAGTTTTCAAGATACGGGCGATATTCCAAATAAAAGCCCTTTTCTCTCTAGGAGGCTTAGTTTTCGAGAAAAACGCGATCTTAAAATCTAGCAATGTAAGTCGAAATTTAGTTTCGGTATCGGGGTATTATGGGCGGGTTTTGACTTCTGGTGTAAACATTTTTCCTCTAGCTCTCTTAGTTTTCGAGATATGGACCATCAAAATTTTATTAAAGCGATTTTCGCATTTATTTTTCCACATATAATTCATTATGACTTCCTTGTTCCAAAACTGCTGTCCGTTTTCATTTATCTCACTTAGTTTTCAAGATACGGGCGATATTCCAAATAAAAGCCCTTTTCTCTCTAGGAGGCTTAGTTTTCGAGAAAAACGCGATCTTAAAATCTAGCAATGTAAGTCGAAATTTAGTTTCGGTATCGGGGTATTATGGGCGGGTTTTGACTTCTGGTGTAAACATTTTTCCTCTAGCTCTCTTAGTTTTCGAGATATGGACCATCAAAATTTTATTAAAGCGATTTTCGCATTTATTTTTCCACATATAATTCATTATGACTTCCTTGTTCCAAAACTGCTGTCCGTTTTCATTTATCTCACTTAGTTTTCAAAATACGGGCGATATTCCAAATAAAAGCCCTTTTCTCTCTAGGAGGCTTAGTTTTCGAGAAAAACGCGATCTTAAAATCTAGCAATGCAAGTCAAAATTTAGTTTCGGTATCGGGGTATTAGTGGTGGGTTTTGACCTTTGGTACAGTCATTTTTCCTCTAGCTCTTCTAGTTTTCGAGATATGGGCGATTAAAATTTTATTTAAGCGATTTTCGCATTTATTTTTCCGCAGATAACTCACTATGACTTCCCTGTTTCAAAACCGTTGTCCGTTTTCATTTAACTCATTTAGTTCTCGAGATATGGGGGATATTCCAAATAAAAGCCCTTTTCTCTCTACGAGGCTTAGTTTGCGAGAAAAACGCGATTTTAAAATCTAGCAATGGAAGTCAAAATCTAGTTTCGCTATCGGGGTATTGGTAGTGAGTTTTGACCTTTGGTGCAGTAATTTTTTTTCTAGCTCTTATAGTTTTCGAGATATGGAAGATTAAAATTTTATTTAAGCGATTTTCAATTTTTGCGAGAAATGAATTTTGGCGATTTTTTCAATTTTGTAAAACCGAAATTTTGGCGATTTTTTCTAATTTTTGACGATTTTTCAAACTTTGACGATTTTTCAAATTTTGACGATTTTTTCCAATTTTTTTCAATTTTGGAAATTTTTTCAAATTTTGACAATTTTTTTAATTTTGGCGATTTTTAAAATTTTTAACGATTTTTTTAAAATTTTTGACGATTTTTCAAATTTTGGCGATTTTTTCAATTTTGGCGATTTTTTCGAATTTTTGCGATTTTTTCGAATTTTTGACGATTTTTCAAATTTTGACGATTTTTTCCAATATGTTCCAATTTTTGTCATTTTTTTCAATTTTGGAATTTTTTTAAAATTTTGACAATTTCCAACCCTGATTTCAGTGAATTTTCTGCATTTTTACGTTCCTCGAAAGGATTATCTGTCAATGGTAATTATTTTTTTTAATTGATACATTATCAATGGTAATGAAATTAAAAACCATTGTCATTATTCAATGAAATCAAATTCCAAAATCATTAACATTAATTTGAAACAATGGTAACGAAAATAATTTCATTACCATTTATATCTATCAATGTTAATGAAATCGTCAATTAATTAGTCCACCTAATTCATTAGTCCCATGTATGTATATTTATATGTCCTTTATTTATTTAAATTAAAAATATGCTATTAAGGCCCGATTAATTGAACGTTCAGTTAAAATTTACCCAACAGTTAAATTTAAAATTTATGCGCGACACAACAACAAATGTGTCAGTTAAAGTGCCAGTTAGTTGCAAACGGGACATTGTGAAAATGAGGCTTAGGCTTTCAATAAGAAGAAAATTTACAACAAAAAAAAAAAAAATAAACCAAATGTCTTGGTTTGTTGCGATAACGAGCAGTTTTGATTAGTTTCCAAATTTATTTGCTAAATCGGGTACAAAACTTATAAATAAAATTAAAATTTTAAGCACCGTAAGTTGTTCCGATTTCACGTGAAAAAACTGTTATACTCCATATAACAAAAATTATTTTTCACGATAATGAGTTTCACGTGAAAAGTGTGTAGTCTTTGTTCACTAAAATTTTATGTACAAAACAATTTTTTATATAGAGAAAAAGTGGCATTTTGTGTTTATAGTGATTGGATCTTTCCAATAAAATAAAAAAAAATTTATTAATTTTTTAAATTGAAAGTAAAGCACCGTAAGTTGTTTTTCACGTGGAAAATTTTCACTCAAACTTTAAAGGCCTTAAATAATAATTTAAATTCTGAAAATGAAAATTTTTTTAATGCAATTAGCAAGCAACAAACACAATAAACTCAAAGTGTCACTTTTTCACAAGAAAAATAATAGTCTTGCTTGAAAACAAAATCTACACAATTTTCACGTGAAACAATTTTTATATGGAGTATAACAGTTTTTTCACGTGAAACTCAAACAACTTTAGGTGCTTAACTTTTGAGGCATATTAAGTTCGAGTGAAAATTTTCCATATGAAAAACAACTTACGGTGCTTTAATTGTTAATTTGCAAGGTCGGTTACCGTTATCGTTTAAATACCGTTATCGGTAAAATACCGTTTCAAGTTGAATTCGTTACCAATACCTCTAAAAATTCCAAATACTGTTGTCGTTACCGATAGCGTTATTTTTATGTTAGATTTATATAAAAATGACAATATTTTAACTTTTTTATTTTATAATTTTGAGTTTTTTTTACAAAAAAAATTTATAGATAATAATTTTACTTATTAAAACTACCGACATCGATTTTATAACTTATCCCAGTGTAGAAACGGTAATGACATGTCATTATTTTTTGGACTAACAGTAATGACACCGACTTACTTTCTGCTTTATTTGAAAAGATATAATAATGAGTTACTATTAAATACTTACCTTTTTCATTATCCGTGTAAAAATGTTTAGATCTATGTAGATCTAAACATATATAAATAGATCTAATTATATCTGCTGCCAGATAAAATTATATATGGCGAGGTATGTAATATATGGGACTATATATAACGAGATCTAGTATAAGATATGATTATATCTGGTATCATATCTTGTTAGATCAGCCATATATAATGATCTATGATCAGATCTGGTATGAGAAACTTTCAATAAAAGTACTTTTTATAAAAATTGGTTGTACGTGAAAAATGTTTATGTTTTGTATTTGTATATAAATTAATTTCAAATATGTAAAAGTGTGTTTTAAATAAGTCCAAGTAAACATTTGCTAGATTGAATGAGGTTGCGTAAATAAAAATTAATAAAAATTTATCTGGTATATTTTACTAAATACAAACGCGATATATCGAAATCATGGGTTACCTGTATCCATAAATTACCCGATAATAGATTCTGAATATTAATTAAGTTTTAACATCCACTTTAGCGGCAAAAAATCTGATGAGTTTTTTGTTATTGCTTGTTTTTACACCCTCAATATTTTATATTTTGTTTTATTTAAAAAATTTCAGTTTGAAAATATTTCAACAAAAATAAAAATTAAAACATAAAAATACCAAAATTGAATTTTGCAATAATAACATATAAAATCAGGATTAAATGAATAACAAGAAATGGTATAAATTGTAAAAAAAAATCGAAAACCAAAATATATCATTTTCATTTCAGCACGTGTAAATTTTTATTCGCTAAATTGTGCATGCGGCTCTTAAGTCATACTTTGTTGTGAATAGTACAAGAATATCTCCACATTTCAACAATTTTCTTATCTTGCAATGTTAATTACCTGTAACCCAGCAAAATATTGGTAATGACACCTCATTACTATCTGCATTACCAAAAATTATATATCATTACCTTTTGCATTATTTTATAATATAATAAAAGGAAGTCACCTAATAACGGCATATTGTATTCATTGTTTCTAAATATAAAATAATCAGAGACTATTAATTATAGAGATAGGAAATCAAAACTTACACTACTCACCGATAGAGGGCGCTGAAATTTAGTATTACCTGAGCAACTATTTAGTATCAGTTTAGTATCAGCTGAGCTTTTATTTAAGAACTAAAAAACTTCTGAAAACTGCTCAACATAAGGAAAAACAATCGCGGAATATATTTAAATAATAAAATTTTATATATCCGTTTGTTTTTTTGCTTTGTTGTTTATTATTATTTAAATTTAAATAAAAAAAGAAAATTGTCAATTTTTTGAACAAAGTGCCATCTAGTGACAACAATATTTTCATAACTTATTTTTTTGGTGATGCCATACCCCTGAAAATAATGACTTACTCGTATTAATTTAAATAAGTACTTTTTACACAGTTAATTTTTTTTATTACATGTAAATATGTTTTATGTTTAAATTTTTATGACGAGTCCTAAAATTACACACTAGAGAAAACTTAAATTTTTCTGAATGTATTTCCTTTCTGAATAGTATTTGCTTATTTTTCAAGTAAGCAATCGGATAACCACTTATAATTAAACTTTTTGTAAGCATGTGTGTAACCACTTATTATTCAAAATCAAATAACTACTGATTTCTCATTTTTTCGTAAGCGAGCGGGTAAGCGTGACTACTTATAAAAACGACCACGCAAAACAAAAATAATGAGTTTAGACGCCAAAAAATAAGTTGTACGGAGCTATGAATTTCTATTATATAACCACTCATTTGGTAATGAAAGATTTTGCTGGGATCTTGTGTATAGAATTTAAAAAATAAAGAACTACTCCATATTCTAACATAATAATGTCCCAGCAAAAAACCTGCTTCGCTGGATGCAGCTTTGTAAGGGAATAAATAAAATTAATCCCTTACAAAGCTGCTTACGGAAGGCATGATTTTTCCATACAAAGGGCCCGCTTGGAAGCAAGTTTTTTTGTGAGAAAAAGTGCATTATTCGCTACTGAAAAATAACAGCAAATTCATGTTTTCAGAAAGTGAATTTAACCGCGAATAAATGCTTGTAGTTTTTTATGAGAAAAAGTGCTTTATTTGCTGCTGAAAAAATGCAGTAAATTCATGAATTTCATTGAGCGCATTTAAACGTGACTTCTTATGAAAATAAATACATGAATTTGCCGACTTCTATTTATTTTTGATCGCATTTTTTATAAATATGTTTTCTTATGCATTTTTCTCTTTGTCCGAGTTCGCTAATTATCGAGAGAACCGTGAGTAGCGTAGTCAATCTATAAAGAAGAGTAAAACAGGATTGGATTGAGATGATTCAGATTTCGTGTGCATTAATCGTTGGATAACTTACATTTTATTTTACTCCCTTACAACCTGCTTCGTCGTAAGGGAATAGCGTAGCACTATAATTTTTTAAATAATTTGCTTACGATATGCTTCGTTTAAGGCAGTTTTGCAGGGTATACAATCAAATTGATAAATTTTTTGTGTATTGTATATGCATAAAGTGGCGCAACTATGTAAAGCAGAATTTGTAGCGCTTTTTTAAGCGCTTCGTATTTTTACTGCTTCCAAAATACAAATTTTTTTTGCTGGGGTGGATTTGTTTTAAGTAATGCCAAACAGCATGCTGCAGGAGGCGATCACAATAGCATTTCATTTTGGGCTCATTACTGAACTCTATTCATTTCTTTAGCTTAGTTAAAGACAGAGTAGGAAAATAAACTCTAACGAACCGTACTTTTAGGGTTGGGTACCGGTTATCGCGAACACAGTACACAAGAATATTGGTTGAGTAGAAAACACATACGCTATTCTCTCCAATTAGTGTTTGTGTTTATAAACACAACCCGAATTCGGTACTCTACGGGTGTGAATATGTGTTGAAAGTACAGTACATAATCGTAGCGTTTGCGTTCATCAGACAATTGTAGTGTACCGCATTCGGTTTGTGTACAAACATACAACCGCTAAAATGATAGATAAGGTATGTGTTTCTTAGCCGTACCCTACCCTACATATTGTGTACAGTTTATTTACCTACTCTGGTTAAAGATACCTTTTTAATCCCTAAAAATCATATAATTCTTGAGCTTTAAAGTGCAAAGAAATACTGAGATGTTCCACTTGTTGATGGAGAGCTTTAAATATTCTCAAAAGTAGGAACAGCTAAATTTACGATAGTTTTATTTAAATAATTTGTAATTATTTTAATGCACCCGAAAACAGATTCGGTACTGGTACTGGCAGTTCCATCAAATTAATTTTTCGGTTGCGACTACCGAATTATTCTGGATACAACTGAAATTCCGTTGTCACAATCAAATTAATCCTATATCAATTGGTTTCTTCTGTCACTACTTAAAAACACGGCTACCACAACCGAACGATTCGATTGGCTACAAATGTGGTTGTCAGCACCGTATCTGTTTGTGTAGTTTTTTGCTGTTCTGCAGATACTACATGACAGTTATTTGTGTAGTAATGCGGTTGTAGTTATTATAACTACAATTGCAGTTAATTTACTTAAAATAAAATTTTTTAATGTTTTTGACAGTTATTTTTTTAAACAAACTTCAAAAACTACTACATTGTAGTAACATTTATTTTATGCAGTTA
The DNA here is from genome assembly GCA_949987735.1 of Leucophora obtusa. Lineage (NCBI taxonomy): Eukaryota > Metazoa > Arthropoda > Insecta > Diptera > Anthomyiidae > Leucophora > Leucophora obtusa. The sequence goes on from OX465298.1 coordinate 100,313,535, forward strand.
TTTTGAATTTTGTTACAAATACTTCAATTTTCAAGTGTGTATGTGTACGAAGTAAAGAAGAATGTGTGTACGAAGCATTTGTTTAGAAATTTCTAGTGAAAGAATTTGAGAAGAACATCCCAGGTAGAAATTGTAACAAAAATTGTACTGGAACAGCACTGTTTTTTGCGAAATGCCGGTACTACTTAAAACGTGCTTTGCCAGTACTGTTTTGTGAAAATTAACAACCTTTTTTTAATTTATTAAAATTAACAATTTTATAAATTTTATGTATTTTTTTACATATATCCATATTTTTCTTGTGAAGTTTCGAAAGAATACATTAAAAATCGGTGACGTTCACTAAGAGTGCAGTAAAGTACTAGCAAACTACTAAATTTGTTATTTAATGTACTGGGATAATACCAAAAAAAAAAATAAAATTACAAGCCTGCCCCAATGTTGGGAAATAACTACGGCCAAGCGTTTATTGGTGTTATCATTTCGACAACATGCCAATACAGTGAAAGTTGAAAATCCGACGCATTGCCAGTACATGTACTACCGTCTCCAATACCGGGCCGACATTGTGCCGTTTGTATTTTTCTACCTGGGATGTTTTCTCTTGTCTTAGTCATAAAACAACGCTAAAGAGTGAAGTGAAGACGCGTAATACGGAAAAGGTTAAATATTTATTGAATTATTAAAATAATAAGGTAACTTCTATAATATAAAATATAAATTTATTTACGGGAATATTAAAATATATTGTATTTATTTTCTTTCATTTCTTTTATATTTTCATCCATGGAGAGAAAAAGGAAGCTAAACAATATTTCATCCCTCAAAGACGGACATCTAGAACATGTCTAGAACAATAAAAGTGATATTAATGCCCGTATTCTGGTAAAATTGTTTTTTGTGACAATTTTTGAGCAGTTTAGAATCACTGTATAAAAAAAATCAAGTTTTCCAAAGCTTTTATTGTTCTAAAATCATTTTTTTTAAATTTGAATTTAAACAACAAATTTTCAATACCTCAGTACACAGAAAAAACTGTAGGCACCAAAAATGGGAATTTGAAAAAGCAATCACGTTTTCTTTTAAGTTAAAATTTTATTCCCAACAATTTTTTTGTTTGAAATATTTGTAAATTGTTATCTTTCATATGAAAATTGTTTAAAAATAATTTTGTTGGATTTACAAATTTCTTTGTTGGTGCCTTTTTAAAAAGGTTTTTTTTTTGTATTAACAAATTTGGTATGAGAGAGGTGTTTAAAAATTTAATTAGAATTTTGTAAATTCTTTCTGTGTAGCTCAATTGGTAGAGCTGTTGTGTACAAAAACTTTCTTTCTTTACAGGCCTGGGTTCGAAATCCACTGACAGCTTTGACTATTTTTTTATTTTTATAACAATATTTATTGTATTCCACAAGGCACCTGACAATTTTTATAATTTTAAAATTTGCAAGTACAACATAGAATAATTGCAATTAAAATGGTGAAATAATAAAGAGAATAATAAATTCAATGTTTTTATTGCAAAATTATTAACTCAGCATTTTGTAAAAATTTTTTTGTTATTTCGCTAATTAAATTTTTATTTGCAAAATTACTTAAGTCTATAACAAATTAAAATGATAATTATTTTAACACTATAATAGCGTTTGGGTTTTGAACACAGGCCTGTAAAGAAACATAATTTTTGTACGTAACAGCTCTACCCATTGAGCTACTGAGGAATTAAAAATTTGTAGTTTAAATTCAAATTTAAAAAAAATGATTTTAGAACAATAAAAGCTTTGGAAAACTTAACTTTTTTATACAGTACTTATAAGACCTGCCCAAAAAAATGTAAATTTTGATTTCTCAATTTTAAATTTATTATGGAATAAAATTAAGTTAAGAGTACTTATGTACATAAATTTGTTTTTATTAAATTAATAATATTTAAAATAATTTTTATTTATATTATTTTAACTACATTTGCAGTTATTTGTACAGTTTTACAATAATTTGCATGTACGTCATTTTAATTGCATTTGTAGTTGTTTTTACTACATTTGTCAGTTGATTTTTAACAGTTAAAAATAACTTCACATTGCAGTTGATTTAAATGCAAATGTAGTTTAAACCATAATTCCCTGAGTGTATAACTAAATAAATGTATTGTGTATTTTGTTAATTAAAAAAATAAAAGTAACCAATAGTGGTTTTCATATAAACTCGTATTCTACTCGTAAACGCTGTAAACCTGGTATGTTTATGAGTTTAATGTCAAACTCAACACATAAAAATATGGTTTGTATTTATACAAGGTTTACAAGGAATTTACGAGTTTATATGAAAACCCCTAATATTTAATAAAAAATAACCTACACAGAAAAAACAATAGGAACCAACAATGGCAATTTGTAGAAGCAATCACATTTTCTTTTAAATTGACATTTTATTTCCAAAAATTTTTTTGTTTGAAATATTTGTAACTCGTTTGCAGATTGTTATCTTTCATATAAAAATTGTTTAAAAATAAAAAGTCAAAATTACAAAAAACAAAAGAAGTTGTTTTTTAGATCTACAAATTTCTTTGTTGGTGCCTTTTTAAAAAGTTTTTTTTTTCGTATTTACAAATTTGGTATGAGGAATGTGTTTACAAATTTAATTAGAATTTTGTAAATTCTTTCTGTGTAGGCTTTAAAAAATTTAATTGAGAAAGATTCAAAAGGAAAATCCATATTGGACAAATTTCGGATCAGATTGTATCTAATTGTATCAGATTAGATCAGATCCAGTGTTGCCACCAGTAAAACAAAAAATTACACAGCTGTAGGTCAAAAATTATCCAAAACCGTATGAAATTACACAAAAAATATATTTTTCGTATTATTTCAAAAAAAAAAAAAATCTACTGTGCACAGTGTAGAAGAATACGAATATTTTGGGAAGAATTTCGCCATTTCTTAGCGACTGATATGAAATTTCACACTGTAAGGTTTGGATGGCTGAAACTGCGGGAGCTATGCCATTCGACTCAAGAGTTTTGACATTTTTCTATTTACAAACACTTTTATCATCTACAAAGTGCAAAAGTTATTTGCATTTTATACTAAAATTTAGCATTTTTGCTATAACCTGGTCCGTGTTTTTGTCTTCTGCAAAAGCAAATCAAGGCCAATTTCTCTGAAAATATTATAACAAATTATTCTATTAACTAAAGAGAATTTCAATGCAATATCTTTTTCAGGATTAACATAGCGTGCTTTTAAATTTGAATATTAAACCAATGGTATTTCATCCGTATTAAAAGTTTCTTTCAGAACATTTTAGAAAGGCTACTTCATTCAAATGCATTGCATGCAAAAATATTACTTACTTGCTAATTATTCTCTCCCATACTCCTTAAAATTTAACCGTTTCTATTTAAATTAAATCAATTTTTCTTTGAGTGCAAAGCTGGAACTTAAAAAAAGCTTTAGTAGGTCCTCCAAGGCGTCCGTAATCGGCAAGAAAGGAAAAATTTAAAAAATACCGTATTTGTAAAATTTTGCCTGTTTTCTTTAATTTTTATGTTAATGGTAGCAAGACAGACCTTAACATGAAATTTCTTTGCAGTATGTGTATCAACAAATGTTCTTAAAAGAAATAAAAACATATATTTTTTTTTTCAAAAATTTCATACTGTTGAAATTCAGATTCTGTTGAAATCTGAAACATGTTGGATTTACAGAATTATAAAATATTCTGATTCTGCTCCAACTTGCTGCGTTAACAATATTTTTGTCTGATCAAAGTCCAGTATCATGATAACTACAGCAAAAAAAATTTCAGATAATAGAAAGTCACAATCATAACAAACTCAAACTTCCCACTCTTTCGCTGAATTTTTAAATGTTCTTGCAATGCAAAGAGAATTTTTAATAGAAGCTTGACAAGCTTCTACCACTAGAGGTGGTACTTTAAACAAAACAAAAAAATACATAGCACCATTTTTGATTTCTTCTAAATTGGGTTTAGTGTTAAAAAAATTTACAAAAGTAATTCACCAGAAAATGGAGATTTGTGGTAAATGTTTCACCGACAAACTCGTTTCGTCTAAATATAGACTAATTTTTATTAATATATTAAAAAGCTCCGGGACTTTTAAAAATTTACGGACATTTCTATTAAAAGTGAATTACACAATAATTACACAAAAATGTCATTATTCAAAAATTATGCATACTGCAAAGAAATTTCAAAATTTTACAAATACGAATATAAATATTTTTAAAATTTTTCCTGTCTTGCCGACATTTAAAGCTAGGGTTGAACAGGGCTTATGCCATCACATTACGGACGGCACGGAGGATGTACTCCAGCTTTTTTTTTTAAATTCCAGCTTTGAACTCAGAAAAAACTTGGTTTAATTTAAATATAAACCGTTAAATTTTGAGGAATATGGGAGAGAATAATTATCAAGTAAGTAATATTTTCGCATGCAGTGCATCTGAATGAAGTAGCCTTTCTGAAAAACATAAATACTTTGTTCTGAAAGAAACTTTGAATATGGATAAAATACCATTTTTGTAATATTCAAATTTAAAAGCACGCTATTTTAATCCTGAAAAAGATCTTACATTGAAATTACCTTTAATAGAATAATTTGTTATAATATTTTCTGAAAATTGGCCTGGATATGCTTTTGCAGAAGGCAAAAACACGGAACAGGTTATAGCAAAAATGCAAAATTTTAGTTTTAAAATGCAAATAACTTTTGCACTTTGCAGATGATAGAAATGTTACGTCTTTAAAAATCGGTTTGTAAATATAAAAATTGGAGTCGAATGGCATATCTCTTGCCGTTTCAGCCATCCAAAACTTACAGTGTGAAATTTCATATCAGTCGGTAAGAAATGGCGAAAATATTTGTATTCTTTTCCACTGTGCCCAGGAGAGTTTATTTTGCAATAATATGAAAAATATATTCAACAATTATTTTAATTTTTGCATTAAAAAATACAAAAATTGTTTTTTCGGACTTTCTATATTTTCATATATTTAGTTAGAATATTCTTCCACCTCAAGTCCAAATTCTAATATGATATTGTCATATTAGATTTTTATTTGTTGTTTCAAAAAGGGTTGATCATTCTCATGATAGACAATACAATTGTTTCGTAGACATCACTCTACTCTTCAGTTGTCCGCAATAAGAAAATGATAACTTTCCTACTCAAACCGAGACATTATATAAGGTACAAAAAACCAACGGGATGAGAATTTTGTACTTTCGTATATGAACTGTCTGATTTGGTAAAACCAGTTATAAATCAACTCCTTTTTGAAAGCAACAATTACATAAAAGTACCCTTTGGGTACTATTTATATGTATGTCTGTTGTCAATACATTTTGTAAAAACAACTAATTTTAAACTCAAAACAAAATAAATATTTGAATGAGATTTTAGCCGTGGTGTGCTTATTTTCAACAATTATTTTAATTTTTGCATTAAAAAATACAAAAATTGTTTTTTCGGACTTTCTATATTTTCATATATTTAGTTAGAATATTCTTCCACCTCAAGTCCAAATTCTAATATGATATTGTCATATTAGATTTTTATTTGTTGTTTCAAAAAATAGTACCCATTTCGAGTGAAATTTTTCTACGTGAAAAACAACTTACGGTGCTTTTAAATTAAAAATAGGCTTCACAATTATATATTTTTTTATATGTTATTAACGTAATTTATTATACCGGTACGTATAATTAAATTCGATGACGGTATACCGTTACTGAAGCAGTCTTAAATACCGTTACGCTTACTGTTACCGAAACAAATAAAATTCGATACCGTTACCCTTACCATTATTCGTTTCGGTGACCAACCTTGTTAATTTGTTGTGTTTTGTTACAAATAAACTATAAAACCTTCAAAAAATAGGTAATTTTTGCGTAAAAATAATTAAATAAAATTATCACTCGAGTAATTTAAAACCTTTACGATTAATCGAGTTACTCGCGTAATTTTAAAACCTTACACGATTAATCGAGTAAGGTTTTATTCATGTGGCTCGAAACAAAGCCAAATGAATACCTAATGTTGATAAGAGAGGTCATGTAGTAGGATTTCAGGTCAATCAGTCTCCCATCTGAAAGGACTCATCTATATATGATGTGCGTCACTATAAACTGTAACACATCAAGAGTTTTGCTCTTTTTTTTGCTTCAATATTCTTCTTAGCATTTCTATCCGGAACTTTTTGGACTTTCCGAACATTGCACGCGCCGGGCCACTTCGCGACCAGAAATGTTTGGAAGAGCTAGCAAAAGCTTCTCAACCTTTTTGGCTTTCGCGTCGTTCGTTACCAGTTTTGCTTTACCTGTTCCAGGCTTTCTTTCAATTTTTAGGTCTTTGTTGAACTTTTTGACCACTCTGGAAACACATTGCCTGGTCACGTGGACTTCCCTAGCAACTTTTGTATAACTCCAATATGGTTTTTTTTTTAATTATTTGAATAATTTTTGTATGCACTTGTCTTTGATTATCCATTGTGAACTAACTAACAAGTCAAATTTGACAAACTGATACATTTTAAAATCTGACACATTTTTCAAAGATATTGTGATTAAGAAAAATAATTTTGATTAAAGGTGAAAAAAGTTATTAAGAAAAATGGGTGTTACACTTTATAGTGACGCACATCTTACACTAGTGTTTCCAATTATTCGACATAGGCGGTTAACCGGTTAATGCATTATTCGACAAATCACTTAAATTAATTAACCTGTTAATTGGGTCGGTTAATCGAGAAAATTGGTGATTAATCGATTAATCGTTTAATGCAAAATTAATGTATTTTCTTAACTTTTTATCAAGAAAAATACAAAGAGCTGCCTTTTTTAATATTAAAAACTAGAAGAGCCTTTTACATTGAGCCCTCAAAATAGAAAATGGTAAGTTCTATTTGAAATACCAATTTACTCTGCAAAAATCAGCAAAAAATTTAGCTGAATATTAGTAGTCTGAGAATATCATAAATAACACAGTACAACACTAAAAATGCATCGGGCATGCGACATATCAATTCTGATAGATTCTAGAATGAATATCACGAATGTGAACACCAAATTTTAATATTATTTAGCTCTATATTCTGAAATATTCGCAAATTTGGCTTTTAGCAAAAAGCCAATTCTTTCTTAAAAATTTCTTATTTATTCATATACCTGACTAACCCAAGTAATGATAGGTCATTACCTTTTGCATTACTTTAAAATACAAAATAATGACTTACCGATAATAAGTTATGGAAGTACTTATATATTAGTGCAAAATAATCACTTACTGGTAACTGATTAAATAAGTACTAATTAAGTTTTTTTATATTAATATTTTATTTATAAATTTGTTTTGAACTAAATAGGAAATTTTCCAAAGTAAAAAGTTTTTTTTTGCCAATATGACCAACTATTTTACAATGTAGGGTAACCACTTATTTCCTAACTTCTGAGTAACCACTTATTCTATCTTTCTGAGTAACTACTTATTATTTCACTATGGGTAACTCTTTATTCGCACTTTTTTTTGTAAGCGAGAGGGTAATGACCACCCATGAATTTTTGGACATCCTAGCCTGGTAAGTACCCAGCAAAAATAAATGGAATGACTTCTAAATGAATCACTTCCTTCATTACATCACAAAGAATTACTCCCATAGGAATGGGTTTTAAACAACATCTAATGCTGCAATAAATATATGCTAGTCAGAAGTTCTTTTTTATGGGTGATAAGAAGTTAATATTTTGTATGGGGGTTGCATAGGAACGTACTGGCACAGAAATTAGAGGGTTGCGGGTTAGAATCCCACCAGGTGGAAAAAAAAATTTTTGTAACTTTTTTTACACAATTAATAATTTTTTGTAGTTTTTACTGTAAAATTTTTATTTTTTTCTATTTTCGTAAAAAATTGTAATTTAAAAAATCCATTTTGATCAAATTTTTACTAAATGTATTTAGAAACTAAATATAACAGAAAAAGAAAACTCCTGTAAACATTTTAGTTAGAAATAGTAAAAATAAGTTCAAAATTACCTTGCAGAAAAAACTATTTTTTATCTACTAATATGCTGCAAAATTTTTTCCGGATTTTATCAAGGTAATTCGTATTAAAAGTTAACTTAAATGTAACCAAAATTTTGTAAATTTAACAGTTTTATTTTTCCTTCTTATCTTGCTAGTATTTAGCAGAAAACAATCTGCTAATATCAGCAGTTTTTTTGCAAGGTCATTTTTAATTACATAATTTTTAGTAGCTTTTTCTCCTATTTTTAAAGCTTTATTTCTTTCTATGAGTGTATTATTTTTATAAAAAAAAACACTTTAAAAAAACTTTATATGTTTTACAATATGTTATATATTTTTGTTAATAAAAATAGAAAAAAATAAATATAACAATTTACTGAACAAGACTGCTAAAAGTCAGATATAAGTTATAACAACCCGAGTAAAAAAAATTGATCTCGCGCAATATCTAATCATATCCAATTTTATATTGTCTAAGATCTGCTGTAATATCTGGCTGATCCAATTAGATCTCAAAATTGGGTGTATCCAATGATATCGTATTAGATCCCATTGTATATATGGGGATAAACTAGGATCAAGTTATATCTCAAAATTGGGAGGTCCAATGATATCTTTGGGGATAAACCTAGATATAATTTGATCTGAAAAATGGCGGATCGAATTAGATCCAGCTATATATTTGTGGATAAACTTAGATCTAATTTGATCTCAATTTTGGCAGATCGAATTAGATCCAGCAATATATTTGTGGATAAAATTAGATCTAATTTGATCCGAAAAAGTGGCAGATCGAATTAGATCCAGCAATATATTTGGAGATAAACTTAGATCTAAATTGATCCGAAAAATGGAAGATGGAATTAGATCCAGCAATATATTTGTGGATAAACTTAGATCTAATTTGATCCGAAAAATGGCAGATCGAATTAGATCCAGAAATATATTTGGGGATTAAGAAAGATCTAAATTTATCCAAAAAATGACAGATCAAATTAGATCCAGTAATATATTTCCGGATTGCGTAAGATCTTAACTTTTCCGATAAATTGCAGATGGAATTAAATCCAGTGACATATTTTGGGATTTGGTAGGATCTTAATTTATCCCATAAATTGCAGATCGAATTAGATCCAGCAATTTATTTCGGTATTAAAATGGTAGATCGAATTAGAAACAATAATATATTTAGGGATTGACATCTAAAACTATCCAGGAAAATGACAGATAAAATTAGATCCCGCATTATATTTGGGTACTACGTAAGATCTCCATTTATTTGGGATTAAATAATATCTCAGACAGATATTGACAACAGTTCAAAAAATAATACACTGACAGAGCACTGATTTTATAAAAATTACAATTAGGTTGTTCATAAGGGGTGTGCTATCTGTTGTATCGTTGTATCGTCCTAACGAAAAACAGAGTTGTTAAAATTTTTATTTGTGTTTAACAACGATTTTCTATTCAGTTTTCTATCTGTTAGTACACTCAAACATAGGACACTAAACATACGTTAAAATTTTGTATCGTGCTATTCTCAAATGTTGAATTTTTCAATTTAATTTTTAACGACTCTGTTTTTTGTTAGAACGATACAACAAATAGCACACCCCTTGTGAAAACCCTTAATATTTTGTTAAAATAAGGTTTAAACTCAGAAGGTCTCGATTTCGATACCGTTCACGGCTATGCATTTTTTTATAAAATGAATTTATTTTTATAAAATTATAATTTTATTTTCTATAAATGTTTTTATAAAATTATATTTTTTTTTATTAAACCCGATTAAAAAAGATGATATGGTGATATATCTAATTTGATAGAATAGAATAACTAATCAGATACAATTTAATCCGAAAAATGGTGAATACAATTGTATCTACGTGGATCACATTGGATTTAATTTTAATTACTTTAAATTATATACAATTTAATCCGAATTTTGACCAGACATTATTGTATTAAATAATATTTTTATATTTAAAATTTGATGCAATTAGGTCCAATTTGATAAAAACGTTCGAATTTCTGTTTTTATTAAATAATGTACTGAAAAACAATGAGAGATTCACGCAAGGTTTCTTTTATGGTGTAAACTAAGTAAATCTAGTAAGTTTGCGAGTCATTATGTGAAACTGCATACATAAAAAGTATCTACACATTAATCAGTACTTATACGAGCTATAGTATAGTTTAAAAATTATCCATAACATAAAAAATCTAAAAATGAAATTTCAAATAATTTTCCATAAATCATTACTGGCTTTTTCTTTAAAGGTGAGATTTTCATTTTGAAAGTGAGAAAAGTTCAAGTGAACCTTTAATTTTTGGGCTATTCGTTTTAAAACGAAAAAAATACATTAAAATTATGATAACAAATTTGACATGAAACAGTTTTTAATAAAATTAAATGACATGAAATAATCGTTTAAAAATATTTTAAATTTTTAAATAATGTATCGTATGAATAAAAAACTAGATTTCACTAATATTGGGAATTATTTATTAGGGTTTTAAGTTATTATTACACAATTTTAGTCTGCTTGGGGGTAGACAATTTTTGTTTGTTTTAATTTTCATTTATATTTTATGGTATCCTTCAAGCCTATGGATAAATTTGGTGCTGCGTTATTCCTAAACCAAAATAATTACTTCGAAGAATTGGCTAACTTTTATTAATATGACCCAATATTCAATTTAAAAATAAAAAAATCTGTTGTTTCGTTGTAAATTGGTACCATTTTAAATGAAAATTAATTTAATTTTAAATTTACTAAGATATTAAGAAAGACTTCATTTGAAACAAGAATATACCATAGATTATATACGGAAAATAAATGTTTCTTTTTTAAATCAATAGGCTTGTTTTGTTGCTATACATATCTGGTACGAAATCCCATGCAATGTCTGACTGCGTATGCTAAGTATTAACTCTTTTAACACAATATTTTCAACGTAGATAACACTATGCGATCCCATCCCGAAAATCGGGATGGGATGAAATCAACGGGAAATGTTATATCGGTCAAAAACAAGTTATACGTGTGCCGGCGTTTCGCTGGGTCACCCCTAGGAATCGAGATATATCTTTTCTTTGACATAACTCGAGCACCACTAGTCCGATTTTGCTCAAACAATTTTAAAAAAATTAAAAATTACAATTCCTTTAATCTGTTCATATAACGTTTTTCTATATACTCAACAGTTTTGCCGGTAAAAATAAATGTTTGTTACCGCTACCATAAAAATCAATAACCTTTTGTTTATTACTTTTTTTTAATATTTTAAGAAAAAAAATATTTTTTTCTTCATACATTTATTTTTACCGGCAAAACTGTTGAGTATATAGAAAAACGTTTTATGAACAGATTAAAGGAATTGTAATTTTTAATTTGTTTGAGCAAAATCGGACTAGTGGTTCTCGAGTTATGTCAAAAAAAGACCACCAAAGGTCAAATCGATATATCTCGATTCCTAGGGGTGACCCAGCGAAACGCCGGGACACGTATAACTTCTTTTTTACCGATATAACTTTCCCCGGTAGTTTGAACCCTTCCCGATCACTGACCCCTACCATTTGTCTCACAGTGTAATGAATGGGTAACTGTCTCATAATCTCATTCATATTCTATACAAAAATATTTTACTGGTTTTTCGTTTTCATGTTATTATTTTTTAAATCACTTGAACTTTATATCAAAATTTGTTTTTCTAAAAAAATATTTTAAAATTAAAAATGGATTGTAATTGATTTCAATAAAATCTTTTTTAAATTTAAACTTGAAACTGAGATATATTTGGCAGGGGTATGGCATCACCAAAAAAATAAGTTATAAAAACATCGTTATCACTAGATAGCACTTTATTCAAAAAATTGACAATTTTCTTTTTTTATTTAAATTTAAATAATAATAAACAAGAAAGCAAAAAAAAAACAAACGGATATCTCAAATTTTATTATTTGAATATATTCCGCACTGGTTTTTTCCTTATTTTGAGCAGTTTTCAGCAGTTTTTGAGTATTTAAATATAGGCTCAACTGATACTAACCTGATACTAAATAGTTGCTCAGGCAATACTAAATTGTAGCGCCCTCTATCGGTTAGTAGTGTAAGTTTTGATTTCCTATCTCTATAATTAATAGTCTCTGATATTTTGTCCTACAATTTAAATTCCATGGGCGAGATCTGATTAAATTGGACAACATATGTAAAAAGATATATTTAGATATTGGGTCATATAAAATTTGACCGAAAGACGAAAATTATGTCTTATTATATATAGTGCTATACAAAGCAATATATACCGAGACATAATTGTATTAAATAATATAAAATAATGTATAACCCGTTTTACTCGGGAATTGAATTTTTTTAAAAAAATAATTTTATTTACATCTTTTTAACGCTCTACACCATTTCCAATTGTATCAATTGTTTTTAAGATTTATCAATTGTATTTCAGAAATAATCAATTGAATTTCAGTTTTATCAATTGTATTTCAGAACTTATTAATTATTTTTCAGATTTATGAATTGTATTTCAGAACTAGTCAATTGAATTTCAGTTTTATCAATTGTATTTCAGAAATTATTAATTGTATTTCCGAAATTAACAACTGTGTTTCAGAAATTATCAAACTGTATTTCAGAAATTATCAATTGTATTTCAGAAATTATGAAATATATTTCAGAAATTTTTCTCTATTAATTATGAAATACAATCAACAAGTTTTGAAATAGATTTGATTATTTCTGAAATACAATTAATAATTTCTGTAATACATTTGATAAATTTCTGAAATACATTTAAAATTTCTGAAATACACTTAATAGCTTCTGAAATACCGTTAATATTGTAGTTGCTGATGATATATATAATATATAACTTAGAGTCATCCACGTACCATTTGATCCGAAAAATGGCCCGATAAAATTGTATCAGTTGTTTATCAGTTTTTAACTTATTGTATCAGTTTAGATCTGACCTGATTAAATTATGTGTTAATGAATGGGGGAAATGTTTTTAGTTGATCTGTTATTTAAAGTAAATGAATGTTATTTTAGTTTGACTCAAGATCATAAATTAATATCACTTTCTGTTTAAATTATTTTTCAAATCAAAGAAAGATGATACAATTTTTACAAGTAAATTACAAAGAATAAAAATTATTGAAAAAATTTCGATAAGACCAGCAGGCAGAATGCGCATTTAATGCGATTTAATGCGTCTACTTATATGACTGTTGAAAGCAAATCGAGTTTGTTATCAACAACTCAACTTAGACTAACATTAACGAAATTTAACAATGCTATTTTTATCCTTTTGTTATTATTGAGCAATTCCATATGAAAGCGATCACCTTTTGGACGAAGCCTCTCCGATTCTAAAATAAATAGTCTCAATCGATTGCCCAGCAAAAAATAATGTACCTACATACTTTTTTTTTTTATAGTGACTGGTTTAGTGGTGGTGTACACCACTGTCATGTGACAAAATTGAAGAATTCTTCATAAGGGACCTCATTGAAAGTTGTTTTAAAAACTACTAAAGCGATCGCAACGAGTGATAGCTCGTTGGAAAGGTATTGAATCAGGCTTTAATTGAAAAATAAAATTTTCCTAATTTTTCTCAGAAATTTACCATTTTTCCCATGAAAATTAAATTTTCCGATTTTTTTTTGGATTCCTCATAATTTTTGCTTTAAGAATCAGCAATAAAAAAATGGGCCCCGACTCCTTGTTTGGACAGGAGAGGAGCATTTAAGAGACCACCTTGTTCTCATTGTTTTTATATTTTTTATAATTGAATTATTTGTAATTATTTAACATTGTTTTATTTTATTATTAAAAATACATTTTAAAAATTATTTTACAGTTAAAAATACATTTATGAAGAAAAAATCTTTCTTATTTTGCTGCTTATACTTAATTACAATATTTATTAAAAATTTCAATTGTCTTGGCATCATTATAAAATTAAAGTAACTTTAAATTTAGCACGTCGGCAGACGAAGAGTACCGCTTTACATTAATTGACATATCAGAAATATTTGGTATGAAGCAATGAAACTTTTGCGTTCCAGTTATAGTTTTGACATTATTATATCTGTTTTGAATTCGTCGCTCCATGGCATCGTGTTCTTTTTGAGTGCATAAAACTGTGTTAATGGCAATTTCCTTGCTTTGAATCCACGAAAACAAATGTTGCACATTTAAGATCTGGTCAGTATATGGCCTTTGCAAACTTGCCTTAGTCGCAATGCGTTTTAGGGTTCCCCCTAACGCATCGCATGGGCCCTTACCGTGGGACGTCGCAAAAAAGTGCCACTCGACCTTGCAGTTTTGTTCTTCTTCAATTATGCAAAGATTGTAAAAATTTTTTTTATTCTTGTACTGAGAAGCCGCGGCTTCTGAGAAAAACGTTACTTTGTCGATTGCATCGAATTTTGATCTTAAGAATTCAAACAGTTTCATTTGAAATAAATAAACGGACACATAATTATGAGCTAAACTCTCCGCGACAACAACAAGGCTTACGGTCTGTAGTTCGTTATCTTCATTTTTGAAATAAATGCAAAAAGGATGCACCGTGCACTGGTCGTTTGCCCAGTGATAAGCCTGAATTTCATCCTGAACGAGAAAAGTGTAATTCTCGGCAAAGTCGCTTATCACAATGAATTCATTTTGGGCTAATTTCTCCTTACTCTCCTTTAGAAATTTCGATTGCATCTCGGATATGAAATGGTGCGCCTTCAGTTCATTCAACTTGAATCCGAATTCCTCGATGAATTCCGGAATCTGCTTTACCACGGTCTCAAGGGAACATCTGCCGCTGCTAATTATCCACTGTTTGAAATGCACCTCCTGAATTAACAGCTGTTCAAACTTTTCCGCCAAATATTGCTCTAGCTCGTCAATCTTCGGACAATTGTCGCATTTGGACAGATGACAATTTTCCGTGAGGTATGCGTATATGTTTCAATTTCACCGTGAAATACTTTCAATTTCTTGCATGGAAAGAACATTAATTTGATGTTTTGATGAAACATGCAAACGCAGACTGAATGCGTTCCGTGCCTGTCTAATGCCAGCACGCATTCTTTTGGTCGTAGGATGGCAAACTTAGAAAATCCCACTTTTTCTGCTGGGTATTTCTCTTTGAACTGATGGTATGCTTCGGATAGATTACATAATAATAATCTGCGCTGCTTGTGTACTTTTTCTCCATCTTCACGTGTGATAACATAGTCACGTGTACCTGGGCAGGCGCGGCTGTTGTCATCATTGCAGTAAAAATCTTGAATCAATTTCACCGTTGCTTCGCTGAGGGTCCTTGATCCAAAATTCTTGGTGGGAGTCACCAATATGCCCTTCTGTCGAACTAATTCTTTGCTTCTTCTCGCGATGTAAAAAGATGTTTGAAACTGTTCAGAAATCTTGCGTATAGACCATGATTGAGGCAGCACAGATAAAATGAGATATTTCTCCGGAAAAGTGGTCGCTAAATTCAATTTTCTTTTCAACTGCTCAATCATTTGTTTGCCGTCATCAACGTCATCTGCTTGACTGCATTCGTTATCAGAGCCTTCATCAAATATTGTCGCGATTGCACTCATAACCTTGCCTTTTTTCTCTTTCCTGTATTTTTCACTTCGCAACTTTCTTTTTGTAATAGGCGATTCACCTAAAGTGGTAATAGCCTCATTCAAAGGACTCAAAGACATATTGACCATCGGAATGTCTGCCTCACTATCAGATGAAACATTTTGTTCAATTGTTATTTCACTCTCGGATTGTGGTTGCATTTGTTTCAATGCATTTGCTTGTTGAGACAAATCGATTTTACACTTGGGGCAAATGAATTCTGCTTCTTCACCGTATTGTATATTTAATTCATTCATGTATCGCTTCGAAACACCAGTTAATTTTAATACTTTTATCTTTTTCGAACGATGTCCACTCTTGTTAAACGGATTGCAGCAACATTTATTCATTTTACTTTAAATTGTCTTTACAGCTTCACTCTTTACTTTACAAAAAAAAACACTTTAACACTTTCACGTTTAGTATTCAACTAAAATTTGACTCAGAGTGTGTGAAGTATTTATATTTATTTTTTGGTAAAAATAGGTAAAAAAAAATAAGCGATATTTGCTTTTCTTTAATAGGAAAATTTGCGTGAACTACTGGTCATAAAATGTTTTTTAAAGAGGGACTTAATTGGTTACTGCCAATAAGCCGACCACAGGTCATAAAATGTTTTGTAAATTTTTTAAATTACCAGGTAATAAATATTTCGCCATATTTATGGAAAATCCGTGTTTTATGACTTGTTTCTGCACGTGTCATTTTAGGCGAAATATTTATTACCTGGTAATTTAAAAAATTTACAAAACATTTTATGACCTGTAGCCTCAGTCGGGTTTGGTGTGCCATTACATGCCACTGCTGCTATTATCCATGGATTTATGGCCGATCTTGTGAAGGCAGGCAGACCATATTCACTACACACTCAACTTGGGGCTCTTAAAAAAAATTGATTTTTTCTTCATAAATGTATTTTTAACTGTAAAATAATTTTTAAAATGTATTTTTAATAATAAAATAAAATAATGTTAAATAATTACAAATAATTCAATTATGAAAAATATAAAAACAATGAGAACAAGGTGGTCTCTTAAATGCTCCTCTCCTGTCCAAACAAGGAGTCGGGGCCCATTTTTTTATTGCTGATTCTTAAAGCAAAAATTATGAGGAATCAAAAAAAAAAAAAAATTAGCCGGAAAATTTAGGAGCTTCTGTGGAAAATCGGAAAATTTAATGGGAAAATTTAATTTTCATGGGAAAAAAGGTAAATTTCTGAGAAAAATTAGTAAAATTTTATTTTTAAATTAAAGCCTGATTCAATACCTTTCCAACGAGCTATCACTCGTTGCGATCGCTTTAGTAGTCCCTTTCAATGAGGTCCCTTATGAAGAATTCTTCAATTTTGTCACATGACAGTGGTGTACACCACCACTAAACCAGTCACTAAAAAAAAAAAAAATATGCAGGTACATTATTTTTTGCTGGGCAATCGATTGAGACTATTTGTTTTAAAATCGGAGAGGGGTAGTCCAAAAATTTGCCAATTTTGATCGTTTTCATATGGAATTGCTCTATTACTCTTTTTTGCTTTGAACCTTAATTCTTAAGATATCTCAGCTGATACTATTCAACTCTGTGTATGATAAACACAGATGTTTGAATTACAACGAACCGTTAAATTTAAATTTAAATGTATGTTATTAAATCAGCTGAGATATCTTAAGAATTAAGGTTCAAAGCAAAAAAGAGTAATAATAACAAAAGGATAAAAATAGCATTGTTAAATTTCGTTGATGTTAGTCTAAGTTGAGTTGTTGATAACAAACTCGATTTGCTTTCAACAGTCATATAAGTAGACGACTATCAAATATTAACCCACTCAAAGGCGAAAGGCACTGATGATGGCTTTGTAGCGAAAGCCGAAAATGCGCATTCTGCCTTGCTGGTCTTATCGAAATTTTTTCAATAATTTTTATTCTTTGTAATTTACTTGTAAAAATTGTATCATCTTTCTTTGATTTGAAAAATAATTTAAACAGAAAGTGATATTAATTTATGATCTTGAGTCAAACTAAAATAACATTCATTTACATTATGTGTTAATCAGATGAAATTGTATCTGATTTTTGACCTGATACAATTTTATTGGTTTATATCACATGGTATCAGTTTAGGTCCAAATAGATATATTTGTATACAAAATTATATAGTTATATCCCAATTTTGACCTGATATATTGTATCAGTTTAAAACTTTGATACAATTGTAGAAGGTAAATGTCGGATACAATTATATTTGATTTATATAAAATTGAACCAATTACGATCAAAACTGACACCATTACATATAAACCGATAAAATTGTATCAGGGCAAAAATCGGATACAATTTCATCTGATCAATACATAATTTAATCAGGTCAGATCTAAACTGATACAATTAGATAAAAATTGATAAAAATATATCGGGCCATTCTTCGGATGAAACTGTATATTTATACAGATATAACTTAATCACATATATGACTAACTATTTTTACTCGGGTTGTTTAAATGATACGATATATCAAAGTATATGGTACTATATATAGTGGCATATATTATCATATCTGGAACTGTATTGAAAATTTTATTCATAATGTCCCCTATATGAGCATATATTGTTGAAATGGCACAATATATGATAATATATGGTTTAAATGGCACCATATGTGGTAATATATTGCTTAAATAACACCATACATAAATATATATGGCACTATACATATTTTCTTATATTATCATATCTGGAACTGTATTAAAAATGTTGATCATGAGGTACCATATATGACCATATATTGTTTAAATGGCGGCATATATAATAATATATGGTTTAAATGTCACCACATATGCTAATATATTGCTTAAATAACACCCCGGTGAAAAATGCTCGTATACACTCGAATATGTTCATATATGGTTTATGGATGGACACATATGAACAAATATGGATTTTTTTATGAACATATATGGATTTTATATGAACATATAGGGAAGTATATGTGATTCCATATATGGAAAAAATTTCATATACAGACATATATTGAAGCATCTGTTATTTCATATATTGAAATGGCACTCATATATGGACAAATATTGAAGTATATGTGATTCAATTTATGCAAAAGGGACTTGTATATGAACATATTTGGAAGAATACATTTTTCCATATGTGTAAAAGGAGCTCATATGGATAAATATGGAATTATATTTAATGCCATAAATAAAAAAAGGAACATATGTAGCGACTAATTATACATAAATTTATATCTATCGTACAACCTTATAATAAAGGACAGCAACGTTCGCATATATTCGCATATATTTTTTTAAATGTAAATCATATATGTCCATATATGAACATATATATAGGTGTTACCTCATTTTTCGGATCCATACATATATGGTTGAACCATAAATGTTCATATATGGACATTTTTCACCGGGACCATATATAAATATATATGGCACTATATATAGTGGCATATATTATCATATCTGCAACTGTATTAAAAATTTTGTTCATGAGGTACCATATATGACCATATATTGTTCAAATGCCACCATATATGATAATATCTAGTTTAACTGGCACCATATATAGTTATATATTGTTTAAATGATACCATATATAATTATATATTGCTAAAATGCCACCATATATATTAAGATATAGCTCTATATACAACTATATATGCAATAAGATTAGCCATGCTATGTAATATATAATCATATATACCATATCTTATATTATAAACGCCGATATCTAATTAGATGAAATTATATATGGCATAATATAAGGACAAATTTTGAAAAAAGACGTCATATATAATTATATATGGATATACATAACGAAATGTCTAATTATATATTGTAATATATGCCACATATGATTATATATAATTTTTTTTTACTCGGGAAGCCATATCATAAGGGGTAGAGCGTCTGCTTGAAATGCCAACGAGTGTGGGTTCAAACCCCACACGATGCATGATGTTTTTTTTTTAATTAAATTAAAATACAAACAAGTGAAAATGAACTTCCTTTTCATCGGTTAAAATATACATAATTTGGTTCAAAAAATAACAACTCCCCTCCTATGACAAGCCAATGTTAAATTCATCAGTGAAAACCACAAATTATCAATACTTCCTATTCATCTGTTGTTATGTTTTTATTACTTGTTTTTTCTCACTTTTTTTCCTGGGTAGTGAAACCCTTTGTGTGCTACCTACTCGCTTAATTACTCGGTAATGTCTGTTTTTGCTGGGAAAGTACGGATAATTTTTAATATGGTTTAAAAATATGTACTTTGTGCTTCTAGAACCATGTTCACTTATTTTTATTAGGTAAAGGATCTAGGATATAATTGTAATTAAAGTGAAAACTTCACTTTTTGCAAAGTTAGTAAAATCTCTTAATCAGATTTGCAAAATCATAACACACGACATTAATTCATATTCCACTAAATTCTTTTTATCAAAAGAATCACAACTTTTGCATCAATATTTGCAGAAAATTCAATTTGAAATACAAATTTTATATCTTTTTGATTTCAAATAAATTTTAAATGAACTTACTACGGAAAAAGGAAAAAAGTAGATTTTTGAACATGCATCTTTTAAAATCGTTTTTTTTTTAATCTGCACTTCAGTCATTAGAAAATATATGTTTTACATTTCTCTATGGTTTTATCTGAGTTTTACAATTTAAGATTTATCAAAGACTCCTTAATTTTAAGGTATTAAAAAAGTCAATCTTTCTCAGATTTAGTAATTTTTAACTTAAAATTAATACAGAAAATGCGAATTTTTTGTGATAAATTAAGTAATATGAGATGTTAATTGAACGTACAAATTCAAATATTGGATATTCCTTTTATCGCAGATTATTTATTAACGAAATCGTGAAAAAAGTGAAATTTCAACTTTAAATAGGCGTATAGGGAATATTATCCAAGATGTCAAAACGTGCAGTATATCAAATTAAAGGGCATATTGCATCAAATTAAATTGTTGCAAAACATGGTGCTATTACTTTTAACTTTGTATTTTTTTGCAAAAAGTTTATTAAAAATTTTATTTTCCTATAAAATATTGCATATTGCAAATATTTCTTAAACTATAGCTAACTTTAAAATTTTATGGCCAAATTCGTGATCTGCGTCCCAAAGTCTATTCGAAATGATGTGTCGTGACCACGATGCATCAAATTTTACTTATTTTTTTGTACTGTTTTATTGCAGAAAACTGAAGAGAAAATTCAATTCAAAAATGAAGCAGCCCGATGCATTTTTAGTGTTGTACTGTGTAATCAATTGTAAATAAAAATTAAAGGGGGAAGAGGGGAGGTTGGAAACCAAGTATTTTTAGAAGTACATGCGTGTAAAAATATTAGTGGTGTTCATCTAACTCGATTTATGCCCTCGTAAACCGTGTATTTTTGTAATCGCGTATATTTATAACTTTACCTGTTTATTTGAATGAACGCACCTTTTCAAACTATTCACATCTTAATTTTGCATTTAGCCATTTTTTCGATCTTTTCATAAATTAAACACAGAATTTTTTAAATTTGTGTTATTTAAAAACAATTAAAACAGAAAATAAAAAACAACACAAAAAAATTCACAATAACTTTATTTTTGACAATATTCAAATGTATGTATATATACGAAAAAGTTTACACGCAAAAATGTAAGCGTATTTTTACCAGGGCTCGTAAACTAGTTTTAACATTAATCGAGTAAACTTACAATATATACACAGTATACGAGGCGTAAATATTTTAAATGAATACCTTAATTATGTCAAAATACAAAAAAGTCTTTTTTGATATTTTTTTTATTATAGTCTACTGAAGTTGTAACTTTTTGATATATACATGCGCGGATCCAGGATTCGCTCAAGGGGGGAGGGGCTAAAAATTTATATGGTAGTCCTATCTATAGATATTTTATGAACTAGATGCAAGAAGGGTATACGACTACGAGTCCCAATCGCTATCGGATCGCACATCGTACATTGGACAGGACAAGTGCGTCAGTGATGATAATCTTTTTTCTTAATTATAACATTTTTAAAAATTTTTATAGTTGTTGTAAAAAGTACCAAAAAAGCGGTTCGGGATAATCTGCTCAACCGCATTTCAATATTTTTTTTAATGTTTAGTTAGTTTTTTTTTCATTAAAAATCTACTTCACTAATGCGGTCTTCGTTACCGATTTTATCAATATAGCGAACTTAAGACAACTGTCGGTTAAGTAAACGTAAATCTTTTTCTGTAATTTTTTATAAGAAGCACCAACAAAATTAATTTGAGTTTTAGTTGTTTTGAAAATGTACGAGTTAACCAAAAAATTTTAACATGAACTTAGAAGAATTTTCTATTGTAAATTTTTTCTTTAATGAATTAAGAGATCGCTGCACAGAATCCAAACACTTTATAAGGGAAAATATCTCTAAATTCGCAAATTTTTCTATTGAAATAATCACAAGATTTTAATGTTCTTTTTTGTACAAAGCATTTAAAAATTAAATAATATTTTCATAGAAAACACAATGGAGATTCTGATATGAAAAACTTTCTCAGAATATGATAATAGGAATGTGCCTTAAATTGTAAAATTTTTTGCAGTGTCTTTGATAATTTTATAAGAAAAATTACTCCGAATCCTACAACTTTCATATCAAACCTAGAATATAAAAAATGTTTCAGTATTAAAGAGTTTTTCAAACACAACAATGTTTCCTAATATAATAGGTTTAATATAGAAGGTCAGAACTAGAATCTTTTAAAATTTCTTATTTAGGAAAAAATCTATTTGAGAACAAAATATATAAAAAAAACAATCTTTATTCTGACTATAAAACTGGCCCTAATTAAATAAACAAAAAATAATTTGACAAGAAGATTGTCTAAAATTTGAATGGTTTTCAATACGAACATCTTGAAAAAATATTTAAAGTTTTAGTTAGTTGTTTTTAACCAGGAAACTATCCCGATGGGTTCCTTCCGATCCTAATGGAATTCTGATATTTTATATGTAGTAGAGCTCTGCGGCAAAACTCGCCATAAATCCAGATCCCAACAAAACCTTCTACTATTATCCGGTAATAAGTTTTGTAACAAGAAGTTGGGATAGGCAACCTTTTACTTTTGTATTATAAAATGAATTATTTTAGCAAGGGCATGTCAATCGCGATAACTTCCTAAAAAAACACTCATTACCTCTACACGAGAGAATTTTGCTCAACGACTTTTAATAAGATTTTTCATTCTTCAAAAAATAAGTTAAAAATTTCTTAGATTTAATAAAAAAGCTTCATATCCCAGCAAGAGAAGAGATGCCGAAGCAGTAGAAAAAACACTACAATTGATGGTCTAGATGTACTTCTTTTTTAACATAAGCACTAATGATTTTAACATTGAGTTGTCATAGGAGAGGAGTACTCCCACTTTAACATTTTTTCAGTACTTCTTGAACGAGTGAAAAAGAAGCTCTTTTTCACCAATTAAAAGTTAAAAAAATAATTTTTTACAAAAAAAAATGTTTTTTTTATTTCCGCCACGGGGCATCGAACTTGCGACCTCACGATTGGTAGTCTAGCGCTCTACCGCTGAGCTATTCTTTGATACGAAAGTTGACTGGCATAAAAACACCACTTTGTTAATGCGAGATATTGTTCCTCATTCTCTTCAATAAAAGTACTTATTAAACAAGTGTAAAAGGTGCACTCCAATTCAATATTGATTTCAGTACTATTTCTCAATTTCTCACCATTTTTTTATACATATATACATATTTTTAAAAATTAAAAAAATATTGCTTTTTCCTTCCGTTTAATAATAATGTACATAAATTTCATATATTAAAAAAATATATTTATATAGCTAAGTAGAAAAGGTACGAAGTTCCTAAACTCTTTGCTTCTAAGTCAAATGTAAATAATATAAATATTATAAGAAATAAATTTAATTGAAAAAAAGTGGAAAAAAAATATTGAATTTAAACAAATTAATTATAAATATTAAAAAAAAATTAATAGAATAAAAAAAATAAAAAAATATTGGTCCCGCCGGGAATCGAACACGGGACCCTTTGTTTGGAAATGCCAAATGATACCAAAATCACTTTTTACGATCACTTTTAGAGCAATTACTCTTTAGAAGCAACACTTAAGTGATTTTTTGGATGTGGTTCAGAAGTAATTCTAAAAAACCTGTAAAAATGTAATAACGGATACTTGGGAAGCAGTGAAAGAAGTGGTTTTTTGAAGTTGTTCAGAATAACTTCTAAAAAAGCAGTAAAAATACACTAACGGATACTTGTGAAACATTGAAAGAAGTAGTTTGTAAAGCACTACTTGCAATTTTTTTTGCTGGGATATTTTAAGAAAATTTTTTAATTGAGTGTGCGATACTTTTAATAAATAAAATGAAATTTTTCACGACATTTTATGAAAAATACCATTAATTAAATGAAAAGTTTCAATGGACCAATTCCAGTGAAACTTCACTGGTTTTATGCAAAAACTCATTAATATGCTGCAGATAACACTGCATTCAAAAAATTAATGGAGATCTGAGCATCAGTTATATATATTTCAGACATGCTGATTATTCAATTCAATTAATATGAATCTTTTTGTGTTAAAATGTAAGCACAGGACCTGTGGCCATATTTACGATATAAATGCGATGTGCTAATCTTGATATTTAAACCACTACTTAGCGTTTTATATAGGTTTTTATCGTTTTTTGCTATTTCAACGACTTTAGTCACTGAATGTACAATCGACCTCAATAAATGTAATGCCTTAGTAAGGAAGCAATAAAAAGGAGTAGAGTAATAATAACAAAGGATAAAAATAGCATTGTTAAATTTCGTTGATGTTAGTCTAAGTTGAGTTGTTGATAAGAAACTCGATTTTCTCATAAGTAGACAATCATTAAAATATTAACCCCTTCAAGACGAAATACACTGATGATGGCTTTGTACCGAAAGCCGAAAATACGTATTCTGTATTGCTGGTCTTATCGAATTCTTTCAAATATATTTTTATTCTTTGTAATTTACTTGTAAAAATTGTATCATCTTTCTTTGATTTGAAATATAATTTAAACAGAAAGTGATATTAATTTATGATCTAGAGTCAAAATAAAAGAACATTCATTTACTTAAAAAGGAAAATATTCCAATAAAAAAAATGTATTCATCTATAGCGGCCTATACGTTAAAATCGCGACTTTTTAAAAATTTGATATGGCAGCATAGCTTTCCAAGATGTCCCCAAAGACCAACATTTAGTATAATATGGGGTGAACCCTGAAAACTCTTCTTGCAAAATTTAAAGCAAAACAGTTTCCATTTGCAAAAGTTATCGCAATAAATACATTTTTTACTAAGGTTAGTATCGTACTAAACATACATGAGACTAATTAATTATTTGGACAAATTAATTGGTGATTTCATTACCATTAAATTAAAACTAATGCTAATGAAATTTTTGGCATTATTATTACTTGGACTAATGCTAATGCTTTGAAATACATCGATTTCGTTACTAATGGCAATTGTATAGTAAATTCATTACGATTACTAATGCCTCAATTATAAGAAAGAATTGGCATTGGCAACTAGGGGCATATTTCACATGTAAAAAGGCGAATGTGGCCACAAGTGCCCAAATATATTTACAAAAAGTACCATAAAAAAAGAACACAATTTTTCAAAAAAGGAAAGTACAATTTTTCAAAAAAAAGTAGGGTAGAGGGGGGATCCTTCGCCAGTGGGCACATACACTAATCCCATTTTTCTTCGCTATTAAGGGAGATAAAAAATTGGAAAAAATATATTTTGTACATTTTTCAATTACCTTTCCTTGACATCCACTTTGATGAATTTATATCACATGTGGTCGCAGACAGACGTATATTTGTGTTTTTTGGGGTGCCAAAAAAATAGTAGGAAGCAACTACATTTTGCAATAACTTCCTCAAATCATGTGATAAGAAAATAATTTTTCATTATGTTAGACTTACGATCCTAAGGATTCGAAAAATAATAATTTGATTTTAATAAATGCTTAAAAAGTGTGAAAAAATATTAATTTTATGTTAGTGCCTGTCTCTGGGGCACAATCACCAGATGGCCCCTGGAGCTACAAAGAATTGGCGCATCCCTGCCTAAAATGCTCTATAAGACTTTTCTATATGTTTAAAATATGTTTAATGTAAATTAGAACAATCGTGTTCATTTTTAAATTTATATTAATTATTCAGTTTTTTGTAATTTTGACGTATCAATATATTATAGTTATAAATTATTTTTATACCCTACACCACTATGTGGTCAGGGTATTATAAGTTTGTGCTGGTCTTTGTAACACCAAAAAATATTGGTCCTAGACCCACCTTATAGTATACCGATCGGCTCAGAAATTTTTTTTATTTCGATTTAACGATGTCCGTCCGTCCGTCCGTCTGTCTGTCTGTCTGTCCATGCATTCTTGTGCGCACTCTACAGGTCGCAAATATTAAGATGTTTTGATGAAACTTGGTACACCGACTTATGTCAGCCCAAGGACGACGCCTATTGATTTTGGTGAACATCGGTCCATGTTAAGACCTAGTGCCCATATAAGGGTCCTACTAAAATTATATTGTTTATACGCTGCAGGTCGCAAATATTAAGATATTTTTATGAAATTTGATACACCGACCTATGGCAGCCCAAGGACGTAGCCTATTGATTTTGGTTACCACCGGTCCATGTTTAGACCTAGTGCCCATATAAGGGTCCCCCCAAAATTGTCTTGGTTACAAACTGCAGGTCGCAAATATTAAGATATTTTAATGAAATTTGGTTCGCTGACTCACAAGTCTAATTTGAACCCATTCGAATTTCGGATCCAAACATTAGTTGGCTTTTAACCAGACTGGTGTAGGGTATTGTATAGTTGGCATGCCCGACTTTAACCTTTTTAGTCGTTTTTAATGTGGTGGAGATTTATTGATTAAAAAATCACATATCTTAAAGAACTTATT
Organism: Leucophora obtusa; assembly: GCA_949987735.1. Taxonomy (NCBI): domain Eukaryota; kingdom Metazoa; phylum Arthropoda; class Insecta; order Diptera; family Anthomyiidae; genus Leucophora; species Leucophora obtusa. The sequence continues at coordinate 100,340,261 of OX465298.1, forward strand.
ATAAATTATTTATTTCAGTCATTAAAAGATTGAATTTGCTGTATTAACAAATTTTTTTGTTGAAATTGTGTCTAGCTCTTTTGGCGAATATACCCCAGGTTTGGGGCAGTTACGCCGAATTGAGTTACTTTGAAAATCATTAAAAAAATATGCAAATAATTAGAATAAAAATCATAGAATTTTAGATTTTCAATTTGAAAGTAATTTTAGAAAAATTATTCGGGGTTAAGAAATGACAGTGCTTTGAAAAAAAAGTGGCGAAGGATCCCCCCTCTACCCTACAATTTTTCAAAAAAAAGTAAATTTATGAAAAAAGTACAATTTTTGAAAAATATTGCAATTTTTCAAAAAAAGTATAATTTTTGAAAAAATTGCAATTTAAAAAAAAAGTATAATTTTCGAAAAAATTGCAATTTTTCAAAAAAAGTAAAATTGCAATTTCAAAAAAAATTTTAAATTTTCAAGATAAGTAAAATTTTTAATAAAAAAGGATCATTTTGCAAAAAAAAAGTATATTTTTTAAAAGTAGAATTTTGCAAAAAATTTTCATTGTTCAAAAAAAAAATTAATAAAAAAAATAATATTTTTCCAAAAAGGTAAAATTTTTCAAAAAAGTACAAAATTAATGGCAATAAATATAGTTTTTACTAAGGTTAGTATCGTACTAAAGACATTTTAAGATACTAAAGTGTCTTTAGTACGATACTAACGTTAGTAAAAAATGTATTTATTGCAATAACTTTTGCATATGGAAACTGTTTCGCTTGAAATTTTGCAACAACAGTTTTTAGAGGTGACCCCAAATTATACTAAAAGTTGGACTTTGGGGACATCTTGGAAAGCTATGCTGCCATACAATTGAATACATTGAAAAATCGCGATTTTAACGTATAGGCGCTATAGCTGAATACATTTTTTTTATTAAAATATTTTCCTTTTAATTGCTTCTTTACTAAGCCGTATCATTTAAAGGGTTTTTCAATAAGAGCGCTACAAAAGTTTTTTTAAATAAAACAAAAACAGTTTTGGATATCAATGAAATTCTTTATTCCTGTGAAAGTACGTTCGATGCCATTATGTATGGAAATCGATCTCTTTTGCATGGCCACCACGGGCACGCTTGCAGAAGTCCAGACGCTGAACCCAATTTTAGACGGTTTTCAAGCATAAATCGGCCGATATTCGTACGAAGTTCATCAATCGTCGCTGGCTTGTTGGTATAGACCATAGATTTGACGTAGCCCCACAGGAAATAGTCCAACGGCGTCAAATCGCACGACCGAGGCGGCCAATCGACTGGACCATTTCGTGAGATAACACGTTCTCCAAACTTGGTTTGCAATAAATTGATTGTGACATTCGCTGTGTGGCGCCGTCCTGTTGGAACCACATGTCCTCCAAGTCCATATCATCCAATTGGGGCCAAAAATATTCGGTTATCATTGAACGGTAGCGATTCCCATTCCCAGTAACGTGCCGGTCTTGATCATCACGGAAGAAGTACGGCTCAATGACGCCGCCGGCCCATAAACCGCACCAAACCGTAATTTTTTCGGGATGCAATGATGACTCATGGAGTACGTGTGGATTGCTATCTGACCAATAACGCATATTTTGTTTATTGACGAAGCCATTCATTATGACGACCATAAATTGGACGTAGCGCTTTTAACGTTGAGGCCACTGACTCCGAATTTCGGTAGTAAATTTTAATAATTTCGACTCGTTGTTGACTCGTATATCTTTCCATCATGAAATGGCAAACCTTACTGAAGAGAAATGTCAAAAGAGCGGCAAGAAATATGGCGTCGTTTGCTGTCCCTGTCTTTCTACTTTTGTAGCGTCCCTGTTGAAGAACCCTTTATTAGGGCCGATTTTGCTTTCAGCGATTAAATTGACTAAAACCTTAAAAAACCATCTAAAACGCGAACAGTGGTTTTAATGTCAAGTTTTATGCATCAAATTTTAAGCCTAAATATGAATACAGGTCCTGCGCCTACACTCATACAAATAAGTCCGTAAAAATAGCAGAAAAAGTTACTAAAAATTAGTTAAAAATGATGCTGCAGAAAAAACTGCTAATATTAGCAGAATCAGTTTGCTAAATATTAGTAAAATGAAAACAGCAAAAAAAAAACTGTTAAATTTACAGAATTTTAGTAATATTTGAGCTAAATTGTTGTTAATTGCAAATAACAATTTAACTTGCTGAAATCAGCAAAAAAAATTGCTAAATAATAGTAGAATGAAAATAGCAGAAAAAAACTGTTAAATCTACAAAATTTTTGCTAAAATTTTCTGAAATCAACAAAACTTTTGCAGATTACTAGTGGACTGGAAAAAGGTAAAAAAGGAGCAAATGAAATGAAAATTAATAAATAAAAAATAAATGTGTATTTAAAAACATACTTGGGACCAGTTTATTGAATGTGTCAATTAATTGAAATTTTTCAATTGGCATTGTTCAATGCCTAAATGCCCATTTATAATTGATGAAAGAAGTATTTGTTTTCATGTTTTAATAAAAGAATGAATTAAGAAAAAAAAGTTAAAAATTAGCGTATTTCTTATATTTTTTTTAAATTACAATGCTTTTTCTTCAATTATGTGTACATTTCATTACCATTGTTTTCATTAATGCAAATTGAAAAAAATTTCATTGGCATTGAATGGTGATGAAATTTGTTGGCATTGACATTGAGATAAAGTAATGCCAATTATATTTCAATGCCAATGAAAATTTCCCAAGAATGATTTTTTGTAAAAGTGGTAATATTTATAGACAATAATATGTTAACCACAACAGAATGTATTTCAGAGATCCTTCTTTTGATTTTCATTGTTTGCTGATCGGATATGTACTTCCGAATTTATTTGAGTTTCCATTTTCACCTCTAAAGATCCACCCACAGGAAAGAAGGTGTGGTCGATTAAAAATATCGTATTCTTTAAATAAGCTTAAAAACTACAATATTGGGGGAAACAAATTAGGGTCATCCCCGTAAACTCCACTTGCTCCCCAGAGATACTTTTAATCACAATTTTCATATTAAAATGGTTCGTCCAAAATAAACCTTGATCTTTGAAAATTAATGTATTACGATAAATAGAAACTTTTCTCATAAATTTTAATAATTTAGATATTTTATGAGTAGGACAAATTTTCAACCATTTCAATTTAGCTTTATATAAAAACTTTATTTGTTAAAAATTAGTAACTAAATTCAGCAAAAAAAATTAACTAAAAATTAAATTTTAACTAAAAATTAGTTAAAAATTCCTTAAGTTGAAGTATTAACAGTTTTACTAAATTTTCTACAATCTTTTTTGTTTGAGTGTACATTTCACCTCAAAAAATTTATTTTGATTGCATTTCAAAATTTTTGTATATAAAAAACTAAATGGAAAACCGCCAAACTTTAAAGACATTTAGCGAAAAATCTGTACCATTGGTCGAAAAATAAAGTACGCCATTGTAATCAGCATGTCCGAAATATATAGAATTGATGGTCAGAGCTCTATTAATTTTAAAAAGTCAAGATTTTGTCATGTAGGTTACAAATAATGAGTTTTTTTCAATTTAAATATTTTTTATTTGTGTATTAAATTTAAGTTAACATATTTTTAATACTACATTTACAGTTAACCAAAAAATAGTTGATTTTAAAAACTACTTGTATTTACTTATTAAATTCAAAACAATATTTTAATTAGAAACTAAAAGTTTTTTTCAAATAAAAACAACTTTTAAAATTAGCAGTGATATTCAATTTGTCTACAATTTCTTTGAAATAATACGAAAAAGCATTAAAAAAATTTTAAATGGCGTAATTTTTGCTTAGATGTGTGTTTTTTTTATGTAAATATGATTCTGATATGTCATAGAATTAACAAATTGAAGAGGTTTTTCGGAAAAATTTTAGAATTTGAGAAATTTCATATCAAAAATTCTGAGGGCCGATATTATAAATAGTAAACACTTAAATAAAACCAAATACTTAAGTGAAATTTTTCCGAGATCCTAAGACCATGAAATTAAAAAAAAAAACTTTTGATCTAACTTTAAAATATAAGGGCCAGTTCTAAAGTCAAACCTAAGCACGATTATTTTTTCAAATATTTCTTAAGTAATTTCGTTTGAGTTTGATCTTTGTTCTGACAATAAAACTGCCCCTAAATATTAATTTTTGAGTAAAATGCCTCAAAACATTTGTTCAATTGTAGAAGAATGGTTAATACAATAGTTTCATAATAATTCTATAAAAACAAGCTCATGATAAAAAAATTTCGAGAATTATCTCTTGAAAAAATGTACAATCTGTCAGGTTTCCTGAACAAAACAAATTTTTTGTTCTACGACAAAAAATGCCAAAAATCTACACAAAATCTCAAAATTAAAAATGTTTTTTGAATGTGAAATTCTAAAATGTCTGTTTAAAAAATTAATCGTGTTGTCCCTTTTAGCATTATTTGGAAAAAAAATATTATTTTTGGTCCTCAAGGGGGACCAAAAACGTGATATACATATATCCGCGCCTGGATATATATCACGTTTTTCATCATGCTTACATGCAGAATAACGGTAAATATTTAGCACATGAGGTATCAATTGTAAAGGGTGATCCAACAAAAACGCACGATGTTAATTTTAAATAAAACGAAAAGTTTTCAGAGAATTATATTAATATTTTTTATGATATAAGGATCTATGACAATTATGTGTGAAACAAAATATCGGCCAAATTGATTTTATTTGTAAATTCACCATTCACTTCTGACGACGCTTGAAATGGTCAGTAGGCTTCAGCTCTTGAGTCAATTGAACCTTGTAAGCGTGTAAATTCAAATCTTTATTCAAAATTCGCATCAGTGACGTTCGTGAGATATTCAATTGTTGAGCACGACGACGAGTCGAGGTTGACGGCTCTTCTGCCACACTATCGCGAACAACAGCAATGTTTTCAACTGGGCGAGCATGCACAGGTGTTTTCACATTTCCTAAAGACCCCGGTTTGCGCACAATTCTCCCGATTGTGGACACATTTGGTCGATTATGCTGACCAAATAAATCACGAAGTGAATGAAATGCATTTTGATTTGAACGCCCATTTTCGTTAAAGGCTTCAACAATCTTAACGCGCTGCTCAATTGTGTACCTCTCAATGGTTGAATTTGTCAAACACTGAAACAAAGAAATGTTAAATTAAGTTGGGCATAAAACTTCACATTAAGGTGCGACTCACAATTAACATCGTGCATTATGTTTGGACCACACTTTATAAAAAATATTTAATAATAAACAAATAAATATTTTATTCAAATAATACTGCATTATTGACATATTTTTTTTACAGTAGCACTTTAAGATTTGTCTATTTTTTCAATAATTTAATACTCACCAAAAGCTATTAACTTTAAAAAGTATCATAAATGTTTAAAAAATTTTGATTTTTATAAATTGAAATGTGCATTATAAAATGGCGTTTTCTTTATTGAAGTCTAAAAATCGATGTTAGTTAAATGTACAAAGTTAATTTTTTGACCCAAACAAATGTTATATTTTTGTATTGGAATTAGTTCGATGAGTTCAATTTCGTCTTTGTTTTCTTTTTGCGGTGTTAACAAAATAATATGAATACGCATTAGTCTTTTTTCCTTCAAAAATTGGTTGTCCCGCCCTCTTTCTACAAAGGCTTTCTAATGCCGTCCGATATTGCGAACAGAAACATCTAACTGTTCGTGTATGGAGACTGAATTTTTTGAAAATATATTTTGAATTGGCCTTGTTATAATAAATACCCAGCAAAAACATGGTAATGACAGGTCATTACCATACGGATTACCAAGTAATGATAGGTCATTACCTTTTGCATTACTTTAAAATACAAAATAATGACTTACTGATAACAAGTTATAGAAGTACTGATATATTCTTGCAAAGTAATCATTTACCGGTAATTGATTAAGTAGTCTTTTTTTGATTTAGTCTTTTTTATATTAATATTTTATTTACAATATTAAATTGTTTCGAACATTTTTCCAACTGAGTAGAAAATTTTCTGAGGTAAAAATTGTATTTCCAATATGACCAACTATTTCACAATGTAACCACTTATTTCCTACCTTCTGAGTAACCACTTATTCTATCTTTGTGAGTAACTACTTATTCTTTCACTATGAGTAACTCATTATTCGCACTTTTTTTGTAAGCGAGAGGGTAATGACCACCCATGAATTTTTGGACATCGCGAACAAAAGTAATGTTGCGAGTAAATAGCCTGGTAAGTAGTGAAACCCTTTGTGTGCTACTTACTCGCTTAATTACTCGGTAATGTATGTTTTTGCTGGGTAAATGCAAAAACTATTGGTCTTCAAACCTGAATAATCTTGAGTATACTGCCTAAAGTTATTGTGAACAATGTAAAATAGTGAAGTTACAATATTTCACTAACATGGAAGGTTTTCCACCAGGTCACCCACTGAATTCAATTACATATGGACATGTGACAGAGGAAAAAAATAACTTAATATGTGCACTTTTTAGCTGTAAATCTCATATCTAAATGGTACAAAGGGTGGTGCAAAAATTGTATATTTATTTTATTGTTCTATCCTTTATCGTGTATTCAAATTTAATAGAATTCGGTTGATATCCTAATAGGAAATCTTCCTTGTATGTATTTAAAATCTTTTATACCTTCACAATTACGTTACTTATTGGGATTTCAAATTGAGGGAAGCGAATAACTCGAACACCGTTCTTTTTCAAAACCCGGTTTAAAAAACGAAAGAACAGAAAAAACGGTTTATCGAATAACTCCGAAACTTGGTGTGACAACTTTAGGTGTGGCAAGTTTTATAAAACCTGTCATCTATAACTTTAAGTTTGTTTAGCTGTACGTTATATTAGCGAGTTATGATTTATTCATTACTTTAATAATTCTACAAAAGTTCTAACATTTAAAAATAAAATCTTATTATAGCATTAAGTGTCGCCATTTTCACAATTTTTCTCCTTTTCTTCATATCCTTGTGTACAACAAATTTCAAGGTAAAACAAACTTTAACATCGTTTTTTACTTTCGCTTTCCGGCGAAGCCAACGTCAAGGTCGTTTTCTTCTGTTTAAATAAGAGAGTTCGTGTGTATAAGAGTTGCAAATCAATAGCGAACTATAAATTAAGCACACAAAAAAATAGGAGGCCTGTTTACTGAGTTCGTTACCATAACTGCATGAAGTAATCGATATAAAAACGGCAACAATATTTAGCTTGAGGCACGTGCAATAAACTATATGGTTGTATTTCGGTTTATATAAAAGTAAATTTGACACTAACATATTAGCAGGGCAAGGAAGTTCATGCATAAAAAATTGTATTCTATGTACATTAGACCACCCAAATTTGCAAAAGTATTTTATTGTTCGCTCCACCGGCAGTTTCCGATAGACTGGGCATAAAAAATAATATGTGTACAAAAATTGGATCTCTCGGACGCATATAGGCCAGTCAGTTTGGACTTTTGACTTTTACCTAAAAAGAGTTCAAAGTTTTTTGCGCCATAACTCCTAAATTTGCGGTTTTGCGAAAAAATACCATATAAGTGTTTTTATGCAGAATGAGATGACCAACACTCTCTTTACACTAATCTTTGGTCTAAGTATCCCAGTGTAGTAACGGTAATGACATATCATTATTTTTTGTACTACCAGTAATGACACCCACTTACCTTCTGCATTATTTTAAAACATATAATAATGAATTACTGATAATGACTTACTTTTATCATTATTTTAAATAGAAAATAATTTTCTAGATTTTTTTGAAAATTTTTTGAAATCTATTTTTAGACTCAATATTTTTTAAACACTGGTAAGGATATATGTAACCACATATTTTTCGATTTTTTGTCTTTTGGAGAGTAAGCTTACTTGTGTGCAGCAGGTCAATTATGTTTTTATCTATTAAATATTACATGTCGATATAGCTCAGATGGTAGAGCTGTTGACTGGCAATCTGTAGACCCAGGTTCGATTCCCGCACCAGCAAATTTTATTAAAAAAAAAATACAATAAAAAATATTTTTTTTTATATAATTTATTTTTTTGAAAATCTATTTTTAGACTCATTATTTTTGTCAATACTGGTAAGCACATAGGTAACGATATATTTTTTGATTTTTCGTATGCTGGTGTGTAACGACAACTCATTATTTTTCGCGACATCGCCATATAAAGGTAATAAGAAATGTAATAACAAAAGTAACTAGTTATCATTACCAAGTATGTAGTTACATAACAACATATCTGGTAATGCTTTTCTACACTGGGATTACTTCTCGTGGCGTTTTAAGCGGATAAAATCAAAATTTGTGTTAAGATTTCATTTTAAACGGCCCTCGTTAAAATTTGGACAGAGACAGTTAGGATCGGTTATCATTTTTTTGTAGAGCAAGATATGTTGTTTTTAAAAACCAATTACATTTGCAACATAGATCTCTTATTCCCCGAAAGAAAGACAAAAATCGGACTTAAGTACCTATTTATTATACGTTGTGCACATGCAAATGTAGTGCTATGGAGCAGCATATTCGATTAATTCCCTATATTTCTTATAGAGTGGAGACAGAGGGTAGGTATGTTCGGAAACAATAATGGGAGGGAAAATTAATGGGGATCGGTCCTACATGCCACCCCTCTAGGAGGCTCCATGGATCTTACCGCTGATTTCATAAAAAAAATTATAAAATATAAAAAATTTGTATTGGGACCGCTTTAAGGGTTGAAGATAGAGGGTAGATATATTCCGAGAAAATATTGTGGTTCAAAAACTATTGGGGGTCAGTCATATATTTGACTCCTCTGGGAGCACCCTTGGGCCAGTTTGAGCGTTGGGAGGAAATTTTATAAAAATGTCATATTTGTATGGGAGCCCTCTTACGGATTAGAGATAGGGGCTAGGTATGTTCGGAAGAAATGTTTGAGGGAAAATTTAATGGGGGTCGATCTTACATTCCACCCCTCTAGGAGGCACCATGGGACTGGTAAGAACTGATTTCATAAAAAAAATAAAAAAATTGTATGGGGACAGCCTTAAGGGTTAAAGATAGAGGGTGGATATGTTCCCAGAAAATGTTGAAACTAAAATAATATTGGGGGTCAGCTATAGATTCGACTTCTCTAGGTGCACCCTTAGGACAGTTAAAGCGGTGAGAGTTAATTTTATAAAAATGCAATTTGTATGGGAGCCCTCTTACAGAGTGGAGATTGGGGATAGGTATGTTCGGAAAAAATGCTGAAAATGACAAATCAATGGGGGTAGGTCTTACATTTTACCGCTCTAGGGGCGACTCCGGGGAAGTTGTGGTGCTTTTTGTGGATTTTTAACCCTTCACCACCACCTTTGACCCCAATGAGGAGCCATTTGTCCCCACCCCACCTCCCCCATTTTTTGCTTATGCTTTTTTTTCAAACCTTACAAAATTAGGGGTTCTAGCGTATCCAAATCTTGTTATTAAGGGTTTCCATACAACATATATGTATAATAAACCGATACTTCAAAGTCAAATTTTAGTCAATTTGTCACGTAATAACCGATATTTGTTAAAAATTTAATTACATTATGAAAACTATATATATTCCTACACAAAATAATGAAAACCAATCTCAAGTGTCTCTGTCGAAATTTTAACGAGGGTCGTTTAAAATGAAGTCTTCACACAAATTTTGACTTTTTCGCCTTGAAACTTCACTATACATCATACTTAGGTAGAAGTTTATTGTTTCAAAAATATATTTTTTTAAGCTGGTCTCAAGCTAACGACAACAAAAATGTATTTACACTAAGTCCCTTGCCCTGGTGATAAGTATTGCATTTTTTGTATTAAAATTCTACAACTATTTGTAAATTTTATGAAATACAAAAAGTTTATATATTGTATTAATTCAATTTTATTGATCAATAAAAATTTTAACATATCTTACGACTAGTCTCCGAAGCCATTTTGCTTGTCTGCATTATTAATATTCTGTAAACTAAATTTCGAAATAGTATTTTTTTGTTTGACTTTTTGGTCGCGGTTTTTCCCATATTAACTGGAGTAATTCAGATAAGTTGGGGTAATTTGCGCTACAGATTGGATTTAGTTAAAAAGATATACATATGTATCTATAATAGGGTGGGACTTATTTTTCAAATTGCGATTTAAGGCCTCCCCCTAGAAATGTGCCTTTGGGTATAAAAATACACCATGGAAAAAATTAAGGTGATCGGATAACGGGAACACGTGCCGCATCGGCACTGAAGTTTGAAATACGATTTACAAGGCGAAAAAATCACTTTTTTGGCTTTCTTTCAAAATATTGGCTCTTTAACCCTTTGACGACCACAGGCAAGTATGATTGCCAAAGGGTTTTTCGCACTCATAATTGCCCAGACAAAAGATAGAGTAAATATGTTCAAAGGTGATTTGTAGAGCAGAGTTAAGGCAACAAAAGTGTAGTAGGTGGTAAGTAACTAACTGGTCTCACTTTCCTATTGCGAGCCCTCGAAGTTGGTTAACTAGAATTCTTCATTTCAGGGGTAAAAAGCACAAACTTTGACAATCGAAATGAAGGGCAAGCAAGGGGTCTATGAGGCCAATTTTTTGTGAAATATCGAAATTTAGTTGCAGATCACAAAAATAAAATAATAATAAAATTCGCTTCGTCCGGAACGGCACATATTTTTGTCAAGCGAAATGAGGGGTAAGGAGGGGTTCAACCGGCCCAATTTTTCTTGCCATAACTATGTATTATTAGGTCAGAGATCATGAAAATCGTAAAAACTTCAAAATCGCTTCGACAGAAAATGTATGGTCGTCAAAGGGTTAATAACCATATTTTTGGAAAATGTATATGGGTCATTCCATCTCAAATCGACCAATGGTTGGAATCGACCCCTTTCGATTTGAATGAACTTTTCTTTCATTATATAACGAAGTTTTGCCAAAGGAATAAAATTACAAAATTTTTTTACAAAGTTATCCAATATTTAAAATTTCATAAAATGTCATAATTTTTCTAATTTTTTGCTTTGTTACGAGGTTATTTTTTGAATATCTCAATTTCTTTTTTAATAAAACCTCTAACTGATCTTAAAATATCCTAAAATATTCAAGAGGGCGTTTAAAAAAAAAGATATGAATCTTTTTATTCTCTTTTTTTAAGTTGAATCTTAATACAATAAAATTAAACCAATATCCAATTTTGAAATTTTAACGAAAAAAAATAAGGTAAGCAGCGCGGATACAAGGGGCTGAAGCCCCCCCCCCCCCCCCTTGAGGAGCAAAAAAAAATTTTTTTCAAATAATGCCATAATGGAAAACATGAATAACAGACATTTTAGAATATGACATTAAATATACATTTTTAGTTTTGAGACTTTTTGTATATTCTTGGATTCAAGAATCTCTTTTGTCTCTCTTTTTTCAAGAGATAATTCTCAAAATTTTTTTGTAATTAGATTTTTTTGCAGAATTTATATGAAACTATTAACTATTTTTTGCAATTAAACAAGTGTTTTGAGGCATTTTACCGAAAAATTAGTATTTAGTGCGAGGTTTATTGTCAGAACAAATATAGATTTCAAACAAAATTACTTAAGATATATTTAAGAAAAGAATCGTGATTAGTTCTGACTATAAAACTTACCTTTTATTTTAAAGTGAATACTGCAATTTTATTCTTTTTTAAACTTAAGTGCACTACTTTTAAAACCTCTTAACAGACCTTCTTAAATATTTTTTTCAATTTAATGGTCTTAGGATGACCATCCGTAAGTAATGCCAGTAATGCTCAAGCTATCAGTTTATTATTGCGTACAACTGAAGAGTTGGGGTGATGCCCACGAAATAATTGTATCGTCTATCATGTAAATGATCAACCTTTTTGAAACAACAAATAAAATCTAATATGACGATATCATATTAGAATTTGGACTTGATGTAGAACAATATTCTAACTAAATATATGAAAATTCTTTTTATTTATGAAAAGTACCATACACTCAATGAAAAATTTTCATAAAGTATATAAAGCTTTTTCATCAATTGCAGGAATTTTTTTATTTATTTTGTTAAGAAAATTTCATTAGTTTAATGAAAAATTTCATTAAAACTCGTCGAGCAAAACTCTCTATGTGTAGGGTTAATGAGTGTGTGTAGGGAGTTACCTCATCGACATGTCCTTGCTAAAATAATTCCTTATAAAGGGTGGTTAAATTTTAAGGGCCGATGTTGAATGTGAACAACACCTAAACGTCAAGTTTTTTCTGCATTTGATTTGAAATTTCTCAATTTCAGACTAACTCAATTTGAACCATGGAAGGATACACAAACGAGCAACGCTTTAAATTTATTGAGGCTTATTATGAAAATGGGCGTTCAAATCAAAATGCATTTCGTGCACTTCGTGATTTATTTATATATATATATATATATATATGTCCTTTATTTATTTAAATTACGTAGTAAAAAAAGAGTTTACACATAACACTTAAACAAAAAGTTCACGAAGAACATAGGACGTGATTTATTTGGTCAACATAATCGACCAAATGTGTCCACAATCGGAAGAATTGGGCACAAATTTCAGCAAATCGGGTCTGTAGGAAATGTGAAAACACCTGTTTTTTGTGTTTGGTGCGGTTTATGGGCTGGCGGCGTCATCGGGCCGTACTTCTTCAAAAATGAGGTTGGCCAAGCAGTTACCGTGAATGGTGTTCGCTATAACGGACTTCTTGTGGCCAGAAATTGAGAATGTAGACCTGGACGATATGTGGTTTCAACAGGATGGTGCCACTTGCCACACAGCCAACGAAACAATGGCTCTTTTGCTCGAGAAATTCAATGGCCGTCTTATCTCACGTGGTGGCGCTGTCAATTTGCCGCCAAGATCATGTGATTTGACACAGTTGGACTTCTTTCTTTGGGGTTATTTGAAAGAAAATGTGTACGTCGATAAGCCAGCAGCAATTCAAGAGCTAAAGGATGAGATAATTCGGCACATTAACGGCATAGAACCTTAATTATGCCTCAGCGTCATCGAAAATTTGAACTATCGGATGGAGGTGTGCCGCCGAGGTCGCGGCGGCCATTTGCCTGATATTTTGTTCCATACATAATTGAACCATACCAATATTATCATATCAAAAGAAATGACAATAATTTCCTAAATAATTTGTTTTTATTGAAAATCAACATCGGCCCTTAAAATTTAACCACCCTTTATAATAGAAAATTAGGAAATCTCCAATCGCATACCTTAGCTTCTTTTTATAAAACTCATTACCGGGGAAGAATATAAGGTTTTATTGAGATTTTGATATTTGGCAACTTTTACCGCAGAACTCTATCACATATCCGAATTTTAGTAAGATCGGAAAGAAACCATCGTTAGTTGTTTATTTTCGGTCAAAAACAAGTTATACGTGTCCCGGCGTTTCGCTGGGTCACCCCTAGGAATCGATTTTTGACATAACTCGAGAACCACTAGTCCGATTTTGCTCAAACAATTTTAAAAAAATTTAAAATTACAATTCCTTTAATCTGTTCATATAACGTTTTTCTATATACTCAACAGTTTTGCCGGTAAAAATAAATGTTTGTTACCGCTACCATAAAAATCAATAACCTTTTGTGTAATACTTTTTTTTAATATTTTAGGCAAAAAATATTTTTTTCTTCATACACTTATTTTTACCGGCAAAACTGTTGAGTATATAGAAAAACGTTATATGAACAGATTAAAGGAATTGTAATTTTTAATTTTTTAAAAATTGTTTGATCAAAATCGGACTAGTGGTTCTCGAGTTATTTCATTCATTTTCATTCATTTTATTTATTTTGATTTCCTATACAACAAGACATATAATCTTATGATTAAAGTATAGGAGGAGTAGTAGTCAGAAGCAACAATGTTTAACAATAAATAGTATAATTAATAATATAAATATATAAAATTGGTTTAATGAAATTGAATAAGAATAACACAAAAATAGTTATAAAATATAAAATCATAGATATAAAAAAACAAAAATAACAATTAGAAATTAAAAACTACATGATAAAATGCAATAATAAATAAATAAAAAATAAATAAATAAACGATAATAATTTTAAATTAGCATATTTTAAAGTTTTATATTCTCATTATATGGCCTAGCTATAAAAATTAAAAAGGGCCCTTTTAAAGTGCATGGCGTTGCCTATAAATTGAATGTTCGGAGGTAGAGAGTTCCAAAGACTTGCCATTCGGATTTTGTAGTTCGGTGCATTATTGGGGTCAAATCATTATTCCTGTGTGATTGAGAGAACATTATTCTATTATAGAGATACGAGGGTTATGTCAAAAAAAAAGACCACCAAAGGTCAAATCGATATATCTCGATTCCTAGGGGTGACCCAGCGAAACGCCGGGACACGTATAACTTCTTTTTTACCGATATAACTTTCCCCGGTAGTTTGAAGCCTTCCCGATCACTGACCCCTACCATTTGTCTCACAGTGTAATTAGTGCCAGTTTCATAGACAAAACAAAGGTTGATTTTTTCTTATATATTTTTAAGTAAGAAATTTTGTTTTTCTTAAATATTCCTTAATAAGAAATTTTTAAAGATGCTAGTTCTGATTATAAAACTGCCCATTAGGCACTGATTCTGTATTAAACCTATTAGATTTGGAAACATTTTTGTATTCGAAAAACTCTTTGACACTAGAACATTTTTTATATTCTAGGTTTGATATGAAAGTTGTAGGAATTGGAGTAGGGTTGCCAGACGGGCTTGATTTGGCTTGATTGTCAAGCTTTTTCAATGCGTGTCAAGAATAAAAAAAATGTCTTTTGTCAAGCTAAAACGGAATTTTAGAAATTTTTCCATCAAATTGATAAGAAAAATCAAAAAAAATTAACCATTAGCAAAAAAACTAATTGTTTTTAAATGTACCATGACTCATTTTTACGGATAAATGACTGTTTCCATGGTAGTAAAGCATAAAAAGTCTTACTTTGAATGAAAAGGAAACGTTTGAGTTAGAAGCTAACCAATTTTTACAAAATGCTGTAAAATACTTAGAAAAAAGATATGGTTTTGGAGAAAAATCTGTTTTTTTTCAGCAAATTGCTGTTTTAAATATAAAAAACTCGTTGTTGTCTAGGAATAATTAGGCAGAGCTGCCATTTATTTTAAAAATATCAAATCAAATTCAATTAATACTGATACGTTGTAGGTAGGGTTGCCATCTGTCCTCTTTTCCCCGGACACCGTCCTCTTTTTTAGAGCGTCCGGGGCAGTCCTCCTTCTTTTTCAGTAAGTGCCCGGGGTTGTCCTACTTTTTGCACTTTTCTCCATAACTTTTTTTTTTTGAATTGTTGGCATCGCTGTTTTGTCGCTGTTATTTGGCATCACTTACTTTAATTGCCAAATTTGAAGCTTATCAGCAGTGAGTCAATTAAAAATTAAAAAAAATCAATATTGCTTTTAATGATGGAAATTTATTTAATGAATTAATTATCCTGAAAAATTATGTAAAAAACTTAAATTCAATTAACATGACTGATAACAAGTTTTGGTGCAATTTTTTTTACCAGCACATAAGGCCAACGTAGAACTTATATTTTCTCTAATCAAGGCGCAGTGGAAGCCAAAAAGCAATAAATTGAATCCAGAAACTATTTCTGATATTATTAGAGTCAAATATAATTTTGATATGAATAGTCAAGAGTTTTATAAATATTTGAAAAAAAAATGTTTTTATTCTTTGTAATTTTATCATCTTTCTTTAATTTCAAAAATAATTTAAACAGAAAGTGATATTAATTTATGATCTAAAAATCGAACAAAAAAACATTAATTTATTTGAAGACATGTGACAGTAATATGTTAACATACTTGCGAATTTTTCATTGGCATTGAAATTTAATTGGCATTACTTGATTTCAATGCCAAAATATTTCATTACCATGCAATGCTAATGAATCTTTTTTCAATTGGCATTGATTAAAACAATGGTAATGAAATGTACACGTAATGGTAATGAAATGTACATATAATTGAAGAAAAAAGCATTGTATACAAAAAAATATTGTTTTATAAAAAAGGACATTAAGGCAAGAATGTAAAATTTTTGAGCTATAAACAGTATAAATATTCGATATTTTATCAAGTTTTATCAAATATACTGCTGTTCACTCTTCAGATCAGCATCTGGTAATGGAAACTTGACAAAATAGCGAATATAAGATAAAAAACACGCGAATGTTTAATTTTTTTTCTTAATTTGGTTCTTTTATCGAAACATGAAAACAAATGATTTTTTATCAATTATAATTGGGCATTTAGGCATTGAACAATGTCAATTGCAAAAAAAATTCATTGGCATTGATCAATTGTAATGCCAAAAAATTTCATTGGCATTGGTCAATTGTAATGCCAATTAAGTCATCAATTAATTGGTCTATTCAATTAACTAGTCCCAAGTATGTATGTTAATTCAAATTGTAAGCGTTGAAAAATATTCAGAAACTCTTGACAATTCGTATCAAGAAATTATAAAAATGTACATTCCCGAAAATTTATGCAAAAAATTAGTTAATCGTTGTTTTTTTTGTTTATTCAGGTACTACTAATTTTAAGTTAATGATTTTTTATCTTTTTTGTGAAGTTTTTTTTGAATCAATATTTCTGATATTATTAGAGTCAAATAAATTTTTGATATGAATTTTCAAGAGTTTTATGAATATTTTTATACTAATTTAAATTGGAAGCATTCAAAAACATTCCTGAAACCCTTTACAAATCGTATAAAGAAATTATGGAAACCCGATTAAAAAAATTAATATTGTACAATATAAAATTATATATTGGGACATATATAATTATATATATATAATTATATACGGAAATTGGTGGATATAATTGTATATAATTATATATGATTCTATATAATTATATCAATACAGATATAATTAGATATAATTATATCCGAAAAATGGGTATATCTAATTATATATAATTAGATAAAATTTTATATAATTATATCTGATTTATCCCAAATGGACCATATATAATTTTATATAATTATACAAAATACAAAATTTTATATAAATATTCCCGATTTTCAAATAATTTTTCGAAATTTATATTCACTTTACAATAAGTTTATTATAAAAACAAAGAGAATATACAAAAGTCATAATAAAAAGTGTTTTAAAAACAATTCCAGATCTAAATCCTAACCAAAATACGTGAGTACCAGTATTTAGATAAATATTCGGTCTTGACAATTGTCATATTGTGGTTCTGACTTAGTAAAGTGTTTATCGTAAGTTTCGTGTGAATTTTAAACATTGCAATTTTTTTAGCCTTTTTGAATTTTGTACTCCCTAGTAAAAATGATTTTTATATAATCAGATATGAGTTTTATATAATCATTAATGATTTTATACAATTATAACTTGTCGAGTATTGTGAAACATATATTTTTATATGATCATATCAAAAGATATTTAATTATATAAAATTATATTAACCAGATCCACCATTTTTCGAATCAAATCATGTATGGATTAATATAATTATATAAAAAATATATTATTTGATCCGAAAAATGGTGGATCTGGTTAAGATAATTTTATTTAATTAAATATCTTTTGATATAATCATATAAAAATATATGTTTCACAATACTCGACAAGTTATAATTGTATAAAATCATAAATGATTGTTTAAAAATCATATATGAATATATAAAAATCATTTTTACTAGGGCTCCTTTTTAGGCATATTCTTCGAATCAACGCCATGTATCGTTTGCCGATCGAAGACGACTTCAATTTAAAAGTAGAGCACAAGTAACACAAACGTCAACGTAGCGCATCTATAAAACGTTAAATAAGTTAAAGTAATATATAAATAAAATGTCTTTCCTCTATATCTAAAAACTGGATTAGCCAGGGGTAAGCGCTTAATATATTGAATCAGTATATTTTTTTCACGTATTTTGTTTTTGTCTTTTTAGTATATATGGAACATATAGAATACGCTAATGTGGATAGAAAAGCGAAATACTTTCTACGTTGCAATCAAAATTTTGGAAAGCTGTAAAAATAGCATAAAAATGTCTTCCGATTTTGGCGTGAATTTTTCTGTTATTTTTATATTCCTTGCCAGACGAGCAACTAACAGCCATAAATTTGTTGTCACTTTTATATATTCATGGGATTAATAAACACCTACAATGTGGATAATGGGACAAAAAGTTGTCAGATTTAAAGTTAGATGGTAACAATTCGAAACTTCTTCAGTATGCTGAAAATTATATAAATTTAGTTTTAGATTTTGCAAATAAGAATTATGTGCTCAGTTTTACCTTTTGTTTGCTGTATTTTTTGTCTTCTGTGATCTATGTCTGCTGTTATGTATTAATTGAATTTGTTTTTTTCTTCTTCATTTGAAAAATTTTGATGTTTATTTGAAATGATTTTTTTCAAGTTTCAAACTGAAAATTTCAAAGTATAATATTTAAATATAAAGGAGAATAAAAATAAACGATAACATAAGACACATACAGCAGGAGTAAAGCAGGTACTTCTTCTTACAGGATTACTAATATTTTTTAAATTGTCTTTAGTAATTTCATATATTATTCTTTCGCTATCATGATTATCTCTAAGTTTACACAATTTTCTTCTATTTTTTTTTATTTTTTATAATTATAGTTCTGCTTTTATTTCTCATTCTCTTAAATGAAATTAAAAGAACAAAATTTGTATCACTATTTCATCAAAATTAGCAAAAATTTTTACGCTACCAAACCTCAACATGTTGGCTAAGCGCTAAGTAATCATTGTTAAATTGCCGATTAGTATCACTTGAATGTCCGGTAAACGCGCCCAATATGTTACTGTTTTGAATTTTGTTTATAAAATCAAACAATTCGACCTTTGAATAATTGGCTTTGATTCCATGGTTACTTGGATATATTGGTTTCTATGTAGATTACCGTGGGTAAGGTTAAGTTGTAATTTTATCTAACCATATATAACTATATAAGACAGATATAATTATATATTGGACTATATAATTATACATAATTTTTTATGACACCATATAACCCAATTCCATCTTTATCTCAAAATGGAAATGGAAACCATAGTTGTAGGCAGATTACTGCTGCCTTCGGGAAGTTTTTGAAGATTTGCCAAAAGACATATCCATTGACAACATATAGATATGACATAAATTAATATTATTTAAATTTTCAAGTCAATTTTGCAATTTTTTTGCTAATTTTACTGAATTTGAAATTGTTAAGAAAAATCAAGCTTTTTCCTCTGAATGTCAAGCTTTTTGCCAATTTCGATCTGGCAAGCCTAAATTGGAGTAATTTTTCTTATAAAAGATTCACAGACACTGCAAAAATTTTTACAATTTACGGCGTATTCCTATTATCATATATATAATATATAATGCCTTGCTCGTCGTCCAATGATTACGAGCTGTCTCTATACTGGGCATAGGCAGTCTATAAGTTGTCTCCATCTTTCTCGACGTGCGGCTAGATCTTTGAGCTCTCCTATCTTGTTGACAGTTCTACCAAGGCTCTGAGATATGGAATTTATTTCCTGCAATATAGATCGTCTCCAGGTGGTTTTAGGACGTCCTCTTTTTCTACTTCCCTGTGGGTTGTAAACAAGGGCGTGATTACATACTTCCTCAGGAGGTTTTCGCAGGGTGTGGCCAATCCATCCAAATTTTCTTCTACGGATGTCGGTGTTAACATTTCCAACACCAGTTCTGGCCCAAAGTTCATTTGTGATTGTGCGAGGCCAGAAAATTTTAAGAATTTTGCGAAGACATCGATTAACAAAAATTTGCAGTTTGTTTTGTGTTACGTCTGTAACAAATCAAGTTTCGCAACCGTAGAGAAGTACTGAAAGAACACAGGCTTTAAAGATGTGTAGTTTGGTGTTGACACTGTAACTCGAAGAGTTCCAAACATTGTGGAGTTGTGTAAATGAGCCTATTGCCTTTCTGAATCGATTTTCAACGTCCTTCAGAGTTCCTCCGTTCTCGGTAATCGTGCTACCCAAATATTGAAACCCATCTATTTGATGTACTTGGCCGTGCATAACGTTCAAAGGTTCTGTTGATCTGCAGTTAATGCGCATTTCCTTCGTCTTAGAGACGTTAATTCTGAGACCAACTTTGTGGTATTCTCGTGAAAGGTCATCTAGTTTTTCCTGCATATCACTAAGCCGGTGAGCGAACTCGCATTTATCATCAGCATAATCAAGTGATTCTAGTCGGACGTTTAGCCTAAGATGGTCCCACATAATACCCCGTGGCTTGTTATAGACATTCTAGGAATAAGTTGAATTTCAGACACGACGGGTTATCGGCCTATCGTCTCCAATCCTGATGATGGGGCTGCCATCTTTGCGCCATCAGGCTGGCCAGTTTATGCAGGGATTTAGCCCATGCAAGTATTAGGGTTATTCCGCCCATGATCGGTCGTCAGACCCTCGTTAGCGTTAACAGGGGACGCCAAGTCTATTCTAGGACAGTGGGTGAGGTTGACATTCGAAAAGGATTGGCTATATGTACAAATGTATCATTTGTATTCGCTTCACTTTCCCATTAGACCCCCCCTATTATCAGAATCTCCATTGTGTTTGCTATGAAAACATTATTTAAATTTTAAATGATTTTGAAACGTACTAAGTTTGCGATTTTAGAGATATTTTCTCTTAAAAATAGTTCGGATTCTGTACTCCGATTTCCTAACTTATTTATGAAAAAATTTGATAGTTAACGAAAAAAATTGTTGAGTATAGAAAATATATCGTTAACTTATTACAGTAACAAATTTTTCTAAGTTTATGTTAACAATTTTTTGGTTAAATCTTACATTTTCAAAACAACTAAAACTCAAATTAATTTTGTTGGTTCTTATAAAAAATTCCCAAATAAGCTTTACTTTAACTCAACCGACAGTTGTCTTAAGTTAGAAACTATATTGATAAAATCGCTAACGAAGATAGAGGACCACACCAATGAAACTGATTTTCACTGACAAAAAACTAACTGAACGTTCAAAAAATGTCGAAATGGTGTTAAACAGATTTTTCCGAACCCTTGTTTGGTACTTTTTGAAACAACTTGGCAAAACCAAAGAGTATACATAATAAAGAGATTGGGGGACTCTCTATCACTGAGAAAGCATTTGTTCTATTATGTGCCTTTGAAGTGGAACATACTCAAACCAAAATCACCCAGCAAACATAGCAATACGAAGAAGATTCTCCGAACATATCACCAGGAAGAAAACATTTATTGCCGGCAATATCAATTTCGTATTCCAGAAGTTTCCTCCGTCGGAAACAACTGTTACACTAAAACAATACTTCCAGGCGATATGAAAGCAATAACTCATATGGAAGATAAAAGGTATATCGCTAAATAAACTCCCGGTACAATAAAAACGATTTAATTTTTTCATTATTAAATTTAAACCTGAAAAACAATATCTGCATACGTAATCCATTGACCAACTTATAAATTATCTTCATTTCATCTTAGCCGATTTTTCCCGCGCAATTATTCTTAACTTTTCACGAGTTTATTTCCAATATATCTTTTGATTGTTTTTGTACAAATTTAGTTTTAATTTTTTCCAAATTGATGAAAGATTTAAAACAAATTTGCTTTATCTTCCAAATGATACAAAGGTGATATGCCGCAATATTGTCATAAAAAGTTATGAAAAAGATAAAATTTTTAAATTATTTTTTTCCTAATATCGCCCAATTATCTTCCAAGTGATAAAAGGAAGACAATTTGAAAGTAAATACTACTTGATTATTTTCATTCAAATGACAAATAGAAGATATCGCTTTAATATCTTCTTGGAAGGTATCTTTTAAATGTTTGCAGGGTATTATGTGCGCTCTTTGTATGACTCAAAACATCGATTATAACCAGGGATGGAAAATAATAATTTAGTTATAAAAATCAAGAATGGAACTATACTATGGACTTATACCATTCCAACAGTATTATAGCCCTAGATTATGAATTTTAAAATGTTCATTATACTACGTAGATTATAAATTTAAAAAACCGCACATAAAAATTGCAAAATAATAGAAGAACGCGAAAAAAGACTTTGTGGTAGAAAAAAATAATTAAAAAACTCAATCAGCGATTAACAATCTGCAAATGAATACAATGACGCAAAAATTTTTCTTTTTGCAAATACTTTTTTCGCGAGTTTCTTTTTTTTTTGCAAACTAAGCACCAAACTTTTGTGTATAAAATTGGAACTATAGGCCCTAGATTATAAATTTAAAAAATCACACTTAAAAAATTGCAAAATAATCGCGGAAAGCGAAAAAAGGCTTTATATGGTACAAAAAATTAATTAAAAAACTTAATCAGCGATGTACATTCTGCAAACAAATATACTTATTGATGAAAAAATTTTTCCTTTTTGCAAATTTTATTTTTCGCGATTTTTTTTTTGCAACTAGCCACCAAACTTTGTTGTATGAAATGTGTATTATAGTCCCTAGATTATAAATTAAAAAGAAACGTACTTAAAAAATTGCAAAATAAAAGCGGAACACGAAAAAATGAATTAGGAAACGGAATCAGCTATTTAGATTCTGCAAACAAATATATTGATGCAAAAATTTTCTTTTTTGCAAATTTTATTTTTCGCGATTTTTTTGCAACTAGCCACCAAAATTTGTTGTATGAAATGTGTATTATAGCCCCTAAATTATAAATTAAAAAAAAAGAACGTAAAGAATTGCAAAATAATAGCGGCATTCGAAAAAGGCTTTATGGTACAGAAAATGAATTAAAAGAGGTAATCAGCGATCGACATTCTGCAAACGAATATACCCAGCAAAATATTGGTAATCACACCTCATTACTATCTGCATTACCAAAAATGATATATCATTACCTTTTGCATTATTTTTAATATAAAATAATGACTTCCTAATAACGGCCTATTGTATTCATTGCTTTTAAATATAAAATAATGACTTACTCACAATAGTTTAAATAAGTACTTTTTACAAAGTTAAATTTTATACATTTATATGTATTACTTGTAAATATGTTTTGTGTTAAAATTTTTATGACGAGTCCTAAAATTACACTCTAGATAAAACTTAAATTTTTCTGAATGTATTTCCTTAAGCTAATACTATTTGCTTAACTCCTTATTTTTAAGAATCAAGTAAGCAATCGGATAACCACTTATAATTCAACTTTTTGTAGGCATGAGTGTAACCACTTATTATTCAAAATCTCATAACTACTTATTTCTCATTTTTTCGTAAGCGAGCCGGTAAGCGTGACTACTTATAAAAACGACCACGCCAAACAAAAATAATGAGTTTAGACGCCAAAAAATAAGTTGTGCGGAGCTATGAATTTCTATTATATAACCACTTATTTGGTAATGAAAGATTTTGCTGGGTATTGTTGCAAAAATTTCGCTTTTTGCAAATGTTTTTTTTCGCAATTTGTGCTAATATTTGCTAATATCTAAGTATTTTTATTTTAAATTTTTTTTAACGAGCCAAAGAGGAAGCTATTTTTTAGTTACTTACATTTTTAAATATGTAAGAGCGATCTAACATTTTTTGGTATAAGAGCCCGATTAAGTGAGCCTTTTCCATCTCTGATTAACCAGTCGGAGTTCGTTCCTGTTCCAAGCCGCATAATATTTTTTTCAAATAAAAAATATTGAGAGAGTTGCAAGGCCATTGGCAAAACTATGCTAAAACACGTATTAAAACCTCTACTTCTAGTTCATAAAATATCTATAGATATGACTACCATATAAGATATAAAAAATGTTTAGCCCCCCCTTGAGCGAATCCTGGATCCGCGCCTGCTCGTAGTCATAATTAAAATTAAGTTTCATGGGTCTTTTCTGATCCCATTCCACCAATGCTTAAAGATTTTTTAAACAAATGTAAAAACAATGATAGTCTATCCAAATTTAAGTGATATTTTTCCGAAAACTATGTAAAATTTAATGAAAACGTTAAAATTTTGTTAAATTTTTGACAAAATAAGCAACTTTTGTAAAATGTCCTCGAAAGCAGTTGCTCCAAACACAAATTCGAATTATCATTTTGCCAATTTATTATTTTTTTTTTTCTTTAATATCAACTATTATTTGGTACAAATAGCAGTTGACATCTGCAAATTAGGCATTTTAAAAAATCTTTAAAATTAATTTAAAAAAGACAGATTTTTGCATTTTTATCAAATTCGTGGGTCATTGTGGATTCCAGTCTAAAGTGAGTTAATGATATCCGATGAAGTCAAAATTCCATACCTGAATCGTTTTGACTATATTAGATGAATAAATGAAATAAAAAATATTTTTTTTTCGAAATTTCGAATTTTGGGAATTTTTAATAGTAATACACTTTTTTTTCCAAAATTGGCCATTTTCGTCCAACTTCCGGCACGAGTTAACGTTTTCAAAAAAAAAAATCGATTTCTTCCATTTGGGACCATTTCCAATAAAACTTGGGGGGTGTAATGAACGAAAATCGACAAATAGTTATTTTAAGGGACACCTTAATAAACATCTCCGTAAAAAAGATTAAAAAATTTGTTTTTTTTATAGAATATCCTTGAAAATAGGACATGTCTGGACATGCTTGAACATGATATATATGGCGCTGAACGCGCCTCAAACCTTTCATATGATACCCATATTGAGTTTGTTTCCTTCAGATAAAGTGTAAAATTCTTACAAAAACTAAAAACAAAAACCTTTTTTAAAAATGGTCCAGCTCCTGAGATCTCAGTGCTAGACCCGAAATATTTGGGAATCATCATAAAACAAACCAAGGTTTATATTGAGGGGGGCACTTTATTTCTGTCCATATAAGGTGAGTCGCTCTAATGTACATATTTTAATGTTTCCCCTACAAACCTGCTGGCACATAACGACAATCTTTTTACTGGGATAAATCTTAAGGAGTAGAGAAAGCAGAAATAAAGCAACACTGATTTTTAATGGTTCAAAATTTATGCTTTTCATTATTTCCTTTTTTATATACATAACTGTCATAATTGTTATTTTGTATTTTTCCATAGGAAACCAATTGTAATTATAGTTAAAAACAACCACTACTGATTATTACGCAAATAACTGCAAAGTAATAACTGTCAAAGTTTTTCGAGAGTATAAACTTGTGTTATATGCAACAAACGCTTTCCAATTCTGTAAGGGTTTACTGTATAACAGTGTTGCCATATAGTCGGTTTTAACTGTTTTTTACAGTTTTTTGGGATGCCTAACAGTTTTCCATTTTTTTCATGTAAAAAACAGTTTTTTTAAATTCATGGATTTTTTATACAGTTTTTTCATATTAAATCGCATATTTGTTTCATTTACATTTTTTTTTTATTTTTTTAACTAAAATTTAAGAATTACAATATAAAAGTGCTTATGCATAATAACTTGAAAACTTCATAACACTTTTATAAAATGAATTTTGTGTAAAATATTTGTTTTGTAAGCCATTTATACACTTAGAAAGTGATTATGCATATGACCCAAAAATTACAATAAAACTTTCATATTGTAAAAAATTAGGTACAAATCGAAACATAAATAAATTTAAAAATGCCAATATAATACTACAAAATATGCTTACTGGAGAAACGAAATATTTTTATAACAAATTTCATCAAAAATTAGCATGGACTAAAATTGGCTAATACGTCATAGATCCGACGGACATTTTTTAGCCGAACTTTTAAGATCATTTCTAAATGAAGGATAATTTAGAAATTTATATTTTTTTGAAAATTTTTTTAAAATAATGTCTCATCAAAAAAGACCGAAATTGATTTTTTATTTTTTTTTAATAAATGTTTGCAAATTCTGGATAACAATTTACTACTATTTTTTCAATTATAATCAAGGAAAATTCCAAACAACGTATTTTTTTCAAACAAACAATTCCCAACATAACAATACTGAATCAAATGAAAGGTAATTTTATGTGGAATGCAAATCCATAAAGAATATTTTGAGGTACAATATTGACCAGTAAAGTATTATATACTAAGTCAGCCGCCCAGCAAAAACATGGCAATGACAGGTCATTACCATACGGATTACCAAGTAATGATATGTCATTACCTTTTTCATTACTTTAAATTACAAAATAATGACTTACCGATAATACATTATTGAAATACTTATATATTATTGCAAAGTAATTACTTACTGATAATTGATTAAATAAGTGCCGATTTGGTTTTTTTTATATTAATATTTTATTTGTTTGAACTAAATAGGAAATTTTCCAAAGTACATAAAAAGTTATTTTGCCAATATGACCAACTATTTCACAATGTAGGGTAACCACTTATATCCTCACTTCTGAATAACCATTTATTCTATCTTTGTGAGTAACTACTTATTCTTTCACTGTGGGTAATTCATTATTCTCACTTTTTTTGTAAGCGAGACGGTACTGACCACCCATGCATTTTTGGACATCGCGAACAAAAATAATGTTGCGAGTAAATAGCCTGGTAACCAGTGAAACCCTTTGCGTGCTACTTAGTCGCTTCATTACTTGGTAATGTCTGTTTTTGCTGGGCGTTAATAAAAAAAGTTTCACATCACGGAAGGGTGATTCGATGAACTTTTTTGAACTTCAGATTCGGGCCTAGGAGACCAAAGTTCTTAAAAAAAGTTTTATTAGGATTACTATAAATGCCAAACGCAATTAAATTATTCAAATGTCGATATTTTGAAAATTGAGACCCTGGGATAATATTTTAGTCCCATGATACTTCGGGATCCCAGAATTTTTTCTTATTTTTTTAATTTGTTCGAAAAACAGTTTTTCTATAATGAAACAGTTTTTTTTTACATTTTTTCTAAAAAACTATATGGTAACACTAATGTATAAGCATTTATATTTTTCTTATGTTCATATGTACAAAAATTTTCACTTTTTACAATGATTTATGTAAAACAATGTCCTGTTTTGCAATGAGTCACGGCCACGGTAATGAAAAGGAATTGAACGAGTTCATGGCACAATCAAATGTCATCAGCAACAATTCCAAGAAATAATCACTGAATCACTATTGGGAGTTTGTTTACAACAGGAGAAACTACAAATTTAGCCTCCTTTCAATAAAGTTCCAGTAGCTTTTCATTCATAAAAGCTTAAAAGATTTGCAGACAAAAGCTTTATCACTCATACATTCATACAACTGGGGCTGTTAATCATTCATTATTTTTACATGTGACTCACAGCGATTACTACAATCAGAACTTTGAAGAATTAATATTTTTTTAAATTAATCTCCCATAAATCAACTTAAATTTCTATTTGAAGTAAGCAACGAATTTATTTTTTTTTAACCAAAAAAACTTTATTTGGTTTATTTGTTAACTAAATTTATTCAACTGAACGGGTTCAACTGCAATAATAACACTGTGCTCAAATCGTATACTTTTTTCCAAACAAGCGGGGCACCCGATGAGTAAAACTAATTCGAGTACGCTGAAACCAGAGGTTCTAGCCGTTTTTCCAGTTTAGCTCGTAAAAAAAATATTTGAATTCGAAAATTATGGCTGCAAGGACCCCAAAACACGGATTTTGTAATTTGTTTACACTAGTAGAAAAAAGTCTATAAAAAATTTAGTTAAAAGTACTAAAAATTTGTTAAAAATTACCTTGCTGAAAAACTGCTGATATTAGCAGATTATTTTTGCTATATATTAGTAAGAGAGGAACAGCAGGCGCGGATCCAGGATTCACACAAGGGGGCTAAAATTTTTTCGTATCTTATACGGTAGTCCTATCTATAGATATTTTATGAACTAGATGCAAGAAGGGTATAAGACTAGGAGTTCCAATCGCTATCGGATCGCACATCGAACCGGACATCGGAAAATCAATTGCATCAATGACGGTATGATGCCATGGTAGCACACTCGAATATAAGGGAATTTTCGCAGAAAAAAAATTAAAATGTGAATAAAGAGGCTAAAAAAGTTGTTAAATACCCAGTGTAGAAAATCATTACCAGATATGTGGTTATGTACCTACATACTTGGTAATGGTAACTAGTTACTTTTGTTATTACATTTCTTATTACCTTTATATGGCGATGTCGCGAAAAATAATGAGTTATGGTTACACACCAGCATACGAAAAATCAAAAAATATATCATTTCCTATGTGCTTACCAGTACTGACAAAAATAATGAGTCTAAAAATAGATTTTCAAAAAAATAAATTATATTAAAAAAAATATTTTTTATTGTATTTTTTTTTTAATAAAATTTGCTGGTGCGGGAATCGAACCTGGGTCTACAGATTGCCAGTCAACAGCTCTACCATCTGAGCTATATCGACATGTAATATTTAATAGATAAAAACATAATTGACCTGCTGCACACAAGTAAGCTTACTCGCCAACATACAAAAAATCAAAAAATATGTGGTTACATATATCCTTACCAGTGTTTTAAAAAATATTGAGTCTAAAAATAGATTTTAAAAAATTTTCAAAAAAATTCAGAAAATTATTTACTATTTTAAATAATGATAAAAATAAGTCGTTATCAGTAACTCATTATTATATGTTTTAAAATAATGCAGAAGGTAAGTGGGTATCATTACTGGTAGTCTAAAAAATAATGATATGTCATTACCGTTTCTACACTGGGATTATGAGAAAAAATAAGAAAAATATTGATAATATCAGAAATTAAAAATGTACAATAAATTATGAAATATCTGAAAATAAAAATTTTTAGGAATGAAATTTGATCACTAGTTTTTGCTTATTTTTTATTTTCGATATTTTCATATTTTTTTTTGTAATCTTTTTTCTTAATTGTAACATTTTTTTTTTAATTTTTATTGTAAATTTTAGTTTCTGGCAATTTATTTTCACTTTTTCCTCATTTTTCGATCGAATATCGGACAACGCCATAATGTTCTGGCGGATGTCCGATTGCATCTACACTACAAAAGTTTGTCGGTAGAATCTACTGCAAATGACAGTTTAAATAAAGGTATATGCAGTTAAAAAAGCGACAAAGGTATTTACCTATAAAATAACTAAAACTTTTGTTAGTTTTAACTGTTGCAAAAAAAAACTAATAAAAAATAACTACTAATGTCAAATTTTCAAAACAACTGAAAAAAATGGTAAAAACAGTCAATTCTTTTTATTTATAAAAGTATATTTTATTAAAGAAAAAATATTTTTTTCCTTCGATTACAAAAATATGTATTATTACTTTAGCCTATTTAAAATTCGAAGTAAAAATTCCAAACCGTTCTCCAGCTATTATGCTTTTAAGCATTGGAGATACAATACAAGTCAAATTCAACGAAATTTTTATTTTTTAAATAACTACCAAAAATAACTGTTTACTGTAAAAATACTGTTTTGGTAGTTGTTTATTATGATATTAAAAATAAGTGATTTAAACAATTGTTACGAAATTACAGTTCTTTTCGTTAGTTGTTTTCTTAAATAACCATCATAAAAGTTGTTTTGCATTTTTATATAGAAAAACCACTGTAATTTCTGTTAAAAACAACAACTACTGATTACTACACAAACAACTGTCATGTAGTAACTGTCAAACTTTTTTGAGTGTACTAGTCTTATACTCTTCTTGCTAGAAGTAGAAATTTTAATACATGATTTAGCAATCAATGGTTTGCCAAGTTGTTCCAAAAAGTTCCAAAAATTCGGAAAAATCTGCTCAACTCCATTTCGACATTTTTTGAATGTTTAGTTATTTTTTTTAACTGAAATAATTATAGATTTTAATGTACTGTTTTGTAGAAAGCATTTAAAAACGAGTAAAAAAGTTGAAGTCGACCGACTATATAATACCCTACACCAGTCTGAGTAATCGTACGATGCAACTTTTTCTACGGGAACACACACCCGGGATAAGTTTGTACCTACTAGCTTATTTTGGCTTTTTCTAATATTTAAATGGTCCAATTTCATTATTTTTTTTTAAATGCGTATATTAATATTTTACAAATGTTTTAGTTTCATATTTCTGATGACTACAAAACAAAGTTTTTGTTTGTTAAATGAGTAGTCTAACATGAAACAAGCATTTCAACGTTTAAAGCGTTCAAATATTCTACCTGGTTCAAAAGATATAGGCAAAAGAGTGCATGCAGGCAACTATTATGTAGGTACACTCAAAAAAAAGTCAGCAAAAAATGTTGCTGTGTCAGCAAATTTTTAGTCAGGAGCGTGTTTGCAAAAAAGTTAGTAATGTAAGCAAAAGGTGATGCTGAAAATCAGCGAGCTGATTTTTACACAAAAAAATATTAATCTCAGCAAAAACTTTGCTAACACTTAGTCGATTGAAAAAGAAAAAAATCCTTGCCAAAATCACTAAACTTTTTGCTGAATATTAGTAGACCTAAAAAAACTCAAAAAACTTGTAGCGATATTTTACTTTAGTTAATTTATTTGTTGAAAATTTAAATATAGAAATTGTGTAGAGTTTTTTTTCTTTTTTATCATTTCCGTTGTCTGTACTACATCCAGACAAGCTGCGACATGTACATCTTGTCTTTCTGGTTGTCGTCCACGCTATAAATGCGGTTATCAGCACAATTTTTGTAGCAAAATAAATTAGTAAAACATTAGTTCAAAATTAGTTTAGTGCTAAAAAAGTATAACTAAAACTTTGGCTGAAAACGGAATTTCAGCAAAAAAAAATGCTGAAAACTAGTACACTTGATATACAAGACGTTTTACTAATTTTTCTACTAACTTATTTTTTTGAGTGCATGCATCTAAGTCGGAAGATGAACAAGACAATCAGTTGAATGAAGTTCGACAATCTGATGTTGAAGACGATCCTCAAATTCAGCAATGTGAAGAAGCAGATTTAGCTGACAATGTCGACTTTGATGATGAAGTGGATGAAGAAGAAGTAACAAATTTGTGGCACGTGATGGTACTGAGTGGAACAAACAACCAAACATCAATCGACAAGTTCTTCGCCATAGTATTGTACGAGAACGGTGCGGACCATCTATGAGCACCGAAATGTTGTCAATAGAGAAAACATTCAAATGTTTTATGAGCTTGGAAATGGCGGATATAATTATGCGTCACACAAACAAAAAGGCAATAGCAACGCATAATGCTTACAACATAAGGCACCCCGATGCAATTTCCAAGTCATGGAAGTCACTGACAAAAGCAGAGTTGTATGCATTTTTTGGCATACTTATTATGACTGGCGCAAACCATAGAAATTCAGAAAGGGTTCGAGATTTGTGGAATGTCAAAAGCTATCATCTGTATCGCGCCACGATGGCCAATTGGTTCATCATTATTCGGCTTCAGAAAAAATGTGACGATGTACTCTTATGTTCCACGAAAAAATAAATCAGTGACGCTGCTTTCGTCAATGCACTATGATGGCGAGATAGCTGAGGGTGGGAAGCCTGAAATCATAGAATTTTATAATATGACCAAGAGTGGTGTTGATAAAATGGACCAATTGTTCAGTGAATATCCTACACA
Organism: Leucophora obtusa; assembly: GCA_949987735.1. Taxonomy (NCBI): domain Eukaryota; kingdom Metazoa; phylum Arthropoda; class Insecta; order Diptera; family Anthomyiidae; genus Leucophora; species Leucophora obtusa. The sequence continues at coordinate 100,371,897 of OX465298.1, forward strand.
ACGACAGACGAAGCGTTGGCCATTGTCATTATTTTTCAACATGTTGGACATAAGGACTCTTGCAGCGTATATAGTATATGGAATGAACAACCCCATGCTGCCTGCTAAATCAAACGAGCTTAAGCAGTTCCTTCGCAGCTTGGCTGAAGCATTGTGTATGTCAATTATTGAAGAACATGAACTAAATCGGCAAGTCACGCGAAACATCTCCACTAAAATAGCGATTGAGACATATTTCAACCGACCGCTGGAATCAATGTTAAACACGGAACCATCGACATCTGCCGCAGCCCGCATGCCAAAACTTATTCGATCACCAATACCGACTACATAATATGTAACGATAACACTGCTATACAAAAAAAAGGTGGATGTTATTACAGCGGTTTTAGGATAATTAGGGGGTGCTGATTTCGAATCTGCTACCAGTTTGTTCAAATTGGCTCTAGGTTTCGCGTAATTCGCGATTTAATTTTATTAAATTTTTCAGCCGATTTTTTCAATCAAAAATTTATTATTTAGTAACTATAGCTTCGGCAATAAAACGCTTTACACATTTTAAGCATTATTCTAAGCCCTACTTTTCAAACTTAAGTGTGTGTCAATATCTCAATAACTTTTCTAAATATAGTCGCGCAAAATCAAAATATAACAATTTTCTAAGGTTTTTTTTAAAAAAAATTTAAATATAACACGAAGTCCGATTTTAAATATCAAAGCCAAATTGGAAAGAAAAAGGTCCAAAATTTATATATATGTCATATTGCATTAACAAATTATGTGCAGTTTTAGAGCCTTTTGTAATTAAATTTAGACTTAAAATGAACAAAAAAATATTTTTCTGTAGGTACTAAAAATCTACTGCACTATTACAGAATTTTTTTTTTCTAAAAACATCAGATTTCATTCCCTATTAATTTTTTTCCGATATTATTGCGATTTGCAAAGTTTATATTTAAATCACAATATTTTCATACACATTCAAAATGAGTTCGTCGAGAAATAATTGTAGAAAGAGTGCGAAGGCATTATTTAAATATAAACTTTGAAAATCGCAATAATTTCGCAGAAAAACCAATAGCGAATGAAATCTGATGATTTTGGAAAAAAAAAAATTATGTAATAGTACAGTAGATTTTTAGTACAGTAAAAAATTTTTTTGTTCATTTTAAGTCTAAATTTAATTACAAAAGGCTCTAAAACTGCACATAATTTGTTAATGCAATATGACATATATATAAAATTTGGACCTTTTTCTTTCCAAATTGGCTTTGATATTTAAAATCGGACTTCGTGTTATATTAAAATTTTTTTTTTTTAAAAAACCTTAAAATTTTTTTAAATTTTGACTTTCAGCGACTATATTTAGAAAAGTTATTGAGATATTGATACACACTTAAGTTTGAAAAATAGGGCACGGAATTAAGCTTAAACTGTGTAAAGCGTTTTCTTTCCGAAGCTAACGTTACTAAATTTTAAATTTTTTATTGAAAAAATCGGCTGAAAAATTGAATAAATTTAAATCGCGAATTACGCGAAACCTAGAGCAAAATTGAAAAAACTGGTTGCAGATTCGAAATCAGCACCCCCTAATTATCCTAAAACCACTGCAAAGTTGTGCAACTTATAAATATTGTAATATTTTGTAGAGCTATGTAATTCATATTTATAATATGTAATTTAATAATTTTCGTTTTTCAAATAAAACTAGTAAAAAGGTTAAAGTCGGGCATGCCGACTATACAATACCCTACACCAGTCTGGTTAAGAGCCAACTAATGATTGGATCCGAAATTCGAATGGGTTAAAATGGGACTTGTGTCAAAATTTTCTATAAAATTATAAAAGAGAAAATCGTAAATATAGCCCATATGGGCGATAGGTCCAAATATGGACCGATTCTATCTAGAATCTATCGGCTTTGTTCTCGGGACCATGTGAGTCAGCAAACCAAATTTCATTAAAATATCTTAATATTTGCGACCTGCAGCGTGTAAACAAGCCAATTTTGGGGGACCCTTATATGGGCACTAGGTCTAAACATGGACCGGTGTTAACCAAAATCAATTCGTCCTTTGGCCGACATAGGTCGGTGTACCAAATTTCATCTAAATATCTTACTATTTGCGACCTGCAGAGTGCGCACAAGAATGCATGGACAGACAGACGGACAACGTTTAATCGAAATTAAAAGTGATTCTGAGTCGATCGGTATACTATAAGGTGGATCTAGGTCCAATATTTTTTGGTGTTACAAACATCAGCACAAACTTATTATACCCTCTTCTCTCCCAAATTGTAAAATTTATTGCAGCGTCTGTTATAGTTTTATAAGAAAAATTATTCCAAATCCTACAACTTTCATATCAAATCTAGAATATAAAATATGTTTCAGTGTTAAAGAGATTTTCGAATACAACAATTTTTCCTAATCTAATAGGTTTAATTTAGAAGAAGTGCTTAAGGGGTAGTTTTAGTCAGAACTACCCAGGAACATTTTCTGTTACAAAGAATCGGTTGTACACCCAGAAAAGAGTCTCAGTTATGGCCACCGAAATTGTTGCCAATCGAATTCGTGCGGTTACGATCACTATCTTTATATTAAATAATATTTTTCGTTGCGAAAGCCAATATTCGGTTGTCTAATTCAACATTATGTTCCACATAAATATGAACCCAGCCATTCAGATTCATAGTTCACACTCTTACCCATTGCACCTAGGGTTGCCATCCGTCCTCTTTCCCCGGACACCTTCCTCTTTTTTATGGCGTCCGGGCCGTCCTACTTCTTTTTCAGTAAGTGTCCGGGGTTGTCCTACTTTTTGCACTTTTCTCCATAACTTTTTTATTTACTTACTTTGATTGCCAAATTTGAGCTTATTAGCAGTGAGTCAACTGTTAAATTTTTTAAAAAAATAACATTGCTTTTAATGATGAAAATTTATTTAATGAATTCATTATCCTAAAGAATTATGTAAAAAACTTGAATTCAATTAACACGACTGATAACAAGTTTTGGTGCGATTTTTTTTTTATTAAAAATGATGTTTGCTATGAATTAAAAATGTTGTTGAGTTCTATTTTTTTTTACCAGCACATAATGCCAACGTAGAACGTATATTTTCCTTAATCAAGGCGCAGTGGACGTCAGAAAAAAAACTGAACCCAGAAACTATTTCTAGGTGTATTTCTGATATTAGAATGAAATAAAATTTTGATATGAATTGTCAAGAGTTTTATGAATATTTGAAGAAATGCGACAGTAATATATTCGTGGTCTTTATGAAATCCCTACCGGAATTGGATTAGAAACGGAATTGGGTTCTACAACGAGTTTATAAAAATTAACGGAATTGGCATTACAATGACGCCATCAATTTTTTTAAATATTTGTGTTTCAGAAAATCATACATGGGACTAATTAATTAGGTGGACTAATTAATTGATGATTTCATTACCATTACATTGATATCAATTGTAATGAAATTATTTTCATTACCATTTTTTTAATTAATGGTAATGATTCTAAAATTAAATTTCATTGATTAATGACAATGATTTTAAATTTCATTACCATTGATAATGAATAAATTAAAAAAAATAATTGCCATTGACAGAAAAACGTAAAAATGGAGTAAAACTCGCTGAAATCGAAGATGGAATATGCTCATTCAGGCTCATGCTTATTTGAAATTAAATATTACTTTCCGTTCCGTTGTTATTTGTATCCAGGTAAAGTTTAAAGGAATTAAATGGACCCTCCTTAATAAATTATGTTTTCTAACTTCCCTGGCCAAACCCAGTTGTTCGTTTTCATTTGTCTGAATTTTTTGTAAACAAATGGTTTTTAATCAATTGTAATTAGTTTTTTTATACATTAGTGTAATTTCATTACCATTAGTAATGATTTTTCTAATGAAAAATATTTCATTACCATTAAATGGTAATGGAATTTTTTTCATTGTCATTAGTATGAACTAATGGTAATGAAAATTCAATGGTAATGAAAAATTCCCATGTATGCAGAAAATCTATTGAATATGTGTAAAACATTAATAACACTAAAAATTGGTGGTCAAAATCTGTTATTTTAAGAAAACAATTTTAGTCTGATCGGAAATTTCCTCATAAAATCCCTAGAGTGGATTTATAGAATCCAACAATCGGACATTTGATTAAAAAAATTTTAAAAATTTCCTCATTCTTTTGCTTGTACGGAAATTTTTAAATGGAAATTTCCGATATTGGATTCTATAAATCTTCTCTACGGATTTGATGAGAAAATTCCAATCCGATTAAAGTTATTCTCATTATTCTCATGACGTTATTTTAATGCTATTTTATAATCCCGTTTACAGGCTCCAATCCTTTTCCAATTCCGTTGGGGATTTTATAAAAACCACGATTGATTCAAATTGGAAAACTGAAAAATATTCATGAAACTCTCTACCATTCGTATCAAGAAATTATAGAAATGTATATTCCTGAAAATGTATACAATGAATTGGTTAATCGTTGTTTTTTTATTATTTATGTACCACTAATTTAAAGTTCAGAATGATTTTTTTGTTTTTTCTGAATTATTTTTTTAGTGGGAATAAAAATTGTTTTATTTATAAAATAATTTTTTATTTGTATATTTTATCGCGTTGCTGATTTTGTAAAAATGTCCTCTTTTTGAAGACAAATGTCCTCCTTTTTTGAGGTTGACGTCCTCTTTTTCTAAAAATGGAAATGGCAACCCTAATTGCACCACAACTACTTTTAATTTTCTTTGTCATATTTGCTGTTAAATACATGGTTGGCAAACACTAACCGTAAAATACCGTTAACGATTCAAAACCCTTTCATCGAACTATTTTTAACCCTAAAATACCACTAACGAAATAACTTAAAATACCGTTAACCTTAAAATACCCTAACGAAATAAATTAAAATATCGATAACCTTAAAATACCCTAACGATATAACTTAAAATATCGTTAACCCTAAAATGCCCTAACGAAATAGAATTACGTTAGGCTTTTTTCTCTAAAAAACATTTAGGTTGTTCATAAGGGGTGTGCTATCTGTTGTATCGTTGTATCGTCCTAACAAAAAACAGAGTTGTTAAAATTTTTATTTGTGTTTAACAACGATTTTCTATTCAGTTTTTTATCTGTTAGCACACTCAAACATAGGACACTAAACATACGTAAAAATGTTGTATCGTGCTATTCTCTAATGTTGTATTTTTTCAATTTAATTTTTAACAACTCTGTTTTTTATTAGGACGATACAACGATACAACAAATAGTACACCCCTTGTGAAAACCCTTATTAAAAATAAAAATTACAATAATAAAAAAAATAACCCCTAAATTCATAAACGCTTTGTAAAATTATAGGAGGTTTATTGAACAAATTTTGTATGAAAATGACGTTTTGTAAACCTGGTATAACTTTACAAAGCATTTATGAATTGAGGGGTAAATTTGTATGATTTTGTTTTGATTAATTACAAATGATATTGTTAACTACCCGGGTAAAAAAGTTTTGATATAATCACATATTATTTTATCTAATTGCATATAGTAACTTATAGTTACATATGGCCACATATGCTTTTAAATTCAAGCACTTATACTTTTATATAGTCATATATTTGATATTTTTTCCTCAAAGGTTTTAATATGGAGACATATGTGATTTTATATTATTACATACTGGCCTACATATATATGTATGTGCTATATGTAAGTACATAAAGTAACATATAAAAGATATAATTACATATACGTTTATATAGTATTTAGTATGATACTATACATAATAATATAAAACTATGTGGATCCATATAAAAAATATTTTATAATTTGTGTTAGTTATGATTATATATTGACGAATATGAACCCATATATAACTTATAACGTTCTTTATAAAATCATCTATAATTATATATCATCCCACATAGGCAATTTTTTCAAAGTGATTTTATATAAAAATATATAAGGTCCATATAAAACCGCATTATATTATATTTGGTTCCATGTTATCAATGATTTTGAACTAGTTTGAGATTTAGTAATTACTAGGTATTGGCGCGTGACACGAAATGTTCGTGAGTCACGTTATTCACACGTGATCGTGAGTAATAATTACTATACTTAAGTGAATCGTGCGTGAGCGTGAGTAAGAATAAACCGTGCATGATTCGTGTGTGAGTTTATTTTTTGCATCATATGTTTTTAGTAATTTTTACTGTTTTGTGTGAGAATTTTCTGATTGTAAGTTTTTAATATACTCATGTGTGCTGAGCAAGAAACGAAATGCTCGTGCGTGAGTAATTTGTTTTTGTTTAGGAGCATGAGTCAAAAATGGCTTACGCACCCATAACATTAACAACACTGAAGCTCTAATACGAATTTCTCTATTCTATAACTTACACTTGACTGATTTTTTATATTATATCTTGGTTGTATATAGGGTTTTTCTTTTCCCGGGACAGCGGGATTTTTTTCTGAATTTCCCGGGATCCCGGGAATTCCCGCTCAATAGAAAATAAATAAATCCGACATATGTTGTACTTGAAAAACTCGATTTCTATTAAAACACCGTCCGACAAAGTTCATCTTTGGTTGTACAAATGACAAAATCTACTTAATATATTCTGAAAGAAGGGCTAAATATAAAACATCCATGACTTCCACTTTTTCTAGAACAGTTCGTTTAACAGTTTAACTACTATCTAGGAAATATTTTCGTTGTCGTTCTCTGTGCTTTATAAGTTGTCGATCAGAGTTGAATTCCATAGGAATCAGCAAAAACTAAAACAAAATAACAGCAAAAACAGTAATAACAGAAGATAAAAATAGCATTGTTAGAATTTCATTGATGTTAGCCTAATTGAGTTATTTTCTTTCAATTTGCTATTACATTTTGTAATTAATTACACATGCAATTACTCAATTACATGTAATTGTAATTGAAAAAAAAACTCAACTACAATTAATTGTAATTGCAATTCAGAAAAGAACAATTACAAGTAATTGAACATTTTTTTTTATTTAAAAAAATAATTTTTGTATATTGTTAGATATGGTCCTATATAATATGATAAAAAGTATAAGGTTAATATTTAGATATAATTGTATCAAACTATGTCCACTTTTATAACATTTTATATAATTTTATACAAAAAGATATAATTTGATGTAATTGGATGAGGACAAAATTCGGATACAATTGTATCGAATTGCATAAAATTGTATCAAATTGTACCAAATTGTATACAATTGTATATAATTCGATACAATATGATACAATAAGACGTTCTCATTTTTCGGATATAATTATATCTAATTACATAAAAGATTATATATAATTAAATATGACTTCATATGGCTCCATATCAATTTTTTTTACTTGGGTACACTTAAAATAATAAGTCAGTAGAAAAATCTGTCAAACGTATTTCAAATCGATTTGACTAATTTTTGACAAATTTTTAGTTGAAGCACTGATTTAACTAATAACTTTAATTATCTTCATTTGCCACTATACTAAAAATCCTCAGTACTTTAACTAATTTTGAGTGTTAATTTTCAAAAGTATTTATAACTGATTTTTAAGAACCCATTCATTTTCCATTTTCATGTTTCTGTTATTGCCCGGCAAGAGCTTTGTAATTATACAACTACATTCTAGTAAAATATGCACATTTTTTTGTAAATATACAATCCTTGCAAAATATATACATGTGTAGCAGAAAATATCCGAAAAATTACATATATTTTGCTAGAAAATTGTAAAACTTACTTGGAACTTATGTAGTTGCACACTCAAAATAGTTTGTAGTTTAAATTAACTGAAAATGTAATTTAAAATAAATGAAAAATCACTTGAAAACCGGTCTACTGACTTTTCATTTAAATTAAAAGAACTTTTCATTTATTTTTAAATGTTAATAAATAAACTACAAAATCCTTAAAAAATAATGATTTTTCATTTATTTCGTTTTTTTAAATTTCAAAAAATTAACTACAAAATCCGTAAAAATAAATGATATTTAGTTTATTTCGTTTTTTTAGCTGACCTAGAAAAACGAAAGAAATTCTTTTTTTAACAAAATATTTTAAATGAAAATATTAACTGTAACAGAAAATCCGTATTTATATGTAATTTATTTTTTAAATAAACGACAAAAACAGTTAAAAAATATATTTCTTTGTATTTTAACTGAATAATCATTTAAAAATAAATGTACGGATAACTTTTTAAATAAACTACAGTCAGTTACTGTAATAATATTTTCAGTGTATAATTACATAGCACTTAGATAAAGTGCCACCTGTTTTTTTTCTGCGTTTATTATTTTTCTTGGGAAAAAGTCACATTTTGTGTTTATTGTGATTCTGTCTTTGTTATAAAATTAAAAAATTGTCAATTTTTATAAATTAAATTGAAATTTGAGGCCTTTAAAGTTTGAGTGAAATTTTTCCACGTGAAAAACAACTTACGGTGCTTAAGCCAAAAAACGGGAATAAATTTTGTTAAAGTAACAAATTTTTCTGTCCAGCCAACAGACGTATTATTTTGAGTGTAATATAGGCACTACTGATATCTTTAAAATATACTAAAAAATAACGTAAAATACCGTTAACCTTAAAATACCCTAACGAAATTATTTAAAATACCGGTAACCTTAAAATACCATAACGAATAACCCGGATAAAAATCTTAATATGGTGTCATATATAATTATATCTTATTTGATAAGTCCCCATATACAACCACATACAGCTTGATCCGAAAAATGGGTCATCTATATGTATCTAATTATATAAAATTAGATATAATTTGATACAGTTTGATCCGAGATTTGTCCATATCCAGGACATCATATTATATCTAATTCGATATAAAAATATCTCATTTTATATAATTTTGTCTGATAGTAGGTATACTTTTAATGCCTACCAGCTTTTAAATTGACATTGAAATTTGTATAGTTTGAACAATTTTGAAGGCCCAAATTTTATAACATAAAATTAAAATTTAGTTGAATGCTTTTGTCTTCTAAATTGTACACATCATTTTTATACCCTACACCACTATGTGGTCAGGGTATTATAAGTTTGTGCTGATGTTTGTAACACCAAAAAATATTGGTCGTAGACCCACCTTATAGTATACCGATCGGCTCAGAATTTTTTTTTATTTCGATTTAACGATGTCCGTCTGTCCGTCCGTCCGTCTTGTGCGCACTCTACAGGTCGCAAATATTCAGATATTTTGATGAAATTTGGTACGCAGACCTATGTTGGCCCAAGGACGAATAAGTTTGATTTTGGTGAACATCGGTCAATGTTTAGACCTAGTGCCCATATAAGGGTCCTACCAAAATTATATTGTTTATACGCTGCAGGTCGTAAATATTAAGATATTTTGACGAAATTTGGTACACAGACCTATGTTAGCCCAATAACGTAGCCTATTGATTTTGGTGAATATCGGTCCATGTTTAGACCTAGTGCCCATATAAGGGTCCTACCAAAATTATACTGTTTATACGCTGCAGGTCGTAAGTATTAAGATATTTTGATGAAATTTGGTACACAGACCTATATTGGCCCAGTAACGCAGCCTATTGATTTTGGTGAACATCGGTCCATGTTTAGACCTAGTGCCCATATAAGGGTCCTACCAAAATTATACTATTTATACGCTGCAGGTCGTAAATATTAAGATATTTTGATGAAATTTGGTGCACATACCTATGTTGGCCCAAGGACGAAGCCTATTGATTTTGGTGAACATCGGTCCATGTTTAGACCTAGTGCCCATATAAGGGTCCCACCAAAATTATATTGTTTATACGCTGCAGGTCGCAAATATTAGGATATTTTGATGAAATTTGGTACATAGACCTATGTTGGCCCAAGGACGAAACCTATTGATTTTGGTGAACATCGGTCCATGTTTAGAACTAGTGCCCATATAAGGGTCCCCCCAAAATTGGCTTGGTTACAAACTGCAGGTCGCAAATATTAAGATATTTTAATGAAATTTGGTGCGCTGACTCACATTATAGAAAATTATGACACAAGCCCCATTCTAACCCATTCGAATTTCGGATCCAAACAATACACCAGACTGGTGTAGGGTATTGTATAGTCGGCATGCCCGACTTTAGCCTTTTTACTCGTTTAACATGATTATACATGCAATAAAACACGTGAAAATTATTTGGCTATGGAGTAATTAACTCTTAATTTGCAGACTACTAAATTTGATGTTGAACTATGTATATGGATGAAATCAAAGAATGTGATAAATTTTTCGGCCAAATTTGTGAGAAGCAAAAAGTGTTAATATTTCGGTTTTTTCTTAATGGAATCAGTAAGTTTAGTCATTATAAACCTAATTGCAAAAAATCTCTTCTACAAGTTGTCGCAATAACTTTTTTTGCACAATTTTAATTTTTTTTGTTGTAACGGAGTTTACATTTCTGCAAGCAAAAGATATAACAAAAAAAATTGCGAACGAATTTTCTTCTATTTATTAGTTTTTCGTATTTGGGTTTTCAACTTGCTTTCTAATCATATATAACTTATGTTTATCAAATTGGCGGTTTCGCGAATAAAAATACAATTCATTCCGCGAAAAATTTTTTTTTTTTTTTTAATTTTGTATTTTTGCTCCTTTTAAATGCTAAATTATGAAAAATAATCTGTTAAATGCATGTCCCTATCCAAAATTTTATTCTTAAATAAGGCAATCGTCTGGGGGCGACGTTTTTAGTATTTCTAGAAATATTTTTTAAGTTAAAGTGCAAACTCGTCTAGGAGCGTTTCTTAACATTTAAAATATCAAAAAAAACAAAAAAAAATACCACAATTTGCTTTGTCATCTTCCAATATACTACTCTGTTGTTTTGAAAGATCTAGCAATGTAGTGACATCCATTCAAGTATAATCAACAATAGAAAATAAAAGTTTTTCTAAAGTGTAAGTAATATTTATATTTGCGCAAGCACTTGCATATTAGTTACATTTCTAACAAAATTTTAATTTTAATTCTAACCCCCATTAACAATAAACAAATAACCTGAAGTTAACACAAACTGAAAGTTAAAAAATTCAAATTTGTATGGAATTTGACATCTGTAACCAGAGGGCGAAGCCGATGTAAAATTTCGGTCGGCGGCGGCTCAGCAAAAATAACTTGGCAGCGGCTTAAAGTCGGCTTAAAGCCGACCATTTTTAAGAAATTAAAAATAATTTAAATTCACTAAAAAAAATTTGACAAAAACTAATTTATTGATACATTTTAATTAAATTAGTAAGATTTTGTCTATTTTGATAAAATTGGTTATACCACTTTTATATTTTGAATGAAGTCACTAAAAATACACGGAGCAAAAAGACGTTCTTGTATATGTTTGGAGTAATCAATGTATGTTTACAAACTACCATATACCCAAGTAAAAAAAATGATTTGGAGCCATATGAAGTTATATTTAATTATATATAATCTTTTATGTAATTAGATATAATTATATCCGAAAAATGAGAACATCTTATTGTACCTTATTGTATCGAATTGTATACAATTTGGTACAATTTGATACAATTCGATACAATTGTATCCGAATTTTGTCCTCATCCAATTACATCGAATTATAACTTTTTGTATAAAAGTATATAAAATGTTATAAAAGTGGACATAGTTTGATACAATTATATCTAAAAATTGACCTTATACTTTAGATCATATTATATATGACCACATCTAACAATATACAAAAATTATTTTTTTAAATAAAAAAGATATGCAATATCTGGAGATCAGACCTGGGGGATTTCAATTACAATTGCAAATAAATGTAATTGAAATTTAAAAAAAAACTCAATTACATTTCATGTAACTGTAATTGAAAATTTTCAATTACAAGTAATTGTAATTGAAAGTGATTTCAATTACAAATTTCAATTACACTTAGAATTAAAGTGTTTTTTGTGAAAATTTTGTAGAAAAAACTGACTGGGATAGGTTGGATAGGCGTGGATAAGTATAAAAAGAATACGTCATGTTGGGGTGACCCCTCACTTGTGCTTTTTGTCATTATTTCTTTTCCGAAAAAATGTAATTGTAATTGACATTTTCTCAATTACAATTATATGTATAATTAATGTATAATTGAAAATTTTCAATTACAAATTACTTGTAATTGTTTTTTTTTTAATTACAATTACAAATAATATGTAATTGTAATTGAATTTTTTTTAAATGCAATTATATGTAATTGTGTAATTGCATGTGTAATCAATTTCCAAATATAATGATTAACCCAAAGGTCTGCTGGAGATCCTATAATTTCGATAAATCTTCCATTACTTTTATCCAGATTTACCATGACAGTGCATTAAACATGAACAAAATTTTCTTTATTTTTAGTTATTTTAAAATAAAGTTAACAAGACTGAAATTTTAAAGTTAATAGGATTATGTTATACAACCAAGATATAAGAAAAATAGTAAAAAATAGTAAAATATTACAAAATAGTAAAAATTACTAAAAATATAAGATGCAAAAAATAAACTCACACACAAATCATGCACGTGTTATATATTCTTATTCACGCTCACACACGCATCAAGTACGAATTATATATTCTCAGACTCACGCACGAATCACTTGAGTATAGTAATTATTACTCACGATCACATGTGAATAACGTGACTCACGAACATTTCTAGTCACGCGCCAATCCCTAGTAATTACTAAATCTAAAACTAGTTCAAAATCATTGTTAACATAGAACCACATATAATATAATACGGTTTTATATGGACCTTAAATATCTATATTAGGGTTTTGGCAAAGTTTTCCCGGGAATTCCCGGGAAAATAATATATTTTTCCCGGGAAAACGGGAAATTTTAAAAATATTAAATTTTTTAAATTGTTTTTGTTTCGAATATGATTTTTTAATTTAAGTCATAAAAAACATTTTAAATACCAAAACAAAAATGTCATTGTTAAAATCTTTTAAAAGGCAATACATTTATTTGACACAGAAATAAAATCTTTGCCAACCCAGCGAAATTATCAATTCCAAAGAACCGATTGTAGAACCAGTGCACCTTCTTTAGAACCCGTTCTACTTTCAGTTCTACCATCGATGATTTTTGTTTGAGTTTGTCGCAAAAGCAATCGATTATATTATGCTAAACTAGAATGTATACCTGTTCTTTGCAACCGGTTGAAGAATCAGTGGTTTCATCAGTGTAATTTATATGGGATTTTTTTGAACGGAATAAGTTACAAAAAGCATGAAAAGAACAAGTACTTGTTCTGCGTAACTGATTGAAGAATGTATTCTTTAGAACTTTAAAGAACTGGTTGTAGCACTACTTCTAAGGAAACAATAAAAGAAGTGATGTATATTTTAAATTCAGTATTTATTTTTCTATTTAAATAATTATTAAATTAATTGCATATTTTAATAATACAAAAAATATATATACAAAAACAACGTAAAAACTGTATTTAAGCCTGTATTTAACTAATTTTAATTTTTCTCGAATTTTATAGGATTATTAAAGTATTTGGTTATTTACGAAAAAGTTAAAAATTAATAGAAAAAAATCAGATAAAAACCCTTAAAAATGTAAAGAAAAAATCTAGTTAAATATGGGCTTTTATACTTTTTTAAATAATGTTGCTAATTACACATCAATAAAAAATATTAAATTAAATAATAAATTATATAAAGAATTTTAAAAATAAAACATTAAATTAAAACACAAAATATCGTTAAACCAACTGAATTATTTTCTTTAAAATTCCAATTAAGAAATGGTTAATTTTCAATTTGATGTGACGATTACTTATTAATTTGTAAACAACAAAGAAAATACAAGTAAAAAATAATACGATTTTACGTTAGGTTGTCATCTTGAGGGTTATTATTTTCTTTGTTAGAGACTTTTTCATCGTTGTTAGATTGTTTTTCCGCTTTCTTTTTTAAACAGATTGCTTTGAAATATTTGTTTTTTGCTGCTTTGAGTCCATATCTTAAATCATTTATAAAGACGTCTCTGTTATAATTGTCATTTTTTGCCGAAGCACCTATGAAAAAAAATATGTGTTATTATTTGAAATGGCAAAGTTCGTAGCAAATTAAACAAGAATACTTACAATATAATATATCAAGAAAGTTGGGATAATTCAGCAGACGTCGTTTTTCTTGTACCCCATCAACGTTAAATTCCAAAATAAGTTCAGTTGACAAAATAGATTCCATTTTTTGTTTAATACTTCCTTCGGCAATAATATTTTTAATGGATTTTATCTGAAATGTATAAAAAACAAGTAAACGTAATATTCTGAAATTTTCAATTTGAAAAATTTCTTAACTAATCACAAAATCAACAGAAATTCAGATTTGATATTCGAAATCCAATTTTCAAATAGAATTTTCTAACCCAGCCAGCAAAATGTGGATACTTTTTTGAGGGTTCTTAATCTATGAGTCATAAGTTACTGAAACAAAACACATTTTTTTTTTAAATTTTCAAATTTTTTGTCAAAAATTCCTCATATTTTGGACGAAAATATGAGCCTTCTAAAATGAATCACAAAGACACAAAAATTTGAGCTAAATTATTAAATCCAAAAGATGGTTTAGAAATGACTCAGAAATGTAAACAAATTTGAATATTTTGTGAACAATTCAAAAAAGACTCAAAAAATGATTAATTTTTGAGCCTTTTGAATTTTTTTAACATGAGGTTTCTAAAAGACGTTTGTTGTCACACGATTGTCACGTTCGTGTGAAGCAAAACGTCATCTAGAAACACCACCTAAATCTTTTTTTGAGTCAGTTTTGAATCAAAAAAAGAAGGCTCTTTTGGATGAACCACTTCCATACAAAAATTTGAATTTTTAATAATATTTTTTGAGCTTTTTTTAATTCCTTTTTGGGCTTGTTTGCTGGCTGGGAAGTTTAAATTAAAATTTTTTTAATATGTTAATGTTGTTTTTGTCTTACCATTTCATGTTTACTTTCTTCATTGATTTCATTTTCTAAGTCGTCTAGCGACTTTATATTATTTATGGAAATTTTTGCAAAAATCTTGGTACTGAAAATTGAGTTTTTATTAGATTACGCAGCAACACAGATTGTTCACCGATGACGTTGGTTATTGTGGAATTCTGGGCATCACTCTTTACTGTAAATAAATTATAAACAATATTAACGATTTCAATTAAAGCTATTCTGAAAGTCGTTTTCAACATTCGCCGTTAATGGTGAATGTGAATGTTAATACATACACTTTAAAGTTGCCATATCTTCCAAAACTTTGTTAAGTTTTTCTGTAAAAACAGCATGTAGTTGTAAATTTTGTCTTAGAATAATATCTAAAAGAACATTTAAATGAATGCATTAGTTTTTTATAATAAATAATTAAAACTTTTATTTTACTAACCTTTCATGTTGGCAATTTCACTTGTTAATTTCAAAAGTTGTGAATTCAATTCTTCGTTTTCAATTTGTAGTTTTTGTATTTTGTATTTCGGTGATATCTAAAATAGGATTTGAAATATAATTTACATAATTAGAGGAAGCAAAAGATATCCACTTGTAAGTGGTAATAAAAAAAATTTTTGATTAATGTCTTTGACATTAAAAGTTTCTAAACTACTATATTCTATTGTAGGACCAACGAAAAATATTCCTAAATAAGAGGAATTCATAGGGTCATTAAAATAGTCAAATTTATTTTTTATTTTTTCACCCAAAAATGTTTCGTCTGAAGTAAATTCTTGTATTTTAACGTGGTCACCATCAGAATTAACCACCATGTTGTCAGGATAATTTTTTGAAAAATAAAAGTTGGCAGCGAAAATTGATTTTATTTTTCCTTTCGGGGTTTTATTTATTGTTTTATAAGTTTTTTCGATAGGCTTCATAATTGAAGACTCACAAAATTGGTTAAAAAATTGCTGAGGGATGTGTTTAGGCGTTCGTAATTTGAATTTAATTGTTTTCATGTAGTTTTCGAACTTATACGCTGAAAAACTACTTAAACATCCATGAACTTTAACACAATCTGCCAAATGCAACAGATTATGTACGTTGTATGTAACACTACTCTCCCCATATATGCCTGGAAATAATTCAACAAACTTTACGATCAATTCTTCTGCCTTCTCTATGTTTTCTCTAAACGTTTTAGGACATAGAAGCATCCTGTATGCACAACTAAGCATAAGAAAATGTTTAAAAATTTCTTCATTAAAAAATTTTCGAACTACATGAATGCCCCAATACAAAATGAAATGTTTGAACTCTAAAGGGCGGATTATGGGACCGTAAACGTAAATGTGATGTAACTGTACCGTGCCGTAACTAAAAAGTACACTTATAGATTACCGTAAACGACATTACTATTTAGCATCCATTTCTTGTGGTTTTATATTTTATTCTAAATTTTTTCATTTATTTGTTAATTCTTATTCCTTATTTGTTGTTTGAATCAATTTTCTTTATTCATTTCATAGTTTTTCCGACTAAAATCATTCAGCTGTTTCGATGCCGGATAGAAAATTCTGATTTCAACAGAATGATCCGGCAAGTTCGTTTACATTTACGTGTTAGTAACCATTCGTATACATTTCTTCTTGTGGTATCGGAACAGCTGATTCGTTACAGATACGTTTACGGTTGGGTAACTCAGCCTTAAGGCCTTCCACCTAAAAAGCTCTGTTATGGAACGTGATTTTCTTCGAAAGTCTTTAGGTATGTGTGGTATAAAAGAAGTTAACATAGAAGATAACTCTACCACCTTGGTCGACGGTCTTAGTTTTTTTTTGTGTAAGGTTGATTAATACTTTTTTTGTAACACCGAGATCTACAAGGTGCATTGGGTCTAAAGGAAATTGTGTTACCATTTGTACACCTATTTCCTCTAGTCCCAATTTTTGATGCAGATATAAATTCTTGTGATATGGAACATCACGTCTTTGTATAAAATCATCATCAGTTCTAAGTGTATCAGTAAAAGTAGTAAAAACGGTGGTATAGTTTATTCTTTGTCCACGTTGACAACATTTAGGGCAACCGTGCAAGCCATTATGTCCAATGGTACCACAAACAAAAGCCCTTGCAGGAGCGTCCACTATGAAGGCTCGAAATTCGACTTGAATCGTTTTATCACCGATAACAAAGCCGTTTTCCAAAAGGTCTTTACTTTCAGTAATAAAATCATGAAGAAAAATGTTAATGTCTGTTGGTTTGTTAGGACCTATATAGGTACCGATTACGAAAACATCTACATCGGAAAGATTATAAATATGACCGAGTAAAGGCCATAAACCTGTAGATGAACTCTTAAATAGAGGTAGACCATCGATCCCAACATCTATTTTTAAAGTACACATGTTTTTTGCAACAATTATTTGGGACATTTTTTTCAATTGTTTTTTAAGGCCTATGTGTACGTATGTTCCAGGAGCTACAGAACGCTGAATACATTTAGCTTTCCGTCTAAGTAACCCTGGAACGCTTACCGGAACACTCATTTTTTCCGATTTTAGAATTTTCAGTAAATTTGTACAGGCCTTGACCGAAATTCTATGGTTTGTGTACCACTTTTTTAATTTAAGCCGAAGACGCTGAGAAGGATTCATGATTATGGAACTTCTTCGGCTTGGTAAATTTTCCATAACACTTAACACTCCCAAATCAGCAGAATTATCTACATTTATATCTCGCGAAGTAGAAGGATAATCCTGAATATCACCAGGATTCTCCAAATTCACTTCTTCCACACCAAGAGAATGCTGCTCATATGGCGGTTCATAATTATTTAAAAGATTAGTAATTCTTTTTTTTTCTTTTATAGTTTCGTATTTTAGTTTTCTTTTAGAAATCATATTTAATACTTACTTTTTTTTCCTTTAAATTACAAATTTTCGTAGAAGTTGTTCTTTTTTTTTTGTTCAAAATTTCACAATTAAGTTTTTTTTTGTATTATTTCACTTTTTCCACTTTTTCTGTACACTTTTTATAAATTACTTTAATTCAATAATCGGCATTATTTAATTGATTTGAATTTAAAATGCCGACTACTTTTCTTTTCGTTATTTTTTGCAAAGTGTTCTTTTAACCCTTTTTAGATGACAGATGGTGTTTTTTTTTATTTATATTAAATAAAAAAAAATAGTAATTAGAGATCGCAACGATATTAATGATTAACTGTCAAAAGATAGAACTCAACAATCACCTTGTGTCTACAAATGTAAATAAATGTGCAGTGAAAATAAGACACAGAGCAACAAAAACGAATGCAATTTTGTTGTTGATTTGTTTCTATTTTTCAAATATTATTGCATTTGTAGACACCAGGTTACTAACTAGTGTCTTCAAATGCAATAAAATATGGCAAAAACTATGAAAATAACTCACAAAGCGACATTTTTTTTGTTTTCCATGTTATTTTCAAATTTCATTGCACGTTTTATTGCATACGTAGACACTTACCCCTAAATTCATAAATGATTTGTAAAATTGTAGGAGGTTTATTGAACAAATTTTGTATGAAAATTTCGTTTTTTAAACCTCCTATAACTTTACAAAGCGTTTATGAATTGAGGGGAAGTAAATATCTTATATGAGTCGAAATTCAATACAATAGATTCTATTCTGACGAAATGTAATCAGTAGCACGACGAATCTTTGCGTATCATACAAACAAATGGGAAATTTTTTCCGCTTTTAAGCACAAATTAGTTTGGAAGTATCGTAAAAAAAAGTAACGTAGCATTCTTATAATAAATAAAGAGTATAAAAAATAAAAATATTGTTTTTTATCTTTTTCTTGTGCATAGAATTAAATGTCAAGTAATAAAATGGAAAACTTCTATTTTCAATAGAACTTTTTTACGAGTTTACTGGACAACAGTTTCAATGCATAAAAAAAGACAAAAATATTTTATATATTATTTTAACACATTGAATTGATTACAGATACGTTTTTTTTTACTTTACGATTAGACTAATGAAGCCTTTAGCTTCAGTTTTAATTGTGTTTCTACTCTCATACTTATATTTGAAGTAAAAACAAAAATCAAACAGCTGATAAATTTTGTATTAAAGAATTTTTGTTTTCTAAAGCACAAGTTTTTGACTTAAAAGAAATTCGTCACATATTCACATTAAGTTTCATAAAAGGTTAATGTACGGATAAATTCTTATTTGTCAAAAAGTATATATTTACAAAAATGACAAGCTATTTTAATATGTGACAGATGATGGGAGCATTAACCGTGTAGTGAAAAATTAAAAGGATTTGAAGTATTGGCTCAAAATCCTGTTCCATAATTGTTGGTGCTGATTTCAACCAAATTTTTTTACAAAAACAATCTAGGAATATTTGTATGTATGTACCACTCTTCAAGAACAAACAACTTCCATTGCAAAATATACCAAAAGAAATGTACAAATTTTCCTGGGTACACAAATTATGATGTTAAAGCAAATACTAGTTCAAACAGCAAACAAAAAAAGGGAACAACCATTTACAAGTAGATCTAAGTACCACCAAAATAAATTTGGTCGCTATAAGTATTACTAATATCTATATTTCTTCAAGTTTTGTGGTGATATTTGGTTTTGCCTGGATCAATTTTGGTGTGTTACGAGTATGTGCAGATCAGACAAATTTGCCATTCTTGCTTTTTTAAACATTTTTCCTTTTTTAGATTTTCCGTTATTTAGCTATAAAATAGCTTTTGTTAAGATTTTTGAGCTTAGAATTGGTTTTTTAAGATTTTTGCTTAAAAATGCTTTTTTTGCTTTAAAAAAAATGTTATAAAAATACTCAGTTGCAAAGACTTTAATATGTAATAAATCCAAAATCAAATATTTTTTATTCGCAAGAATATTCAACAAACTGTATCTTTTGCAATACTATTTACAAAAAAAAACCTCGATCGTTGTGTTTTGTTCTGGTTAAGGTTCCGAAGAACCACTTCTACAACAAATTCTAAGCATCTTTTATATCACCGGTTCTGTGGAAACATTAGTAGAACGGGGGTTCGTTACAATAGAACCTGTTCTAGAATATATGCTGTTAGCAACCGGTTGTAAAAAATTTTCCTGGGAAGTAATTAGGAAGCATTTCAACTAATAAAGATTTTTCGCATAACTTATTCAAAATTTAAGTAGTAAAACCTAAAAACTTGGTAAAATGTTTAAAAGAAATATGAAAAAATAGCTTTGTTTCTTACAAATAATCGCCCTTACTATCTAAATTTTTCAAATGTATAATTTAGGTAAAGTCGACTTTAGTTAAAATATTGGGTGGTAGTATACCTTGACTTGGTTTATTTTTGGAGCATTCTGATTGGTTAATTTATTTTTAACCAATCAAAATAATTGAAAATATAATTATTTTTGTAAGGTTTTCATACACAAAATGAACAAAACCGTTTGATTAAAAATAAAGTCGACTTTAAATTTAAAATAATCCTTTATATTAAGGGCCAATAATTTTATAAGTAACGTTTTCATTAATAAATATGAAAAGAAAAGACTAATGGTTAACGGTAGTATCTAAATTTGGTTATCCGACATCTAAATTTGGTTCACAAAAAGAAAAAAAAAATTGATGGTCATGCAACTTCTCTTGAAGAAAACAACAACAAGAATAACGTTTCAGCTAAAATTAGCAAAGTACCCAAAGAAAAAAGTGTAAGCTGAATAGGCATTAAAGGTTTTATGGTAGGGCAAACATTTCCTGAAATGGTATCCAAATTAGCCGCAGTCAATCCGCACCATAACTAGATCTTCGCTTATTCGAGAAAGTTTTTATAATAAAAACCTGGCATTGCAAAAAAATGAAACCGATGTAAAGAACATTATATTAAATTACTACAATCATGTAAAAGATATCTTGATAAAAGAAATATCGAGCAATATTTCTAACAATAGGAGATTTACTATATTCTTAGATGAATGGACAAGAATATCACAAAAGAGATATTTGAGCATATGTATAAACGGAAATAATTAATTTTATAACCTGGGGTTGGTTTATATATCAGGAAGATGTAATGCTGATGAAATAAAAAGAATTGTAGAAATAAGACTAGAAGAGTTTTATTTGTCTTTGGAAAATAACATTGTGGCCACCATATCTAATGGGCCAAGTATGATGAAACGGTTTGTTTCCGATAGTCCAGTAGTGGCAGTGCTGCGATTAATTTATGTGAAATCAAATGTTCAACATTCTGATATTTTTACTTTGAATTCTCACTACACAGACTGAATTTGTACTGAAATAGTGTTTTTTTTAACAAAAATTACTTATATAGGTGGTTTTCATTAACAATTTTGTTTAAAAATATTTCCCGGGATTCCCAGGAATCAAATTTTTTCATTCCCGTTTCCCGGGAAATAAAAAAGTCCGGGAAATCCCAAACCCTAATCTATATATATAAAATTCTCGTTTTTATATAAAATCAATTTGAAAAATTCATAAGTTATATAAAATAGTAATTACTTGAAACAGCCCAGTCAGAAAAATACAAACGGGAAAGCGGTGGCAAAGCACTTTAACAGGTGGTACAAGTATTGGCAAAAAGTGCTTTCCCATTCCCAAAATGATAACATCATTAGACAAAAGGACCGGCTGTTCAAAAAGCGCCGGAAAAGCACTGGAGGAACAAAATTTTTAAACGTTGGCAAAACGCTGGCAAAACCAATAAATAGGTGGTCTGGAAATATATTTTCCAAAATAAAATTAAAAAAAAGTTCATATGTATTTTTTTGATCCTGCCGTGATTTGAACCCAGGCCGTCAGATTGGCAGACGATTGCTCTACCCACTGAGCTAACGAGACATATAATATTTAATGGCTAAACACATAAATGAGTGACAATAGCTGGACAACTACTGGCTGTGCCAAAATGCTAGTACTGACAAACAATTTGTAGGAACTAGTATGCCAGTGTTTGGAGGGCAAAAAAAAGTTGGTCTTGAAGGAGCTTTCCCACAAACAAAAAAATTGATTTTATAAAACAAAAAAAATTTTAAATTAAAAAAAATCTCAAAAAATTTTTTTGCTTGCAACCGGATTTGAACTCGGAACCTTCCGACTACAAACATTTTTTAACGAAGCGTCAGCATTTTTAAAAAATCATTGGTTTTCCAGTGAATTGATTTTTGTACGCCTGGTAGCATTGGCTAGGTAGCACTGGATAACCACTGGTTGCAAACCTTGGCATATCACTCTAAGCCAATTCTTTGCCAGTGGTTTTTTTTATAAACCACCGAAATTTTTGTAAAAAAAATACTGGTAAAACGCTTTTCGCAAACGCTGGCAAAGCGTCCCAAATGAGTGTTCTGCCAGTCATTTATTTTTAATACCATGGTTACCCAGTGATATGCCAGTGCTTGATTTTTTGTACCACTGGCGATTTCTGACTGGGAGTTTAATCTTTGAATGTCATCAAAAAATTATTGTCTAAAATCATAACCTTTATTGAAATTGAAATATTGAAATTGTTGAAGTGCTCTTTATTATTCGTGCTTTAACTACTTCTATGAGATCTGTATAACTGTTAATTCCAATATTATTTTGTTTTTAGTTTTTTTTTTGTATTTGTAAAAAGTATTAAATTCCTTTATAAAAACTAATAATCCAATGTGATTCCCAAATTATTCAATAGAATAAATTAAAAATCCACTAAACTCCCAAACTTTTCAATTGATTGAATTTCTAACGAATGAATTCAATCACTGAAATTGAATGAAGAAAAAATTATTAAAGTTTAAATCGAATGAGACCAATTAATTCTTCATTCGACGTGTAAAATTGCAGCTTGAGAATTCAGTCATTCCATATTCAATCAGAATTGTCCATAGAATGAGGGATTAAAATCCTTCGATGTTTACTAAATGTATATGAAAACAGCACCAACACTATTACATTTTCGCACCGTTTAATTCCAACTAATGTCAAACAACAACAATGTAAAAAATAAAATATAGGGAACCTGACTTTCTATGCAAGTTCTGTGCACGGAAACTTTCTAAATATGCTGAGCAAAACTTACAATTTTCGCAATTGAGAACTTACCGTACATCAATAATAACAAAAAATATTAAATATATCAAGATTTCTAAATAACCTGCTTAATTAAAAAATTATAATCTAAAAAAAATAATGAACCAGTAAGCTTAGCCAACAAATTCTGCTAAGAACTTTAGCCGACATAAGCCGCATACTTCGGCGGCGGCTCTTACAACTAAAAATTGGTCGGCGGCGGCTGTTAGCCGACTCGAAGCCGCTCGACTTTGCCCTCTGTCTGTAACTCTAAGTTAGCTCAAACTTTAAGTTAATTTGTTTATTGTTAATGGCCCTAAATAAATAAAACTTATATTCAATAAAGAAAGTTTCTTTAAATAATTAAGATAAAAACAGTGTTGGCAGGCAATACCGCTAAAATACCGTTATCGATTCAAAACTATCTTTAAAATAACGTTACTGAAATAACTGAAATACCTTTACCCTTAAAATACCGATACCGAAATAAATTAAATATCGATACCCTTAAAATACCCTTACCGATATAAAGGAAATACCGTTACCGATATTTCTAATTTTCTGTTTTTGGCAATTGCACTAGATTATTGAGTATTTTTCGTACATTAAGTTGGTAATGTGGTTCTGTTTTCAATCTCGTTTGTTTTTCGTAAAAAAATTGAGGATGCATTGAAAAAACTGACTACTGATTAGAGAAACAAGCCGATCAAAATAATCGGCGGCGGCGGCGCAAGCAAAAAATCGGCGGCGGCGGCGGCGATTAAGGTTGAGCCGGAAAAAATCGGCGGCGGCGGCGCAACCAAATAATCGGCGGCGGCGGCAGCTTGATCGGCTTGATAGAACATTATACACGTAATTTAAAGATGTTTAAGGTTTTTTCCAAAATATAGCAATAGAAAATTGTACTAAAAATTTGGAATTATCAAATAAAAAATAATTTTAAGTTAAATTCATCGATAAAAATTACAAATTTAGGATTTTAGTTTTTGAACGGACCTAGAAGGTGAGATAGTTGGGCTTTCCAAATATATACATATGTTTATATATTCAACAAAATTGTGTGGAAATATTTTCAAATAAAACTGATTTTCTTAATTTTTTCTTATTTTGTTTAATTTTGACGGCTTTTAATTACAATATTTTGTTAAAAAATTTGTTATTCTTAATTCAGAGTAAAATGAAGTTCTACTTTAATCGCTTAAAATTGTCAAAGTTATACATTTATTTATAAACATGGAATCTCTGCATTTATAAGAAAATTGAAAAAGTTAACCTTAATGAGTGTGCAAACAAGAACATCGAGATGTCTTATAATAGCTGAAATTAAATGTTTAGAAAAATTACGATAACTTTTTCAATTTTCAATTTATTTAAACAAAAAAATCTGATTTTACTAAAAACTAAACCCACTTTCAGAATAAATTACAATAGTAAAGAATTTTTTAATACTGTAAAAAAGCCGTCAATATTTTTTAAAAAAACTTTCAACATATTTCAGTTACAAATAAATAATTCTATATACATATATTTGGAAAGCTAACTTTTTTGTCTTTCCAAAAACGTTCCAAGATTCAAAATCGGTTAGTTTTGACACTATAACCCCTGTTCTGAATTCCGAAACTTTTTAATTAGAGTAGTTTTGTAAAATCACACAAAATTCAAAATGTCGGAAATTGACTGTTTCGAACAAATTTTAGCATACTGAAAAATTTTAAAATAAATTTTAACATATCAATTTTTGCAACAAAATATTCCTTTTACTTTCACCAAGCTTTTTCAACACGAAATAAAACGAAGAAAATAATTCAGATGTGGATCACAGAAGAGCAAAAAAATTCGGAATGTTTCACTTTAGAATTTTTTTATGTGGATTCGGAACTTATAAATAAACAAACTCTATTTTCACTCAAAATTAAATGTGTTTTTAGAATAAACTACAAAAAAATATGGTTCGAAAAAAATTATGCTCGAAAAGATGTCAAAGTTGAAAAACTTAAAAGAAAAGTAAAAACATTCAGATATTCACCCCTGTTCTGAGTCCCGAAACTTTTTAATTAGAATTGATTTGTAAAATCACACGGAATTAAAAATTTCGAAAATTTGCTTTTCCTACCAAATTTTAATATTCATAGACTTAAAATAAATTATTATATAATAATTGTTGCTAAAAAATATATATTCGTTTCACTATCATCAAGCTTTTACTACACAAAATAAAACGAAAAAAATAACTCGGATGTGGATCACGGAACAGCAAAAAAATCCGGAATGTCTCACTTTAGAATTTTTTTGTGAATTCGGAACTCAGAATAGCGTCGATTATTGTAAATATCTCCCCAATTTTATAAGTCGGCCGAGAAATAACTTACTTAACAGTTTTTTCGTCCGCAATGTTTTAAAAATGTGTCTTTTGATAATAATTTTAGGTGTACCGAAATTTCTGAAAAATGTGATGTGATCTACTTAACCAAACCTGCGACCATAGATTCGAATGAATTAATTCTTTAATTCACTTTTGGATTTTTAATTAAAATTTTAATTAAAAAATGTATTCATTCACTGGCATCATTCTTTTAATTTTTATGCATAGTGACTGAATTCTTTAATGAATTCATTATTTTTATAATTATCTTTCACGTTTTATTCGGTTTTTAAAATATTAAAACAAATGTTTGCATCTTTAAATTTTGTTTAATTACCTCCATTATTTTTATTATTTGATATCAATATTAAATCTCTAAAATACGAGTAAGCCACATTTTTATTTAATTTGTAATTATAAACTAAAGTGTTGTCAGAATCATTGGTATATTCATACCTTAGTCTTTTACGGATTGAATAAAATTACTTGATTGATAAGCCATTTTGTAAAAGATTAGAATTAATGAAAAAAAAAAATAGGAAAATTCTGTAATACTAGTCGTTAGGTTAAACTGTGATTTATTTAGGTTGTAATTATTTATTTAAAGTTTTTATTAAATTGCGTGTTGTGATGTCCAATTTTTATTCAATTTTAAATAAAATACTTGACAATGTAAATAAGTAAAATCAAATTAATAAAATTCGCACTCCAGAAGAAGTTGAAATACCGTCAACGAAACGTCGAGTGAAAAGGATGAAATAATTTGATTTTTATTTCATTTCAACATTTAATTGACCATAATTAGCCCGTAGATAGAAAATTATATAAATAAAGTATTGGTCACAAAATAAACTCGAAGAAATTAATTATTTAAATTGATTGTAATTCTATAAGGAATGTATTCAACATAAGAATGCATTCTATTTAATATTAAACTTTGGGAATGAAACATATGAATTAATTATAAAGGAATGGTTTGATGGAATGATATATATTCAATTTCTAAAGCTGAATTCGGTTTTGTGCGAATTAAGCTAAAATTGCATATCCTAATTTCACGAAATATGTCAGAAGTTTTCAAGCAAAACTTCCAACTTAAGAAATATTTATGACAAAAATCCTTCTTAGCTCTGACTATAAAACTGGTTCTTTTATTTCTTTTGAACTAAAAAAAATACTCTTGATGGTTCAGGAAATGATGAAAAATAGAAAATTTGTTTTAAAAATGACATTTGTTTTTAATTTTTTTATTTTGGAAAATTGATACTTCCAGCCGAAATGAGCCGAAAAAAATCGGCGGCGGCGGCTAAAGCAAAAATGACCGGCGGCGGCGTCTTAAACGGCTCACGGCGGCTGGCTTGTTTCTTAAAATACCGTTACCGAAATAATCAAAAAACCGTTATCCTTAAAATACCGTTACCGAAATAACTAAAAAACCGTTATCCTTAAAATACCGATACCGTAATAAATGAAATAGCGTTACCCTTAAAATACCGTTACCGAAATAATCTAAAATAGCTATACCCTTACCGATAACCACATCGTTTCGGTTACCATCCATGGATAAAAACAAATTTCATATTTTTCTTGAGTATTTCGTGAGCGTGAGTACTTTGTGAGCGTGATTCAAATTAAAATTAATCACGTGAGCGTGAGTGAGCGTGATTATAAAAAAAATGTTCGTGCGTGAATCGTGCGTGATTATTATTTTTCTTTCGTGAGCGTGCGTGAGCGTGAGTCAAAATTCACTCACGCGCCCATCTCTAGTATTAATTATATTTAATGTTTTCCAGCTGATGTATATTATACTGTAGCTGATGTAAATAAATAAATATCCCAGTGTAGAAAATCATTAATAGATATGTGGTTATATAACTACATACTTGGTAATGGTAACTAGTTACTTTTGTTATTACATTTCTTATTACCTTTATATGGCGATGTCGCGAAAAATAATGAGTTATGGTTACACACCAGCATACGAAAAATCTAAAAATATATCGTTACCTATGTGCTTACTAGTACTGATAAAAATAATGAGTCTAAAAATAAATTTTCAAAAAAATTAATTATATAAAAAAAAATATTTTTTATTGTATTTTTTTTAAATAAAATTTGCTGGTTCGGGAATCGAACCTGGGTCTACAGATTGCCAGGCAATAGTTCTGCCATCTGATCTATATCGACATGTAATATTTAATAGATAAAAACATAATTGACCTGCTGCACACAAGTAAGCTTACTCGCAAACATACAAAAAATCAAAAAATATATGGTTACACATATCCTTACAAGAGTTTAAAAAATATTGAGTCTAAAAAAAAATTTCAAAAAATTTTCAACAAAATCTAGGAAAATATTTTCTATTTGAAATAATGACAAAAATAAGTCATTATTAGTAACTCATTATTATATGTTTTAAAATATTGCAGAAAGTAAGTTGGTGTCATAACTGGTAGTCCAAAAAATAATGATATGTCATTACCATTTCTACACTGGGATAGTAGGGGTTTTCATATAAACTCGTAAATTCCTTGTAAACCTTGTATAAGTACAGACCATTTTTATATGTATGGAATTTGACATTAAACTCATAAAAATACCAGTTATGAAAACCCCTAGTATCTTGGAACTTAATAAAACCTCCCAAGAAATTGGAAAATTACAAGTAACAACAATAATGTTAACGTTGTTGTTTCGTGCTTAATTTTAAAATTTCACGGTATATTTTGTAATTGCTTAAAGAAGATAATTCTGTTTTGATTCAACTCGCGTAAAATTTGTTTAATTTTCTGAATCATAAGCACTTTACATCAACGATTACATGAAATTGAATAAAGTGAGGTATGATTTATATTGATTCATTTTTGAATGCATTTAATTGTTTTATGATTTGATTCGCGATTGAAGGCAAACATTGTTGGTTAAATAAATTTCTTAAAATTTAATCAATTCGTTTTGTTATATGAAAAGAATCAACAAAAATCAAAACGATTCCTTGAATAAGATAGAGATTGAATAAAGTAATCGTAGCATATATGTAATGTAATCACTAAAATGAGTTTTGCTTATCGATTCGTTCAAAATTGAATCAGATTTAAAAATCGAATTAAGGAATTATGTTTTTTTGAAGGTCTAAGTTTTACTATTTGAGACCCAGAGTAGACCTTTATAAAAATTTAAGAAAAGCCTTCTGAAAGGCAAACACCTTAACTATATATTATTTTTGAAACTTCTACTTATGGATTCATTTTAATTCTTGTGTTTTGTTACTAATAAACTATAAAACCTACAAAAAATTAATAATTTTTAACAGAAAATAATGAAATAAAATTGTAACTCGAGTAATTTTAAACCTTACACGAGTAATTTTAAAATCTTATACGCTTAATCGAGTAAGTTCAAAACCTCAAAGTCGAGTTACTCGGTTACTCGAACAAAGCCGAACCCGAGTAATTTGAACACCCTAATACTCGTAACCACTTATTTGGTAAAGAAAGTTTTTGCTCAAATTAATTGGTAATTAACAAATGTATTGTAAAAATTCGTTTGCATCTAAATTTGTTTTAGCATTAAAATATACCACTTTTTTAGACTGGTAAAAAAATAGACGCACAGACGAATAAATTATTCCTGACAATAAAATAAATAATTTTGAAATTATTAAGGCCAATAAAAAATCGTTAGATTTTTGAATAGTTTTGATATGAAAATCGTCAACTTTTTAACGGTGCTAATAATTGACAAAAAAGTGTTAGATCTAGCAACCAAAGTGTTTAAATGGCAAGCCGCTTATTATGGGTCAACTATTTTAGTCAGAGAGTAACGATTAGACTTATGTCGTTCGTGAACGAACTAGTTCCATTGAACTAGTCAATCAATTTATCGAAAGATCTAGTTCATTTCTAATCGCTCTTCAACTTCAATCGTTCATTTTATTTCCTTTGGCCGGGAATAATTTTATTTTTTTTATTAATTAAAAATATTTTCTACACTAAACATTTTTCTTTTTTTCTTAAAATTCTTAATTTGACTGATATTTTATATCCCTGTTAACTAAAAGACGAGCTATATGAATTAGCTACACTCAAAAAATAAGTTAGTATAAAAATTAGTAAAACGTCTTGTATATCAAGTATACTAGATTTCAGCAATTTTTTTTGCTGAATTTCCATTTTCAGCAAAAGTTTTAGTTATATTTTTTAGCACTAAACTAATTTTGAACTAATGTTTTACTAATTTATTTTGCTACAAAAATTGTGCTGATAACCGCATTTACAGCGAGGACGGCAACCAGATAGACAAGCTGTAGATGTCGCAGCTTGTCTGGATATAGTACAGACAACGGAAAAGATAAAAAAGACAAACAACTCTACACAATTTAATCTATATTTAAATTTTCAGCAAATAAATTAACTAAAGTAACAAGTTCGCTACAAGTTTTTTGAGTTTTTTTCAGTCTACTAATATTCAGCAAAAAGTTTAGTGATTTTAGCAAGGATTTTTTTCATTTGCAATCGACTAAGTGTTAGCAAAATTTTTGCTGAAGATTACTATTTTTTTTTTGGTAAAAATCAGCTCGCTGATTTTCAGCAAACCTTTTGCTGAAATTATCAACTTTTTTGCAAGCACGCTCCTGACTAAAAATTTGCTGACACAGCAACATTTTTTGCTGATTTTACTGACTTTTTTTTTGAGTGTACCTATTCAAAATTGCCAAACGAACGATCTAAAAAATAGTTACTGAACGATTGAATGAAATTGTCAAAGAGCAATTGAACTAGAAGAGCGAACTACTTCTTTACAACAAATTTCCCTAGAAAGAGCGGTTATCAAAATGAACTAGAATGCCCAAGTCTAGTAACGATCGTATGAAAAATGTTAAAAAATACATATCTTAACTAATTATTGCGTGCGTGTGTGTATTTGTATTTCCAATAAATATTTTGTTGTTTCTTTCATTATCCAATTTTTATTCTGGTAGTCAGTGTTTAGCTTTCGTGTTATTTAAATCGTGGTAGAAAGCGGATTTTTAAGATGGTTGTTTGTGCGGAATAGTGTGTCTTCCCCCTCCATATTAATATAAATTACATTTATTATTATATATGTATAAACGTATAGTTAAGTCGTTATTATTTTTAAAATTTAAAATTGGAAGTGTTGTGATCAATTCATTGCATGCAAAAAAACCAGAAAATAAATTTATTGAAATAAATGGTCGATATTTGACCAAAAAATAACCGAAGTTCTTTTTGCCTGTCGTCATATTTACAAGGTTGTGCGCATAAATATTTCAAAACCTTTAAAAAATGGAAAATAAGTGAAAAAATTTAATTAATATTGAAAGTTGAAAATTGTTTTATTTTAATATTTTTTTGGAAATCTATATAGAAAATAAATTTAAGAAAATAAAAGTGATTAATGCATACATACATAGGTACATACTTCAAATATTCACTCAACTCACTCACTCTCTTGACTAAATACTAATCATTTGTATCGGAGTTGCCATCATAACTACGAAATATATGTAAAAGCACCTATGAGATCTAACTTTGCATGTAAGCAATATTACCTCCTAAAAACTTATTTAAAAATTCGGCACGGCCGAATACAATCCTCCACATTGGTTAAAATTGATTATAAAACGAAAAGTTAATGATAAACGAGTAAAAAAAGTTAAAGTCGGGCATGCCGACTATTTGATACCCTACACCAGCCTAGTTGAAAGTCAACTGTCTGCGCAAGGTACATTCATAAAAAAAGTCCGTACAAATAGGTCAAAATTGTGCTGGCGCAAATGCATGTACTATTTCCTGTTATTTAACAGAGTTTTTACCTATTTCTACGGACTTTTGTAGAGATAATAACAGAAAAATTAGTTCAATTTAATCAGAATGCGTTTAACAGACTTTTGTACTAACTTTTTTTTATAAGTGTAGGGTTGCCACAATACAAAACTCAAAAAAATTGACATTTGATAAAAAATATGTAGCTTGATTTAAAAAAAATATTTGTTTATGACCGATTCCTCGATTAATCGCCTCTGTTTCGGTTAATGTCGAAACAAATAATTTAAAACTCAAATAATTATTCGACCCGAATAATCGGTTAAAATAGGTCGATTAACCGGTTACATTTTTAATATTGAATTTTCCCTTTATTATTTCCCAAAATTTCATGATTTTCATAACTTTGGCTAAAAAATTGTGAGAAACGCTTGGAAAAAACTAACTAAACTACGATCAAATTCTTTTAATATCTACAGAAAGAGGTCTTTAAACTTTTAGATACATATTTTGAGCAACTCCACGCAAGTGGACAATGCTCCAGCGAGACACGTGATGAGTTTTTAAGAGACTCCTAAAACGGAATAATAAAATTTTTTGGAATTTTTTTAACATCGCGAAAGGCCAAAATAAAGGTCTTTTTAAACTTATCTAAACACACTACGTTTCTGGTTGGAGCAGGCTTTAGGAAAGACAAGCTGTGTTTGTGCGGAAAACTATCAACATTGGCTTATGTCATTCCCACATTATGTTGACATCAGTCAACGTTTAGCGTTAACCTCTAAACGTTACTAATGCCAAATTTGTACGGGAATGACATAAGCCAACGTTGATAGTTTGCCGCACAAACACAGCTACAATAGAAAATTTCTGATTTCGGTTTTAATTCTTTTAAAAAGTAAAACTAATTTTCAAAAGTGAGAGCAGTTTTTCAGCCTCTGGTTCGACGTTTTTTTATTTATATTCTGGTTATGAATTTTTACTTTGAATCAATGAAGTTTCGCTCGAATTGGTCCATTAAATTTCAAACTTTCATTGATTTCATTGCAGAGTAAATTGGTATTTTCAAATACGCTAAAAATTTTTATATCGATGGCTCAATCTAAAATAGCTCTTGATAAAATTTGGGAAATAGATTCCGAAACTTTTTAACCTTCCCAGGAAAATTATTTACAATCGGTTGCCAACCACACCAGTTCTGCCACTTGTTTTACTAGAACCGATGCCATGGAACTGGTTCACGAACCCGTGCCACGGATCTCATATATAAAGTATAACTGATGGAGAATCAGTTCTAGAACTAGTCCCAGATGTTCTACACTCAAAAAAAAAGTCAATAAAGTCAGCAAAAAATGTTGCTGTGTCAGCAAATTTTTAGTCAGGAGCGTGCTTGCAAAAAAGTTGGTAATTTCAGCAAAAAGGTTTGCTGAAAATCAGCGAGCTGATTTTTACCAAAAAAATAGTAATCTTTAGCAAAAGTTTTGCTAACAGTTAGTCGATTGCAAATGAAAAAAATCCTTGCTAAAATCACTAAACTTTTTGCTAAATATTAGTAGACTGAAAAAAACTCAAAAAACTTGTAGCGAAATTTTACTTTAGTTATTTTATTTGCTGAAAATTTAAATATAGAAATTGTGTAGAGTTGTTTTTCTTTTTTTTTCATTTCCGTTGTCTGTACTACATCCAGACAAGCTGCGACATCTACATCTTGTCGATCTGGGTGTCGTCCACGCTATAAATGCGGTTGCACAATTTTTCAGCAAAATAAATTAGTAAAACATTAGTTCAAAATTAGTTTAGTGCTAAAAAAAATATAACTAAAAATTTTGCAGAAAACGGAATTTCAGCAAAAAAAATGCTGAAAACTAGTACACTTGATATACGACGTTTTACTAACTTTTGTACTAACTTATTTTTTTGAGTGTAGTATTAGTTCCATAATTTTTCCAGAGCAACCATTTTCACTTTGGGGGCTATAGAAACGGTTGATTTTGGAACAATTTCAGACAAAAATCATCGATGTTAGAATTGATAGTGGAAGGCATTTTAAAGGAAAAGTAGTTATTCTACAACCGATTCTTTGGAACAGAGAATATTCCTGGATTAGAATATGAAACCTTTTTTAAATACATCGAGTTATTTATATGTCACGTTAACATTACAAAAAAGCAGGTAGCTCTTTGTGTATTTATTGGTAAACAATTAAGGAAATACATTAAGTTTTGCATTAAACGATTAATCGATTAATCGCCAATTTTCTCGATTAACCGACCCGAATAACCGGTTAATTAATTTTAGTGGTTTTTCGAATAATGCATTAACCGGTTAACCGCCTATGTCGAATAATTGATAACACTGGTATATACCAAGGGTGGGCACGGATTTGTCACCGAGGGCCATATTGCGGTTTTGCATAGGCTATGGTGCCAGGCTATGATTGCCACATGGCCTTGAATTAGGACTGCCACATTGTAAAAGCCGAAAACTTGACTCCTGGGGAAAAAGAGCTTGATTAAAAAAAACAAATTTAAAAATATTAAGCTACTCAGAATTTATCGAAAACGGGACATACATACCTATTTAACTTGATCTTGCCTGTTTAAGAGTTAAACTGTGCTTAAGTGAGACGTTTTACAGTACATTATCAGCCCTTATACATTTGGAATTATCATGATTAAAAACTAAACACTTTAACGTTATTAATTAGTGTAAATAACAAGTTTTTTTTTAAAGAGAAGCACACTCAGGAAATTCTTCCTATTAATTAATGTGTTGCTTCCTTTGGAAAGGGGATAGAGAAGAAGTGAAAGGTGATGAAAGATGAATGGCTTAAAATATGGCAACACTGTAATTGCGCGAGATGTTAAATATTAGAACAATTGTTGCGCACCATCTGATGAAGAGTTGGCGAACTTTGTTGAAGCTTTTTAGTTCATAGCCCTGTTATATTATTTTACTTCGGTGGGGTTAAGTGCTATGGGAACACCGAAGGAGGATGCTGCAATATGTGTGAGGAATAGAAAAAACTCACTAATATAACAGTAACAGTCCAAGGCGCTTACCATAACACTAGAGTTGTGAAATTTCGATACTTTTTGAGTACTCAATACTACTCAATACTTTTCAATTGAGTACTCGATACTACTCAATACTTTTAACAGTTTTTTTGAATTTAAAAATAAAAATGTTATGAGTTCGTATTTATAAGGAAAAATAATAACAATTCACATACACGTGTTAAATAACTATTGTTACTTACATTTTAATAAATTTCAAACATTTTAAATAAATTAATTAAATAATTTTTCCCAAAAATTCATTACAAATTTCTTTGCTTCACAAATAGAGTTGTATTTCCAGAGTTGTATTTTTAGTACCATTTTTAGAGTTGTATTTTCGTACGAAAAATACACATTTCTACGGAAAATTGCATCTTTAAAAGTATTGAGTAGTACCGTTTTAGTATTGAGTACTCAAAATAACAGTCAGTATTGAGTACTCAGTACCAGAATACTCAATACTTTTACAACTCTACATAACACCACAGAGCCCACAAGTGACAAGTTTGAAACTTAAGAAAAACAAAAAAAAAATTAAGACAATTAAAGTGGAATAAAATTTAAATAAAACCCAGTTACAACGTGCTTTTTTTAAAAAAAAAGAAGTCTTAGATAAGCCAAAAACTAATTACATTTTGCTTTCACTGAAAAGAAGAAAATTGTAAAAACACTCCTCAAGCAGAGCTTTGAAGAATTAATTCCTTAATTCAATTTTTCAATTCTGAATTAAAAATTCGATGAATTAATTCACTAAGCACCATATATTGAATGGAATTAATTCATATTTGCTTTCGTTCGATTTATTTTGTTACGAATTAATTCAATTGCAATAGTTCTTTTTATTAAATCAAATGAATTAATTCACTGGTGAACGCGTTCAATTTTATAAATCGAACGGAAAAAAAGTGAATTAATTCCTTACTGAATTAATTCACCACTGAATTCATTCAATTTCATTTTCATTCAGTGAATTAAAAAAAAATAAAATTACATTCAGTGAATTAAAAAAAAATAATAAGTTCACTGAATTCAAAGCCTGTTTTCCGCCGTTCAGTAGAAGAAAACAATAATGTACAAATAAAATTTTTAAATAAGCAATTTTACAGCGTGTGCTTGTAACAAATTAGAAACCGGATGTTGTTTATCAACCTACATGATTCAAAAATAAAGCCTTTTACTATTAAAAATAAAAACTTTACAGATATAGATAAATTTGGAAAAAACTATAACTATTAATTTTTCAAACTAGTTATATTTTATATTTTAGTTGCCATCGTTGGCTATTAGTTGCCATGTTTTGTTCGTTTGACGAATTATTCACACTTGAATTATGTTTGGCTTTAGCCCTTAAGCACCGTAAGTTGTTTTTCACATGGAAAAATTTCACTAGAACTTTAAAGGCCTCAAATTGCAATTTAATTTATAAAAATCAACAATTTTTTTAAATTTATAATAAACACACAATCACAATAAACACAGAATGTCACTTTTTCCCAAGAAAAATAATAGTCTTGTACATTAAATTTGCGTGAAAACAAACTCTACACAATTTTCACGTGAAATTCATTATCCTGAAAAATAATTTTTTTAATGGAGTATAACAGTTTTTTCACGTGAAATCAAAATAACTTACGGTGCTTTATATAGGAAAATAGCACAAATATTCGACCTTAACTTTTAGTAAACTTTTCGAGTTATATGAAAATGAAAGATTTTGATGGGAAATAAAATTTCGATAGGAAAAATTTTATTGGAAAATCGCACGATTTTTCCAAAAAAAAAATTAAAAATTTTTTAGATATGTTAGTAAAATGGCGCCGCACATTGCTTTGTCCCCATATAGTAAATCGGCAAAATTAGAGGAGTTATCGCAGAAGAATGAAATTTGGTGTGCTGGTTCATAACATGTAAATTAAGAAAAACTCGAAGTTTCGGCAAAATCGGTGCAAGGACATGACTACTTCCCATACCTCCTTAATTTAAAATTTAATTTAATAATTTTAGCTACAATTATAAACAAAATAAAGCGAAAATTGATAACTGTGTGTAAAATTATATCTTTTAGCTCAGCTATATATTGGGTATATTTATGATCAGAATGCACTAAAAACTTAAAATAGTTTGTAAAATAAATAAATAAATAAATGGCAAATTTTATTTTATTCGGTATCAGGAAATTTCTACCTCCCTTATGAATTTTAGTCAGGGGTATGGCATCACCAAAAAATAAGTTATAACAAAATCGTTATCACTATATGGCACTTTGTTAAAAAAATTGACAATTTTCTTTTTTATTTAACCCTAGAACACTAATGTTAGTCGATTCGACTAACACCACTTACATTTTTGTGAACAGCTTTTTTCTCGTTGTATAAAATAATACTTTTCATAAAGTGGTAATTTCAAAATTTTAAAAACCTGGAGTCAGAAATTAAATAAGCTTCATGGGCCTTTTTTGACCCCAGGACTCCAAGAGTTAAAGATTTTTTAATAAAAAATAATGATAATTATTACATGATAATATTTATTTTTTATTTATTTAATTCATTTGTAATATTTAAACCCACATTTGGACAATAAATTTAATACTAAAAATATCAATAAAAATATTCCCAGGACAATTTTTAACATTCGGTAGACAACCACACCTATTCTACAACTGGTTCCACGGCAACCGATTCCATGGAAGTGGTTGCGGAACTATTAGAATCAGTTCTAGAACTAGTTCCAGAACTGATTCTAGGGCAACCGGTCCCAGTTTGGAGCTATGGAATTGGTTGCTTTTGGGACAATTTCAAACAAAAAGAATCGATGTTAGAATCGACAGTAGAAGAGATTGTAAATAAAAAGTAGCTATTCTACGACCGATTCTTTGGAACAGAAAATTTTCCTTGGTTACAGAGTCTAACATATTTAGGGCGGATAACACAATGTCCTGTTAAAATTTAACCTAAAGTTAAATTTAAAATTTATGTGGTAAACAATAATTGTTATCAAAATTTTTGGAACCGAAAAAATTGCTCAATATAGAAATATTTTTAAAAATTGATTCATAATTATTATTGGCAACATAAGAAAAATTGTTGCCCATAACTATTTTCATCCAATTTCTATTTTTTTATTGCTTCGTAATACATAATTACCCAGCAGAAATAAGTGTAGGTCATTCAAAACAAAAATCTTTTAAATTGGTTACAATGGAGCGATAAGTGCTCTTTTTCTGTTTCGAATGTATGTGCTTTAAAACAACTTTTAAAAATTTATATATAATGTTGTTTTTATCTTTGTAAATCCATTTGTTTGTAAATTACGAATTTATTATAGATTCAGTTTTTTATCTCTAAAAAGCAAAATAGTTAATTTTATTCAAGTAATTTACGATTATTTACAAATTTTTTAATTATTCGTACATATTTTAAAAAATACTTCAATTACAATCCCATTGAAAAAGGGAAGGAAATAAAGAATTGGATCCCATTGAATCTCCTGGACTATGAACCAAATATGAATTCTTCTTTTCACTAAATGCAAAAATATAAAACTTAACAACTAAAATGTATTTTTAAGACTCCATGTAAGTCCCGCGCGTACCCCAAAGAAATATGTTAATAAAATTTGTTGCAATGTTAATACTTTTGATCGCTTAAAACAGTCCCATGAAGAGGTTGGTTAACAGAGGTTGAGTATCCTACAATTCCTTATTCGTTGCTTATACACAAAAATATCTATAAATGTTACCTGTCATTAAATTCTTGGTGACAAAAAATATATTATTTCTTCAATTCAAAAATAGATCTTAAAAATTTACTGCCGTCAACTAATACTTCTAAAATGTGATATATTTTATTTTCTTTCAATGAAGACCGAAATTCTAAACGAGAAAAAGTTGTTCAGACAAATTTTTGTTAATAAAATGGAAATGGCTGATATAATTCGTTTTCGGTTTAACTAAACCATGTTTAACTGACATCTAGGGTTTGGGGTTCGGGAATTCCCGGGCGGGAATTCCCGGGAAATCCCGGGAAAAGTTTGCCGGGGATTCCCGGGAAAATGGGAAATTTTAAAAATATTAGATTTTTTAAATTGTTTTGTTTCGAATATGATTTTTTAATTTTAGTCATAAAAAACATTTTAAATACCAAAACAAAAATGTCATTGTTAAAATCTTTTAAAAGGGAATACATTTATTTGACACACAAATAAAATCTTTGCCAAGTAATTTCATTTCAACTAGTAAAGATTTTTCGCATAACTTATTCAAAATTTAAGTAGTAAAACCTAAAAACTGGGTAAAATGTTTAAAAGAAATATGAAAAAAAGCTTTGTTTCTTACAAATAATCGCCCTTACTATCTAAATTTTTCAAATGTATAATTTAGGTAAAGTCGACTTTAGTTAAAATATTGGGTGGCAGTATACCTTGACTTGGTTTATTTTTGGAGCATTCTGATTGGTTAATTTATTTTCAACCAATCAAAATATTTAAAAATATAAATATTTTTGTAAGGTTTTCATACACAAAATGAACAAAACCGTTTGATTAAAAAAATCGACTTTAAATTTAAAATACTTCTTTATATTAAGGGTCAATAATTTTATAAGTAACGTTTTCATTAATAAATGTGAAAAGAAAAGACTAATGGTTAACGGTGGTATCTAAATTTGGTTATCCGACATCTAAATTTGGTTCACAAAAAAATAAAAAAATTGATGGTAATGCAACTTCTCTTGAAGAAAACAACAACAAGAATAACGTTTCAGCTAAACTTAGCAAAGTACCCGAGGAAAAAAGTGTAAGCTGAATAGGCATTAAAGGTTTTATGGTAGGGCAAACATTTCCTGGAATGGTATCCAAATTAGCCGCAGTCAATCCGCACCATAACTAGATCTTCGTTTATTCGAGAAAGTTTTTATAATAAAAACCTGGGATTGCAAAAAAGTGAAACCGATGTAAAGAATATTATATTAAAGTACTACAATAATGTAAAAGATATCATGATAAAAGAAAATATCGAGCAATATTTCTAACAATAGGAGATATGAGATCTTAGATGAATGGACAAGAATATCACAAAAGAGATATTTGAACATATGTATAAACGGAAATAATTCATTTTATAACATGGGGTTGGTTTATATATCAGGAAGATGTAATGCTGATGAAATAAGAAGAATTGTAGAAATAAGAATAGAAGAGTTTTATTTGTCTTTGGAAAATAGCATTGTGGACACCATATCTAATGGGCCAAGTGTGATGAAACGGTTTGTTTCCGACAGTCCAGTAGTAGGTGCTTTCTGCTGGAATCATGCAATTCATTTGGCAGTGCTGCGATTAATTTATGTGAAATCAAATGTTCAACATTCTGATATTTTTTACTTTGAATTCTCACTACACAGACTGCATTTGTACTGAAATAGTGTTTTTTTTAAACAAAAATTACTTATATAGGTGGTTTTCAATAATATCAAATTGTTTCATTCCCGTTTCCCGGGAAATAAAAAAGTCCGGGAAATCCCAAACCCTACTGACATCCCAAAAACTCGGCCTAAGTGTATTAATCTTATTTAATTCAATATCGTATCTTTTTTGAATTTAAAAACTGAAGTAAACATGTTACAAACTTATTAAAAAAAAACTGTTGAACAAAAATTAAAAAAAATTTTGTTTTGTCTGATTTTGACTTAATTGAATTGATTCAGATGCAAAAGAAGTGTTTCCTTAATATTGTCCTACAAATAATAATAAATTGAAGCTTTTGTTACACAATAGGTTCAGAAATGGGTTCTATAAAGGCTAAACAATAAAATTGCCTCTAAAATATGCTATTTCATACTTTATAAAAAGCACATTGAAATCACTTTTAAAAATGTATTATATTATATATTATAAAGAGTACTTCTAAATCACTCTAAAAATGCAAACAAAATGTACTCGTATTGATGTGATCAAAATGTATACCTAAAAACCATACTTTATTAACATTGGCCCTTACTATAAAAGAGTATTTTAAATATAAAGTCGACTTTATTTTTAATCATACGGTTTTGTTCATATTGGGTATGAAAACCCTAAAAAAATATTTATATTTTCAAACATTTTGATTGGTTGAAAATAAATTAATCAATCAGAATGCTCCAAAAATAAACCAAGTCAAGGCATACTGCCACCCAATATATTAACTAAAGTCGACTTTAACTAAAATATACATTTGAAAAATTTAGATAGTAGGGACGATTATGTACATCACTTTTAAATTACTAACAAAATGCTCAAGTTTAACAACTGACAACATGGGACACCACGTGTAAAATAAATCAGTGTTAGAGCTAAATTGTAACTACTTCACAATCAGTTGATGCTATTCGGAGTGCTTTTAAAATAATTTTTTTGTAATGACCTTTTTTGCTGGGTATGCATAAGAAATATTTTTTTTCTTATTCATAATTATTATGTTGCAAGTAATATTTTTTCTTGTGTTTGATAATAGTTATTAGAAATTTTTAACATATAATAATTAAAATTTTTGGAAATTAGAGCTAACTGTGTGTGGTTTTTTTTTTCAAAATTTAATATTTATATGTTTTCCTTTATTGTTTTTCAGAGTTGTGAATATCGAAATCTCGGGATTTCGATGCAAGTGTAAACGCAACTTAACCAGTAACTCATAAGGTTTTTTAACTTTAATAGTTTATGTTGGTTTTTAATTTTTATTTAAAAAATAAGAATTGTTTTTTCGACCTTTTTTAATTGAGTTTTAAATAAAAATTAAAAACCAACATTTTGACAACACTCACAGTACGGAGAAATGTTTTTGCCTCTTCTTGTATTGACAAAGAAGAAGGGTAAAAATAAAACTTGTATTTAATTTATACCGATGTTATGAAATACAAAAACAAAAAACTTACATAATATTTCTATTATGCTTTGCAGAACACTTCGAAAACATATTTTATTGTTTGCTCCATTCTCATTTCGTT
This sequence comes from Leucophora obtusa, assembly GCA_949987735.1. Taxonomy (NCBI): domain Eukaryota; kingdom Metazoa; phylum Arthropoda; class Insecta; order Diptera; family Anthomyiidae; genus Leucophora; species Leucophora obtusa. Next base: position 100,413,183 of record OX465298.1, read on the forward strand.
GATGTAGCAGACTACATTTAAAAATGAGATTTTGCTGCTTCAATTTGCATTGCACTACGCCACCACTTTCTAAAGAAAACTGAAAACGATCCTAGAAACGATCGTCTTTTCATTCCTGAAAGTGTAGAGGTTTTTTGAAAGCAAAAACTCTGTGAAGTATTTGTCAGGAGAGTATCCTGATGAAGAAGAATAGCAGTTTTTGAAAAAGTACTTATTTTGGGTTTTCATATAAACTCATATTCTACTCATAAACGGGGTAAACCTGGTATATTTATGAGGTTAATGTCAAAATCCATACATAAAAAATATGGTTTGTATTTATATAAGGTTTACGAGTTTATATGAAAACCCCTATTATGTTAATACATAATAAGGAAATTGGGCTCGAACTGAATTAACAAATTTCTAATTTAATAGCTTATATTTTAATAACCAATGAAGGTAAACATTAACGGTGGGTCTCATACTGTAGGTTTAACTTTAACTTAACTATAAACAAAAGAAAATGTAAAAAAAATGTACACAAAACAACAAATATTTGGGTTAACTATTAACTAAGGTTTAAACCTGCAGTATGAGACCCACCGTAACCAGTGATGCCAACTTGGTGCTTTAATCACTATTTATGGTGCTTTTTGATGACCAAAAACGCCAAATTTTTGCTCATGGTGCCAAAACAAAAAAAAAAGCTTTTTTAACATATTTTCATACTCGTGTTTTTACAATCAATTTGTTCTAAAAAAGGTCACTAATTTTGTTAAGTGGAGCATTTTATATGGCAACTTTTTTAGGTTTTAAGGTCACTGTTGGCAGTGGTACCATACCAAATGTAAAAATAAATCATCAAAATCGTCCGCAATTTTATAAGAAATCGTCAGGAAATCGTCATCAATTAAATATCATAAAAACACTAGTTTTATATATTTTATTATTCGAAATTTAATTCATTTTAACTGCTTGACTATATCGCTGCTCTTAAGATAATTGACAGCTTTTATAAATTCGAATTATATATAACTGGACGTTATTTTTTAATTTATTTGTAAAAAGGTGGTATTTATGCTACGATTAGTTACAGATAAAATGCCTAATCATGCGTTATGCGGTTTAAGTTCTCATAAATAATTTATATAGACTTTAAGTTCTTAATTCCGAACTCTGTTTTTAAAACTTTTAGTCACGTCATAATTGTTCTATAATTTACAAACAAGCCAAACACAGAGTATTTCGGCATTTCTAACCGCGATTTTCTAAAAAATGTTACGTGATTGAGATATTTTAAAAACAAATTGAGAATCAGCTTGTCTAAATCTATAAAAAAGTTGTACCAAAGTTTAAATCCCTGCAAAGCTGTGTAAATTAAAAATTAACCTAGTTCCATCCTTTGTTTGTTAAATGTCTTCAACCATGAACATATTTTTCCACTCAGACTTGAGAAGTATTGCGAATCACAAAAACGCGATTCGGAAAGAACAATTTGAGATTTTTTTAAACGCCTTTTTAATAGTTTTATGAATTGGATGGTATTTATAATTAAAGAAAATATAGAAACCTTTGTATGTGAACTGTTTATTTCTGTTTTTAGTTTTTAAATTAAAATATACATGTACATTACTTTTTTACTTTGTATAAATTTATTCGATTTTTTTATTAAAAGGGCATAGTGCTTTTTTACGCTTTTTTAAGCAAAAAACAACGCTTTTTACGCTTTTTTGCAAAACATTTGCGCTTTTTATACTATAAAAGTTGGCAGCACTGACCGTAACTGTAAGAATTTTTATGAAGAAGAAAAACTAATGTTTTTAATAAAAATTAATACATTTTACAAACTTTTTCGTATATCCATGCTAACACGACTTCAACTCTGTAGTATAATGTTATTTATAACACTGTGAGACGAATGGTAGGGGTCAGTGATCGGGAAGGGTTCAAACTACCGGGGAAAGTTATATCGGTAAAAAAGAAGTTATACGTGTCCCGGCGTTTCGCTGGGTCACCCCTAGGAATCGAGATATATCGATTTGACCTTTCGTGGTCTTTTTTTTGACATAACTCGAGAACCACTAGTCCGATTTTGCTCAAACATATTTTAAAAAATTAAAAATTACAATTCCTTTAATCTGTTCATATAACGTTTTTCTATATACTCAACAGTTTTGCCGGTAAAAATAAATGTATGAAGAAAAAAATATTTTTTGCCTAAAATATTAAACAAAAGTAATAAACAAAAGATTATTGATTTTTATGGTAGCGGTAACAAACATTTATTTTTACCGGCAAAACTGTTGAGTATATAGAAAAACGTTATATGAACAGATTAAAGGAATTGTAATTTTTAATTTTTTTAAAATTGTTTGAGCAAAATCGGACTAGTGGTTCTCGAGTTATGTCAAAAAAAGATATATCTCGATTCCTAGTGGTGACCCAGCGAAACGCCGGGACACGTATAACTTGTTTTTGACCGATATAACATTTCCCGTTGGTTTCATCCCATCCCGATTTTGACTGTCGCATAGTGTAACCAAATGATCGTTGGACTATAAATAATCATCTAGTATAACAGACTAGAAGTTTTTCTGCAGCATGTAACATTCTCGAGATGAAAAAGGATGTCTTTAATAAGATTTAAAAAAATGTTGTAAACTCCGTTTCTAATTTTTACACCAAACTATTTAACGAGTAAGAAAAAGAATGTCATATTTGGATTCACCTTGTAGGTATCATACGATTTTGTTTTGGAAAGAAAATTCTGACAAAGCGTTTCTGAAAGAAAACGAAAAAGTAACCAAATGTAAACTCCGTTACTGTAAACTCCGTAACCAAAATTGTTTGCATCAGATTGCATTGAAAAAAATGTAGGTAAATGTTTAAAATATATTAAAATAACCATAAACAGAGGTGATTCAACTAATATTTGTGCGTCAAAAGACACTAATAATTTTGCATCAAATAAAAAAATGTTATCAGTTTTTTACCCTAAACTGCTGGACTGAAAAACGATTGATTTCGCATTTCATTGGTTTGGAATCGATATTTCCAGCCATTACTGACATTAGTTTGACAAATTAAATTTGTTTCACACAATTTAAGAATTTTTTTATCGCGAAATGTTATATTTTTAATATACTAGCTGACCCGACAGATGTTGTCCTGTCCAACTTAGAAAAAATGTTTGTGTTCGATTTGTGAATTTGTCAGAAGCTGTTTGAATGTGTAAAAACAGAAACAAAAAACGTATTTTTGAATGATAATTTTTATTCATATAAGTTTGGGGTATATTTAATTTACATTTGAAAATATGTACAATGAATCTTATGGTGTTCTATTTACATTTTGATTGAAAGATGGATGTTCAGGTAACCAATTAAAATAAAGAAATACTTTTTTCGATTGCTTTGCTGTGATGTCATAATTTTGTTCGACTGCCCTTGGGATTTGTTAATTGTCATTGCGAATGCAAGCCGTACCGGAAACTGCAAGCGTTTAAAATCGAATGACATGTCGGTCGGGACCATTGGGATCCGTGGTATCAAAACGTCTTCTCCTTTATACTTTCCTTTAAGTATTGTTGCTTCGATGACGTTATTCATCTGGTTTTTTACCGCAAGTCGGGTGCCATAACAAAGAAGTGGCCCGACAGACGTTGTTCTGTCCAACTTAGAAAAAGGGTGTTCGATTTGTGAAGGGTGTTCGATTTGTGAATTTGTTAAAAGGTAAGAGCAAAGTGAATAAATTCTCTCGCATTGTAATGCCGCCAATAAGAAGGAGCAATTTAGGTCGCAGAACTCGCAATGCTTCAAACCAATTGTATTTTCGATCTAATCAAACTGCGGAGCAACTCGAAGAGCGTACCGTACCGGAAACTGCAAGCTTTTAAAATCCCGAATCGAAGCAACAATACTTAAAGTAAAGTACAAAGGAGAAGACGTTTTGATACCACGGATCCCAATGGTTCCGACCGACATGCCATTCGATTTTAAACGCTTGCATTTTCCGGTACGGTACGCTCTTCTAGTTGCTCCACAGTTTGATTAGATCGAAAATACACTTGGTTTGAAGCATTGCAAGTTCTGCGACCTAAATTTCTCCTTCTTATTGGCGGCATTACAATGCGAGAGAATTTATTCACTTTGCTGAAACTAAAAACTAAAAAAATTTATATCCGAAAGACAAAACACAATTAAGCTGAAATGTCACCGTTTCAAAATAAAAGTCGTATATTAAATTTTCGAGAGAAAAAATTCTACACAATTTTTACACGAAGTTCATTGTGGTGAAAAATATTTTTTTTATAAAATTTGTATGGAATTTGACAAGTAAATACGAGTAGTTTTCAAAAACTAATAGTTTTGGGTTAAGTTTAAATCTAGTAGGTTTAACTACTAGGGCTCGTAAACTCTTTTGAACATTAAGTTTGCATAAGTTGAGTTTACATGATTCAGAAGGTACATAAGAGGTTATATGAAAATCCCTGGTACTTTTTGAGCCTGCACAAAATTTATTTTTCCTGAGTCCTTTGCATGTAACAATTTCAGTATTTAGAAAATAGAAAATTTTTTGATTAATTATTGAGCTTAGTTGCTTTTCGTTTACAAATATTTGGAGAACATTTCTTCAATAATTCAAATATTTTGTAAAAATTTTAAAATTCTTTAACAGACCTAATTTGATCGAATTTAATTTGAAATAATACGCATATAATTTATACCAAAATTCTTCTTATTTTGGGCCTAAAACTAAATCTTTTAAAATTTACAAATTTTTTAATCTGTCCCCAAAACGAAGTCGAAATCCCTAATTTGGGCCCAAATCGACTTACCTAACAACTCTGTAAAACCTCATTTGACATAAAAAAATCTTCCCTTGACAAAATTTCCCAAAATAAAATCCTCCTTTGACAAAATTTCCCACATGCTAGCGACATCCACATTTTGTTTAAAAAATTATCGATGTTGCATCTCTATATTATATGTATGTCTCTGCATTTACCATTATATAAGACAATGTTCAATATCCTGCAGATAGAATTTTCCTTTTTAATCTTATTTGTACATTCTGAAAACAAATACGTAGAATAAATTATTTTAAATTAAATTCATATATTTTGCAATTATTTACCTTTAGTTTTGGACTTGGTTTTAAATTTTATCTCCAATAAAAATAAATGCATTAATTGCAATTCGAGTATAATAGATGAGAAATTGCATTAGTACATCGCAGAGCACATGTTTTAAATTATTAACTTAATTTTGCATTTGTTTCTATTTTTGTCTCTTATTTGAAATTTATATATTTTTTAAGATTTTTTTTTTAAATTTGGCTGTTTTATTTATTTTTCGGTTTGACAATTTGTATTTCACAATTATGTAGAAATTACGAAATCGACTATGTATAACGGGGTGGCCAATGCCTAAATCAATAGTTGTTATTGATTATTATAGTTGTTTTATAAAAAATCTAAATTGACTATGGATTTTGTTGACTATGCGACCACGTACTTTTTTGGGTGCACCATTTTTTAACAAGGACTTTCAAGGACTATGGAATGTGGAAGAACAGGCGTTGCTGCTATCTGAGGCCCTCTCATCGCTATCCTCTGCATCAGATCCGTCAATAAACACATCTTCATTCCATTCTTCGATTTCATTTACACTTATGGAATTATTTGGCATAATTTCAGTCAAAATATCTAGATTTATTTGAAAAACTTCATTGCAAGACTGATTTCGTTGAGCCAATTGTGCGATTGGCAAATCATCATCGCTGTCGTTAGGGCTTGATTCCCAATTTAATAATTTGGACCAAGAATTTTTAAACACTGTGGTATCTCATCTCAAGCTTGTTTCAGCAATATTGATGAATCTCGGATTGAATGGCGTTTCAAAAGTTGATCAATATTATGACATGACCAATTAATTTAGCTAGCAACTTACTTTTGTAAATAAGTTTTGCCATTTTAATAGGATTTTGATCCATTGGCTGCACAGCTGAGGTTACATTTATTATTATTATTATCCTTTATTCATCTCAATTAAAAATTGGTACAATTCAACTTAAATCAAAATCCTAAGTAAATTATATAAAAATGCACAAATTATTAAAAATCACAGCGCAAATCTAAATTTATCTTATTTTCCAAATCGGGCTCGGGATTCCCAAATTATGCTCCCATAAACTTCCTGCCGATACGTGTTGTCGAAATCACCACCGCCTTCTGCATTATTTTCCACAGGTGTTTTGGCATATCCAATTCCTTCAGACCAACGTGCAAAGCTTTCGGTATCAATCCTGTGCTGAAGATTATTATTGGGATGGTTCTCACGATGTCAACGCTCCATTGGCTCTTAATAGGCTCGATGAGCGCATTATACTTGCAGATTCTCCCATTGGTGTTTTGTTTGCATATTGTTGTTATTTGGTATGGCAACGTTAATGAGCCATACCATCCGCATCCTCTTATTCATCAGCATCAAGTCTGGTCTATTGGAGGAGACATTCCGATCTGTTAGAATTGTACGGTCCCAGTAAAGGCTGGTTTACACTATAAGATTTTCGGAAAGATTTTGCAACCTTGCCTATATATTTTGCGTGTGTACTAAAGCAAAATCGTACCGAAAATCTTAGAGTGTAAACCAGCCCTAAAGATGGTATTCGGTATTCTCCAGTACTGTCTTCGATTGGTATTTATAGTATGGAACTTTTTCCGATGTTAGTAGGGGGTGCTCCAATGCAAGTTGTCGATGCAATATTTTAACCACAGAGTTGTGGCGCTCTAAGTATTCTGTTCCAGTTACACTCAAAAAAATAAGTTAGTAGAAAAATTAGTAAAACGTCTTGTATATCAAGTGTACTAGTTTTCAACAATTTTTTGCTGAAATTCCGTTTTCAGCAAAAATTTTAGTTATATTTTTTTAGCACTAAACTAATTTTTAACTAATGTTTTACTAATTTATTTTGCTACAAAAATTGTGCTGATAACCGCATGCATAGCGTGGACGACAACCAGATAGACAAGATGTAGATGTCGCAGCTTGTCTGGAAACGGAAATGACTAAAAAAGAAAAACAACTCTACACATATTCTATATTTAAATTTTCAGCAAATAAATTAACTAAAGTAAAATTTCGCTACAAGTTTTTTGAGTTTTTTTCAGTCTACTAATATTTAGCAAAAATTTTAGTGATTTTAGCAAGGATTTTTTTCATTTGCAATCGACTAAGTGTTAGCAAAACTTTTGCTGAAGATTACTATTTTTTTGGTAAAAATCAGCTCGCTGATTTTCAGCAAACCTTTTGCTGAAATTATCAATTTTTTTGCAAGCACTCTCCTGACTAAAAATTTGCTGACACAGCAACATTTTTTGCTGACTTTACTGATTTTTTTTTTTTTGAGTGTAGGCATGTACATCCAAATGTTATATGCTGTATATATTCAGTTGAGTTGCAGCCATAACGGCAGAAATCATCCATCACAGAGATATCCTTTACGATAGTTCTCAAGTAACTTCTCGTTGGAATTACTTGGCCTTGGATCGTCACCATAAAACCTTCTATCTCTGGAAATATTTGTCCAGCAACTAGCCAATAGTTCGATGATTCAGTATCGACATGTTCCTGGCTAGCTTCATTTGGGTGTCTACTATCAAGTGGCTCATTTATCCACGCTTCCAGCTTCTGGTGGTCAGTAGAAATTGATTGTAGAACTTGCTATTGACCAAGGTACATAGGTGAGGTATTGTCTGCTTTGCATACTGCATTATGGAGTGGAGATGTTATTGCCTTTTCGATGAAGAATGTTCGGAAGCATTCAATTTGTTCTTTTCCTTGCTTATTAATATCAACTAAGCCCCTTCCACCCATACACCTGGTCCTCTCAACTGATGACTTTGTTTGAAGCTTTCGCGCTTTAGTCATGAGAACTCTACACTTACGTTGTAGGGCTTCCACATCAGTGTTGCTCCAATTTACCATTCCAAATGAATAGCCCAGGACTGGCATGGCATACGTGTTGATAGCTTTAATAGTATTCTTTGCATTTAAGCTTGTCTTTAGTATCTTTCTGACCTGTTTAGTAAATTCCTTGGTTAGTTCTTGCTTCATTTGGCTTTGTTCAATACGTATAGCTTGATTCATAACCATTTAGGGCTTAGTGAATCACCCTGGAAGATTCCTCGCTTAATTGGAATTTCACTTGTCTCTATATATCCAGTAGGTGTACTTAATGACATTCTGGTTGTCCAATCGGATATGATACAGTTTAGGAACGAGACTACTGTAGGGTGATCTTTATACACTTTCAGGACCTTCAGCAACCACCCATGTGGCACAGAGTCAAACGCTTTCCTATAATATATATAGGCCATAGAGAGGTTTCGGAGTTTTCTGTAGGCCTGTTCACATTCTACCGAGTCAATAGTTAGTTGCTCCTTGCATGATGTTATCAGCTTGTACAGAGTTGGAAGACATGTAATCGGTCGAAACTTGCATGGATCTTGTCTGTTATATGCATCTTTTTCCAAGAGATAGGTAATTCCCTGGGTAAGAAAGCTTGGCATCTGATGGGGATGTTGAATGACTTCATTTATCAGATACATCAGTTTGCTGTGCACACAGGTAAACCTTTTCAGCCAAAAATTTTGAAGTTTGTCTGGTCCAGGCGATTTCCAGTTCATTAGGTTACGTAGTATTTCTTTGACTTCATTTTCTTGAAGCTGGTTGAAATCCATGTGTGGAAGATCTTGGAGGCGGTCTTCTTCATATTGGATCCATTGTGCGTTGGAGTTATATCCGACACCTGTGGAAAGTTGTTCACTCCAAAATTAAGAAATCTGCTGCAGTGATGGGTAATTAAATGTTGTGGCCTCAGTTGCTCCTCTTAATCCTCTGTAAAACAATTTCTCGGATTTAGAAAATGACGTATTATCAATCTTTCTGGCCCTACTGACACGGTATCCTTTTAGCCTGGTAGAGATCACAGATAGCCTTTGTGTGAGTGAATCCAAGCATTGTATTGGTGTCTGGCTGGTACGGATTGCTTTTTCCTCCATACTGTATCACGCTCCTCACAAAATCTCAATCCCAATGATTTAACCACAGCAACTGCTCCACAATACAATATCAGGTGTAGACACTCCAAACTTTCTGTGGTTGAGAGGTATGGTGGAATAACCTCCCTGTTCATTAAATCTATAACCTTAGCAGCTTATATAGAGGTGTTTATCTTAGGTGTGGGTGGTCTATGTGCTGCATTTGTACCTTCAAATAACGTCAGTGACCTTCTCATTTCAATTCTAATTCCTTCACTCAGATTTTCTTCAGATTCCAAGGGTTGTATATTATTCGCCTCTGTCAGTTGTATTATTATTATTATTCATTTATTTAATCAAAAACTTCCAAATATTGGACACATTGATAGGAAAAGATTCCAAACATATACATTTTAGTCAGTAAAACATTTAAAAAATTAATATAAACAAATCTTAAATACAAACAATTTCAAATATTGAAAATTAAATCCCTAATAATCATATCTCCTTTCGAAAAAATATTAAAAATACTAAAAATATTGGCAATAAGTCATTTACTGGCAGGACCAAGAAAGATTAAATTCATTGTAAAGTTTAGATAGTAGTAGGGTTTGGGGTTCGAGAATTCCCGGGAAATCCCGGGAAAAGTTTACCGGGAATTCCCGGGAAAATAATATATTTTTCCCGGGAAAACGGGTAATTTTAAAAATATTAAATTTTTTAAATTGTTTTTGTTTCGAATAGGATTTTTTAATTTAAGTCATAAAAAACATTTTAAATACCAAAACAAAAATGTCATTGTTAAAATCTTTTAAAAGGGAATACATTTATTTGACACACAACTAAAATCTTTGCCAAGTAATAAGGAGCATTTCAACTAATAAAGATTTTTCGCATAACTTATTCAAAATTTAAGTAGTAAAACCTAAAAACTTGGTAAAATGTTTAAAAGAAATATGAAAAAAAGCTTTGTTTCTTACAAATAATCGCCCTTACTATCTAAATTTTTCAAATGTATAATTTAGGTAAAGTCGACTTTAGTTAAAATATTGGGTGGCAGTATACCTTGACTTGGTTTATTTTTGGAGCATTCTGATTGGTTAATTTATTTTCAACCAATCAAAATATTTGAAAATATAAATATTTTTGTAAGGTTTTCATACACAAAATGAACAAAATTAGCAAAGTACCCGAAGAAAAAAGTGTAAGCTGAATAGGCATTAAAGGCTTTATGGTAGGGCAAACATTTCCTGAAATGGTATCCAATGGGAGTCAATCCGCACCATAACTAGATCTTCGTTTATTCGAGAAAGTTTTTATAATAAAACCTGGCATTGCAAAAAAAAAGAAACCGATGTAAAGAACCTTATATTAAATTACTACAATCATGTAAAAGATATCATGATAAAAGAAATATCGAGCAATATTTCTAACAATAGGAGATTTACTATAATCTTAGATGAATGGACAAGAGTATCACAAAAGTGATATTTGAACAAATGTATAAACGGAAATAATTCATTTTATAACCTGGGGTTGGTTTATATATCAGGAAGATGTAATGTTGATGAAATAAGAAGAATTGTAGAAATAAGACTAGAAGAGTTTTATTTGGCTTTGGAAAATAACATTGCGGCCACCATATCTAATGGGCCAAGTATGATGAAACGGTTTGTTTCAGACAGTCCTGTAGTAGGTGCTTTCTGCTGGAATCATGCAATTCATTTGGCAGTGCTGCGAGTAATTTATGTGAAATCAAATGTTCAACATTCTGATATTTTTTACTTTGAATTCTCACAGACTGCATTTGTATTGAAATAGTGTTTTTAAAAAAAAAAAATTACTTATATAGGTGGTTATCATTAACAATTTTGTTAAAAAATATTTTCCGGGATTATTAAATTAATTAAATTTTTTCATTCCCGTTTCCCGGGAAATAAAAAAGTCCGGGAAATCCCAAACCCTAGATAGTAGTCTACAGTGATTAACCGACTCAAAAGCTTTCGTTAAATCAAGAAGAACAAGTAAGCAAGGATTTCTCCTATCAACGGAGCGACGAATCATGTCAGTAACATGCAAAAGCAAGGTGTTAGTAATGTGATGTTCTCTAAAGCCCGACTGGCAAGGATAAATTATATAATGTTTTTGAAAGTGTGACTCAATTTAATTCTTAATTACATGTTCCATAACCTTTGATAAAGCTGGTAATATAGAAATCGGCCGATAGTCACAAGCATGGTTGACCCTTGTATGCTTTTTAAGGATTGGAACAACTCTAAAAATCTCCCACAATTGGGGAAAACTATTAGTCGTAAGTAGGCAAGGAATTTCATGCGCTTAAAAATGGAAAATATGCGGCTAAAAAAGAAAAATATGCATTAAAAAGCCATCAAATATGCATTTTAAGTCAAAATATGCAAAGATATGCATTTTTGGCAAAATATGCAACTACAAATCGATGCCATTTTGTTCTAAATTTGACGATTTGGATAAATATTTAGTCCATATTAGTTTTGGACTATCGAGAAAAAACATGCATTTGCATGGAATTCCTTACCCTAGTCATAAGTATAGTGTTCATAAGGTGTAATATGTGACAACTTACATAAGGATAAATTAATTTGAGGAAACGTATAGGTATTCCGTCAGTCCCAATATAATTAGATTTCACTTTGTTAAGTTCGCATTCGTCTATAGTAGTAGCAATAATTTTATTTTTATTTTCAGCAATATAAATAACACAGTACAACACTAAAAATGCATCGGGCATGCGACATATCAATTCTGATAGATTTTAGGATGAGTATCACGAATGTGAACACCAAATTTTAAAATTAGCTCTAGTTTTTGACTTTTAGCAAAAAGTCAGTTTTTTCGTTAAAATTTCTTATTTATTCATATACTTGACTAAACTACGCACACACAAAAATATAAGAGGGTATATTTACTTGGCTGGCATAGGCAGCCTTTATTTTTATGAAATTAAGGAAAATAGTTTTACTACCTATGCCACAATGTACTTTTATACCTTGTGATTTTACCTATTTAAAATATAATTTTAACTTCTGAAAAAATAGACAACTCTCGAAATTCGAAATGTCTTCATTTAAATAATTTTCTATAATTTTATTTGTTGTTAGAGATAAAATATTGAGCAATTTTTTTATAACAAAGAATAACGTATTTAAATAAAGCTGTAGGTTCGAGCGTACCACCTTACAGGCAAAAAAAAAGTGCGCCGTACACCCTCCAAAATGAAGTATTTTTGCAAGGAGGTTTCAAAAAAAAATTTTTTTATTTTTTTTTGCCGAACGTAGGGGTCGCCATTTACATTTTTGGTTATATCTTTGGCATTTACAGTCGGATCTCGAGGAGACCAGTGTTTTGCTCTAAGGGCATTTTGAGCTCAAGTATCCCGTTCTAGTAGTTACCCACCAGATTTCAGTTGCTACCACCCTAATGTACTACCCTAATGTCAGAAAATTAAAGCTCGCAAAAAATCAGTAAACTTTTGCTAAGGAAGTTTTTCGCTAAACCCAGTAGAAATTTTTTTCATATATTGATTGCCGAACGTAGGGGTCGCCTTTTTAAATTTTTTTTAATTGGATTTTTACTATATAGCAAAACACTGGTCTCCTCGAGGCAAAAAAATCGATATATCACACTTTAAAATCCGATTCTAAATGCCAAAGCTATAACAAAAAATTGAAAAAGGCGTAGGTATAATAATTTACAGTTTGGCGTAACAAACTAAAATAAAAACGTTGGTAGAGAACAAATAAATATTTGAAAATATTGCAATTTTCTTCTATTTTTTATTTTTATTTTTTTGTGAAGATATCTCCTAATGTATTTTTCTAATTTGTTTTGGTCTGTAAACACCAAAAGTACGAAAATACATTACCGGAAGTGATAAAAAAAATTTGACTCGATTTTTCACACTATTAATTTTGGCGACCCGAGTAAAAAATTGTATATAAAATTATATGTGAATGGATATATTTGCAATATGTAACTGGATATAATTTCATCCGAAAAATGGTTATTTTAAATTGTATCATATTGGATATAATTGTATTTACAAGGATACAAAGTTATATCAAATGATAAACTTATATCCGAATTTTGTCCCGATCAAATTGGATATAAGTTAATCCAATACGATATGATTAAATTTAAATGATAAAAAAAAACTTTGAATTGGAGGGCAGCAGGATTTCGGGTCCTACACACTCAGGGGTGTAATGAAAATCGAAAACGAACAGTTTTTCAATCTAGAATAATTTGTTTCGCGAAAATCAAATTGGCTTCAAATTATTATTTATCGTTTTTTTTTTTGACGCCGGACATCTAAATTAGGAAATAAAATATAAATTGGTATTGTACAGATCCTAAAATATTTACCATTGAAAATCAGATCGTTTTCGTTTTCGATATTCATCACATGCCTGATTGTCAGCCGAGGGCTACTGTTGATAATGAGTAACTATTAAAGACGTTAATGTATAAATCTGTTATTCTTTAAAGACTAGATAATTTTTTATCAAATATGGGAATTTTCTTTGGACTTTGAGTGGAGAAATACCACTCAAAACTTATCGGACCAGAACAAAATATATATATAGTTGGGGAGGTACTTGAAATATCTTTCCAATGATATGCAACATGCCTAGACTTATTAACCCATTACGAGCCGGGCCATTATTTTAAATGTTAATTTTTTTAAATTGGATTTTTTAAATTAAAAAAAAAACTTTTAGAAATAAAAAAGCTCAGAAAATATTAATTTAATGAAAAAATTGAGTAAAGCATATAAAAAATTGTTTTTGTTCAAATATTACATTAATCTCGAATATATTAGTTAATCTCGAACATGGGTCTGATATTAACTAATATATCGTCGGCTTGCCTGCAAGAAGTGCTATATTTTTGGTTTTAACAGGTTTTCAGGAGAGCGAAAAAACTGATTTATATTATCCTTTTAAGATATATTATTGACATCATATGCCCTAATGATTCACGACCTTATTTATTACAATCATAATTAAGGCATATGATGTCAATGAAATATATTAAAAGGATAATATAAACCAGTTTTTTCGCCCTCCTGAAAACCTGTTAAAGAACACATAACACTACTTGCAGGCAAGCCGACGATATTGTTATATAAAAAATAAAATTAAAAATATTTTTCGTATCTATTTATATATAAAATTTTGAACGGTTTTATCAATAATATATTCCTATATATACAATTTGCAATAAGGCAAATACTGATATATGATTTAATATGATTACATATGAGAAAATTTCTAAAAAAATTTATAATATATCACCATATAAAAACATATAAGGTCGCACACAATATTTTATATTATCATATATTTTAATATTAAAAAATATATGTTATATATACTCTTTTTTACTCGGGGAGTTTCAAACCAGTAACAATGTCCTCATAATATATGAAAAAACGAATTTCTGACACATTTGTCCGTAAGTTTGAAGCAATATCTAATATTTGAAGATATATATATTGGGTTTCCTTTTTAATTTAGTGATGTTAAAACTTGAAAGCCTTGTGATGAAAATTCGGCAATAATTTATTTATGGCAATCTCAAAAAGGCAAAATAAATGATATACAACATGATGTATATGCCTCGGGATCTCATTAGAAAAAAATCAACCCTTCTAAAGTTTGTAAGGAAATGTACAACAAACTCAGTTTTTATACCCCAACAGATTTTATAGAAAAAAGTCCGAAGATACGGAGGGTTTGAAACATTTTGGTTCTTAGAAGTTTTTATAAATTTTTAAATAGCAAAAGCTTCGCAGGATCTACGGTTACTTTGCAGAAAAAATCTAAGGTCAAATCTAAGGTGTCTTTCATAGAAAAATCGACTATGAGGTTATTTCTATAGAAAAAAGCTACTTTCTATAGGAAAATAAAATCAGAATGTGAGTGTTTTTGTAGGAGAAAGTCCTCAGAATCCGAAGGTTTTCTATAGGAAAAGGGTTTCAGAATCTGAGTGGTTTTCTATAGCAAATATTCCTCAGAATCTGTGGGTTTTTCTAGAAAAAAGTCTTCTGATTTTGAGGGAAAAAGTCCTCAGAATCTGAGGGGTTTTCTAAAGGAAAAAATCTTCAGAATCTGTGGGTATTTCTATAGAATAGTCTTCAGAATCGGAGGGTATTTTTATAGAAAAATTCCTCAAAATTTTACGGTTTTTCTATACGCAAAAGTCCTTAGAATCTAAAGGTTTTCTATAGAAAAATACCTCAGAATCTGATGGGTTTTTAAAGGGTAAAGTCTCCAGAATCTTAGAGTTTTTCTATAGGAAAAGGTCTGCAGGTTATGACTGTTTTTTAAAAGAAAGAGTTTGTTAGGTTAAAGGGGTTTTTTTATTGGAAAAAGTCATCAGATTCTTAATAAAACTCCTTTCTCCTCTTTCCTATAGAAAAAGCATCAGGCTCTGAGTATTTTTCCTATAAAAAACACCCACGTTCTGGCTTTCTTACAGAAAACTCTACAGAGTCTAAATACTTTTATATAGGAAATCTTTGTTTTACAGAAAAATCTATCTTCATATTCATAGAACTATCTTCTACAGAAACACCTTTGAAGACATCTTAGTATAGAAGAAATGAAATTTCTTGTTTTTCATTCGGAATAACTTACAGAAAATCTCAGATTCTGAGAACTACTTCCTATAGAAAATTAATCAAATTTGAGAATTTTCTATTTAAAAAATCACAAATTACCTTCACTTCTTATGGAAAAGCTTCAAATTTAAAGCATTTTTTCTGTAGAAAAATTAATATTTTTTGATAGAAAATAGGCGATATCAACCTATAGTTTTAGGCAATATTACCTTTAGTTTTTTTTGTGTGCGGATAATTTTTAATATGGTTTCAAAGTATAGACTTTGGGCTTTTAGAACCATACTAACTTATTTTTGTTAGATAAAGGGTCTAGGATGTATTTGCAATTCAAATGAAAACTTCACTTACTTTCCTATTTTGCAAATCAAGTAAAATCGCTTAATCGGATTTGCACATGACATTTGTTAAAGTCTTTCATTTAAAATTTTGGGTGGCAGTATGCTTTGACTTGGTTTATTTTTGGAGCATTCTGATTGGTTAATTTATTTTCAACCAATCAAAATAGCTGTGTTTGTGCGGCAAGCTATCAACGTTGGCTTATGTCATTCCCATACAAATTTGACATTAGTAACTTTGAGAGTTAACACTTAACGTTGGCTAATGTCAAATTTATATGGGAAAGACATAAACCAACATTGATAGCTTGCCGCACAAACACAGCTAATGTTCGAAAATATAAATATTTTTGTAGGGTTTTCATATACAAAATGAACAAAACCGTATATTTAACAATAAAACGGACTAAATTTAAAATGCTCTTTCATAGTACTTTTTTGAACATGCATATTTTAAAATCGTTATTTTTTAAGAATTTGCATTTAAATTATCTAAAACTTTGTTGAAATTGATTAGAAAATGTGTGTATAACATATTTCACTGGTTTTATCTGGGTTTTTTAATTTCAGATTCGTCGCAGACACCTTAATTTTTAGGTATTAAAAAAACAATATTTTTCAGCTTTAGCCAATTTTTACTTAAAATTAAAATACAAAGTGCGACATTTTTTCGACAAATTAAGCAACATGAGATGTTTAGTAGAAAAAATTTTAAATTGAGAAATAAAAATTTACACTTAATATCACTTTTATTTATTTTTTAAGATATTGTTCTAGATGTCCGTCTGTGAGGGATGAAATATTGTTTGGCTTATACACTAAATACAATATTTTTTAATATTCCCGTAAATAAATTTATGCTTTATATTATTAAACTTACCTTATTTTAATTATTTAATAAAATATATAAAATTTTCCGTTTTACGCGTCTTCACTCTTTATCAGCTGAGCTTTTATTTAAAAACTCAAAAACTGCTCAAAAATAAATAAAAACAAGCGCGGAATATTTTCAAATAATAAAATTTGATATATCCGATTGTTTTTTGCTTTGTTGTTTGTTATTATTTAAATTGAAATAAAAAAAGAAAATTGTCAATTTTTTTAACAAAGTGCCATCTAGTGACAGCAATATTTTTATAAATTATTTTTTTTTTTTTTGGTAATGCCATACCCCTGAAAATACCTATTTTAAAATGTACAAAGCTATTAGGAAAAAATAACAAAAAATCTGACAATTTTTGTATAAAACTTTTGTGCTAATACAGTAACGAATCTCAATTTGTAATGTGATTGTGTCTTTGTTATAAATTCATTCATTTTTATGATTTAAATTATAATTTGAAGCCTTTAAAGTTGGAGCGGAAATTTTTCTCGTGAAAAACAACTTACGGTGCTTTAGCGCGTAAAGTCCAGGTCACAGAACATACATAGAATGTTAAGTTCGCTATATGTGTTATTTTTCTCAATATGGAAGTAAAATTCTTCTTCTTGATACATTGTTGTTGTTGGACATTAGTTAGAATGAAATACCGCGAAAATGTTATCGAGTTGTTGCTGTTTTCTCATGTATTTTGTAAACGTCAAAGCAAAACCGTTTGCTGTCACTAATACATGTGCATGATCAATGCAACCATGTTATCCTACTATCCAGTATACCAGTGGTGCCCACAAAGAGAAATGAGAATGTATTAGTTATGTTACAAAAAAAAGTGAATGCATTGGTACCCATTGCACTGAACAAAATCACTTGGTTTTGTTTGTTGGATTGCTTTACTATTTATGTTCTTGTGTTAAATTTTAGCAATGAGCGAATGAATAAAGAAATAAACATAAAAGCAATTAATAGGTAATAAAAAAAATATTCTTTAAGAAAATATGTGCACGTGTTCTTTGCGAATAATTTATTGTGTAAAAATAATAGATAAATAATGTTATAAATATTAATAAATTAAAAAAACAAAAAGAAAATCAAAATAATTTATATTAATTCTTATTAAATACAACAAAGTTAAAAATCTTTGTGTTGTAATTGTTTTTAATATAAACAATTATAATGCAGAGATTTTTAAACTTTATAAAGTTATATACCATACATATATTTTAATTTCATTGATTGTTGCAAAATATTATCTGTGTACTTATTTTGTCAAACAAAGCGACATAGACCTACTCTGTTGACAGCAGACATGCAACTAATGATTTTTTTTATATTTTTATGCTCTCTGTTTTTTGTTTCGTTGACGTTCAGGTTGTGTACGTGTAAAAAGCCGATTAATCCGTTCTAACAAGTGTTTGGGCGACACTGCAGTATACTGTGGTCCGGGGTTTCTCAAAAAACTTCACGAATTCACAATATCTCTCTCTTCTAAAGCGGGGAATACACTAAGGAACATTCGTGAAAAAATGGCCATTTTTTACGAATGTTGATTTGTGTATGTTAATGTTCGTGTTGACATTCGTGTTTACAAAATTTTTTGGCAACAAGTGCAGTTTAGGAGCATAGCCCCGATTTTTTTTATTTTTTTTTCCAGTGTAGTGCATTTTGAGCTGATTTCAAAAATATAAATTTTCTTTGTCGGAAACGCCTACTTTCGAGTGGGCGGGACTTTAAAGTTGAAAATTGAAATTGGAATAAGTCCGGAGATACTTATCCGATCAGGACAAAATGCACACCAACTGAAAGGTCTGTAAAATGCCTTCCATATATGACCACAAATATTAACCCATTGTGGAGTCAATTAACATTTTTGATTTATTTCATTGACTTTTTGCATAAAAAGCCAATTTCTTCAATATATGACCCATGTACCGGTAATTATACTTTATATTAGCTAAAACTCAAGACTTTAGGCTTTCATTTGAGATATGATATGACTCATTATCTTTTTAAATGAATAAGTTATTTAAAGTTAAAAATGGACATTTCCCTTTTTTAGTTTTTTTTTGTTACAACGAGTTTTTTGTTTATTTTAACGTATGTTAACGAATGCCATTAGGTATTTAAAATTTCTATATTCATAAACATTCACGAATGCAATTCATTAAAAACTGATTTAAGATTTTTTTTAACTGTTGTTTTAGTTATAATTTTTTATTACCATAATATGCGAATAATTATGGCTTCGCTGAGTAAGTTTTTTTGTGTTACCGCCCTCCGGCCGGACTTAGAGGTTTTCTCCTATGTGATAGGTAGCTTAGTGGCTTTGCTGAGCAAAGTTTTTTTTGTGTTACCGGCCTCTGGCCGGGCTTAGGGGTTTTCTCCTATGTGATAGGCAGTTTAGTGGCTTCGCTGAGTAAAGTTTTTCTGTGTTGCCGGCCTTTGGCCGGGCTTAGGGGTTGTAACGGCTCATAATATTCTTCGGCCCTATCACTCTGGAAGCCGTGCTACCTTAATGATCCGGCCGTGCTCAGGGCTTTGGGGTGGAGATCTTGCCTCCATCGAGATAGGCTGGGAGCTCGTTATAATAATTAAATTACAAGGTAGCTACAACCCGAAACGAATACGTATAATTAGTATAAATAAAATAGAAGAGAAAGAAAAGAAGAAGATGAAGATGAAGCTAAGTCCTAGTTGGAAGAAGAGTTATATGGTATTTACTCCCCCTTAATCTTTACCCACCCATTCCTATGCTATCTTATTATATTTTCCAGATAGCCCACGAATTTCCTAACCACCGATATCTAAATGTTTCGCGAAAAAAATTAACTATTTAAAATTCCATAATTATATAAATATTTATTCAAACAAAATTCTTAGAAAAAAAATATAAATCGTGATACAATTCATATTTTTAGTTAGTTGATTAAACACAAAACGTTACAATATAAAAAATTGGAATAGAATAAAACCTAAATAATATCTTAGAATTACCGTATAAATTTTCGAGTGTAAATTCTTTGTAAGTATATAAGAATATTAGTGAAAATTAATTAAATTTTTTTTTCCATATTTACGTGATGGTTAAACATTATATAATAATCTCCGTTAGAATTTATTAATAAAATTAAAATTAATTATCCCGACCGGATGAAAATTCAAGTAATTAAACTTTTGATCAACAAAACATTAACAAAAATAAATTATTGAAACAATTATATTAAATTCATTTGTGTTAGAAACATTCTGATTGTACAAAAATCTTCGAGTGTAAACGTCTAGTGTAATATTCTCAAAAAAAAAAAATAAAAAAAAAACTTAGTTCAACTTGTTGAAATCTTGAAACTAATGAAGGCAATTACATATATGACGTTTCTGAATTCAACCAGTTTAACGCGATTTTTCTTTTATTTCAATTGTTACGTATTAATTCTTTTTATATTATATTTAAACATACTTAAAACGTAATTTACAAACTCACCATTATTTTGATCCCACGCTGACTGCAGGCCTGAAGTCGAAGGATGCTGGAGTTTTATTTATTAGTGACCTAATATTGTAATAATTGAAATATTTGTTAAGTTTTAAGGAAAATTAACGAACGATGTTAGATCCGTATGATAATAGATATATCTGAGTATGTATGATTATGGAGAGAATCCTTAAGTGTGCGTAAGAATATGTGTGTAAGTATGAGCGAGTATTGAATTTTAATTTAACTCAAGCAAATATAGAATTTGCCGTAAATTGTAACCAATTCGGCCTAATAACACGTAGTTCATGGCTCTCACAATTCAATTCCCACTTAATAATGTCGAAATCCTTTGATGATGTAAAATATCTGAGGACTTTGATGACCAAGATACGCACACAAATAATTTTAAAGAACTGGTGTCACTTTTGGCAAATATAAAACAAAATTCAAATGATCTTGGTGGTTTATTTGACATCCAACTTGAATTCAATCTGGCTACTAACTCTTAAATTCCAATCTTCAAAAGCTAATCTTCAGCCGACTTGTGCTTGAGAAGGGGTCCCAGCACATTGACTATCGCCACAAATGGACAATAAAACTCCTCCAAAATCATAAACTCGGATTTGGAAATCAAATATATATCTCGGGATATAGAGTACGAATAAGCGCCCTTTTCAATTTAACCAACGAAGGACACACAATGTAAAAGAATTTAGATTTTTATATTTCGTTTTCCTTAATTTTTAAAAATTATATTTTGCCTTCCAAAATATTTGTGACCGTCTTCTTTCAAAATGAAAATTTCAATCTCATTCAAAAATGAAAAATTTTCAATGATCAAATTTTTGAAAGTTTTTCCACAATTTCCAAAACCAAGTTGATTAAAAAAAAATGTATTTTCCCCTCCCAAAACTTTACATTATTTTACAGTGAAACAAATTTGTACAGACGTACCTCACAGGGTTTTCTCCTATGTGATAGGCAGTTTAGTGGCTTCGCTGAATCAAGTTTTTCTGTGTTGCCGGCCTTCGGCCGAACTTAGGGGTTTTCTCCTATGTGATAGACAGTTTAGTGGCTTCGCTGAGAAAAGTTTTTCTGTATACTAATACCCAATGGGTTAATATTAGACCTCTATAAAAAAATATATTTCAGAGACTTTTACTTTGGTGTAAATTTTTTCCTAATAATACACATAAATAATCAAAATCTTAAATAAATTTTTAATGGGTTAATTAATTTCATACATGTTTTTTATGAATATAGAAATTTTAAATACCTGCCTAATGGCATTCATTACATACGCTAATATGAACAACAAACTCGTTGTAGAAAAAAAACTACAAAAAGGGAAATGTCTAACTTTAACTTTAACGAACTTTTTCATTTAGAAAGATAATGAGTCATATCATATCTCAAATGAAAGCCTAAAGTCTTGAGTTTTAGCTAACAAAAAGTATACTTACCGGTACATGGGTCATATTTTGAAGAAATTGGCTTTTTATGCAAAAAGCCAATAAAAAAAATCATAATAATTTACTCCATAATGGGTTAATATTTGGATTCATATTGGACCCCATCTGAAAGGCATTTTACAGACCTTTCAGTTGATGTGCATTTTGTGCTGTTCGGATAAGTATCTCCGGACTTATTTCAATTTTCAACTTTAAAGCCCCGCCCACTCGAAAGTAGGCGTTTCCGACAAAAAAAAAATTATATTTTTGAACTCACAATAAAAATGTGTACCAATCATAAAAATTTTGAAGTGATCGGAGTTATGCTCTTAAACTGCACTTGAGACATTTTTTGTTCCCTACTCAATGTTTCTTACTTAGCGCCTTGACGACCCAACAAACAATTCGTTCCGGTTACGCACCGTTTTCGGTCCGCCATAAACGGAATCCGACTCCGTTTACGTACCGTTTTCTGGATCCGTATACGGACCAGAAAACGGAAGTTAAGGAACATCGAAACTGATTCGAATCCGTTGAAAGTCCGTCAATGACGGACCGTTTACGGACCGTAATGTCGTGTTAAAAACTGACAAGTCCGTTTGAAGTCCGTCAATGACGGACCGTTTACGTACCGTTATGTCATGTAAAAAACGGACTAGTCCGTTGAAAGTCCGTCAATGCCGGACCGTTTCCGGACCATTATGTCGTGTGAATAACGGAGTGACTCCATTTTTAGAATGCCGTTTTCGGTCCGTATTCGTACCGTTTTTTGAAACAAAAACGGATTTGCATGTACACCTATATTGACCCTATTTTTATTAATTATAAGTACAATTGGTGCAGCTTACGTCTCTATCCAGCATCAATTTACAACATCAGCACACAATAAAATTCAATACCTGCATTCAAAAGAAAAAATAAATAATATAAATTTTAACTAACTGTAATCACGATGGTTTTTTGCATACGATGTAAATTCGCATACTTTGCTATCAAAACAACTAAATATGTCAGTAAATATTTTTTAATTGCATTACAAAAAACCATCTTTAAAACACATAACAATTTTAATAAATCTTACCATCTGATGTATGTGACTTGAAGTTCTTCGCTTGATGGCGTGTTAGGACGGATTCACGCTATTGCCACTTATTTTTCGTCCCAATATTATTTTTTAGCAGCTGAAGGGCTTTGCTGTATTTTTTTTAAAATAATTTGTGTACTTAAAAAAAAACAAACTAATACCGATGAAGTCCGTATTTAACAATACGGAAACGGATACACACAAACGGAGTTAAAACGTGTTATGTTCGAAATCCGATTATACGGTCCGTTTGTGTTCCGTACACGCACATGCTATTACGGATACGTGCATACGGACCATTAACGTGCCGTAAAAGCCGGATTTATGACTCCGTACGTTGCGGACAGTCCGTAAAAATGTTTCTTAGGGAGACATCGATTTGTTCAACCAACGAACAATTTCTTGTTCGCCCATGAATTTGTCTCGTGTGGACCACTCTTGTTCATGTTTTGTTCTTGTTCAGACAACGTTGTCAGCACATTTGTTTTCACAACTATGTGCAACAACAACCACGATGCCATATCTAATTTTTACTTAGTGGCATTACTAAAAAATAAAGAAAATAAAAGAAAATGAATAAAATGTTAAGAAAACGTAAATAATTTGTATTATTATTGAATTTAATGCAATTTACTTTTTATTATTGGGAAAAAATTAGTGAAAAACACATTGAAAACATTAAAATAAATAGTTTCGTTTGTGACCTACTCCAACAAAAAACAAAAAATAATGAATTGTCTGCCATTACGTATTCTCCACCATAGTCGGGAAGTATTCAGTACCTCAGTAATTAAGCACTAGTAAAGTACAAGTTTTGGTGCTTGTACTTAAAAAAATAAGTACAAGTACTTTGAATGTACTTGTACTTAAGTACAAGTACTTTAAATGTACTTGTACTTAAGTACAATTACTTGGTTAATTACTTGGTACTTTCTAAGTACCAAGGTACTTAACAAGTACTGTGGAACTTGCTAAGTACTACGGGTACTTGCTAAGTTCTATGGTACTTGCTAAGTACTATAGGTACTTGCTAAGTTCTATGGTACTTGCTAAGTACCTTTGGTACTTGTTAAGTACTAAGGTACTTGTTAAGTACCGTTGGTACTTGCTAAGTACTATGGTACTTGCTAAGTACCTTTGGTACTTGTTAAGTACTATGGTACTTGCTAAGTACCTTTGGTACTTGTTAAGTACTATGGTACTTGTTAAGTACCTTTGGTACTTGCTAAGTTCTATAGTAGTTTTCAATACTACTGCACTCGTCAAGTTTCACAATAATTATGTGAATATTTGTGCATTTTAGGTGCTTATTCCTACTTTTGACTCGTTGTGGCCGTCATAAGACTATTTTTAAGATTGAGAGTCACAACTTTTCATACAAAGCAACAATAAAATTCAAAAAATTCAGATTTTATTTGTCAATTTTGTGATTGTGAAGATACCAATTCTTAATTTTTTTGAAGTTTTCAAGCGAAAATTTTAAAAATATAATTTATTGTAACTTTGCAATAACAAATACATGGGGAATACAGTCACAACTAAGAGTCGCAGACCTCTCGTAGGAATAGGCACGTTAACGGTATTACATGGATGTAAAAAATCGCTGAAATTGAAAAAAAATTTCAAATATCAGAAAAAATCGGAAAACAAAAAAAATTTTAAAATTTAAAAAAAATCTTCAAAATTAGAAAAAAACACACCAAAAATCGCCAAAATTGAAAAAAAAAATGTCAACAGTGAAAAAAACACCAAAATAAAAAAAATTCTAAAATTTTAGAAAATCTTCAAAAATTAAAAAAAAAAATGCCAAAATTGGAAAAACTTTAAAAAAATGGCAAAAATTTAAATAAAAACGCAAAACTTGGAAAACTAATCGCCAAATTTAAAAAATCATGCAGATTTTATAAAAAAATTTAAAAAATCGACAAAATTTTAAAAAATCTTCAAAATTTATCAACATCGTCTAAATTATAAAAAAAGGGCCATATTAAAAAAAATCGTTTAAAATTAGAAAAAATCGCCGAAATTTGAAAAATTTCCAAAAATGGAAAATTTTGTAAAAATTTTTAAAAAATCGTCGTAACTTGAAAAAATCGTCAAATTTGAAAAAATTGCCCAAATTGTCAAAATTAAAAAAAAAAAAATCGTCAAAAATTAGACAAAATCGCCAAAATAAGACAAAATTGCAAAATATCGTAAAAATTTTGAAAAAATCGTCTTGAAAAATTGTCAATATTTGAAAAAATTACCAAAATCGTCAAAATTTCAAAAAGTCGTCAAAAATTGAAAAAAATCGTCATAACTTAAAAAAATCGGCAATATTTGAAAAAATTGCCCAAATAGTAAAAATTTAAAAATTAGAAAAATTCGCCAAAATTGTAAAATATCGTAAAAATTTGGAAAAAATCGCCTTGAAAAAATTGTCAATATTTGAAAAAATTACAAAAATTGTCAAAATTTCAAAAATTGGAAATAATCGGAAAAATTGCCAAAATTTAAAAACTCGTAAAAATTTGTGAAATCCGACAAAAATTAGAAAAAATCGCCAAAATTTTTTCTCTGCTCCAAAACCGTTGTCCGTTTTCATTTAACTCATTTAGTTTAAAGATACTAGCGATATTACAAATAAAAGCCCTTTTCTCTCTACGAGGCTTAGTTTTCGAGAAAAACGCTTTATAAAATCTAGCAATGCAAGTCAAAATTTAGTTTCGGTATCGGGATATTAGCAGTGGGTTTTGAACTTTGGTGCAGTCATTTTTCCTCTAGCTCTTCTAGTATGGCTTCCTTCCAAAATTGAGTCATCTGTGAAAAAAATTAAGGCGAAAATCGCTTAAATAAAAGTTAAGTCGTCCATTCCTCGAAAACTAGAAGGGCTAGGGGAGAAATGTTTGCACCAGAGGTCAAAACCCACCCCCAGTACCCCGATACCGAAACTAAATTTTGACTTGCATTGCTAGATTTTAAGATCGCGTTTTTCTCGAAAACTAAGACTCGTAGAGAGAAAAGGGATTTTATATGGTATATCGCCCATATCTCGAAAACTGAATTAGTTAAATGAAAACGGACCACCGTTTTGGAACAAGGAGGTCATTGTGAGTGGAAAAATTAGTGCGAAAATCGCTAAAATAAAATTTTAATCATCCATATCTCCCAAACTAGAAGAGCTAGAGGAAAAAATGACGGCACCAAAGGTCAAAACCCACTACCAATACCCCGATACCGAAACTAAATTTTGACTTGCAGTGCTAGATTTTAAAATTCTCAAAAACTAAGCCTCGTAGAGAGAAAAGGGCTTTTATTTGTAATATCGCTAGTATCTTTAAAACCAAATGAGTTAAATGAAAACGGACGACGGTTTTGGAACAAGGAAAAATAAATTCGAGAAATAAATTTTGGAAATTTCGTTTTTTTAATACCTGGACAATTTTTTCAATTTTGGCGATTTTTTCTAATTTTTGTCGATTTTCACAAATTTTTACATTGTTTCAATTTTGGCGATTTTTGCAATTTTTCCAATTTTTGACAACTTTTAGAAATTTTGGTAATTTTTTAAAAATTTTTAATTTTTTTCAATTTTTCAAAATTTCCCGATTTTTTCCAATTTCCGACTTTTTGAAATTTTGACGATTTTGGTAATTTTTCACATATTGACAATTTTTTCAAGACGATTTTTTCAAAAATTTTAAGATATTTTACAATTTTGGAGATTTTTTAAAATTTTTGACAATTTTTTTAAATTTTGACTATTTGAGCAATTTTTTCAATATTGACGATTTTTTCAAGTTATGACGATTTTTTCAAAATTTTTTAATTTTGGCAATTTTTTCCAAATTTTTGCAACTTTTTGAAATTTTGGTAATTTTTTAAAATACGTATTGACAATTTTAAAAATTTTTACGATATTTCGCAATTTTGGCGATTTTGTCTAATTGACGATTTTTTCAAGTTATGATGACTTTTTCAAAATTTTTATAAAATTTTTCAATTTTGCCAATTTTTCCGATTTTTTCCAATTTTTGACGACTTTTTGAAATTTTAACGATTTTGGTAATTTTTTCAAATATTGACAATTTTTTGAAGACGATTTTTTCAAAATTTTTACGACATTTTGCAATTTTGGCGATTTTGTCTAATTTTTGACGATTTTTTTTTAAATTTTTCAAATATTGACCATTTTTTCCAGTTTGACGATTTTTTCAAAATTTTTCAATTTAGGCAATTTTTCAAATTTTGGCGATTTTTTCTAAATTTTAACGATTTTTTTAATTTGGCGAATTTTTTAATTTTTGACGATTTTTAACATTTTGTCGATTTTTAAATTTTTTTTTATAAAATCACATGATTTTTTAAATTTGGCGATTTGTTTTCCAATTTCTACGATTTTATAAATTTTTGCCATTTTTTTAATTTTTTTCCAATTTCGCCGATTTTTTTTTTAATTTTTGTTGATTTTTTAAAATTTTAGATTTTTTTATTTTGGTGATTTTTTCACTTTTGACGTTTTTTTTTTTAATTTTAAATTTTTTTTCACTTTTGATGATTTTTTTAATTTTGGCCATTTTTTAAAATTTTTGCATTTTTTTTTGTTTTGTCGATTTTTTCTGATATTTGAAACTTTTCAATTTCAGCTATGTTTTTTTTTCAATTTTTAAAATTCAAAATCTAGGGACTATATTACTATTGCATATAGCATACATGGGCAAATGCGGCTCGCCAACCAATTTCGTGCGGTCCTTCGTTTATTTTAAAACAATCAAAAAATTTTAAGAAAAATTAAAAAAAAATTTAAGTTAAATTAAAAAAAAATTAAAATCAGAATTTAAAAAAATATATTGTACATAATATAGAAAACAGCGATAACAAAATAAACATTCAATGGAGCCTCAAAAAAATTACACCGATCAACAAATATCGACTTCTTTGCACAGACTTCATCTAAAACTTTTTAAAGCATTTTCGCCTCCTGTGAAAAATACTTTATGGCTCAATATGACATACAAGTACTTAGAAGTCTCGTATTTTTTATGAGTCTGAATTCCAAAAAATTACCTTTCATTTTAGGAATTGTTTAAGGCTGTTCTGTCGACCTCTAAAACCTACCTTTGAGAATTGAAGCACCGAAATTTTGTAAAACAGTTAGACACAATAAAATTTTATTCATACACTCATAGAAATAAACCTGTGAAAATAGCGAAGCAATTAGTAGCTTTTTTTTCTATGTTTACATATTTATTATTTAAAGGTTACTTTGCAGAAAAATTTTCGCAGATCTTTGCTAAATATTGGTAAGATTAGAAGAGCTAAAATAAACTGTTAAGTATAATAATAGTCATCCTGCTAAAATCAACAGAAATATATAATGAAAAGTAGTAGACTGCTGATCTCACAAAAATATATTTTTATTCTCTTAAAACAATTTAAAATATTTTTGGGTTTTTTATTCTACTATTAGTATTACAACAAAATTTGTTGCTGATTCTAGCAGAGTAAATTTTTATTTCAATTAACTAAAATTTAGCTCAAATACAACTAAAATTCTGTATATTTAAAAGCTTTACTTTTGGTATTCCTATCTTACTAATATTTAGCAAAGAAAATGTGGTTATTTCAGAACGTTTTTATGCAAGGCAATTTTTAGCTAATTTTTAGCAGATCTAACAAAACTCTTTACAGGCTTTTTTCTATTTGTGTACTTAACCGTTCGGATTATACCCCTTTTAAAGGCTTGTACCGCTTTGAATTTGTATCCCGCTTTTAAAGGAAACAATTTGCCTTATCCCAATTTTTAATATGATATTCAACTTTTAAACAAAGTTTTCATAATTTTAATAATTAAAATTTGCCTCAAAAGTTTGTGCCTTCATTCATTTTACTAATATTTTCGTCCAAAAAATACGCAGTTTTTGACAAATAGGCTTAAAACTTAAAAAATATTTGTGCTTTGTTTCAATACCCGAGTAAAAAAGTTTTGATATAATCATATATTATTTTATGTAATTACATATAGTAACTTATGGTTAGATATGGCCACATATGCTTTTAAATTGAAGCATATAGACTTTTATATAGTCATATATTAAATATTTTTGCCTCAAAGGTTTTAATATTGAGACATATGTGATTTTATATTATTACATACTGGCCTGCATATAAGTGTATGTGCTATATATAAGTACACAAAGTAATATATAAAAGATATAATTACATATACGTTTATATATAATTTAGTATGACATTATACATAATAATATAAAACTATATATGGAGCCATTTAAGAAATATTATATAATAGGTGTTATATATGATTATATATTGACGCATATGAACCCATATATAACTTAGTATGGTTTCATATCTACAATATTTCATGATTTCTTTTATATATAACGATATAACATTCTTTATAAAATCATCTATAATTACACTGTGAGACAAATGGTAGGGGTCAGTGATCGGGAAGGGTTCAAACTACCGGGGAAAGTTATATCGGTAAAAAAGAAGTTATACGTGTCCCGGCGTTTCGCTGGATCACCCCTAGGAATCGAGATATATCGATTTGACCTTTGGTGGTCTTTTTTTTACATAACTCGAGAACCACTAGTCCGATTTTGCTCAAATAATTTTAAAAAAATTAAAAATTACAATTCCTTTAATCTGTTCATATAACGTTTTTCTATATTCTCAACAGTTTTGCCGGTAAAAATAAATGTATGAAGAAAAAAATATTTTTTGCCTAAAATATTAAAAAAAAGTAATAAACAAAAGGTTATTGATTTTTATGGTAGCGGTAACAAACATTTATTTTTACCGGCAAAACTGTTGAGTATATAGAAAAACGTTATATGAACAGATTAAAGGAATTGTAATTTTTAATTTTTTTAAAATTGTTTGAGCAAAATCGGACTAGTGGTTCTCGAGTTATGTCAAAAAAAGATATATCTCGAGTCCTAGGGGTGACCCAGCGAAACGCCGGGACACGTATAACTTGTTTTTGACCGATATAACATTTCCCGTTGGTTTCATCCTATCCCGATTTTGACTGTCGCATAGTGTTATATATTATCCCACATTAGCAATTTTTTCAAAGTGATTTTATATAAAAATATATGTATAAGGTCCTTTTAAAACCGTATTGTATTAAATGTGGTTCCATATTAAAAATGATTTTGAACTAGTTTTAGATTTTGTAATTACTAGGGATTGGCGCATGACACGATCGTGAGTGAAGTTATTCACAAGTGATCGTGAGTAATAATTACTATACCAAAGTAATTCGCCCGTTAGAGTGAGAATATATAATTCGTACGTGAGCGTGAGTAAGAATATATAACCCGTGTATGATTCGTGTGTGAGTTTATTTTTTGCATGAAAATGTGATTCACCACTGGTGGTCAGTAAACAAAATCTGAATTTCTGGAATACCTGGACTAGTCGCCGCATTTCTAAGTATGGACGCAAATAGGCCTTATTCATACGAACATTTTGGTGTATCACACTTATATCCTATCAGTTTTTTGTGGGGTTGCTCCATGAAAATGTGATTCACCACTGGTGGTCAGTAAACAAAATCTGAATTTCTGGAATACCTGGACTAGTCGCCGCATTTCTAAGTATGGACGCAAATAGGCCTTATTCATACGAACATTTTGGTGTATCACACTTATATCCTATCAGTTTTTTGTGGAGTTGCTCCATGAAAATGTGATTCACCACTGGTGGTCAGTAAACAAAATCTGAATTTCTGGAATACCTGGACTGAGGCTATTACCACTTTAGGTGAATCGCCTATTACAAAAAGAAAGTTGCGAAGTGAAAAATACAGGAAAGAGAAAAAAGGCAAGGTTATGAGTCACAATATCGCGACAATATTTGATGAAGGCTCTGATAACGAATGCCTAAATTACTAAAATCATATGTTTTTTAGTAATTTTTACTGTTTTGCGTAAAAATTTTCTGATTGTGAGTAAGTTTTTAATATACTCATGTCTGCGTGAGTAACACACGAAATGCTCGTGCTTGAGTAATTTGTTTTTGTTTAGGAGCGTGAGTTAAAATGGCTAACGCGCCCATAAAATTAACAATACTGAAGCTTTAATATGGAATTCTCTATACTATAACGCACACTTGACTGATCTCTTATATCTTGGTTGTATATCACAATCCTATTAAGTTAAAAATTTCAGTGTTGTTAACCTTATTTTAAAATTACTAAAAACAGAGAAAAATTTGTTCATGTTTAATGCACTGTCATGGTAAATCTGGATAAAAATAATGGAAGATTTATCGAAATTATAGGATATCCAGTAGACCTGGGGGTTAATCATTACATTTTGTAATTAATTACACATTCATTTACACAATTACATGTAATTGTAATTGAAAAAAACTCAATTACAATTACAAATTATTTGTAATTGTAATTCAAAATTTGTAATTCAAAAAAACTCAATTACAATTACAAATTATTTGTAATTGTAATTCAAAAAAGAACAATTACAAGTAATTTGTAATTTGAAAAATGTCAATTACATTTTTTGGGAAAATAAATAATGACAAAAAGCACAAGTTAGGGGTAATCCCAACATGACGTATTCTTTTTATACGCATCCATGCCTATGCAACCTATCCCAGTCAGATTTTTATACAAAATTTTAACAAAAAACACTTTTTAATTCTAAATGTAATTGAAATCACTTTCAATTACAATTACTAGTAATTTGTAATTGAAAATTTTCAATTACAATTGCTTGTAATTTCAATTACAAGTAATTGTAATTGAAATCCCTCAGGTATGATCTCCAGATATTGTATATCTTTTTTTATTTAAAAATATAATTTTGTATATTGTTAGATATGGTCATATATATTATGGTAAAAATATAGGGTTAATATTTAGGTATAATTGTATCAAACTGTGTCCACTTTTATAACATTTTATATAATTTTATACAAAAAGATATAATTTTATGTAATTGGATGAGGACAATATTCGGATACAATTGTATCATATTGTATCGAATTGTATCAAATTGTACCAAATTGTATACAATTGTATACAATTCGATACAATATGATACAATAAGACGTTCTCATTTTTCGGATATAATTATATCTAATTACATAGAAGATTATATATAATTAAATATAACTTTATATGGCTCCATATCATTTTTTTTACTTGGGTAATTTTTGACTTACTAAATAAGAACCATCATAAAAGTAACAAATTTTCTGGCTGGGTTATTAGTCCTGTGATTGAATTTTTAAAATTTAAGGGCCTGTTTATCTATTACGAAAATATTCAAAACGATAGCAATTGATAATTACTTTCGTCAAAAATATATGGGAAACAAAAACAAATTTTCGTTACTTTGCTTTCGTTTAGACCATTTTCGTAATACATAAACAGGGGCTAAGAATTAATTTAATGTAATCACAGCCTGAGAGTTTTGATATTTGTGATAAATTTTTGATACGAAAATGTTGTAGACCTATGAGTTTTAAATTTCATTTATATTCAGATTTTCTATAAAAATTATATTTTTCCACGTTTTGTATCAAAGTTCCGTTCGTCACGTAATTCATGTTACACATTTCAATAAATAAAACAAGGGATCAAAATGCATTAAGTAAATTTGAAAATATTTAAAAATTGCTGAAAACCTTAAACCAAATTTTTTGAAATAGCGAAAACTATATTTTCGAAAATTAATTCGACAAAGTTTTTGACTTAAATATATATATTTCGATCAAAAATATGAAAAAATCATAAAATATTTCCCTGTGTGAGGGTATTAAAAAAGAAAGACTCACAACTCGAAGGCTATTCAATGGACTTCTTTGACTTTAGGTCCCGGCTTAAGAATCAAAAATACACAAAAAAAAAGTTTTACCAGAAGGCTGTACAAAAACTTTATTTTTGTCTAGTAACGTATTAATTCGTGCGGCCCTCAGTAAGTTTGTGAAATCCCAAATTTGGCCCTTCAATCCATTTATGTGCCCATACCTGGGATATAGTGTAACTAAGTTACCGTTTTTGTTTTTTATAATAACTAAATTATTTTAATGGGAGCGAGCTTTTTTAGCGGCTCCATTTCAAAAAAATCAATTAAATTTTATTAAAGAGCTGCTCGATAAAAAAAGCTCTATGAAATTTTTTATACGAGCTGCTCGATTTAAAAAACTCTATTCAGTTTTGTAAACGAGCCTTTTCATTTTTATAAGCTCTTTATTTTTTTTAGTTGCGAGCTTTTTTCATTTGAGCAGCTCTTTTAATTTTGGCTTCCGAGCTTTTTAAAAAAATGTCAATATTTATGGCTCGCTCGAGCTTTCTTTCCATCCCTGGTATAAATACAAGGTTTACGCTATATAACATTAATATACGACACTAATCCCACTAATATTTTTTATGCTTGTTAACTGGTTCTTCCTGAGTCTTTTATTAAAATTTTTAATTTTTTTTTGTATTTTTTTTAAGGCATAAACAGACAAAATATAGTATCATAGTACTTAGCAAGTACCATAGTACTTAGCAAGTACCATAGTACTTAGCAAGTACCTATAGTACTTAACAAGTACCATGGTACTTAGCAAGTACCAAAGGTACTTAACAAGTACAATGGTACTTAACAAGTACCATAGTACTTAACAAATACCAAAGGTACTTAACAAGTACCATAGTACTTAACAAGTACTTAACAAGTACTTAACAAGTACCAAAGGTAATTAGCAAGTACCATAGTACTTAGCAAGTACCAAAGGTACTTAACAAGTACCATAGTACTTTATAAGTACCATATTACTTTATAAGTACCATTGTACTTTATAAGTACCATAGTACTTTATAAGTACCACAAGTACTTAGCAAGTACCATAGAACTTAGCAAGTACCAAAAGTACTTAACAAGTACCAGAGGACTTAGCAAGTACCAAGTGTACTTAGCAAGTACCTTGGACTTAGCAAGTACCTAGTACATTTTAAGGTATTGGTACTTAAGTATCAAGTATTTCCCTAGTAATTGATACTCATTACAAAGTACATTTGAAACTTGGTACTTGTACTTGGTACTTGTGCCCATCTATGGATTCTCCACCCAAAACAAATGTAAAAATTTTTTCCCGTTATTCTGCTGACGATTAGTTTTTGGGCAAACAAATCGATGTCTCGTCAAGACGCTAGGTTAATGTATTCGTCGCTTATAACAAACAGATTTTATTTTGACGATTTTTCAACCCGCTACGACGATTTTGACGATATTTTTCAAAATTTTCGACAATTTTGACTCTAATAAACCTGTCAACACTGCAGCCATACTAAATTAATAATAACAATAATAAAATGTTCGTTCAGTGTTAGCGCGTAAAGTCCGGGTTTTCTCAAAAAACGTCACGAATTCACAAAATCTCTCTCTTCTAAAAGAAACTTAAAAAAATACTGTTATTCCTCTTTTATGATATTGAGTCGTCTATATATGTATGTATATTTGTGTAATTGACTATAGTCGGTTGTTTTTTTTTAAATACTTATTTATATGAAAAAGAGAAAAAAAAACAAAATAATAAGCCAAATGTGAAACCAGTTTTTTTATATTTTAATTATCGTTAAATTTTTTTTTGTTCAAGAGGAATCATTTGTCTACATACAGTTTTGTTAAACTCTGTTCTTCAGTCTAAAAGTTTAAAGGAATTCATATTACTATTCAATTCAATAAACTTCTTTTTTATTCCAAGAATTTTCAATAAATTCTTTTTAAAACAAAAAAAAAAAAAAACCCTTAAAGATCTATGTATATTACAATATTATAAATTTGCAACGACCTTGCAACGATTTTACACAAAGGGTAAGTAGAATTACTTTTAAATGAAAATAATTTTATTTATTTTTTGTTAATATTTGTAAAATTTCCAACTTTTTAAAAAAATATTTGCCTGTGGAAATCCGAAAAAATTGTCTACGTTACTAGCATATATGATTGTACATGCGCGTGTTGCTACATTTTCGACAGTATGACCGTTATGTTGGTTCCGCCAGTTGGATATTGCTTTGTAAAAAAAATTTTGAAAGACCACGACTCACAGTATGAATTTGAATAATATTGAACTTTAACCGATATCTAGTTTAAAATCAGCTAAGCTGGATTTTGATTTGACAACCACAAATGGCCCAGGCTGTGCATTAATTACTATTGTATTCAGTGTTGCCAACTTTTGGAGTGTAAAAAGCGCAAAAACGCGTAAAAAGCGTTTTTTTCGCTTAAAAAAAGCTTAAAAAAGCACTATGCCTTTTTAATAAAAAAAAATCAAATAAATTTATAAGAAGTTTAAAAAAGTAATGTACATGTATATTTTAATTTAAAAACTTTGGCCTTGTGCGAGGTGGCTAAATAAATTCTAAACTAAATACTAATTGAGAAAAGGGTTTAAAATTTCTTTGAATAAATTTTAAAAACTTTTTCAAATTTCATAGAAACTTGGAAGCCTGAATTTTTTTTTCGATTTTATTTAGCCAGTTCGCACCCACCCTTAAAACAGAAATAAATAGTTCACATACAAAAGTTTCCATATTTTCTTTAATTGTAAATACCAATTCACAAAACTATAAAAAAGCGTTTAAAAAATTCGCAAATTGTTCTTTCCGAATCGCCTAATTCGTGATTCGCAATACTTCGCAATTAGGGAATGCAAAATCCCGCACTTTTTGATTTCCCAGGAAAGCGGGAAATTTATCTTGAATTCCCGGGATCCCGGGATCCCGCAAGGGACATAAATTAGAAAATATTTTATAGTAATTTTTATTAATAAAATGTCTTAAAGACCTCAAATTTTCATCATCGTGAAAAAGCTCAGGTGGTTTTTCTTGGAATATTCGTAGTGGGAAAAAATTAATTTTATATTAGAAATTATATAAGTCTAATTATATACATATGTAATTTTAAAAATTGAATAAACTAAAACTAATTTTTAAACTAAAGCACTTGTCCGTAAAAAAAATAAATAAAATTAATATAGAAAATAATTTTAGAAAATTGTAAAAAATTTTAAAAATTATGGGAACTTTGAAAATTTTTAAAAATCAATGGTCAAATTTGTCTTTAATTCTGTACAGAATAAGTGCGATTCAAAAATTTTTATACAAACACTATTTAGTTGAGTGGTTTTCTTAAAAAATATATTTTTTAAGTTCCTTTTAGTGCCTGTTAAAAAAAAGAACTTAAAAAGTTCGATTAAGTACACAAATTAATCAGTGTGTTGGTTTACTCGAAGATCTTACTACTTTTACTACAATTTTGTAAGTAAATCAGCAAGCCTAATGTAAGATTTTTACTATTTTCAAAACGTTGGAAACTTTTGCATAAGAAAATTTGAAATAATTAACTTTATTATTTTAAACTACATTTTTTGAAATCCCGGGATTCCCGGTCCAAATTCCCGGGAATGCTGGAACTGAAAAATGCCTAATTTACCGGGAATCCCGGGACGGGAAATCCCGGGATGCATTCCCTATTCACAATGGAAAAATATGTTCATGGTTGAAAAAAATTAACAAACAAAAGTTGGAACTACGTTAATTTTTAATTTACACAGCTTTACAAAATGAATTTTTTGCGGGGATTTAAACTTTGGTACAACATTTTTATAGATTTAGAAATATGATTCAAAATATGTTTTTAAAATGTCTCCATCACGTCACATTTTTTAGAAAATCGCGGCTAAAAATGCCCAAAATACTCTGTGCTCGGCTTATTTGTAAATTATAGAACAATTATGACGTGACTAAAAGTTTTAAAAACAGAGTTCGGAATCACGAACTTAAAGTCTATATAAATTATTTATGAGAACATAAACCGCATAACTCATGATGAGGTGTTTTTTCTGTAACTAATGGTAGCATAAATACCACCTTTTTACAGATGAAGTAAAAATAACGTCCAGTTGTATATAATTCGAATTTATAAAAGCTGTGAATTATCTTAAGAGCAGCGATATAGTCAAGCAGTAAAAATTAATTAATTTTCAAATAAAGAAATATATACGGCTGTGTTCTGCATTTCGAAGTGATTTCAAATCGCAGTGAAATTGAAATTTATGACCTTATTCCACTGTATTCTAAAATTTTATTTGATTCGATTTCAACTTTTTTCCATAAAATGAGCTATATACAATCGTAATTCACTTAAATTTTAAATGAATCTAAACGAAATTGAGAAAAAAATTTTATGAAATTTTCACTTTTACCCAAAAGTGAAATACAGAACATGCCCGATAATACTTGTGTTTTTATGATATTTAACTGATGACGATTTCTCATAAAATGGCTGACGATTTGGACGATTTATTTACATTTGGTCTGGTACCACTGCCTACAGTGACCTTAAACCTAAAAAAATTCCCATATAAAATATTCAACTTAAAAAAATTAGTGACACGAATATGAAAAATTGTTAAAAAAGGACTAAAAGCACTAACCAAAAAATAAAAAAGCACTATTTTAGTGCTTTTTTTTTTGTTTTGGACCATAAGCAAAATTTTGGCGTTTTGGGTCATCAAAAAGCACCATAAATAGTGCTTAAAGCACCAAGTTGGCATCACTGATTGTATTACATACAAATTTAGAATAATAACACCCAGTCAGAAATTGCCAGTGGTACAAAAAATCAAGCACTGGCATACTACTGGGTAACCGCGGGGTTAAAAATAAATGACTGGCAGAACACTTATTTAGGACGCTTCGCCAGCGTTTTGCCAGTATTTGTTTCCCAAAATTTCGATGGTTTATAAAAAAAACCACAGGCAAAAAATCTGCTTAGAGTGCCAGTAGTACCTAGTCTGGCTAGGCACCACTGGCCAGCGGTACAAAAATCAATTCACTGGTAGAGCAATGATTTTATAAAAATGATGACGCTTCTTTAAAAAAGTTTGTAGTAAGAAGCACCCGAGTTCAAATCCAGTTGCAAGCAAAAACTTTTTTTTTTGATTTTTTTTTTAATTTAAATTTTTTTTGTTTTATAAAATCTATTGTTTTGCTTGTGGAAAAGCTCATTTAACAGCAACTTTTTTTTGTATACCCTACGCTGGCATATTAGTTCCAAAAAACGTTTTGCCAGTGCTAGAATTTTAGCACAGCCAGTAGTTGTCCATTTTATTCATTTATGTTTTTAGCCACCAAGTATTATATGTGTGTCTCGTTAGCTCAATGGGTAGAGCTGTCGTCTGCCAATCTGGCGGCCTGGGTTCAAATCATGGCAGAGCCAAAAAAATAGATATGAAGTTTTTTTTAAATTTTATTTTAGAAAATTTGTTTCCAGACCACCTATTTATTGGTTTTGCCAACGTTGATAATATTGTTTCCCCAGTACTTCTTTGAACACCCGGTCCTTTTGTCTAATGATGTTATCTTTTTGGGAATAAGAAAGCACTTTTTGCCAGTACGTGTACCACCTCTTAAAGTGCCTTCCCATCGATTTCCCGTTTGTATTTTTATGACTGGGCAGTTTTGTTTAAAAATAATAATTTTCCAGCGTATAGTTTAGCATTTTCGTAACTACATATAATCGTAAAAACGATAGCAATTTACTTTTTGGCGTCTAAACTCATTATTTTTGTTTGGCGTGGTCGCTTACCCGCTCGTTTACGAAAAAATGAGAAGAAGGTAGTTATGACATTCTGAATAATAAGTGGTTACAAACATGCTGACAAAAAGTTAAATTATAAGTGGTTATCCGACTGCTTATTTGATTCTTAAAAATAAGGAGTTACACAAATACTATGAGCTTCAGGAAATACATTCAGAAAAATTAAAGTTTTTGCTAGTGTGTAATTTTAGAACTCGTCATAAAAATTTTAACTCAAAACATATTTACAAGTAATAAATAGAAATATATAAAATTTAACTTTGTAAAAAGTACTTATTTAAACTATTGTGAGAAGTCATTATTTTATATTTAAAAGCAATGACTACAATAGGCCGTTATTAGGATGTCATTATTTTATATTACAAAATAATGCAAAAGGTAATGATATATCATTATTGGTAATGCAGACAGCAATGAGGTGTCGTTACCAATATTTTGCTTGGTAGGTCTCGTTTTGACCAGAATTATATCGTTTTTGTTACGAAATCGGCCCCTAAGTTATAACAAAACTTTTGCACTTTAAGCACCGTAAGTTGTTTTTCACGTGGAAAATTTTCACTTAAACTTTAAAGGCCTTAAATAATAATTTAAATTCTGAAATTGAAAATTTTTTTAATGCAATTAGCAAGCAACAAACACAGTAAACACCAAGTGTCACTTTTTCACAAGAAAAATAATAGTCTTGTATATTTAATTTGCGTGAAAACAAAGTCTACACAATTTTCACGTGAAACTTATTGTCGTGAAAAATTAGTTTTTTTATATGGAGTATAACAGTTTTTTCACGTGAAATCCAAACAACTTACGGTGCTTTAGGGCGGATAATTTAGCAAAATATTATCGGAGTTTAACGTTACCTATATTAATTCACGAACTTATTGATCCGCTTTCGTATTATTATGGAAAAACAAAAAATAATCTCAATTCAGCCTCTTTTGAAGTCTTTAGGTTTTACAAAGCTTCGGGTTCTGATGAGATATTTTGCCGGATCGAAATACATATATCAACCTAGATAAAAATAATATGTACATTTGCTTTATTTTTGTAAACATACTGATGATATAAAAGTGTAATAAATCAACAAAGTTTGTTAAGAAAAATATTTACATATTGCCGGCCATGGGCAGGACAAAGGAATTTTCTTCCCGGCATTCAGCTGGGAATAGGTTTATTTTTCTTTAGAATGTTTCCAACGCCGGATACGTTAAAAATGCCTTGGGCTCGAGATAGGGGTTTTCTACTTTGTGGTATTTCCAACACCCGATAAGCTAAATAATGGATTTCATATTGCTTGGGGTTTTCCACTCTGGGATTCTTTAAAATCAGCTTTGCTGAGTAGGAGAATGTCGTGTACATTGGGATCTTTGCATTTTCCCTCTTTACTCTTCTTCAATGCAGTTTTTTAAATGCCTAATGGTAATTTTAATCTACACAAAAAGGGTTTTCATATAAACTCGTAAATTCCCTTTAAAGTTTGTAGTTTTCTAAATGCAATACCTATCCAGTATTTTTTTTTAACGAATTTATACAAATAAGAAAAAATGTTTTTTCAAAAATTAAACTGCTTGTACCTCGCAGACCTGGTGGATTTCAATAACATTTTAGTTGCAATTACAATTACATGTAATTTTTAGTTGCAAATTTTCAATTACAAATTTCTTGTAATTATAATTGCCAGGGCAGCGACTTTCCTGTAAATGCATGTTTGTAGTCATTATTATTTGTTACTATTGATATATTCTTACCCCTAAATTCATAAACGCTTTGTAAAATTATAGGAGGTTTATTGAACAAATTTTGTATGAAAATGACGTTTTGTAAACCTGCTATAACTTTACAAAGCATTTATGAATTGAGGGGTTAGTTTGGAAATAACACTCAGAAAGTTTTATTGCATCTCCAATGCATAAAAGGGTAATAACTGGAGAACCGTTTGCAATTTTGACTTCAAATTTCATGTACGATGTTACAATCGAGAGAAAAAAAGTTTTTTTTTATAAATTTTTATTTTTAGACAGATTTTTTAATTTTTTAGTACACTTTTTTGCTAATTTTAGCAGATTAATTTTAAATTACAGTTTACAACAATTTACTGAAATTTAGTAGTTACAACTAATTATTTATACTAATTTCAGTGTACTCAAATTATTGATATTTAGTAAGTTTTTTAACTGATTTTAGCAAATCGATTTTGAATTGCAGTTTACATAAATTTTACTAAAATTTAGTAGCAGCTACTAAATTTTTCTACTAATTTTATTGTACTACAGACCAGCAGACATGTGTTGCTAAAATTAGCAAAAAATACCGCTGGGCTCAAAACAGTAAAATTTCCCGTAATAACAGCAAAATTTTCAGTAGCTATTACAGACATTTTTGGTTGAGTGTGCCAATACCAGTTGTTATTGTATCTGACTGCTTCAGCCCACCCTACCATGATCATAAAATATGAAATCCGAATAAAATATTGGTTTTGTGATCCCACCTTTTAACCCTACAACAGCCTAATACTTCAAATTATAAATCAAACAAATTTAGCTAAAATTTACCAGAAATTTATACACTCAAAAAAAATAAGTTAGTAGAAAAATTAGTAAAACGTCTTGTATATCAAGTTTATTAGTTTTCAGCAATTTTTTTTGCCGAAATTCTGTTTTCAGCAAAAGTTTTAGTTATATTTTTTTTTAGCACTAAACTAATTTTGAACTAATGTTTTACTTATTTATTTTGCTACAAAAATTGTGCTGATAACCGCAATTATAGCGTTGACGACAACCAGATAAACAAATGTAGATGTCGCAGCTTGTCTGGATTTAGTACACACAACGGAAATGATAAAAAAGAAAAACAACTCTACACAATTTCTATATTTAAATTTTCAACAAATAAATTAACTAAAGTCAAATTTCATTACAAGTTTTTGAGTTTTTTTCAGTCTACTAATATTCAGCAAAAATTTTGGTGATTTTAGCAAGGATTTTTTTTTTGCAATCGACTAAGTGTTAGCAAAACTTTTGCTGAAGATTACTAGTTTTTTTGGTAAAAATCAGCTCGCTGATTTTCAGCACACCTTTTGCTAAAATTACCAACTTTTTTGCAAGCACGCTCCTGGCTAAAAATTTGCTGACACAGCAACATTTTTTGCTGACTTTACTGACTTTTTTTGAGTGTAGTGAATTTATTGATAAATGAAAATTTAATTTTACAGCATAGATAAAACTTAAAATTACATAAGAATTGGTTATAAAATTTCGTTCACTTGAACCAAGAATTATTTTCATTTAAATTAATTAAGGATGAAGAAAATGTAGGAAAAAGATATACATATTTAGTAAAGAAAGAACTACGACCTAATAAATTAGTTAATAATTATGTTTCAAAGTTCAAAAACAAAAAAAATAATTTAAATAAAAAAAAATGGAAAAATTATAATTTCAATACAATTTCAATTTCGGTGTACATAGGGCCAGCGAAATTCGTTGTAAAAGATAAAACAAATTTCATTTCACTTTAACTTAATTTAATTTTTCCCGCAAATCTCAAAAATTTTAAACTGATTGCATTTTGGGGGGAAAGAAAACTGTTTTAATACAAAATAAAAAAAGTAGTTGGATACGTTAAGCAAAAAGAATTTAAAATTCAACAAATTTAAGATATTTACTTGAAATGTACCGAAATTGAAATTGTAAACAAATCCAAAAAGAAAAATGTAAAGTAAAAAATAAAAAAAAACATAAAAAAATGAGTGTAAAGAGACTTACATATTTACGAAGCTCACTCCTTGGAAAGTACTTTCAAAGTCGTTGTTGCTGTAGTTGCTAAAGCTGAGCTGAATAAAATATAAAAGATTTCTCCCTATGTTGAAGAAATGTTGTTAAAAGTGTTTAGCAACATCTGTTGCACGCGATGTAAATCACTTTTGCTGGATCTTGAACTTTTGAAACACTGTTATAAATTAAATATTTTTAAAATTAAATGTTGTAGGTTAATATTTGCTTTTGTTTTATAATTTTAAAGGCGCGTTTACAATGGTAGAGTGACTCTACTCTG
Organism: Leucophora obtusa; assembly: GCA_949987735.1. Classification (NCBI taxonomy): domain Eukaryota; kingdom Metazoa; phylum Arthropoda; class Insecta; order Diptera; family Anthomyiidae; genus Leucophora; species Leucophora obtusa. Next base: position 100,455,776 of record OX465298.1, read on the forward strand.
CGCAACAGATTGAAATGTTAACTGTTCAAAATGCAGAGTGCAGTTACTTCAAAAAAATATTTGACATTTGAATACTAACACAGTTTTCGCGAATTTTTTGCCACTAGTTTCACTGCTTTAAATTTGAAATAATTTTTTAATTTATATATTGTTTGAAATTTAAATATTTTGTTACTATTTTTGTTTTTTTTAATACTTATTTTTTAATTTGTTGACAGTTAGAGATGGGAAAAAATTAGTGATGTGCTTTTTAAGGTATATTTGTCATGTTAAACAGTTAACAGACCAATGTTAACTCTAGAGTTGAGCAAATCTGTACTCCAGAGTCAAACAAGTTTTACTCTGGAGTGGAATAAAAAGAGATAACAAAATACAAAAATTTTTTGGTATGAAAAAGAAAAGAAATAAAGTTGCTAGAGATTGGAGTACTCCATCATTGTAAACGCACCTTAACACTTGCTTGCCGAACTGCCTTTAAACAAACTACCCAAAGCAGGGATGGCAATGAGTTTTTACATTTTGTACCAACCACATAAAAAAATTGTACTTTTTCGACCGTCACGGTACCAAAATTTTTCCTATATAGAGATTCCACTGAACTAATTTTTTTGTTATTTTGTCTTAAAATTTAATATTGAACTAATATTTTTTTGTAAATCCCATTAAGCATAACAATTAATTCCATCCGTATTTGAACTAACTTTGCATGCTAATTTTTAGTAATTTGTGTTTCTTAATTTTACAAACTTTCTAGCTAAGTTAAATCACAATTATTAATTATTTCCAAATTATTATATTTTTGTGTCTCTGCTATCAATATCACATAGAGATGGCGCTATATTTTCAGATTTTTTATTGGATAATCATAAAATGTCTTATATCTCGGAAACTAAGCGACATAGAGCAAAATGAACATAAATTCCCTAGTCAGAAAATACAAACGGGAAAGCGGTGGCAAAGCACTTTAACAGGTGCTACAAGTACTGGCAAAAAGTGCTTTCCCATTCCCAAAATGATATCATCATTAGACAAAAGGACTGGCTGTTCAAAAAGCGCCGGAAAAGCACTGGGAGAACAAAATTTTTGAACGTTGGCAAAACGCTGGCAAAACCAATAAATAGGTGGTCTGGAAATATATTTTCCAAAATAAAATTTAAAAAAAGTTCATATGTTTTTTTTTGGTCCTGCCGTGATTTGAACCCAGGCCTTCAGATTGGCAGACGATTGATCTACCCACTGAGCTAACGACACATTACAATACTTGGTGGCTAAACACATAAATGAGTGATAACAACTGGACAACTGGCTGTGCTAAAATGCTAGTGCTGGTAAACAATTTTTTGTAACAAATATGCCAGCGTTGGGAGAGCAAAAAAAAGTTGGTCTGGAAGGAGCTTTACAAACAAAAAAATAGTTTTTATAAAACAAAAAAAATTTTAAATTAAAAAAAATCCAAAAAAAATTTTTTCATTGCAACCGGATTTGAACTCGGAACCTTCTGACTACAAACCTTTTTTAACGAAGCGTCAGCATTTTTATAAAATCATTGGTCTACCAGTGAATTGATTTTTGTACCACTGGTAGCATTGGCTAGGTAGCACTGGAAAACCACTGGTTGCAATCCTTGGCATATCAGTCTAAGCCAATTCTTTGTCAGTAGTTTTTTTATAAACCACCGAAATTTTTGTAAAACAAATACTGGCAAAACGCTTTTTGCTGAGGTTGGCAAAGCGTCCCAAATGAGTGTTCTGTCAGTCATTTATTTTAAACATTGTGGTTACCCAGTGGTATGCCAGTGCTTGATTTTTTTTACCACTAATGATTTCTGACTGGGTCGTTAATCTGTACTTATTAATCCTTATCAGCCACCTATACTCCCAATAATAAATATGTACCTCTCTCGGGACAGAAACCTAGATTGTAAGCGACATTTTCAGAAACTTTAAGTTAAATTAGGTAAAGTTTCTGTTGAATTTAGCTCAATTTTCTTAGCTAAATTAACAAAAATTATCTGTGCATTTAGCAGTGCATAAAATTTAGCTTACCTAAATTTAGCAGACCTAATTCTCATCTTCATTGAAAATTCTGCTGGCGCAAATACAGTTACTATTTCCTGTTATTTTAGCAGAAAGGGCAAGAACTTTCATGCAAATACATGTTTGTAGTCAGTGGCCCAAAAATGATTTTGACCAAGTACTTTTCCAACTCAAAGAATTTGCAAAAAGTGCATATTTTATTGCATATTTTATGATTTTTATTGCATATTTTTGCATATTTTGCACATTATTGTATATTTTTTAATATTTTTAAATATGAAATTCAATTTAAGAATTCACACTTTAAACACTCTGTTAGTAATATAACACTACACTAGAAAGAGAAACACATAGTATACAATATGTTGTCATCCACTGACACATTTTTTATAGGTGTAATTTGAAATTAACGTTTTCGGGCAGTGTTGCCAACAAATTTTCAAAATAAATGGCTAGATCAGACCCAAAAATCGCTAGAAAATCACTAGATTATAAACAGTGTAAATACTTAGCGATTTTATCGCTAGATTGTTGAAAAATGGTACTTAAAGCAGTTTTGACTCAAAAATTTATTTAATATGTTAATAAGAAATGTTATAAACTTTTAAATAATGAAAAAATTTATGATTAAGCTTCAAATAATGAATCCTGATTTTCATTGAATTAATCTTAGTATTGAGAATACACAATAGAGGGCGTTGTGCGCTGAAAAAGTGTATACCCATATTTTATCGAAATGTGTATTTTTAGAAAGTTTTTTTTTACTAAAATCGTTTAAGAAGTTGTGTTTTATAATAAAGGAAAGGAGTTTTAAAAATTATATTACGGCTGATGAAAAATCGCTGGATTTTTGGCTAATAGCTACAGGACCATTTTTTCCGCTAGGGGCGAAATAAAATCGATAGATCTGACGAGAAAGTCGCCGTTATGGCAACACCGTTCTCGGGTGTTATTGCTCACAAACAGAAAGTTGAACAATTTTATAAAAATTATTTTAAGCAAACTTGTCCCCGAGCATTATTTTTTCTGCCACTTTTTTCTCTGAGTTACGAAAGTGAGTACGATTTTGTAGTAGCTACACATATTTAAGTTCTATTTTATAATAAAGTTTTTTTCAGGTAAAATGCCACTAGGGTTTGGGATTTCCTGGACTTTTTTATTTCCCTGGAAACGGGAATAAAAAAATTTGATTCCCGGGAAATATTTTTGAACAAAATTGTTAATGAAAACCACCTATATAAGTAATTTTTGTTAAAAAAAACACTATTTCAGTACAAATTCAGTCTGTGTAGTGAGAATTCAAAGTAAAAATATCAGAATGTTGAATATTTGAATTCACATAAATTACTCTAAGCACTGCCAAATGAATTTCATGATTCCAGCAATAATGAGTTTAGACGCCAAAAAATAAGTTGTGCGGAGCTATGAATTTCTATTATATAACCACCCTAGTAAAAATGATTTTTATATATGCATATATGATTTTTATACAATCATTTATGATTTTATACAATTATAACTTGTCGAGTATTGTGAAACATTTATTTTTATATGATTATATCAAAAGATATTTAATTATATAAAATTATATTAACTAGATCCACCATTTTTCGGATCAGATAATATATTTTTTATATAATTATATTAACCCATACATGATTTGATCCGGAAAATGGTGGATCTGGTTAACATAATTTTATATACTTAAATTTCTTTTGATATAATCATATAAAAATACATGTTTCACAATACTCGACAAGTTATAATTGTATAAAATCATAAATGATTATATAAAAATCATATCTGATTATATAAAAATCATTTTTACTAGGGCACTTATTTGGTAATGAAAGATTTTGCTGGGATATTAAGCACAAGGTGCCAAATCTATCAAAAAGAGATTTTTATAAGAATTTATTCTAAACAGAAAGTTAAGTGGCTAGCGTTGATAAAATAAAATGTTGATAATTATGATATTATTGGAACATATTTACACCGAATTGTTACGACATCTTTATATACGGGAGTTTTTCCGGATTGTGTTAAAGATGTTGTGCCAATACAAAAAATGAAAAATACAAAAGATCCTCTAGAAATTCGTCCAGTTAATATGTTAATGACATTAGCAACATTTTGGAAAAAGTAGTACACGGTCAATTAAATAAGTACTTAGAAGAAAACAATTTGTTGAATGAAACACAATCTCGCTTCAGACACAATTATAGGTGTGAATCTCTGTTAAATTTGGTAGTTACTCAATGGAAGACGGAAGTGACAAATAAAAATTGTGTGGTGGCAGTCTTTATAGATTTAAAACGAGCGTTTGAAACAATTAACAGAGAAATATTTTTGGAAAAGCTTCAAAAATACGGAATAAATAATATTGAATTAAAATGGTTTAGCAGTTATCTAGAAAATAGAACTCAACGAACAAAATTCGGAGAATATATATCCACAGCTAGAAGCGTCAATGTAGGTGTACCTTAAGGAGTAGTTTTAGGAACAATACTTTTTCTAATATACATATATAAATGATTTAGAGAAAATATTAAGAAAGGCAAAAGTTTGCATGTTCGCAGATGATGCTCTTATATATATAAGTGGCAGAACTCCTGAGAATGTGTTAGTAATTTGAATATTGAATTAAAAGAAGTTGAGAAATATCTGAAAGTGAACAAACTAAAGCTTAATACAAATTAAACAAAGGCAATGGTAATAAATGGAATGTCTGATGAAAACATAACTACACTTACAATAACTTTACCGTAAAAGTTCAACAGTTGTTTAAAAGTAAATCAGTAAAGTTGTTTCAATTGAATAAGAAGTTAAATTGCAAAGAAATATATTTTTTAACTTTTTCTATCAGTCCACTATAGCCGAAATCGCGATTCACCAAATTTGGTGTGCAGACTATTAATGATAAAAAAATCGATTTGAGAAAAAATGGGCTGGCCACGCCCCCTTTTTTCAAAAAAGTTTCAATACGTACTTCCTGGCAAGCTAGCTTCATCAAAATGGTTATACAGACTTCTAATGACAAAAAATTTTACTTGAGAAAAGTGGGCAGGCCACGCCCCCTTTTTCCAAAGTAATGGCAAATAGCACTTCCTGACAAGCCAGCTTCACCAAAATGGTTATACGGATTTCTACTGACAAAAAAGCCACTTCAGAAAAAAATGAGGGGTCCACGCCCCCTTTTTCCTATACCCAAAACACAAATTCTCGGCAGAAATACTTACCAAAAAGCTAGCTTCATCAAATTTTGTACACGGACTTCTACTGACACAAAAAAATAGAGAAAAATGGGCTGTCCACGCCCACTATTAAAAAAATATTAAATGCTACCAAGAAATTCATTTATTTTTTAATTCATAAATTTATAATTTTAAAGAAGTTGTAAATGCTTTTGGATTAATCTAAAAACAAAATTAATCTAAATCAAAAGATATAGGGCTTAATTAATCATGGTCTGTTCCTTCGTTTTCATCCGCTTCTAATTTCAATGAATAATTATTTAACGACTCTAAGCTAACATCAGAATCAGAACTATAATTGCAGCTGGAGGCTTCTTTAGATGTTGAAGGTAATAACAGTTCTGGTGGTAATTCAGGCATTTTAAAAAGATTAATGACTTCTCGAGGAAACGGAAGTTTTTTTGAACTATTTGTACGTTCTTGCAAACATAAACTTGAAATATATGGGTCAGAGCTATCCATAGCCCTATGATACATGTCAAGTATGTTGTGCACTCTTGAATCCTTTCGAGCGTGACCAGTTCGATCTTTTTATAATATTTGTTTCGCGCCTCAGATGCATTTTCTGCAAGGCAACCTACGGGTACTACTTAAGCCTCAATTATTTGTGACGAATGAACTAAAATTTTGTGTATTGTGGCAGACATCGAGTACCATTCGTAGTTTTGGAAAAATATTTCACTGGTTTTAATGCAATGAGCACGAAACCTTTGAGCATCAATTTCAAATTCAGAGGAGAGAGCAATTAAAATTATGTGTAAATGTTTCAAAAAATCAATATTTATACCAGTAATAGATGCTAAAAGGTCCGTGCGAGAAAATGCTATTCTAGCTGTGTTGCCATCGTTGGTGTTGCCGCTGCCATTTGCTTTCGGCTTATCGACATTAAGCCCCATTTGAAGCAAAAACTCTTTTTGAACTTTTTGTTTCTTTTCTGCCAGGATTTTTTTCTCTTCGGTTCCACGAATTTGCCATTTTTTCAAATCAAGCTTGTATGAAAGTTTTAAAACAAACTCGAAACTACGAATCCACGCATGCAAAGGGCTTATTCCATATTTCAAAGCATCGGCCTTCGCTTCAAAATTAGGAGAATCAAAGTTTTTTATAGTTCGAAATTGCTTTAAACCGGCATGACAGATGGGGCATTGCTGTGCACTTTTAGTTTCTGTCAACACATTTAAGACTTTCCCATCTATTAATGTCATATATAAATTATATTTCACTTTAATTTTTTTCCCATTACTTAGTGTGTATTGTAGTGGTTCCAACTTCTCAATCTGTTTATTTATGTTGTGGTTTTCAGTTAAAATGTGCTCTTTTGTTTCTTTAACAATCTCCACTTTTAAAGATCTACAAAAGCGTACTGACTGAGGTGTACGGTTGACCCAAATATTATCACCTGCTGATGAAATTATTTTTATTGGAATGACTGATGTCACAAAAAGGGACTGATCGAAACTTTCCGAAGTATTTTCCACAATTTTTTGTTTAAACAAGCTGTGACCGGTAGAACCATTAAACCCGTAGCCCAAAATTAGGATCGATTCTTCAACATCCATTGTACACAATACTTCATCTTGATATGCAAGAATTCTTTTAGCTGTGTGGTCTACCAAATTTTGCAACGATACTTCGACAGAGCTTTCATTTGTTTTGATTTCGTCCGGTCTACATTTCAATTTGCTTTTATAAACTTTATCATAAGTCGGATAAATACTACAATTGTGTTTTATGTTTAATTGACGCATATTTGAGTACTGCTTTTTAGTTAATCCGTTTTCTAACAAATACTTTAGAGCTTCATCAGGTGATACTGGCGTAACTTCTTTATGGCTAGTATTAAGAACTTCTCGAATTTTAGATGGCCGATTTGGAGATATAGCAACTTGTTGTAGGACAAATTTCAAATCTGTTGCGTGGAATTTTTTGGCAGATATAGAGGCAGCATGAACTAATAATTGCGCATTGTCTCCTTGCTGCGAAGCTAATTCGGAAGCTAATCTCCTTTTATTTCTTTCACAGCTATCATCATAAGTCATTTTTGGTCGCCCGATAGCATTAATCTTTTTCGGTATAATAAAAATGGTTTCTCGACCCAACCATTCCTCATTATATTTTCTAAACACTTTCTCATTTCTGGAATGTTTATCCCATTTTAGTTTAATAAAATTAGATAAGTTCCGAGCTTTAGTACATATTAATTTACTTAACTCACTGTCAATTTCGTATGAAATCTTTCCTTTTATGTAATTCGAAACATTCCTGTTGTTTTTCAACCAAAACTCAAATATTTCAGAATTTTTGAACCTGAGTGTTTCTACAAAAATATTAAAAATTCGTTCATTAGCAGTCAAATGCATACACTTTTACCATGACATGAAACTTGAGTTTTCTGCAAACAATCACATGTAAATAGATCCAATGACACTTCAAAACATTTTTAGTTTTACTCCACGAAAAACCATAAAAATCTTCAGAATTTCACAAAAAAATACACAAAAAAAAACCATCAAAATAACTACGAAATACAAACATTTAGCAAACTATATTTGTAAATATGTAGTAAAAATACTCACCTCGAGTATTAGAACTCATATTTACAAAGTTTTTTTACAAGACTATATTATTAAAAAAAAACAGTTTTTAATTTTATAAAAATTTGCTGCTTCACTTGTTTTAACACGTCCAAAAAAATATGTAAACATTAACAGCTGTTTGTACATAAACAGGGTTGCCAACAGTAAATTTTTTTTTTCGTTTTTTCTTATCAATATGTTAGGTATTGAACACCGCTAAAATCGCAATTTCGGCCATAGTGCAGTCATTCAATAAACAAAATACGGACTTTCGGTAGAAGTTAAAATATTCAATAAAAATTTCCTGTTAAAGACAATCAATTGTTATAATACGATTAATTTTAAAATAAACGAGAAATCTATTACTTTTACCGTCGTTGCCAGTTCATAAATTAACAATTAAAAATAAACGACAAAATACAATTGTTTTAAACGAAAAGTGGGTAGTCTTTTTTTTAACTTATTTTCAATTGTTTTAATGTACATATTCGGTTGATTTTAAGTAAAAAATATTGTGAGTGTGTACAAATAGAGCAGGTTGCAGAAATTAAATATCTTGGAGTTATGATAGACAAAGATCTAAAATTTGACTTGCACTACAACTATATTTGCAAAAAAAAATCAAAAAAAATCGCTTTCGTAAGAAGAATACGTAAAAAATATCTACAATCACAGCCATAAGAATTTATAACACAACCGTAAAACCACATTTTGAATATTGTTCAAAATTAGGTCTGTTCGACGTAGTTACCGCGGGTGCCCAAGGGAACCCAATTTACCCGAAACAACAACAATTTACACACAATTTTGACAATAGAAACGCTTTCTGGTAAGATTGGGTACCCGCGGTAACGTACGTGGAACAGAGTTAATATTATTTCTCGGTAGTCAACAGATGAAGGAGAGACTTCAAAAATTGCAGAATAGGGGTATGAGATGTTTCTACAGTGTCACAGATTAAGCCATATAAATGACATGTTACAAAAATTGCAGTGGCTTTCAGCTGATTAAAGAATGGCGATAAATATTTTAATATTTGTGTTCAAAATTAAAAATGGAATATTGCCATGCAAAAGCAGTTGGTGTATGTAGCTGATGTTCAGCCCTACTATCTCAGAAATGTTAGCGACTTTAGACTAAATTTTAGTAGAACAAATTTTTATCAAAATCTGTTATTTTATAATGGACTGAAGTTATATAAAGAAATCCCAATAGAATTGAAAAATGAGAAAAACTTTTTTATATTCAAACGTAAAATTACAGTTTATGCACAACAATTTTATTAAAATAAAAACTCCATAAATGCAAGGACCGGAAACTTTTTATTTTTTGGTTTTTATCAAATATAATTATCGTAAAAGTATGAAAATAAAAATTCAAACGTACAAAAAAATAAAAAGAAAGAAATATTTAATTAAAAATACTCCTCATGATGAAAATAAAAAACTTTTTCTGTTTTAATTTTCTTTCCAAAAAAAAAAAAAATAAATAGATAGATAGAAAAAAGAAACTTTTTTTGTGTTGTTAAAAAAAATGGTTTCAACAATTTGAAAATAAAATATATATATAAATATATATTTTTTTTAATTTTCTTTTGCTGTAAATTTTGTTTAATCGTAGCATTTAAAAATAAGGCTTTGATATTTGGCCGTTTTGCAAATCTTTTTTAGCGTAATTTTTTCGCGATTTGTTTTTTGCAACTAGTCACCGAACTTTGTTCTATGAATTGGGTATTATTGTCTCTAGATTACATATTTAACAAAACCGCACCTAAAAAATTACAAAATATTGGCGGAACGCGAAAAAAAGACTTCATGGTAAAAAAATTGTATTAAAAAACCTCATCAGCGATTTTCATTCTGCAAACAAATATACTGATGTAAGAATTTTCCTTTTTGCAAATTTTTTTCCCGCGACTTTTTTTTGCGATTTTCTTTCAATTATCCACCAAACTTTGTTGTATGAATTGGGTATTATAGTCTCTAGATTTCATATTTAACAAAACCGCACCTAGAAAACCGCGAAATTTTGGCGAAACGCGAAAAAAGACTCTATGGTACAAAAATTGTATTGAAAAACCTAATCAGCGATTGTCATTCTGCAAACAAATATGCTGATGTAAGAATTTTCCTTTTTGCAAATTTTTTTCCGCCACTTTTTTCCCGATTTTTTTGCAATTAGCCACCAAACTTTGTTATATGAAATGGGTATTATAGTCTCTAGATTTCATATTTGACAAAACCGCATCTAAAAAAACGCGAAATTTTGGCGGAACGCGTAAAAACACTTTATGGTAAAAAAAATTGTATTAAAAAACCTTATCAGCGATTTTCATTCTGCAAACAAATATACTAAATTAAGAATTTTCCTTTTTGCAAATTTTTTTTCCGCGACTTGTTTTCGCGATTTTTTTGCAATTAGCCACCAAACTTTGTTGTATGAAATGGGTATTATAGTCTACAGATTTCAAATTTAACAAAACCGCACCTAAAAAATTGCGAAATTTTGGCGGACGCGAAAAAACACTTTGTGATAAAAAAAAATTGTATTAAAAAGCCTTATCAGCGATTTTCATTCTGCAAACAAATATACAGATGTAAAAATTTTCTTTTTTGTAAATTTTTTTCCGCGACTTTTTTCCCGATTTTTTTGCAATTAGCCACCAAACTTTGTTCTATGAAATGGGTATTATAGTCTCTAGATTACATATTTATCAAAACCGCACCTAAAAAATTGCAAAATATTGGCGGAACGCGAAAAAAGACTTTATGGTTAAAAATTATATTGAAAAACCTCATCAGCGATATTCATTCTGCAAGCAAATATACTGATGTAAGAATTTTACTTTTTGCAAAATTTAGTTTTTTGTTGCAAAACAAAAACAAAACAAAACCCATGTAAGAAACAAAATTTTCCAAATGTAAAATTTTTGCATCATTAATTCGTTTGCAGATTGTACTGAAGCTAAAATTTTATAAATTGAAAAATAAAAACTGTTTTTCTTAATAAAGAACTTTTTTTTTCTACGAAAAAAACTTTTCTTTTTTTTGTACAAAAACTTTTTTTATATTTTTTCATTTTCTTTTTTTTTGTTTGGAGTTGAAAATTAAAAAATATCATTTGTATAAAAATATAATTTGTAATTTTTTTTTTCTTTTTTTATAAAGATAAATATATTTTCAATTTTGGATGAATATAAAAAAAATAATTTAGAAATTTACTTTATTTTGAACAGAATACTTTTTTATTTCTTGATGAAAACTTAAAAATAAAGTTTTTTGTTTGTAAAATCCGGCGCCTGCATAAATGTAACAAAACTCTATTTTAATAGCATTATTGCTAAATAAATAAATTTAAAAAAAATAAAAAACTAATTTTTAGTAGTTTCAACTAAATTTTTTCGGACTTTTTTCTATTAGTGTATCATTTATAGTCTCTCGGTAATTCAACAGAATATAGAAAAAATTAATATGCCTTTGCATTCAAAATTAAGGAAATATTTTTGTGGAAACATTATCCAAATCTTTTCATTCAAGGCATTCGATGCAAGTCATCAGACATTTATAAAGGAAAGGGCATAACTTTTCGAATTGCAAAATATTTTAGATGATGCGTTTTCCCAAGAAAAGTTTTCTGAGAAAAAAGGGTTTTGTCTATATTAAGAAAACCAGAACAATCTGGTGTTTTCCAATGGAAAAAAATATCAAAATCTATGAATTTTTAAAAAAATCCAGAAACGGCTTTTTAGTCCATAAAATATAGGGAATTTTTAAGGTTAAGTTGGCCTGTGATATTTGATATAAAAAATCTCTGACTTCTCATCAGAAAAGAGGACTTTTAAAGCCCCTTTTCCCCCCAGATTCTTAAAATTTTTTCCATAGGAAAACCCCAGGTTCTGCAGAAAAATCATCAGACTCCGAAGCGTTTCCTATGGAAACGGTTTTCACACAGAAAATCCTAAGACTTTTAGAACCGTATCCAATTGAAATTCCCTTAGATTCTAGGGAATTTTTTCTATAGAAAAACCCTGAGATCCTAAGATTTTTTCCAATGAAAGCACTCACAAATTCTGAGGATATTTTCTATGGAAAAACCCTAAGATTTTTAGCAAAGTTTCTATAAAAATCCCTCGGACTCCGAAGACGTTTGTCTATAGAAAAATTATCAGATTCTCAGAAAGTTTTGAAAATGGACCTTGGTATAGTCATAATTTTTGAATTGACCTTTTGAGAAAACAATATCCTTTAACTGAATTAGTAAAAAATTTAAAGAGATTATGTTAGAGCTAGCTAAAAAAACAAAAATTAATGATATTACCTAAATTATTAGCCAAAATCACACTTTTCTCTAAAATTTTCAAATTTAAAACGCCGTCACTACTAAGTTAAATGAGGGATATGTGTAATTTTCAGTAGGATTATTCTCTTAGGTGTATTAAGAAAAAAAAACCTATGCGTTGACCACTTTTTTTATATTTTGTTTAACAAAATTTTAAAAAATTCAAAATTAGATTATGGTAAATTTACAAAAAAAAAAATATCCCATATTTGGTCATACCTGGGACCAGAGATACAAGCCAGCCGACTTTAGCCGGTCAGCCGCCGCCAGCCGACACATTTGCCAAGCCGATTCAGCCGCCGACAATAATCGGCTAAGCCAATTTTCGGCTAAAGCCGATAGAAAAATGCAAAAATATTAATTTTTTTGAAAATTTATTCAAATATACATAATAATTTGAAAAGTAAAATTTTCTTGTTTTGAGATATCGTTGATTTTTAAAATGTTTTGCATCAAACTGGCGGTAGCACAACTAGGCGGTTCTGTTGATACTACAATTCTAAAGGTTTCTGCATTATAAGGACTGCGTTTGAAAAAAATGTCCATCAAAAAATCCAAAAAACAAAAATTCAATTTTAAAAATAAAAACTATTTTATAACCGTGTTTTTTAAGATTAAGATTATTATAAAACTATTTTTATTATGTATTTTTATTTTACAAAATTTTTTAAGTCTTCTGATGCCTTTCCATCAACGTTTCTATGGTATTATTAAATACTTTTCGAGCTACTAAATACCACTTTCCGTGGAAATCTTTGACATCATTGGCGATTTTTTTGTTACCTTAATTTCTCTTTTAACGAATTAACTCTTCAAAGCTCTGTTAGTGCATTTAAAATTACACTTCAGTTAAAAGAATTGTAAATCGGGATTTAAATCGGCCCTTAGCGGCCCTATGCTCCTAGCAGTAGTAAAAGCTACAAATATATATATATTCAAAACGATTAGACTAATTTTTAACAAATTTTTATTTAAAACACTCATTCAAACAAAGATTTAAGTTATCTTCATTTAACACATTAATAAAAATCCTCAGTACTTTAAATAATTTTAAGTGCAAATTTTCAAAATATTAATTTAATAAAATACTTTTCTTTTTTTTAACTTATACACTCAAAATTGCATGTCTATTGGCTCAACAGAAAAATTTATTAGTTTAACAAAAATTATTCCTATTTTTGGCTTAAAATCAAAATTGCTGATTTTTAAATTTTTGTTAAATTAAAAAATTCGGAATTTAATCAAAGAATTTGTAAAACTACAGTTTTATTTGTACTTTTTTCTCGGACCTGGTCCATAACTAATAAGGGCATATATTGACACCCTAAGGGGCAATGGCTTTGTCTATTTTACTCTATATCGTTTAGTTTTCGAGCTATGGTTTTCGAGCTATTGACCATTTGGACGTTTTTTAAAATTCCGTTTTATAAAATTTAATTTTAAAAAATGTCCAAATGGTCCAAGACTTAAACAATATCCATTTTTGTACAGAGATTCCCTTCTCATGGGGGTGAGGTGAGCTTTGAAGAATTAATTAGTTTTTTAATGAATTGAATATTTTCTTTAGAATTGAATAAATGCCTTTTCTTAAGTAATTCATTTCGTGTTCAACAAAAAACAAATTGAAAGAATTAATTCAATTGCTATAGTTTTTTTATTAATCGGATGAACAATTCCTTACTGAATTAATTCGCCACTGAATTCGTTCAATTTCATATAAGTTCAGTGAATTAAAAAAAAATTTACGTTTAATGAATTAAAAACCAAAAAATTACTTTCACTGAACTGAAAAATTACTTTCACTGAAATTAAAAGCTGTTTTCTGCCGTTCAGTACACAGTGGAGTGTTTTCAAAATAGATTGGCAATAATTCAGACATTTCTTATTGGTTACTATTCTTTATATAAAAAAAGAAAAAAACGAGTAAAAAGTTAAAGTCGGGCATGCCGACTATACAATAACCTACACCAGTCCGGATAAAAGCCATCTAATGTTTGGATCCGAAATTCGAATGGATTAAAATGGGACTTGTGTCCCAAATCAGTGTTTCAACTAAAAATTTGTTAAAAAAAATAGTCAAATCGATTTTGACAGATTTTTCTACTGACTTATTATTTTGCACCTTTAAAAAAATTACAAAGTGGACTTCGATATTTTTGCAGTTGTTTTTTTTTGCGTGTATGTATCTGTTGAAATTCTTTGAAAATTTACCTTTTAGCCGACGTTAGCCGGTTAGCCGCCGCCAGTCGACACTATTTTTTTAAGCCAGCCGCCGCCGATGCGTTTGCGGCTCAACTCTAAAAATCAATCGCCGCCGACCATTTTAGCCATTAGCCGCCGCCAGCCGACAGAATGGACCGGCTTGTATCTCTGCCTGGGACTAGGTTAGCATAATTCAAGAGAGACGAAAAATTATATCTGAATACTTATAGATCTCTGAAATCAAACTAGAGTATAACATTTTAAGTTTTTGAAAAAATATTTTATTTTTTGCGATTTTCATTATATGTATATGCCATTTTAACCCTATAATGGTTTGGGCGAATTACAATTACTTCAATATTTCAAACCGATTTTGGATTTTTATACCTTTTAAGAAAAATAATTCAGTGCAGATTACGATTCTGTTAACATTTTACAGAAATACCCCAGCAAAATCTTTCATTACCAAATAAGTGGTTATATAATAGAAATTCATAGCTCCGCACAACTTATTTTTTGGCGTCTAAACTCATTATTTTTGTTTGGCGTGGTCGTTTTTATAAGTAGTCGCGCTTACCCGCTCGCTTACGAAAAAATGAGAAATAAGTAGTTACGAGATTTTGAATAATAACTGGTTACATACATGCTTACAAAAAGTTGAATTATAAGTGGTTATCCGACTGCTTACTTGATTCTTAAAAATAAGGAGTTACACAAATACTATTAGCTTCAGGAAATACATTCAGAGAATTTAAAGTTTTTCCTAGTGTGTAATTTTAGTAATCGTCATAAAAATTTATCACAAAACATCATGTAATAAATATAAATGTATAAAATTTAACTTTGTAAAAAGTACTTATTTAAACTATTGCGAGTAAGTCATTATTTTATATTTAAAAGCAGTAACTACAATAGGCCGTTATTAGGAAGTCATTATTTTATATTACAAAATAATGCAAAAGGTAATGATATATCATTATTGGTAATGCAGACAGCAATGAGGTGTCATTACCAATATTTTGCTGGGATAGTTATAAAAGGGCTAGTATTTTCAAAATAAGCCAAAGAAGCTATTTTCCCCCCTTGTAAATCGCATTCAAAACTTTGAAGGGCCAGCGATAGCTTAAAAATTCTTCGGTTGAGCTGAAATCTGAAAAAAAAAATTACAATCCATTTTATTTTAAAATATTACAAGGAAATTTAACTTTCTATGTACAAATAACTATTAACAGTAACGAAACGATTTTTTTAGTGTATGACAATTGTTTACCATTTAATAAAAATCAAATTTTACAAAACTAAGTAATTTTCATGTATTTTTTTATCAAAAACGTGGATATAAAAGTAAATGAAGTAACGCCCCTTTTTGCAAAAAAATGCCATTTTCAGGACATGTTTAAAAGTTTTGGGTTTAAAAAACTATCACTGCTAAACGGCTCGAGATAATTAAAAATAGTTTTCATTCTGAAATTTAGGAAGGTTCCCTACGGGGAAAGGGACCGGTCCAAAGTGACACGCAGGATAGGTGCCAAGGGGCAGTGACCGGTCCTTGATCGGCCTTTTTGTTTGAAAAAGACATATCACTTTAACATGGCGTTGTCATTGGAAATGACCAATTGCCACAGTTTAGACACCTTGTGACAGTTAGGTTGTGTGTCTAAAAATAGCTTTTCAAATAAACTAATAAAAAATTAAGAATTAAAAATAATCTACTTGGCGTTGAAGTAGGGCTCGATAACACAACCTTCTGCTTGTAACGCAAACGCTCTACCGTCTGAGCTAATGTTGCTTATGCGTGATGGCTGGCTGATGGTAAAGTTATATATTTTTCGGTTCTGTTCAAATAAAAAAGAAAAAGCAAAAACAAACACTGCAAGCAAATAAACTTAGAAAATTACCTCAAAAACACTGATAATATAAATAAAAATTCCCCTTAAATTATAAAGAAAAGTTAAATGAAATACCAATTGTTAAAACTAAAACAGCTTTAAAATTAACAAAACGTTAAAAATACAAAACTTAAAATTTATTTGCAAAAAATTATAGAAATTTAAAATAAGAGCCTGGCGGTATTCGTCGCTCTCTTTCGAAGATTGACAATTTGCATCGAAAATGTTAGCCTTTGCAGACGTGTGCAATTCTTATGGCTGAATTTTTCGATACAAATTAAGAAGAGAGGGATTTAACAGAAGTAGGGAGAGTTGGGTAGTCTTTTAATTATATAGTCGTTGTAAGAGCTAAAAGAAACAAATCGTAAAAAAAATAAAGTCAAAAATAAATAAAAGAGTAAAATAAAGAAAAAAATATTTTTAAAAAAAATATGCCGCGAATTTTGTTTTTTATTTAGGTATCGGTCACGTTTTTTAAAAGCAACAGTGAAAGTAACGGCTCGGAAAATACTTAGAAAATTAATGCATGCTCTTTTGTTCATATTTGTACTAATTTAGTAATATGCCTTCGGTTGACCGGTCACGGGATAGGTTCCTTGAGGGCAACTGACCCCACATTCCCCGTAGGGTTATGACAAAGACACAACAAAATTTCAAACATATTGTTCTGATAATGAAAAACTTATTGGGAAAAAACCAAAGAAAAGTCAAGGTAAAAAATTAAAATTTTGAAATTCAAATTTAAATATTTTTTAAACTATGAGAGTTACTATGGTACTTGAAGCATGTTTTTTATTTATCTTATAACATAGATTACAAAAAGTCTAAAATCGGCAAAATCGGTTCGCATTTGTAAAAGTTGCACGACAATAAAGCTTTTGTATACTCGAGATGATCAACTTTGACACCCTGTAGCACACCCTGTGATAAAACAGGGTGGCTACGATACTAAATTTTCTAAAAACCTAGATCTTTCTCTTCAGTTCTTGTGAACATTTGTTTTCGATTGGATCAGTAGTTTAGAAGATCCATAATTATTACGATTTTTTGTTGGTTTGGAACCACTGTGCGATCTCAAAATCTCAAACGAAACATCATTTCTGTTTGTTTGTTTGTTTGTTGAACCGATCACATCAAATCAGTGTTGCCACCAGTAAAACGAAAAAGTACACAGCCGTAGGTCAAAAATTATCCAAACCGTATGGAATTACACAAAAAATTATTTATTTTTTACTAGTTTAAATTCATGCACAATATGTGCCCCTTTGGACTCTCTTGCGCACAGTGGGCAAGAATCTAAATAATTTGGAAATGATGCAGCCCCTTCTTACCGGCTGGTTATATTGCTATGAAATTTCACACTGTTATAGAGCTAAAGTTTTCAGGTCCGAACACACGGACCCAACGGGACCTGTGCCATTCATCTCCAAAGAAAGGCACCTCTAATATGTAAAAATTTTGAAATCTTGCCATTTTTCGATTTATCAACAGATTTTAAAATCGTAAAAAAAATTACATTTGATAAAAATTTAGCAAATGGTGTTTGAATTACATTCTACTAATAACTATGTGCTAAATTTCAAGAAAATCGGTTCATATTTAGACACAGTTTACCTAGTAAAAATAGCCTTTGCGAATTAATAAAGACTGAATTAGAATTTAGAAAATATTTTGATCTGCCCCACTGTGCTGCTGTAAACTTTGAAAACTATTAGTTTTTTTCGGTCAAATTTCTTTTACTTAATTTCAAATGGACAAGACAAAAATATTTGTTTTGCAAACATTTTGAAAAATATTTTCTCAAAAAAGGAACAAAATACGGGTTTGTATACAAATA
This sequence comes from Leucophora obtusa, assembly GCA_949987735.1. Taxonomy (NCBI): domain Eukaryota; kingdom Metazoa; phylum Arthropoda; class Insecta; order Diptera; family Anthomyiidae; genus Leucophora; species Leucophora obtusa. Next base: position 100,473,908 of record OX465298.1, read on the forward strand.
ATATAAAACAATATAATTACAATTGGGTTTCGTCTTGAACAAATTTACAAAAATTGTGACTTGAAATTTTTGGTAGATGTTACACAAACAAACTCATTTTATCAGCTGTGGGAATTGAATGCATGGAATTTAGTAAAATTTTCAGCAAAAAGCGAAATTACACAAAAACTACACAAAAATGTCATTATTCAAAAATATCCGAGGAATGTGTAAACAGTCCCGTTTTTGAATAATTATTCAAAAAGTGGCAACACTTTGATGATCAAATACATATGCGCGAAAAAAAATTAAATTAATTAGTTATTATACCCTACACCACTATGTGGTCATTATACCCTACACCACAATGTGGTCAGGGTATTATAAGTTTGTGCTGATGTTTGTAACACCAAAAAATATTGGCCGTAGACCCACCTTATAGTATACCGATCGGTTCAGAATTTTTTTTTATTTCGATTTAACGATGTCCGTCTGTCCGTCCGTCCGTCCGTCTGTCTATCTGTCTGTCCATGCAATCTTGTGCGCACTCTACAGGTCGCAACTATTAAGATATTTTGATGAAATTTGGTACGCAGACCTATGTTGGCCCAAGGACGAACAAGTTTGATTTTTTTGAACATCGGTCCATGTTTAGACCTAGTGCCCATATAAGGGTCCTACCAAAATTATACTGTTTATATGCTGCAGGTCGTAAATATTAAGATATTTTGATGAAATTTGGTACACAGACCTATATTGGCCCAATAATGCAGGCTATTGATTTTGGTGAACATCGGTCCATGTTTAGACCTAGTGCCCATATAAGGGTCCTACCAAAATTATACTGTTTATACGCTGCAGGTCGTAAATATTAATATATTTTGACGAAATTTGGTACACAAACCTATATTGGCCCAATAACGCAGCCTATTGATTTTGGTGAACATCGGTCCATGTTTAGACCTAGTGCCCATATAAGGGTCCTACCAAAATTATACTGTTAAATGCTGCAGGTCGTAAATATTAAGATATTTTGATGAAATTTGGTACACAGACCTATATTGGCCCAATAATGCAGCCTATTGATTTTGGTGAACATCGGTCCATGTTTAGACCTAGTGCCCATATAAGGGTCCTATCAAAATTATACTGTTTATACGCTGCAGGTCGTAAATATTAAGATATTTTGATGAAATTTGGTACACAGACTTACATTGGGCAAATAACGCAGCCTATTGATTTTGGTAAACATCGGTCCATGTTTAGACCTAGTGCCCATATAAGGGTCCTACACCGATAAATATTCTCAGTACCTCAGTTAAAGAAATTCTCAGTTAAAATCAAAACAATTCAAGTTAACTGAAATAATCGTTGTCAAGTATTGTTTCAGCTAAATAAAACATATCTATTAGTTACCCTGTATATATACAGGAATGAATTAATTTAAATTTTTCAAGTATTTTTGAAAATCATTACAAAACAAGTTTGAAGCTTTTTCTTTTTAACAAATTTTGAAGAAATAAACGCTTTTGATGGATATACCGTGAAATTCGCTTGTAATAATAATTCAAACTGGATGTAAATAAAGTGCAGATGAAAGACAATATTTTGAGATAAGTATAGAATTTGTTTTTGAGATCTTTTAAAAAGAATGACTCTTAAATTTTTTATGATAGGAGAGTCGAAATACATAGGATGTTACAATCAAATAGTGTAACATAGAAGAATATATTGGAACTAGAACGTTGTTAATGAAGATAGCTCCATATTCAATCTGAATTGTCAATTAAAAATGTAAATAAAATAAAAAAAACCAAACTGAAAGATTTCAACAATTTTAGATAAACTGAAAATATTGGTGGCATTTTTATGGTTGTCCATAACTAAGTTACAAGATTTATTCCTGACTAAAATCAAGTTCCCATCAACTGATTACTTAGTTGGATTTTGAATTTGAAAAAATAAGTTATTTTTAATTAATTAAAATAACTGAGGCTCAGTAAGGGGTATTTCACCTGAGACTCAGTTAAAAATTTAGTAGGCAGTAACTGATAAATTTTTTCGGTGTACCAAAATTATAATGTTTATACGCTGCAGGTCGCAAATATTAAGATATTTTGATGAAATTTGATACACAGACCTATATTGGCCCAATAACGCAGCCTATTGATTTTGGTGAACATCGGTCTATGTTTAGACCTAGTGCCCATATAAGGGTCCTACCAAAATTATACTGTTTATACGCTGCAGGTCGCAAATATTATGATATTTTGATGAAATTTGGTACATAGACCTATGTTGGCCCAAGGACGAAGCCTATTGATTTTGGTGAACATCGGTCCATGTTTAGAACTAGTGCCCATATAAGGGTCCCCCCAAAATTAGCTTGGTTACAAACTGCAGGTCGCAAATATTAAGATATTTTAATGAAATTTGGTGCGCTGACTCACATTATAGAAAATTTTGACATAAGCCCCATTTTAACCCATTTGAATTTCGGATCCAAACAATACACCAAACTGGTGTAGGGTATTGTATAGTCGGCATGCCCGACTTTAACCTTTTTACTCGTTTTTCATATGCTGCTGTTCTTCTTTAGCTATCACATTTTATGTCCAATAATTCTCGCAAATATATTCATTTATAAAATTAATCCAGTTTTCATTATTTATAATTGTCGTAATTTTCATTTTCTTAAATGCGTAATTACAAAAACCTCCTCTCAGCATGACTGCTCTCAATGAACCAACACAACAAAAACAGTAACATCGACACACAAGATGAAAAATTGAGTTTGGAAACACAAAATATCAAAAAATTTTGATAACACGAATGTCAACATGACACATTACACATTACTAGGGCAAGGAATTTCATGCACTTAAAAATGGAAAATATGCGCCTAAAATATGCTTCTAAAAAAGAAAAATATGCATTAAAAATATAAGAAATATGCACTAAAAACTATTATTTTTGCAAAATTAGGGCAATTTAAAACTTAAAGATATATTTAAGTTAGTTATTTTGCAAACAGACACAGAACTCAAAGATTTTCCATAGTTCAATAAGGTTTTTAAGAATGTTTATTTTGATTGAATCAAAGTATAAAAATTAGAATATTTTATATTTTTTTACATAATAAAAAATCCTCCTAAAAATTAAAAATATGCACAAATATGCATTAAAAAGCACAAAACATGCTTTAAAAAGGCATTTAAAGTAAAAATATGCAAAAACATGCATTTATGACAAAATATGCAAAAATATGCAACTACAAATCGATGCCATTTTGATCTAAATTTGATGATTCGGATAAATATATAGTCCATATTAGTTTTGGACTATCGACAAAAAACATGCATTTGCATGGAATTCCTTGCCCTACACATTACGAATGTTCCTTCATGTATACTCCGCTTAATGATAAAAATAAGTCATTATTGGTAACGCAATATTTTTCATTTTGAGATAATGGAAAAAGAAACTAGTTATTAGTAACTCATTATAATATGTTTTAAAATAATGCTGAAAGTAAGTCGGTGTCATTAATTTTAGTCCAAAAAATAATATGTTATTACCGTTTCTACACTGGTAATGCTTTTCTACACTGGGGTTATAATGTTTAAATCTCTGAAATTTTACATTCTTGTCTTAATTTCCCTTTTTCAAAAACAATTTTTTTTTGTATACAATGCTTTTTTCTTCAATTATAATTAGTTGCTTTGAGGCATTGGATTACATTTCATTACCACTGCTTTGATCAATGCCAATTGAAAAAATTTCATTTGCATTGAATGGTAATGAAGTTTTTTGGCATTCTCGCTTAATACTTTTGTGCGCAGATGTCCCAAAAGTAATGGCTACTCATTATTTTGTGACTCATTATAAGCGAGGAAGTAATGAGTACTAATTACTTTGTGTTTTTTGTAATTGAGAAGATAAATGGGCTGGTAAATAGGTAAAACCCTGTTTTTGCTGGGTGTACAAGTCCTAGTCATAAATGTCAATAGCTCCAACCGAATAAATATTTTTACATGTGACTGCAAAAATTCGGTTGACACAACGAATATCGTGCATATGCATAATAATTTGAAATCCTTATAATACGTTTATAAAATGAAATTTATATGAAAATTTTGTTTTAGAAGCCATTTATAAATTTGAAAATTGATTATGCATATGACCCTATTTGTGTAAGAAAGTAGGGTCTGGATTTTTATTACATATACCAGGTCTACCAGTATGAAGTGAGCGTCAAGATACAAGTGTCTCCATAGGGAACATTTATTGTGAACGAGCCTTAATTTTTTTTTGTGTTGGCAATGACATCTGTCGAACATATTCATTATACATCAAATCAGTCAACAAACAACATCATATTTTTTTATCGTGTTAAAGATGGCGAATTTTCTACCAAAAAATTATGATTTGCGGAAAGCATTAATTTTTTGTTTTCATTTGAAGAAAAGTGCTGCAGAGTTGCATTGAATGCTTGTCGAGGGATATGGTGATCATTCTCTATCAGAAGCAACATGCAAAAGATGGTTTCGACGGTTCAGAGATAACGATTTTGGATAAAGATGGTGAAACCATCTTGATCGCTACCTATCAATTTGAACCATGGATTGATCGAAAAACGACCAGAATGGGCCAGAAAACACGGCAAGGTAAGTTTGCAACATGACAATCCACCTGAACACAGAGCAAAACCGGTTCAGGATACAATCAATCCATTAGGCTGGGAGCTGCTACCCCACCCGCTGTATTCACCAGACTTGGCTTCTTCCGACTACTATTTGTTTTCATCAATGGGATACGCATTGGCTGAGCAGCACTTCGTTTCCTACGAGGAAGTCGAAAATTGGGTGACTAATTATTTTTAGTTTTATTCGTGTGGAATCCACAAATTGCCTGAAAAAATGGAGAAAATGTGTAGCAAGCAATGGCCAATACTTTGAATAAAATGTTTTTTACTTTCCCATTAAAAATTAGTATTTTATTTAAAAAAAAAACGCTCATTTCATAACGGTAGACCTGGTATTTTGGGGGCTTGTGAAATTAAAAAAAAACCTTTCCATGTAATAATTTTCCTTTTAGCGCTTAAGTCTTTTTGACGGTTATGGCTCGGTATGTAAATTTATTATCCTTAAAAGCTTTTCGAATATAAAGAGCTTTATAAAATCAAAGATACAATACAATAAATACTTTTACGGACACGTGAATGATTGTACATATTTATGTAATTGATTGCTTTGATTTTCTTATCTCTGTTTAAGTACTATGCGATCAAAACAAAAATTGAAGAAAGTGTTTACAAAACAAAGCATAAGGTCGGTCACACGCAGACATTATCATACTTATATATGAAAAAAGGGGAATACGGCCAGTCTGCAAAACAAAGTTGGTAAAAGCTTTTCAATTGCATTAACTATTCTCATTACCAATTTACTTAGTTTTTGTTTGGCTAAATAAATTGTTAAGAGTCTTTTACCACAAGTCCACTGTTATTGTTAACGCGACATTCAACGGATGCGCTTGTTTTCGCTCGTTGAAAACAACATTTTCAAAAACGTTAATTTGTTTTTAAAAATTTGTTTATTTACATAATATACTACTAATAATATTATAGAAATAAAAAAAACTGAATTATTAAAAAAAAATAAGTAAAAATTTATAATTCAGATTTCTTAGAATTCTAATTAAATTGTGTTGTGTTATTTCATTGAAAATGTGCCAGCAAATAAGATAAAATCTGTAATTAATTATATAGTAGGTATAACAACAACAACTATGTTTTTTTTTATAGAGAAATATTGCAAAAAAGTGTTAAAGTGTATTGTTAAATCTATATATAATAGGGTTATGACTTTTTGATTTTTTTTTTGCAAATATTAAATTTTACATACCCTACACTCTAATTAAATTCTGTTGAAATTTACCCAACTTATAGTAGGAAACTGAACTCCTACTATAAATTGGGTAAATTTACTCTATATGCGTAATTGAAAAAAATACGCACATTGTGTTTAAGTTGGTGCACAAATAATTTGTAATTTTACATTGAAAGTGCGTAAAAATTAAATGAAATTTTGAAATTAGTGTGTTAATTTACTAAATTTGTGTGTTTTGTCACGTTTCACGTGTAAATGTACACATAAAATGCGTAAAAATCCACAAAAAATGCGCAAAAATCCACAGAAAGTGCGTAAAAATAATATATAATGCGTACATTTACAACAGGTGTGCTAACTTTAAGCACCACCCAAAAAATTTTTTAAATAAAATAACAAATTAATTTTTAGTACGTATTTTATTAATAATAATATCCGAGTCATTCTCTCATAATCGTTTATGTCCAAATTAGTCGTTTTGGGATCTTAAGGCATTTGTATAAAATTCATATAAAAATTTGTTATAACTATTGAATGGGTGCGATGACTCCTGCTCAACAAAATGCCTTCTTTGAAAGGGGGGCAGTAACCGTCAACAATAATGGGAGAAAACGCCTTAAGAGAGATATGACCTACGCAGGAACAACTGAGTGCAATGACTCCTGCTCAACAAAGTCAGTATTCATTGAGTACTGCCCAACTTGCAAAGAAAGCATTTTGTTGAGCAGGAGTCATTGGACTCAGTTGTTCCTGCGTAGGCCATATCTCTCTTAAGGCGTTTTCTCCCGTTATTGTTGACGGTTACTGCCTCCCTTTCAAAGAAGGCATTTTGTTGAGCAGGAGTCATCGCACCCAGTTGTTTTACCTAGGCCGTATCTCTCTTACGGCGTTTTCTCCCGTTATTGTTGACGGTTGTTGGTTGACTGCCTCCCTTGAAATGTCAGAGTATTTATTACTATTATTGGATAGTATATTTACCAACTTTGTGCGTAAAAATTTTATTTAACAAAACAATAGTAATTTTAGGCACAATGTGTTTATTTATAAGCACATAATGTCTAAAAATACTTTGTGTGTGTATTATTGCGTATGAAAGTGTGTACAAAAAAAGTTTACGCATTTTTTGTTTATATTTACCGAATTTTCGTAAAATTAAACAAAATTTTACCCATTTTATAGTAGTAAATTTACAAACATTTTTTAGAGTGTAGCCAAAGCGGCCATCAAAAATATTGGGAAATGTAATCTTACTTTTTCGCTGCTGTCAAAAAAGTTCCAGCACCAAAAGGGTTTAAATTTGGTCTATATTTTTTTAGTTTAATTAAAATATTTCTCCGAAGTTTTAAACAAATGAAACTCAAACGATTGCGTATTAAAAGCTATTTACCGTAAAAACTACGAAACCTTTTTGGAGGGACTTTTGGATACATGTTTTGTCGTTTACAATAATTCTTGTAATAATTCGTTATATAAATTAAGCAAAATCCCCGAGCAAAAATAATTTTTGGAAATTGCATTTGGTGCGGAAGGTTTTTTTTTGCAAAAATGACCCGCGAACACGATTTTTATTATTAATTTAGTATTGCCTATCACGTGGTGATAGGTACAATTTTTGTTAAAAATGAGTCATAACCAGAGAAACAAGCCAGCCGCCGTGAGCCGTTTAAGCCGCCGCCGCCGGTCATTTTTGCCTCAGCCGCCGCCGCCGATTTTTTTCGGCTCATTTCGGCTGGAAGTATCAATTTTCCAAAATAAAAAAATTAGAAACAAATGTCATTTTTAAAACAAATTTTCTACTTCATCATTTCCTGAACCATCAAGAGTATTTTTTTTAGTTCAAAAAAAATAAAAGAACCAGTTTTATAGTCAGAGCTAAGAAGGATTTTTGTCATAAACATTTCTTAAGTTGCAAGTTTTGCTTGAAAACTTCTGACATATTTCGCTGAAATTAGGATATGCAATTTTAGCTTAATTCGCACAAAACCGAATTCAGCTTTAGAAATTGAATATATATCATTCCATCAAACCATTCCTTTATAATTAATTCATATGTTTCATTTCCAAAGTTTAATATTAAATAGAATGCATTATTATGTTGAATACATTCCTTATAGAATTACAATCAATTTAAATAATTAATTTCTTCGAGTTTATTTTGTGACCAATACTTTATTTATAGAATTTTCTATCCACGGGCTAATTATGGTCAATTAAATGTTAAAATGAAATAAAAATCAAATTATTTCATCCTTTTTACTCGACGTTTCGTTGACGGTATTTCAACTTCTTCTGGAGTGCGAATTTTATTAATTTGATTTTACATATTTACATTGTCAAGTATTTTATTTAAAATTGAATAATTACAACCTAAATAAATCACAGTTTAACCTAACGACTAGTATCACAGAATTTTCATTTTTTTTTTTTCATTAATTCTAATTTTTTACATATTGGCTTATCAAGTAATTTTATTAAATCCGTAAAAGACTAAGGTATGAATATACCAATGATTCTGACAACACTTTAGTTTATAATTACAAATTAAATAAAAATGTGGCTTATTTTAGGGATTTAATATTGATATCAAATAATAAAAATAATGAAGGTAATTAACCAAAATTTAAAGACGCAAACATTTGTTTTAATATTTTAAAAACCGAATAAAACGTGAAAGATAATTATAAAAATAATGAATTCATTAAAGAATTCATTCACTCTGCATACAAATTAAAAGAGTGATGCCAGTGAATGAATTCATAAGGAATGGTATAAACGAATGATATATTAGTAAATTTTAATTAAAAATTCAAAAGTGAATTAAAGAATTAATTCATTCGAATCTATGGTCGTAGGTTTGGTTAAGTAGATCACATCACATTTTTCAGAAATTTCAGTACACCTAAAATTATTATCAAAAGACACATTTTTAAGCCATTGCGGACGAAAAAAATGTTAAGTAAGTTATTTCTCGGCCGACTTATAAAATTGGGGAGATATTTACAATAATCGACGCTATTCTGAGTTCCGAATTTACAAAAAAATTCTAAAGTGAAACATTCCGGATTTTTTTGCTGTTCCGTGATCCACATCCGAGTTATTTTTTTCGTTTTATTTTGTGTAGAAAAAGCTTGATGATAGTTAAACGAATATATATTTTTTTAACAACAATTATTATATAATAATTTATTTTAAAATTAGTCTATGAATATTAAAATTTGGTAGGAACAGCAAATTTTCGAAATTTTTAATTCCGTGTGATTTTACAAATCAACTCTAATTAAAAAGTTTCGCGACTCAGAACAGGGGTGAATATCTAAATGTTTTTACTTTTCTTTTAATTTTTTCAACTTTGACATCTTTTCGAGCATAATTTTTTCGAACCATATTTTTTTGTAGTTTATTCTAAAAACACATTTAATTTTGAGTGAAAATAGAGTTTGTTTATTTCTAAGTTCCGAATCCACATAAAAAAATTCTAAAGTGAAACATTCCGAATTTTTTTGCTCTTCTGTGATCCACATCTGAATTATTTTCTTCGTTTTATTTCGTGTCGAAAAAGCTTGGTGAAAGTAAAAGGAATATTTTGTTGCAAAAATTGATATGTTAAAATTTATTTTAAAATTTTTCAGTATGCTAAAATTTGTTCGAAACAGTCAATTTCCGACATTTTGAATTTTGTGTGATTTTACAAAACTACTCTAATTAAAAAGTTTCGGAATTCAGAACAGAGGTTATAGTGTCAAAACTCTGTTTTTGAGCGACTTCAAGCACTTAACAATTTTAAATTCAGTAATTTTTCAACCGATTTTGAATCTTGGAACGTTTTTGGAAAGACAAAAAAATTAGCTTTCCAAATAGTATATGTATATAGAATTATTTATTTGTAACTGAAATATGTTGAAAGTTTTTTTAAAAAATATTGACGGCTTTTTTACAGTATTAAAAAATTCTTTACTATTGTAATTTATTCTGAAAGTGGATTTAGTTTTTAGTAAAATCAGATTCTTTTGTTTAAATTAATTGAAAATTGAAAAAGTTATCGTAATTTTTCTAAACATTTAATTTCAGCTATTATAAAACATCTCGATGTTAACTTTTTCAATTTTCTTATAAATGCAGAGATTCCATGTATAACTTTGACAATTTTAAAGCGATTAAAGTAGAACTTCATTTTACTCTGAATTAAGAATAACAAATTTATTAACAAAATATTGTAATTAAAAGCCGTCAAAATTAAACAAAATAAGAAAAAATTAAGAAAATCAGTTTTATTTGAAAATATTTCCACACAATTTTGTTGAATATATAAACATATGTATATATTTGAAAAGCTCTTCTAGGTCCGTTCAAAAACTAAAAATCCTAAATTTGTAATTTTTATCGATGAATTCAACTTTAAATTATTTTTTATTTGATAATTCCAAATTTTTTGTACAATTTTCTACTGCTATTTTTTGGAAACATCTTTAAATTACGTGTATAATGTTCTATCAAGCCGATCAAGCCGCCGCCGCCGCCGATTATTTGGTTGCGCCGCCGCCGCCGATTTTTTCCGGCTCAACCTTAATCGCCGCCGCCGCCGCCGCTTTTTTGCTTGCGCCGCCGCCGCCGATTATTTTGATCGGCTTGTTTCTCTGGTCATAACCCTAATATATAACTATAGTTTTTTTTAAATAATTTAGTATAACAGCGACATAAAATATAAATAATAAATTAATTATTTTAAAATATAATACTAAATAATAAATACTACGGATTACAAATTGCAAAAGTAAAGTTAGTTTTCTTGGTAAGTAAATGCCATGTTTTGTAGATTAGGCCACCTGATGTGCTATTTATATTGTGACTTCCTGAAATAAAGTATACCTTGATTCGCGATAAATCCCATAATATTGCCGTACTATCTTTAACTATCACGTGGGTTGAAACATTGAAAAATGCTTCTTAAAATCGTCTGGTATTTGAAAAATATCAAAATAGTTTCTGAAATATTTCGGCTTCCATTATTCGTTGATTAATATTAATATAGTAATCATACTTTAAATACAAATACATACTTTAAATCAAAAATTTTTTTCGGTAGATTCTACTAAAAATGACAATTAAAAGTTAATAAGGCGATAAGGTATTTACTTTTAAAATAATCAACAATGCAGTTCTTTGAAACTGTTGAAAAATAACTAACAAATGCATTAAAAATAACAAATAATGTCGTAAAATTAACTGATAAATATTAACAACAAAAATTTTTTGAACAACTGCGTGATTCACGTGGATCACGCTTGAATGTGAGTAAAATCCGAATTTACTCACGTTAACGTGAGTGAGTGTGAGTGGAAAAAATTGTACGTGAGTGATTGGAATTTTTTTTGTGGGTTTTCACTCACATGCCCATCTCAAGTATAAACTAATATTTTTTACAGTTAATTTTTCTGGTATTATCTGCGTTACCAGAAAAGTTTGAGCTCATACCCCCATTTGACAAGTTAAAATCCCCAAAAATTTCAAAAAAAAAAAATTCCTAAAACGCCAAATATTTCAACAATACAGTTTTGAATACAAATTTGAAATCAAAAACCCATTTTTAATGAAAATGAAATTTTATATGTTAATATTATAAATAATGATTTGCAATTCTTTAGAAAAACAAAACAAAAGTTTAATTTACTTGAACAAAAAAATCAACAAAAATAATAAAAAGTATTAAGGACTCTTTTACTAATCTAAACACATTAAAATGAACACATTCAGTAAAACAAAGTGTAAATTATTTTAATTGATTTAGAAAAAAACTTATCACATTTATTTTCACTATTGAGAAATATATATCGGCCATTCAACGACAGGTCGGCGAAAATCTGACCTTGGAATTTTTGATTTATATTGTGCACATTGAACTCTATGTAACGACTGCCGTTTTTATTTTCTAGAAATTCTAAAGACTCCCGATTTTATTCGCGATTTCCTTTTTTCCAAAAATTAAAAATTGTAAAAGGTTAAACTGCAGTGGATGGTACACACATCTACTTTTATATTGTGAAATAAAATTTTTTCAATGTCAAAAAAATTCATTCTTTTAAAATTTGGACACTGTCGATAATGCAAAGTGCCCCAACACTCTGATGTCAAATATCTTGCTATACATCTTGATCGTCGTCTCACGTGGAAGAACCATATCGACGCCAAAATAACACAAATAAAACTTAAAGCAATAGAACTTAATTGGCTAATTGGAAGAAATTCTAGACTTGGCCTTGATTGTTGTTGTTGTATAATTCGATTTTGAAACCTATATGGTGCTACGGCATCCAAATCTGGGGCACTGCGTCTGCATCAAATGTTCAAAAAATTCAAAGGAAGCAGAACAATATTTTGCGAACCATTGTCTGCGCACCATGGTATATAAGAAATGCGAACATACACTCAGATTTGAATGTTTCCACCGTTAATGATGAAATCTCGAGATACACCTTGAACTACTTAAAGAGGCCGCAACTGCACCCAAATTCATTGGCTCGTAAACTGCTTGAGGATCAAGGACACCGACGCCTCTTAAGAAGGACCACCGCTGATTTGGCTCTATAGAATAAATGTATATTCTTTATAACAAAATGTTGGTTTTTAATTTCTATTTAAAAATTAAAAATTAGTTTTTTCGACCTTTTTAAAATGAAACTTCTATATTATCGTTTTTAACTTTTTCTATACATTTACTTTGCATCAAATTAAAAAAATATTTTATGTTTAAAATTAAAATTTTGTCTGGCACTGGCTGGGCTTAATATTTTAGCTTTAGTACATAAGATTTGATAAACTTATTGTTAGTTCACTGTTGTGAAGATTCAATAAATAAAATTATGAAAAAAAAAAATTATTTTGTGTTGGTTTTATGATTTTCAATATATTTTTTTTTAATTTGTTGACAATTAGAGATGTGAACAAATTAGTGATGTGTTTTTTAAGGTATATTTGTCATGTTAAATGGTTAACAGAGCAATGTTAACTCTAGAGTGCAACAAATCCGTACTCCAGAATCAAACAATTTTGACTCTGGGGTGGTTTAAAGAGGAAGAGAAAAGAACTAATTTTGCTACAGATTGGAGTACTCCATCATTGTAAACGCACCTTTAAGATTAAATATTACAAATTCCAAATAGAATTTACAATTTATTTTACAACCAATAGAGAAAAAACTTATGAAAAAAACTTTCTTAGAACCAATGGTTGACAATTAATGCATTTTCAAGTGTTACCAAATATGTAATATTATATTTTATTGTTGTTGGCAGTATTGATAAAAAAAACTGCATTCAAAGAAAATTTTTTAAAAATTTTTCTAAAGTTGTAAAAAATTTATATTAAATTATCGATATTTAACAAATTCAGGTTTGCTGTTCTTAAATTACTAATATTTTGAAAAAAAAATCTGTTAGTTTCATCAGTTTTTCTACCGTTTTTAACTAATTTTTAGTTGCTTTAGCAAAATTTTTACAGACCTGTTTTTATTAGTATGTATAGAAAATGTTTCACTTTCAAAAATCTCAGATTCCGAAACTTTTTAACCTCCCAAGAAAATTTTTTGTAATCGATTGCCAACCACACTGGTTCTGCAACTGTTTTTACTAGAATCTAATATATAAGATATAACTGACGGAAAATCAGTTATACAACTAGCCCCATATGTTCTAGAATTAGTTCCATAACTTTTTCCAGATAAACCGGTTCCACTTTGGGGCTATAGAAGCGATTGTTTTTTGGACAGTTTTAAACAAACATTATCGATGTTAGAATTGACAGTAGAAGGGATTTCAAAGCAAAAGTAGTTAGCCTACAATTGATTCTTTGGAACAGAAAATTTTCCTGGGTTAGAATATGAAAACGATTTTTAAATACATCGAGTTATGTCACGTTAATATTAATACATACATTAGTTTTGCATTAAAGGATTAATCGATTAATCGCCAATTTTCTCGATTAACCGACCCTAATAACCGGTTAATAAATTTTAGTGATTTTTCGAATAATGCATTAACCGCCCATGTCGAATAATTGGAAACACTACTCCGATCTAAAAAGGTTTTGGGATACATATGATACAATTCTGTAATCTACTATTCCTGCGCCTTAATCTGGGTCATGTAGTTCCACCACATTTTTTAGATGAAAATTAAGTCTAGTAGGGTAGAGGGGGGATCCTTCGCCAGTGGGGCACATACACTAATCACATTTTTCTCCGATGTTAAGGGAGATAAAAAATTGGAAAAAATATATTTTGTGCATTTTTCAATTGCCTTTCCTTGACATTCACTTTGACGAATTTATATCACATGTGGTCGCAGACAGGCCTGTTTTTTTGTTTTTTAGGGTGCCAAAAAAATAATTGAAAGCAACTACATTTTGAAATAACTTCCTCAAATCGTGTGATAAAAAAATAATTTTTCATTATGTTAGACCTATGATCCTAAGCTTTCAGAATATAATAATTTTATTTTAATAAATGCTTAAAAAGTGTGAAAAATATTAATTTTATGTTAGTGCCTGCCTCTGGGGCACAATCACCAGATGGCCCCTGGAGCTACGAACAGTTGGTGCTTTCCTGCCTAAAAGGCTCTATAAGACTTTTCTATATGTTTAAAGTATGTTTAATAGTAATCGTGTTAATTCTTAAATTTATATTAATTATTAAGTTTTTTGTAATTTTGAAGAAGCATTATATTATAGTTTTAAATTATTTTTTTTAATGTAATGGAGATTTATTGATTAAAAAGAATCATATACCTTAAAAAACTTATTCTAAATTATTTATTTCAGTCATTAAAACCTTGACTTTGCCGTATTAACAATATTTTTTTGTTGAAATTGTATCTAGGTATTTTGGCGAATATCCCCCAGGGTTGGGGCAGTTACGCCGATTTGGGTTACTTTGAAAATCAGTAAAAAAGTAATAGAAAATATGCAAATAATTAAAATAAAAATCGTTAAAATTAAAGCCAAGATATATAGATCTTCAATTTGAAAGTAATTTTTGAAAAATAATTAGGGGTTAAGAAATGACAGTGCTTTGAAAAAAGTGGCGAAGGATCCCCCCTCTACCATACACTATTTAAAAAATTTCTGTCGTTCATCTGGCTCGGTTTTTGGAAATATGTAACACTTTATTAGTCTACTAGAAATGGTTATTACACCTTTCCCATCTTGACCATATTTTTTTCTAATTATTTTCTAATTGCATATAGTACACGATAATAATAGCATATTAAAAAAGATAGTTACGGGCTGTCAATATATGATTACAAATTTTTATTTGTTCAAAAATTAAGTTATCCTTGTATGACCTTTAAAACATTCTTATCAATTTAAAATAGTAGTAATTGCATGCATAATAGCAGCTAACAGTTATGGAGTATCAACGTATGGCCAGCGGTTTAAATTTTTCCAATAATTTACTAATTAACAATATTTTCGCGAAGAAAATATAAATAAGTACACTTTTTACAGCTTCTGTTAAGAGCTTAACATTTTTGTGGAACGTTTTTAACTTTCGTAGCTATCTTCACATGCATTATGAATATATTCGTAATGATCATACTGTGATCTTTAATGATCGCAAAAATTTCTACATGACTAATATGATTACTGGGAAAATATTATGATAATTAGGAAAATATTGCGATCATTAGAAACATATTATGATCATTTCGGAGGCATTGTGAAATTGTATTCTTAACAATCTTTTTCTACTCGCTGATATCACATGTTTAAACAATTTATTTTTATACCCTACACCACTACGTGCAGAGGGTATTATAAGTTTGTGCTGATGTTTGTAACACCAAAAAATATTGGTCCTAGACCCACCTTTATTTCGATTTAACGATGTCCGTCTGTCTGTCCATGCATTCTTGTGCGCACTCTACAGGTCGCAAATATCAAGATATTTTGACGAAATTTGGTACACTGACTAACGTCGGCCCAAGGACGACGCCTATTGATTTGGTTAAAATCGGTTCATGTTTAGACCTAGTGCCCATATAAGGGTCCCCCCAAAATTGGCTTGATTACTCGCTGTAGGTCGCAAATATTAAGATATTTGATGAAATTTGGTACACCGACCTATGTCGGCCCAAGGACGAAGCAAATTGATTTTGTTAAAATAGATCCATGTTTAGACCTAGTGCCCATATAAGGTTTCGCCCCAAAATTGGCTTTTTTATACGCTGCAGGTCGCAAATGCGAAAATTAAATTTGGTTCACTGACTAACATGGTCCCAAGAACAAAGCCTGTAGATTCTAGATAGAATCTGTCCATATATGGACCTATCGCCCATATGGGCTATATTTACGATTTTCTCTTCTTTTATCATTTTATAGAAAATTTTGACACAAGTCCCATCATAACCCATTTGAATTTCGGATCCAAACTTTAGTTGGCCTTTAACCAGAATGGTGTAGGGTATTGTATAGTCGGCATGCCCGACTTTAACTTTTTTACTTGTTTAAAAATAATCAAGATATATCAAGATATGCGCTTAAATCAATATAAAGTTTGTCGTTTTCTAAATGCAGTAACCAGTAAAGTTCTTAACTATATTGTACAAATAAGAAAAAAATTATCTTTTTCGCAAAAATTAAAATGCGTGTACCTTGGAACTTTTTGAATATTTCCTCTTCTGTGTGTTCAACAAATTCCAGTACATGATTAATTGAAGCTCCATAAGCTAATTGTACTTTTTGAATTTTATTCGCTACAAGATAACCTTTGATTTATAATTTTCGCCATTTCTTAAAAATTATGTTTTTATGCAAATATTACATAGCATTGTTTCATTTCAAGTAGATTTAAATTCTATTGCAAATAATGCAACAAATTTAATTATGGGGTAATCTTTTTTTTTAAAATTCCCTTAATTTTTTACAAGTTCCAAGGTACACGCCAATTTGTAATTTTGAAACTTTTTCGCTTTTCTAAAAAAATTGTAATTTCTTAAAATGCATACGAATTATTAAAGTTTTTATTATTTGCAATCTGTAAAAACACCAACACTAATATTTCTGCATTTAAAGATTTTTCGCATCTATCTTAATCTTAGAGATATTGCCACATAATTTTCAAAAGTACTAAGGTACACGACTCTCCCCTATACTATGTGATATTTTGAATAAAACAGAAGGTTTTTATCTCGGCTCATATCATAATATGATTTGTAGGAGTATAATAAATTGGGATTATTTTGGAATCATCATATTATAATTTAAGGATCATATAATGATAAAGTAACGTATTTCATAATATGATTGTCGCAATCATAAATCCAAAAATATATGATGCTCTTTGAATATGGCCATCCCAACCATATTTTGTCTTTGCGTGATGCCGACAAAAAACGTTGAGGTCAACCCAACCAGCCTGGTCATAAATTCGTGGCTGCCCCTGAAACTATGTGAAGTTCGAACTATGAAATGAATGCACAAATAAAACTTTTATCCGAGTTACCGACAAGCGTATATTTAATAAAATCTGTGTATTAGGACACGTTCGCTATAACCGTTTTGCCCATTTCTCATATTACTCGTATGTTGAGTTTGTAATAAACTTGCCCACCTCGCAAAGGGTATTAAATAATTTTTTTATTAGTGTTTGTTTCTAATGATATGACTACATGCTGTTGCTGAAAACGATTCACATAACTTGATTTTATTTTTGTTATAAATCAGGAATACGTCAGAGAAAAAATTTAAATAGTTTGGTGTATTCTTGTTAATATTTTTTTTTAAACTAGTTTTTAGTTAATTCAGCTTATTTAATTTGTTATTAATCTTTTTACGATCATCATTTGTGACGTTGGCGCCAAAGAAATCAACATTAATTAAATAAATTATAATTTACGAAATGAGTTTTTTCTACTATACACCATAGATATTACGTAGAGTACATTGATAAAAATTGTTAATTTAAATTAAAATTTTTTATCTCGTTTTGAGAACCCTGAAATGATACAGTTCATAATGAATACACCTATCCCTCAACTTGTGCTATAGATACGTTCTTAAAAAATATATGAATGCATGTTTTTTTGTTTTTTTTTTGTTTTTTGTATCAAAAATAAGTGTAAGTATTAGTACTAATATCAAATGCTATACTTCAATAAAAAATATTGTAACGTAGAAAAAAAATTCGTTGTGACAACTGAATTTCTTGCCAACTAAATGTCTTCGTTGCAGAGAGACAGAACTTTGCATAATGTATTATAATATAGGTTTGAACAATATATTCCAATTGTCTTAGCAACATATTTGATTGCCGCAACCAATTAATTCGTTTGCTGCAACCAATATATTTAGTTAGCAAGGTATTTGGTTCTCATAATGAATCGTTTCTCTGTTACTTATATCAGCAAAAGGCGAGTTATACATACTACTTATCTATAAATATACTGAGTTTAGTGCTTAACCATAGTTATAAATAGAGTTTGTATTTCGGTTTTAACTGCGTGACAGTTTTATAAAACTTGCGAAAAAAAATTATAAAAATTAATACAATTTTTTTAGTTTTTGCGTTTAATCGGGAACCGTAATGTAATTTTTTTAAGCGATGATCAAAACTTTAATAAATTATCGTGCGATAATTAAATATTTTTGGAATGATGCGCAAAATTATAAAAATGCTACTGATTTCACAAATACAATTTTAGTATTTTAAAATTTGTTTTGTAGAAAAAATATGAATTTTAGTAATAGAAACGATCTTCTTATTTATTCGTCATTATTTATTTAATATTATTTTAGAAAAGTGATCTCTATATTCAATTAGTTTTTGTTAAAAACTTCTTCTCAAATTCGACTTCTATTTATATATACACCGCTACGTGGACAAGTTTGTGCGATGTTTGTTAAACCAAAAAATATTAGGCGCAGGCCCACTTTTTAGTGTGTCAGTCGACTTAGAATCACTTTTTGGTTCAATGTAACGATGTCCGTCTGTCCGTGCATCTGTCTGTCTACGTATCCTTGTGCGCACGCTACAGGTCGCAAATATTAAGATATTTTAATGAAATTAGGTTCACCGACTTGTATCGACTCAAGGACGATTGGTTACAATCGGTCTATGTTTAGACCTAGTGCCCATATAAAAGTCTCCCCACAATTGGCTTGTTCGCACGCTATAGCTCGGAAATACCAAGATATTTAATGAAATTCGGTACACTGATTCACATGGGCCCAAGAACAAAGCCTATTGATTCTAGATAGGATCGGTCCATATTTGGACCTATCGCCCATATGGACTATATTTCCGATTTTCCTACCATCAGGTAAAATCAAAATTTCTAAGGATATTTCTAATTTTCTATAATTTTATAAACAAGTTTTGGCACAAGTCCATTTAAACAAATTCGAATTTCAGATCAAACATTAGTTTGCTTTCAGCCAGACTGGTGTCGGGTATCATATAGTTGCCATGCCCGGCTCTAACTTTTTTTAATCGTTATTCATTTTTTGTGTATTTGCTTTGGATTTAAATAATTTTGCCGTTGTTAATTTGAGAATTTTATTAATTTTGGGTTAGTCAAGTAATTTAAAAAATGTTTTATTATAAGTGCGATTAACAGTTAACCGCGATTAACTGCACCAATTTTAACCGTAACCGCGGCTTAACAAAATTGCGGTTAAATACAAACTCTAGTTATAAATGTTAAATTTGTATGGAAATATCTGTGGTTAACGTTTAACCTTCGCTTTGTTGGAAATAAGTTACTCGACCTTAATATGAAAACCCTTAATAATTACCAGGGCAACCTGATATGCTCTAAAAAAATCAATTTGAAGCTAATAAAAGAGTCTATTTTAAGCAATGGTTGCGGAACCAGTTCCATGGAATCTGTTGCAGTGGAACCAATTGGAAAAATTTTGGTTGGCAACCAATTATAAAAAAATTTCCTGGGTCAGTATCTACACCATTTGTGTCGAACTTATTCCCAGAGCACGAGTTTTCGGTCCTAACACTACCTTTTCTAGTGCAGCACATCCGTGTGTGGTCAATTGTCCGGCTAATCGTGAAGTGCATTACAGGCAGAATTCGTTCATCAGTCAGACTAGCCGTAGGGTTTTCCCATCCACAAAGGTTTTTCCTATTACAAAGATAAATTCAAGTCAAATATTAATAAACGCTACTCTCAGTTTCCTCCTATTAACCAAATATCAACACAGTCCGCTGTTTAGCAGAGGCATTCTCTTGTTTGCTTTAACCCTCCGTCATGCACATGTTCCGATAGTCACGTACGTAGCGCATGTATCTGGCCAGATACACTTTGTATTTCAGTACATTTATATGAAAAATATGCTATTTTAGTGATAATATTACATTGTTATATTGTTATCACGCCAGGCAGATATATATTTTCTATTTTTTTTTTTGTTCTTAGTACATGCTAAACCACCTACCCGTGCAAAAAAAATTTTAATGAGAAATAAAACAAGAAAAATTTTATTTTTGTGTTTAATTTCAAAAAAGTAGTTGTTATAAAGGTCATTTCAATTAAATTTAGTAGTTATAAAGTAAGTTTTAATTAATTCTAAATTAAAAAAGTCTTACACAGCTTCAGGTAAGCAACTAAAACATGTATACTCTGATTTCGAATGTGTTAGGCATACCGGATTCGAGCACTTGGAACAAAAAAAACGAGTTAGACGGCGAATTTTTTCATCTCCCAATGTACAAAGCTGACACCTTTTTCTCTTTTGTAGAGTATCAGCACCACTTGAGCTAGGAACTACTACTGGAAACTGAAATTGAAAAGAAAAACGAGGAAAATGAGATGTAATGAAGGGCAAATGTTATATCAATCAAACTTACATTTAGTGGTCTTCCAAAATACGATTCCATGGCCAAACGATTGTTGAACTGTTTGATGATGTGAATGTTGTTCATTCGGTTTTCAATATTTTGAAGAACCAATGTATCAGCTAACGTAGTGAGAAAATTTCTTCTAGCACTATTTTTATTGAGACTTCAACTTCTTTGCAAATACAAAATGCAGCCAGTGCGATGGTCTCCAACATGTTGCAGAAAAACGCAAAAGTCCATCATCTTGTTGACTGCTTTGTAGTAAAATGTGTAAACATTTGGTCCATACAATCTACGCCAGCTTTATTTTCAATGTAAAACAAAATTGCTTCGGGTTTCATTGCTTCCCCTTCACAATGTTTCGTATAATGAACGGTCGAAAGTAGGTTCACATATTTATTTTTTTTTTGGCACGTAGCTGCAAATTGATACCAAATTTTCGTGGAATCCAAATAACGATGACAAAACAGGACGAGAACGATCCTTTCTCATTTCGTTAGGAATACATCTTTTATTGGAGCGAATGGTACCAACAAATACCACACCAATTCTGGACAGACGCTTTACTCCTTCTAAAGTAGTAAAAAAGTTGTCAGCTACAATTGTACGGCCAGTATTGCTGTACGGCTTTGCGAGTTGTATCAAAACATTTTCACCTTGATTCACTTCTCGTTCTTCTCCTTCTTGTCGACCGGTATAGAGCTTTCCTTGCAGTGGATATTTAGATTTGGAATCGCAAGCCCACCCAATTTTGATGCCATATTTCGCTGGTTTTGATGGTATGTACTGAGTAAATTTAGTTTTTCCACGATATGGGAACAGTTGTTCATCAATTGTAATGCTGCCACACGGACTATAGTTTTTGGCAAGATTTTCATTTAAAAAATTCCAAACGTCACGAATGGGTGCAGCTTTGTCATCGCGCAATCGTTGAGCGCGTGTTCTACCATCATCAAAACGAATGTATCGTGCCAGTGCAGAGAATCGAATAAAAGACATGGCTGCTCTGAATATGGGTAGATTATTTGACTGCCACAAAGCTTTTGTGGTTTGCATATTATTGTGGGAATAACCAGCTGCCAAAAGAATGCCGACGAATGCGTCTAATTTAGTTGCAGTCAAATCTTTCCAAACTTTTTGTTTTTTACTGGGATTAGCTGCATTCCACTTCTCGACTACAGCTTTTCCATGGCGATTCGTTTCAGAAATGATAATAAATGTTATATTTGGTGTGAAAAATTTTTTGAACACTTCAATTGGAACACTGTTTTGTTCCTTCGGACCAGGTCGAAAACGCATGATATTGTGTTGACGTAAACGAACTCCAATATTTGGTTTATTTTTACACCATATAGTACCGTCCTTACCAAGAAAAGAATCTTCGGTAGCATTCTGTTCTTCAATTTCTTCATCGTCGTCACTATCGTCACTATCAAACACTTCATCTGCTTCGACAACGCAATCATTTTCGACATCTGAGGCATCGCCATCGTCTGGCATATAATTTAGATCCATATCGTCGTGTATGGAAATTCACATTACCACTACGAAATCGCATATTAAAAACAAACTCTACTTCTTCACCCATTTTTTTTTTCGAATAAATAAAAATTCTTCCATAAATTATTGTCTGTACCTTTCAAAGTTCACTATGCAACTGAAGCGAAAAAATATAAAAACCAAAAAAAACCCTTGTTTGTGTTTGCCTCCATTGCTGTGAGAGTGATTTGAGTAAACAAACGCAGAGAAAAATAAAAAATACCAATAAAGTACAGTACTCTTCATACAAAATGTGTGTGTATCTGGCCAGATACATGCGCTACGTATACGATGTATAGATGAAAAAATCCACATAAATTTAGTTTTTTTTTAATGTGTTTTTTCATAAAACGATACCTAACAATATTTGTAGAGGGTACCTGGAGACTCAAACCCCTAGCCAAATTAGAAATATATTTAAATCACAGTTAAATTCGTAAAATATCTGGCCAGATACGTGTGCATGACGGAGGGTTAAGTAAAGAATAAATTACCCGAACTGGCGAAAACAAGCACCAGAAAAAAAAAATCATGTAGCAAATTTAAAAAAATATTAGCCACGTAGATTTAAATATAAACGTGCACTGTTTCGTTTTCAGCCCAATACTTTTGAACGCCTATGTTTGTGCATGTACATTAGACTGGGCCGAACTTTGTCGAATTGCGAATTTCAAAAACGGGGGGTGCGGAAAAGTTGCATATGCCTCCAGAAAATAAAATTTTTCAAAATCGGTTCACGTTTAAGGTTCCCGCAAAGCGTTTGAAATGTCGGAAACTAAAAAAAAAGAAATCATTAAATTTTGTTAAAAAATATTTGTTATTGTGATATATTATTTCTAATAGATTATAGTTCGATGCATCCAAAAAAAAATAAAAGTTTTTTAATCAGCCGAAGGGGTTCTGCAATATTGCTACTTGAATTTTGCTGAAAAACAGGTTTTTTTTAATTTTTCAGTGGAGCCTTCAAAAAGTTAGTCCAAAAATGTTTTTAATTTTTTTCATTTTCAAAACTTATATTTATATTTTATTTGCTTCATAATAATGCTTCATGCATTATTATGAAGCATATGCTCCGAAAATTTCAATAAAAAATTCGAAGAAATTAAATTTTCACATGTTTTTTTGTTAAATATGTTTTAGTCCCAAAGTAATTTTCTATGTGGTAAATTTGTATATAACACTTTTTGTTTCCAGTTTTATTAACTTGTTTTTATTACAAATCGTATATTCTATAACAGGGCATAATAAAAAGATGAAAACTACATCAAAAGATGTAAGAATTGCACGCAGTTTTCAAAAAAAATCCAATGACGGTTCCTTGATGGATGTTGAAGACACATCATATGGGGCAGGTGCTGATGACTTAATATAAGTTATATAAGTAATCAATATTTATAAAAATGGGGAAAAATACGAAATAAACTCAAAAATTAACAAAATTGTAGCATTTTTACAAAATAATATGAGTGGCATTATGTATACTCAACCAAAAAAAGTCTGTAATGGCTACTGAAAATTTTGCTGTTATTACGGGAAATTTAACTGTTTTGAGCCCAGCGGTATTTTTTAACACATGTCTGCTGGTCTGTAGTACAATAAAATTAGTAGAAAAATTTAGTAGCCTCTACTAAATTTTAGTAAAATTTATGTAAATTGCAATTCAAAATCGATTTGTTAAAATCAGTTAAAAAACTTACTAAATATCAACAATTTTAGTACACTGAAATTAGTATAAATAATTAGTTGCAACTACTAAATTTCAGTAAATTGTTGTAAACTGTAATTTAAAATTAATCTGCTAAAATTAGCAAAACAGTGTACCAAAAAAAAAAAAAATCTTTAAAATCTACAAAAAAAAATTTTTTATAAAAAAAAACTTTCTTTTGATTCCCAGTGAAGAAAATCATTACCAGATATGTGGTAATGTAACTACATACTTCCCAGTGTAGAAACGGTAATGACATATCATTATTTTTTAGACTACCAGTAATGACACCCACTTACCTTCTGTATTATTTTAAAACATATAATAATGAGTTACTGATAATTACTTATTTTTATCATTATTTCAAATAGAAAATTATTTTTTAGATTTTTTTGAAAATTTTTTGAAATCTATTTTTAGACTCAATATTTTTTAAACACTGGTAAGGATATATGTAACCACATATTTTTTGATTTTTTGTATGTTGGCGAGTAAGCTTTTACTTTTGTGCAGCAGGTCAATTGTGTTTTTATCTATTAAATATTACATGTCGATATAGCTCAGATGGTCCCAGCAAAATATTGGTAATGACACCTCATTACTATCTGCATTACCAATAATGATATATCATTACCTTTCGCATTATTTTATAATATAAAATAATGACTTCCTAATAACGGCCTATTGTATTCATTGTTTCTAAATATAAAATAATGGCTTACTCGTATTAGTTTAAATAAGTACTTTTTACACAGTTAAATTATTTTATTATATGTAAATATGTTTTATGTTTAAATTTTTATGGCGAGTCCTAAAATTACACACTACAGCAAACTTAAATTTTTCTGAATGTATTTCCTTAGGCTAATAGTATTTGCCTTCCTTATTTTTAAGAATCAAGTAAGCAATCGGATAACCACTTATAATTAAACTTTTTGTAAGCATGTGTGTAACCACTTATTATTCAAAATCTTATAACTACTTATTTCTCATTTTTTCGTAAGCGAGCGGGTAAGCGTGACTACTTATAAAAACCACCACGCCAAACAAAAATAATGAGTTTAGACGTCAAAAAATAAGTTGTGCGGAGCTATGAATTTCTATTATATAACCACTTATTTGGTAATGAAAGATTTTGCTGGGGTAGAGCTGTTGACTGGCAATCTGTAGACCCAGGTTCGATTCCCGCACCAGCAAATTTTATTAAAAAAAAATACAATAAAAAATATTGTTTTTTATATAATTTATTTTTTAGAAAATCTATTTTTAGAATCATTATTTTTGACAGTACTGGTAAGCACATAGGTAACGATATATTTTTTGATTATTCGTATGCTGGTGTGTAACGACAACTCATTATTTTTCGCGACATCGCCATATAAAGGTAATAAGAAATGTAATAACAAAAGTAACTAGTTACCATTACCAAGTATGTAGTTACATAACCACATATCTGGTAATGATTTTCTACACTGGGTTGGTAATGGTAACTAGTTACTTTTATTATTACATTTCTTATTACCTTTATATGGCGATGTCGCGAAAAATAATGAGTTGTCGTTACACACCAGCATACGAAAAATCAAAAAATATATCGTTACCTATGTGCTTCCAAGTACTGACAAAAATAATCAGTCTAAAAATAGATTTTCCAAAAAATAAATTATATAAAAAAAATATTTTTTATTGTATTTTTTTTAAATAAAATTTGCTGGTGCGGGAATCGAACCTGTGTCTACAGATTGCCAGTCAATAGCTCTACCATCTGATCTATATCGACATGTAATATTTAATAGATAAAAACATAATTGACCTGCTGCACACAAGAAAGCTTACTCGCCAACATACAAAAATAAAAATATTGAGTCAAAAAATAGATTTAAAAAAATTTTCAAAAAAAATTTACAAAATTATTTTCTATTTAAAATAATGATAAAAATAAGTCGTTATAAGTAACTCATTATTATATGTTTTAAAATAATGCAGAAGGTAAGTGGGTGTCATTACTGGTAGTCCAAAAAATAATGATATGTCATTACCGTTTCTACACTGGGTTGTAACAAGCGTATATTTACACTCAGATAAAAAAGTTTGTAAAAAAATTTGTAAACAGTTTCCAATCGCACTCTACTATTTTTATACTGATTATTAGTACAATTTTTATTTTTAGTAATCATTTGTGCTATTCTCTTATTACAAATTACGGATTTTTTTACTAATTTTCGCTGCTGATTTCAGCAAAACATTTTACTAATTTTTCAAAAAAAAAAATATACCAATTTAAAAATATTTTTTTTTTTGATTTTTTACAATTCTTGTTTAGTTTATATTTGTTACTATTGATATATTCTTAGTTTGGAAATAACATTAGAAAATTTTATTGTATCTCCAATGCATAAAAAGGTCATAACTGGAGAACCGTTTGCAATTTTGACTCCAAATTTCAGGTACTATGAAGTAATTATACGCTTGTTACAATCAAAAGAAAAAATTTTTTTTTTAGATTTTACAGTTTTTTTTATTTTTTAGTTCAATTTTTTGCTAATTTCAGCAGATTGATTTTAAATTACAGTTTACAACAATTTACTGAAATTTAGTAGCTGCAACTAATTATTTATACTAATTTCATTGTACTAAAATTATGATATTTGGTAAGTTTTTTAACTGATTTTCGCAAATCGATTTTGAATTGCATTTTACATAAATTTTACTAAAATTTAGTAGCGGATACTAATTTTATTGTACTACAGATCAGCAGACATGTGTTGCTGAAATTAGCAAAAAATACCGCTGGCCTCAAAACAGTTAAATTTCCCGTAATAACAGCAAAATTTTCAGTAGCCATTACAGACTTTTTTGGTTGAGTGTAATTCATCGTACATGAAATTTGAA
This sequence comes from Leucophora obtusa, assembly GCA_949987735.1. Taxonomy (NCBI): domain Eukaryota; kingdom Metazoa; phylum Arthropoda; class Insecta; order Diptera; family Anthomyiidae; genus Leucophora; species Leucophora obtusa. The sequence continues at coordinate 100,500,756 of OX465298.1, forward strand.
GTCAAAATTGCAAACGGTTCTCCAGTTATTACCTTTTTATGCATTGGAGATGCAATAAAATTTTGTGAGTGTTATTTCCAAACTAACCCCTAAATTCATAAACGCGTTGTAAAGTTATAGCAGGTTTACAAAACGTCATTTTCATACAAAATTTGTTCAATAAACCTCCTATAATTCTACAAAGCGTTTATGAATTTAGGGGTAAGAATATATCAGTAGTAACGAATACAAATTAAACAAGAATTGTAGAAAATCAAAAAAAAAATTTTTTTTAATTTGTATATTTTTCTGTTAAATTTAGCACTCCGTTTTGAAAAATTAGTAAAATGTTTTGCTGAAATCAGCAGCGCAAATTAGTAAAAAAATCCGTAATCTGTAATAAGAGAACAGGAATTGTGATTACTAAAAAAAATTGTACTAAAAATCAGTACAAAAGTAGTAAAGTGCGATTGATAACTGTTTACAATTTTTTTGCTAACTTTTTTATCTGAGTGTAGTAATGTATCTACCAACGTTTTTAAGACTATTAGGTTTAATATATAAAATTTTAATAAATTTGGTCGACATGAAGTAAGCTAGGAGATATAACTTTTCGGCATTCACAATTTTTTTAAATTTTGCTATTTTCTTAGCTTAAAATTAACTTTAGACTTAAAACGCGTTTTTCTCACAACCATGAGTTCAAAATCGGCTGCCACTTTACAGCCAAGGTGGGTTAACCGATTTCGATCCGGTTTTTTTCTTTCGTAGTCAACAAAAAACTGTAGTCCTTATAGTGGCGCTTTTTTGAATTTCGGTCAAATAAATTTTATATTCCCAAGTAAAATTGTTTTTTCTTGCCTTTGTTTAAAAAAAATTTTAAAAATAAAAATCGAGCCACGATAAAGATTAGAGAATTTATCTGGTATTAAGAATCACTTTATATTTTTATTTTCCAATAATTAATGAAGGCTGTACAGTAGAATGGACACATACGCAACTTTTCCGCACCCCCCGTTTTTGAAATTCGCAATTCGGCAAAGTTCGGCCCACTTTACTGTATAGTAGAGCGTACTACCTTATAGACAAAGAAAAAGTGCGCCGTTATATCTTTGGCATTTACAGTCTGATCTTATGTATGATACATCGAAGTTTTTCTCTCGAGGAGACCAGTGTTTTGTTCTAAGGGCCATTGACCTCAAATATTCCATTCTAGTAGTTACCCACCTGATCTCAGTTGCTACCACCCTAATGTCATAAAATTAAAGCTCGCAAAAAATCATTAAACTTTTGCTGAGGAAGTTTTTCGATAAACCCAGTAGCAATTTTTTTTATATATTGGTTGCCGAACGTAGGGGTCTCCTTTTTAAATTTTTTTTCATTGGATTTTTCTTTTATAGCAAAACACTGGTCTCCTCGAGGCAAAAAAATCGATATATCACACTTTAAAATCCAACTTTAAATGCCGAAGCTATAACGAAAAAGTTCGAAAAAAAAATTTTTTTTGTTGAAATTGCCTTACAAAAATACTTTATATTGGAGGGTGTACGGCGATTTTTTTTCGCGGTACGGTCTACTGTACAGTAGAGGTGTCCAATAAAATGAAAATGCGATTTTAAGGAGTGTCGGTGTCCAATTTGTTTCGTTTCTATATAAAACCAATAAATATGAAGTTTGGGGCAATCGAATAAAGAAAAGTCGAGGCGGAAATCGATTGAAGACTTCAAGAGTGTTTATATGGGAAAAATATTACTTTTTTCAGTTTTTATGAAAATTTCGTTCTAAACTTTATTTTTTTCAACCACTTGTGTTATGAATCGATTTCAGTATAAAATTATCTTTTCAAAAAGCTAAACTCAAAAAAAAGTCAGTAAAGTCAGCAAAAAATGTTGCTGTGTCAGCAAATTTTTATTCAGGAGCGTGCTTGCAAAAAAGTTGGTAATTTCAGCAAAAGGTTTGCTGAAAATCAGCAAGCTGATTTTTACCAAAAAAAAATAGTAATTTTCAGCAAAAGTTTTGCTAACACTTAGTCGATTTCAAATGAAAAAAATCCTTGCTAAAATCACTAAACTTTTTGCTGAATATTAGTAGATTGAAAAAAAAACTCAAAAAACTTGTTGCGAAATTTTACTTTAGTTAATTTATTTCCTGAAAATTTAAATAAGAAATTGTGCAGAGTTGTTTTTCTTTTTTATCATTTCCGTTTCCTGTACTACATCCAGACAAGCTGCGACATCTACATCTTGTCTATCTGGTTGTCGTCCACGCTTTAAATGCGGTTATCAGCACAATTTTTGTAGCAAAATAAATTAGTAAAACATTAGTTCAAAATTAGTTTAGTGCTAAAAAAATATAACTAAAACTTTTGCTGAAAACGGAATTTCAACAAAAAATTGCTGAAAACTAGTACACTTGATATACAAGACGTTTTACTAATCTTTCTACTAACTTATTTTTTTGAGTGTACATAACTTCAAAATCGGTAGAGAACTCGCCAAGAAATAGCAAATGCCCCAGACCAATTTTGTGCCAAAAACACTAGGTCATGAAAGTTGATGGCACTTTTTCAAACTTTCAGAAATTAATTAAAGCCATAATTGTTTTTTGCTCTCTATACTTATAAAGGGTTCTTCAACAGGGACGCTACAAAAGTAGAAAGGCAGGGACAGCAAACGACGCCATATTTCTTGCCGCTCTTTTGACATTTCTCTTCAGTAAGGTTTGCCATTTCATGATGGAAAGATATACGAGCCAACAACGAGTCGAAATTATTAAAATTTACTACCGAAATTCGGAGTCAGTGGCCTCAACGTTAAGAGCGCTACGTCCAATTTATGGTCGTCATAATGAATGGCTTCGTCAATAAACAAAATATGCGTTATTGGTCAGACAGCAATCCACACGTACTCCATGAGTCATCATTGCATCCCGAAAAAATTACGGTTTGGTGCGGTTTATGGGCCGGCGGCGTCATTGGGCCGTACTTCTTCCGTGATGATCAAGACCGGCACGTTACTGTGAATGGGAATCGCTACCGTTCAATGATAACCGAATATTTTTGGCCCCAATTGGATGATATTGACTTGGAGGACATGTGGTCCCAACAGGACGGCGCCACAAGCCACACAGCGAATGTCACAATCAATTTATTGCAAACCAAGTTTGGAGAACGCGTTATCTCACGAAATGGTCCAGTCGATTGGCCGCCTCGGTCGTGAGATTTGACGCCGTTGGACTATTTCCTGTGGGGCTACGTCAAATCTATGGTCTATGCCAATAAGCCAGCGACGATTGATGAACTTCGTACGAATATCGGCCGATTTATGCTTGAAAACCGTCGAAAATTGGGTTCAGCGTCTGGACTTCTGCAAGCGTGCCCGTGGTGGCCATGCAAAAGAGATCGATTTCCATACATAATGGCATCGAACGTACTTTCACAGGAATAAAGAATTTCATTGATATCCAAAAGCGTTTTTGTTTTATTTAAGAAAAACTTTTGTAGCGCTCTTATTGAAGAACCCTTTAAATACTCAGATATGAAATATTGTTTTATTACCTGTCTGTTAACCTGTCGCGCAATGAGGCAAAAAACCCATACATTTTTTGGTATAATTCTCAAAACACCATTTACGATTTTTAAATAATTTTCTTTAACAAATTTAAAAAAAAAATGAATTTTGCACTTCAAGGGCTTGTTAAATACATCCTAGAGATGAAGTATGCCAATTTTGAGGGAAATCCCTCCATTAACCTATCGGTGACAAGCTCTTATTTTTTGTGGATTTCGAGAAAAGTGTGATTTTTATAAAAAATTAAGTAAAATTACTCTTTTTAAGTACTTTGTATCAAAAATGAATCAATTTTGTACTTTTAAATGTTATATTTCATGTTAATAGTTTAGCGGTTTGGAAAAAAATAATATCACCTCATTAACCCTTTTGTACATGGGGTCACATACGACCCCAAGCTAATAAAGGACAATTTATTCAAAAAACGCAAATATTTTGTAACTACTGTTGAATTTTTAGAAGTGATGCTAAAAATTTCGAATAAATCGAACAACGTTAACACATTCCTTGCCAGGGCCAAGCTTTGAAATGAAAAAATCAAAATTTTGTAAAGCAATGTTCGTAAAGTGTCCTATTTTTTATCCACACAATGTTCGAAATGTGATTTACTTAGTAGTAGTATTCTTAATACAGCAAAAAATATAAAGTAGAATACTTTTCGAACATTGTATGGATAAAAAATTGGATACTTTACGAACATTGTTTTACAAAATTTTGAATCCAAGTCGGCAATTTAATTTTTATTGTATTTACTAAAAACCGATGTATTAAGTTATAAATATAAAGTAGAATACCTTTCGAATATTGTGTGTTACAAAATTTTAAATACAAGCACGCAATATAATTTTTATAATATTTAGCGAACACTAATGTATTAAGTTATATTCAATTACATTTTTGTATATATACTTTTGTGGCACAGTGTATAAAATATTTTTCAACACTTTTACACAAAAACTATTAGGTATTTAATTTTATTCTAAAATATTCTTTCAATACAACAAAAAATATAAAGTAGGATACTTTTGGAACATTGTGTGGACAAAAAAGAAGATACTTTTCGAGCATTGTATCCCAAATCTCGAGATCCGATCACGCTATTTTATATTTATTACCAAAATACCCAAAATTATTAAAAAAAATATGGAGTAGTCATAAAAATGTTATTTTATATTAATCCAAAACAATAAATGGGTAAAATCTCTGAACACTTAAAAAAACAGTGATCACAAAAAACAACCACTTTTATCTCTGAAAATGTTTACAACATTTGTCGCAGCGTCCTTGGAATACCCTTTTTCAACTTTTTTACACTCAAATGAAAGGTTATTTTATATAGATAGTCGGTTTGAAAATGAAAAAAATTAAAAAATTTTTAGACTAACTTTTTGAAGGTTCGGCTGAAAAATGAAAAAACCGATTTTTCAGCAAAATTTTTATTTTTTTTGGATTCAGCGAACTATAATCTATTAGAAATATATATCACAACAACTAACTAAATATATGACAACAAATATTTTTTAACAAAATTTAAGGATTTTTTTTAAACTTTCCGAAATTTCAACCGAATGTGAACCGATTTTAAAATTTTTTTACTGTTTACTGGACGCATGCGAAAATTTTCCGCACCCCCCGTTTTTGAAATTCGCAATTCGCCAAAGTTCGGCCCACTCTAATATACATTTAAGATAATTTAATAACTTGACTGCAACCATGAATGAAAAAATAGTAATAAAGTGTATGCTGCGTTTCCAAATATATTTATTTGAATCAGTTTTTCGTCATTTTTTAACCGACGATGATATTAATTTAATGACATAAACTTGTGTTCAATTAATTGATTTTCGCAGAAATTTTATATTTTTTTTAACATTTCACCCAAAAATGTCGTTCCAAACTTTTGTATCATTTCCTATATTTTTCTCAAGTCCAATCTGTGGCACAGAGTCAGCACTTCAGCTTTGTTAATGACCTTTTATAGGTTAATACTCGTACCTCTGGTCGTTTGACATTGATCCGACACACTTTTGTACTGCGGTACAGTTGGCATGGAATGTCACGTACATATGTACTCGTATCTGTCACATATATTCATATTTAAATGTGAATGTATGTATGAATGAATATCTTAGAAAATTCCCATTAATTTGGCCTCTATCCAAAATTATTCTTAATGTCCAATATTTTGTGTTTTTCTTTTAATTTTCATATTAATAACTTGTTTTTTGTTTAACAGTTTTGTATTTTTTTAACAAATTAATATATATGTATACACTTAAAATAATATGCCAGTCAAACGGGTTTGATATCGATCTGACTAATTTTTAACAAATTTTTAGTTGAAAAACTGATTTAAACAAAGATTTTAGTTATCTTCAATTAACGCAATTCTAAAAATCCTTAGTACTTTAATGAATTTTGAGTGTTAATTTTCAAAATTATTTATAACAAATTTTTAAGAACTCATTCATTAAATTTACAATTTATTATTCAAATATAATATTTTCATGTTTCTGTTATTACCCGGTAGATGGCGCCACCAGTTTATCCGAAGTTTCAAAAATGGCGCTATTTCTTTCCCTCCCGAGAAAAATTGACGAAAATTTCGACTACCCCTAACCAAATAATACCCCCGTAAAAAGGTTATCTCTATCCAAAAATGCATTTTTGATTGGGCCTTGGATCCTTGGAAATTTTTAATCAAAATTGTCCACTTCATAAAATTGCACATATCTCGAAAACTAAGCGAGATAGAGCAAAACGGACAAAATGTTTGCTCCTTTGGAATGCCCTTACATGCCCTTAGATGATATGGATTAGGCCCGGGGAGGGTTCCGAGACCCTAAATTTTAACAAATTTTACGACCCAGTATAATTACAAAATAAAACTGTACTTTTACTAATTTTTTACTTAAATTTAGATTTGTTAAATTGAACAAGACAAAAAACAGGAATAAATTTTGTTAAAGTAACAAATTTTTCTGTTCAGCCAACAGACTTATTATTTTGAGTGTATGAAAATTAGTATATAAAAAAATACGTAAACATCCGTACATATTTTTATATACAAAAATACAGTATGTATTTTAATGAAAATATTTCCTCAATGAATGTGATTCATATGAAAATAATTTTTGTTTTTATAAAATTCTTTGGAAAAGAAAAGTTCATTCCTCTAGTGCGTGAATATTGTAAATATTTTTAATTTAAAAAAATTAAGAACATATTTGAATATTTACGGGATGCATGGAACGCCTCGTATATGGTTTATAAATAAATAAATCGTATATTGTCGTCGCATTTTGAATATTATTCATCCGTTTCTTATTAAATTTCACGATTACTTTTTTAGAAAAATATTCCTTTATTTTTAAAATAGAATATTTTATTGTGAACAATCACAATAATTGTCGTGTTTTCGACTTAACTATATCCGTTAACTCAAAAAAACTCAAAGTGCATAAAAACATGTTTAAGAGATTAAACATAGCACATTACTTTTCGTATGCACTTTCAACGTGCATAATTATCAACGTCGAAAACTAAACGTTTATACATTTTCACGTCTAACGTAACTACTTCACGTTACTTCCTAAACAATTTTGCTGAAGTACGGAACTATTATAAGCACTGCCTGTTTAAAATTTTACTATACTACAATCGGTTTATCGTACGTTAACAAAACGATATACAATATTCTAACTAAATATATGAACATATACGATATTTACATTACATACGACATTACATAAATTCCCTCACTTTTATTTTAAATCATACAGAGAACTAATTGATATGAATGCACTAATTAATTGATCATTTTAAGGGTCTGATTTTATTGATCATGGCAATGATTTAAAATCTTAATGCAATTGACAGACAAGCGTTTCGAAAACCGGTAAATTGGCGAAAAATCGCTAAAATAAAAAAAAAGGTAAATGGTAATGCAATTTTTCCCATTTGCATTATTTTCAACTAATGGTAATGAAATTTTAATAGTAATAAAATATTCCCAAGTATGTTTGAAATAAAGTTTTTTTTTTACCAAAATAAACAAAATATTTATACTGCAAACCGAATAATAGGTTTGTTTTTTTATCTATTTCTACAACTACCCAGCAAAAACATGGTAATGACAGGTCATTACCATACGGATTACCAAGTAATGATAGGTCATTACCTTTTGCATTACTTTAAAATACAAAATAATGACTTACTGATAATAAGTTATAGAAGTACTTATATATTCTTGCAAAGTAATCACTTACAGGTAATTGATTAAATAAGTACTGATTTAGTCTTATTTTATATTAATATTTTATTTATTAAATTTTTTTCGAACATTTTTCCAATTGAATAGAAAATTTTCCGAGATAAAAAGTCATATTTCCAATATGACCAACTATTTCGCAATGTGGGGTAACCACTTATTTCCTAACTTCTAAGTAACCACTTATTCTATCTTTGTGAGTAACAACTTATTCTTTCACTATGTGTAACTCGTTATTCGCACTTTTTTGTAAGCGAGATGGTAATGACCACCCATGAATTTTTGGACATCGCGAACAAAAGTAATGTTGCGAGGAAATAGCCTGGTAAGTAGTGAAACCCTTTGTGTGCTACTTACTCGCTTAATTACTCGGTAATGACTGTTTTTGCTGGGTAGGTTTGTTTACATTTCTAGTAAAAAAAAATAGTAATCTTCGAAAAGGCCGAAACTGATTTTCTTTTCAAGTGAAATGAAAGAAAATGGTATTAAAAGTAGTAAATAGAAGCCACTGAATCAGAAAATTTGCACATTTCACAATAAAAACGATTTAAAAAAAAAAAACTAGTAAAAATAGTAAAAACTAGCATACACTTGAACACAGACATACACTTAAAATAATACGTCAGTAGAAAAATCTGTCAAATCAGTTTCAAATCGATTTGACTAATTTTTAACAAAGTTTTAGTTGAAACACTGATTTAAGTAAAGATTTTAGTTATCTTCATTTAACACAATACTAAAAATCCTCAGTACTTTAACTAATTTCGAGTGTTAATTTTCGAATATATTTAAAATTAATTTTTAAGAACCCATTCGTTAAATTTTACAAAATTTATTGTTAAAATTTAATTTTTTCATGGTACTGTTATTAACCGGTAGATGGCGCCACCAATGTATCCGACGTTTTAAAGATGGCGCTATTTCGTTCCCTCCCGATTTTTTAAAATGGCCCATATCTCGAAAACTAAGAGAGATAGAGCAAAATTGATGAAAATTTCGACTACCCCTAACCCCAGCGAAATGGGTTATCTCTATCCAAAAATGGACCTTGGCTGGAACCTCGGAAATTTTTAAGAAAAATTTTCCACTTCATAAAATGGCCCATATCTCGAAAACTAATTGAGATAGAGCAAAACGGACAAAATGTTTGCTGCACTGGAGTACCTTTATATGCCCTCACATGATATGGACTAGGCCCGGGGAGGGTCCGAGACCCTAAATTTGGATAAATTCTACGACTCAGTATAATTACAGATAAAAATGTAGTTTTACAAATTTTTTACTTAAATTTAGATTTGTTAAATTTAACAAAAGAATTTGTAAAATCAGCAAATTTTATTTTAAGCCAAAAAACAGGAATGATTTTGTTAAAGTAACAAATTTTTCTGTCCAGCCAACAGAAACAAACAAATAAAATTTAAACATTTGGGGCCGCCTTTGTACCAAAGCTGTTTTCGTATATGGACTTCCCTGGGCGGGAAATGGAGCAATTATCTTGAATGACATGCTCTTCTTTTACTAATAAACACGTACTAATTCATTTTTTAGCATTTGTTGTTTTTAATATTTTATCAAATTAAAATTACCAAAATTTAAAATATTTTTTATATGTAAAATATTTTTGTTTATAAACAAATGTATACATTTAAAAGAGGAAAGCCAAGAATTTTCAAGAGTAGGTAGCATTTTAAATCTACTTAATTTTTAAGATGCTGAATTTATACTTACTTAAAATTTTTATAAATGGTGGCATTCGGCAGAGAAACCTTAAACTGATACAGGTGACTTGTAGCGCTTTGTGATTACTTACTCTGCTGAACGATGTTTTCTTTGTTTTGTTTTTAAATACATTTTTTCTAAATTTTCCTTTGATTTTTTAAATTTTTTGTTTTTGAATTATATTTGTATGTTTTTATTTGTCAATCATACAAAACAAAAAATTTTTAAAATCAATAACAGCAAATGTATCACTATTTGATCAAAAGTAGCAAATATTTTTTACGCTACCATAATATGACAGCGCTACCTGAGTGCTCAGACTGAGCGGTTAGTGATCAGGTCGTTCACCAGATAGTTGCACAACTGTTGTAGAACTGTTGACTGTCAAATTGTATCTGCCGAACGCACCCAATGCTTAAATTTGTTGGAATATTTATCTAAAATTCGAAAAAAACAAAACTAATGTTTTATTTGTTATTATCTTTTCATTTCAGATCTACCAAAGCATTATGTAAAAAATATATTTTTAAGTGTCATATAAAGTGTAAGTACGATAAATTTACAATATTTCTTAAGTCATATTTACACGCGAGAGAAACTCGTGAGACTTTACTAAAATGCAGCTCTGTAAAAGTCTACAATATACGAGACTTCATTGATAGTTTAAGTCATACGCAATTTCTTTAATTACACCGCGTTACAAAAACGAGCTTTTGTTCTGTCCTATGAACCAAATATACTTTTTCGGAAAGGGGAGAAAAAATAAAAATACACGTGTATCGGCGATTTTCATTTACACGTCAGAATTTTTTTTTTATGTATAAAGTATAAAGCTCGTAGTGTGCGCCTGTCCGCCTGTGTGAAAGACTTTGGATCAATTTTTAACCCTTTTTCCGTGATCCAATCGAGCTGAATTTTTGCAGGCAGACTCGTGGAAATGTCTGTATCACGTCAAATTTATTAAAAAATAGATTTTTATCAATTCTCATATTTTCCTGAATTTTTTTTTTGAAAAAATGGTTATCGTTTTTTTTGTAACGGTTTCAATTCGTTAAAAAACCGATTTTTTTTATTAATTTTGTTATATTAAAATTAAAAATTATTACATTTAAAATTTCAATGCTTTTAAAGAAACTCAGGCCTTTTATTTTTGCGTTTGTAAGCATTTGTGTCAGTATCGCGACAAATAGACCAACAGTATTCGCCAAGCATATGCGTAATGTCTTGTCCTTTAAAGCGCTTTTCAATAGCCGCAATGTCCTGATGGAACCTTTCGCCATGCTCATCGCTACAAGCTCCTAAATCGTCAGAGAAAAAATCTAAATGATTGTGAAGGAAATGGATCTTTAGCGACATTAATATGCCCATTTCGCCATATGCCGAAATCATTTCTGCGACAATATTTTTATAATTGGCAGCTCGTTTGTTGCCAAGAAACTGCTCAATAACGGCAACTGTGCCCTTCCATGCACGTTGTTCGATAGCATTTAATTTTGATGAAAATTCATAACTTGCAACTATTTTTTTTATCTGCGGACCATTGAAAACACCTTAAATCATACACATCATTAAAAAAAATAAAGTTACTAAATGACTTCTTAAAAAAATACCTGCATGAATCTTTGCGCAGCTCAATTTCGGAAAAATTTTGTGCAAACTTGCAATCGCCTCGCCCTCACGATCCAGTTTTTTAACAAAATTTGATACGAGACCGAGCTTAATGTGTAGTGGTGGCAAAATGATTTGAGATGGCTGCACCAATGGTAGATTCTCTATACTTTCTACGCCTACTTTGTAGCATGTTCGCGGCTCAGTGTAATTCTGATCTCTTTTGCGACCTTCCCATGTACACAAAAAGCACTGGTGGGTTGGAAATCCACGCTTAACACCCATGAGTAATGCGACCACTTTCAGATCGCAGCATATTTTCCAATTATGCTCTTGGTACTTTATCAGCTGTAATATTAAGTCCATGCCTTCGTATGTTTCTTTGAAGTTTGTGGCATATGCGATCGGGACAGATGGATGTTTGTTACCGATATGAAGCAGCACGACTTTAAGGCTGTTGACAGATGCATCGATGAAAAGTCGCCACTCCTCTGAAATATGAGGGTAACCAATTTTTGCAAACATCGAATCAATATCATAACAATAAGCCAGGTTTTTTTTCCCGATCTTCGTGCAATTTAATAGTCATATGGAATAGTGCTACCTGGATCACGAGCGGCTGTTATTTTAAAATCAGCCGCCACTATATTCCACTGCTTAAAGCGTGATGCAAAGAGTTCCGCTGTTCTCCTCGACAAATTTCCGTCTCGTACAAGGTCATTGAAGTCGGCTTGCGTTATTAAATGCGGCATTGCAGTCCCAACTTCACTGGGTGTTGGTACAAATTCCGATACTTCTGGACTCTCGCATCTCGCATTCGATGCAAGAAATGTTGATAGCATTGTTGGTACTACTGTTTATCGTTTATTTCGGGAACATCATCAAAAATCTCTACTGAAGCCGCTATACGTTCTTCTGGTGAGTACAGAACCGCTGGAATAACCGATTATACATTAGCGTAGCGAATTTTGTTGCGGCGAAAGTATTGGTACCCATTAGTTTGAGTAAAAGTTTCGCAAAAGTAGCACAATTCATTGCAGTGCTCCGTACGTGGTAGCCAAATTGTTGGTACAGCGTACTATATTGTTGACCTTCCATCAGTAAACTTGCATAAATTTCTATAGCAATAGTTGCACACGACTTCCGGAGTATACCACAAGTAAGGAACATAAGCAGTCTTGAATATTTTCTGAAACGAATTAACCACTGTTTTCGTAATATTTTTCAAATTTTTACTTGGTGCGAATAAGCCACAAACGTAACAAAAGTTATTTCGAGTCGGGCACTGCATTTTTTCTCAGATTAAATATATAGAAATACGTTTTCGCACAACAGAACTTAAAACAATTGTTCAATTCAATGTTTCATCTGTCATACCAGTTGTAAGTGTTGTAAAAGTCATTAACAGTTTAGTGTTAGAAAGTTACTATTGATAAACTGCAAATATATAGAGTAGGATGGGTCGAAAACCCAATTTGTTTTTTTTTCGGAACGCTTTAGTAGTCCCTTCAAGTTATGCTGAAAAAAGTGAAAAAAAAAATTTTTTTTTCAAAAAAAAATTCAGGAAAATCTGAGAATTGATAAAAATCAATTTTTTAAAAAATTTGACGTGATACAGACATTTCCACTAGTCTGCCTGCAAAAATTCAGCTCGATTGGATCACGGAAAAAGGGTTAAAAATTTATCCAAAGTCTTTCACACAGGCGGACAGACGGACACTACGAGCTTTATACTTTATACATACAAAAAAAAATTCTGACGTGTACATGAAAATCGCCGATACACGTGTATTTTTATTTTTTCTCCCCTTTCCGAAAAAGTATATTTGGTTCATAGGACAGAATGTGTGTAACGCGGTGTTAGTACAATTTTTTGAAATCTTTTATTAAATTATCGAAACATTTCAGTCTATTAAATTCACTGTTCGGTATTTGGAGAACAAATTATTGTTTGAAATAACTAAAAGCTAATAAAAACAAATAATTGACAACTAGAGGTGAACTCAACCAAAAAAGTCTGTAATGGCTACTAAAAATTTTGCTGTTATTACGGGAAATTTATCTGTTTTGAGGCCAGCGGTATTTTTTGCTAATTTTAGCAACACATGTCTGCTGATCTGTAATACAATAAAATTAGTAGAAAAGATTAGTAGCCGCTACTAAATTTTAGTAAAGTTTATGTAAAATGCATCGTTGTCGTTCATAAATATGTGGTTCATAAGTTGTCGATCAGAGTTGAATTCCATAGGAAGCAGCTGGATAAAAATAACATTGTTAGAATTTTGTTGATGCTAGTCTAATTGATTTGTTTCAATTTGCTTATTTGTTTCAATTAAATATAAATAGAATCATCATCAATTATTAACCCATAAAGGCATAGAATATTGAGGATGGGTTTGTAGCAGGACTCAAAGAAATCCAAAATAATTTAAAAAGGAATCGGCACAAAATTAAGAAAATACAATTGAAATAAAGGAATAGCAGTTGAAATTTAAATAAAATTACTTGAAGTGAAAAATCTCAAAATACCCAATTGAAAATACGAAAATATTACAAATTTTTTAATGTCTAGTTGTTTTTCGGAGGTATTTGGAACTGAGATACGGATGTTGAAGTGTTGTAAATATATGGCCTAAATAATACTTTTTTTTATAATAATTCAGTTTATTAAATTTTAAATCGCATTTTTAATTTCAAATATTTCTTATTTAAATTAATTTCAAATCAATGCTTTAAATTTAAATTTATTTAGCTTCCAAAATTACAATATATAATAGTTAAAACTTCTGTAAAAGAATAAAAAAAATCCCGGGAATTCCCGCACAATATTCCCGGAATTGCGGGATTGAAAAAAGGGCGGGATTCCCGGGAATTCCCGGGACATAAACCCTAATGGGCACATAAATGGCTTGAAGGGCCAAATTTAGGATTTCACAAACATGCGCAGGGCCGCACCAATTAATAAATTACTCGACAAAAATTAAGTTTTTGTACAGCCTTCTGCTAAACCTTTTTTGGAGTGTTTTGGTTTCCTAAGCTCGGATCTAAAGTCAAAAAAGGTCCATTGAATATCCTTCGAGTTGTGGGTCTTTCTTTTTTTATCCCCTCACCCAGGGAAATATTTTATGAGTCAATATTGCGGAGATGTACAACAAAATCTTTTATAATTTTATGGTTTTTTATATTTTTGATCCAAACTCTGAAGTCAAAAACTTTGCCAAATTAATATTCGAAAATATAGTTTTCGTTATTTCAAAAAATTTAGTTTAAGGTTTTTTTAACCAATTTTTCAAATATTTTTAAATTTACTTAATGGATTTTGATCCCTTGCTTTATTTATTGAAATGTGTAACATGAATTACGTGACGAATTGAATTTTGATATAAAATGTGGAAAAATATAATTTTTATAGAAAATCTGAATGTAAATGAAATTTAAAACTCATAGGTCTACAACATTTTCGCATCGAAATTTTATAACAAATATCAAACCCCTAAGGCTCTGATTGCAATAAATTAATTCTTAAATTTTAAAAATTCAATCACAGACTGATAACTAGTTTCCGACCGAATATTCGGCTTCGGAGTTCGGCCAAAAACTGATGTTCGGCCAAGTTCGGTATTCGTAAAAATTTTGGCCGAATACCGAACTTTTCTATAAATCAATATTTTGCAACATTTAGCTCTTTAATTTTGTACGGTAACTTATAAATATGCACATTAGGGCGGACCACCTTACGGGCAAAAAACAAAGTGAGCCGTACCAAGGTTCAAAAAAATTATTTATTTTTTGCCGCACGTAGGTGTCACCATTTTACATTTTTCGTTATATCTTTGGCATTTACAGTCGGATCTTAGAGTATGATACATCGACGCTTTTCTCTCGAGGATACCAGTGTTTTGCTCTAAGGGACATTGACCTCAAGTATCCCGTTCTAGTAGTTACCCACCAGATCTCAGTTGCTACCACCCTAATGTACGACCCTAATGCCAGAAAATTAAAGCTCGGAAAAAATTATTAAACTTTTGCTAAGGAAGTTTTTCGATAAACCCAGTAGAAATTATTTTTATTTTAAATTTTTGTTCATTGGATTTTTCCTTTATGGCAAAACCAAATACGTCGAAAGCAACAACGTTTTTTAAAAAATGTAATAAAAGATATTTATTTTTTGTTGAAAACAAATAGCAAATGGCCAAGTTTCTTAAGTTTTCATAAATAAAATATACTCTAAATCCAATTGCGAAAACTGCTTTCTAAAAAATTTTTTAAGCTATTTAGTGCCCATACAAACTGTTTTCGTTTATGGATTTTTTTATTTTTGTAAAAATCTTGAATAGTTATATGTGACAGACATAATCAAAGAGGTTAGAAAATAAATAGAATGCAATCCTCTCTTTTACAGAGAAAAAATTTATAAAATGTGGCTGCAAATAGGAACAAGAAATTGTTTTCCCACCTTTTAATTGATAAGTGGATATTTTGTATTGTAACTACTAATAGTTTTCGTCATATTTATTATAATTTAAACATAAAATTGATAAATTAACCTTTGGTTTTCGTTAAAAATTACCGGTTTCCTTCTTGGAGGCACAAGCTATCACTATAGGGTGATAATTTGGCATAATTCGACATTTTAAAATTTTGTTTCCACCTTAAGTTAAGCATTATAATGTTGGCTTTTTATAATTTTTTTTAAAATTAAAAATATTAACTCTCCATGATAAAGCGCACTTTAGGAGAAACAAGAAATTTATTCTGGAAGTGAGTGTAAATTAAATACATATGGGTGATATCGAAAAATGTGATAAAAACCATGTAACCAGCTAATTTCTAATGCTGGATAACATTTGAGTTATATATTTCGATATATGTATATCAGCGAATTGTCACGTGTTTTACAAAATTTATAACAATCTGACCAGTTTTTTTTGTCAATACATAAAATGTGTGACCAATATTACAGTCCAAATGTAAACTCCGTAACCAATAACTCATAAGGTTTTTTAACTTTAATAGCTTATATTTTAATAACTAATGAAGCTAAACACTAACTGTAAGATATTTTATGAAGAGGAAAAGTGACGTTTTTAATAAAAATTAATACATTTTACAAACTTTTTCATATATATTTGCTAACACGACTTCAACTTTGTAACGATTTTTCGTCATAATTATTGATAAAAATGCATACAACAGAATTTTGGAGTTATTTAATAACTATATTGGGAAAAGTATAATGTTATTTATACTCAAATGATCGTTGGACTGTGAGTAATCATCTAGTATAACAGACTTGAAGTTTTTCTGCAGTATTTAACATTCTCGAGATGAAAAAGGATGTCTTAAATAGGATTTGAAAAAATGTTGTAAACTCCGTTCCTAATTTTTACAGCAAACCATTTAACGAATAAGAAAAACAATGGCATATTTGGATTCACCTTGTAGGCATCATACGATTTTGTTTCGGAAAGAAATTTCTGACAAAGCGTTTCTGAAAGAAAACGAAAAAAGTAACCAAATGTAAACTCCGTAACTGTAAACTTCGTAACCAAAATTGTTTGCATCAGATTGCATTAAAAAAAATGTAGGTAAATGTTTTTAAATATTTTAAAATAACCATAAACAGAGGTGATTCAACTAATATTTATGCGTCAAAAGATGATTCAACCGATAATTTTGCGTCAAATCAAAAAAAGTTATCAGTTTTTTATCCTAAACTGCTGGAGCGAAAAACGATTGATTTGGATTTCATTGGTTTGGAATCGATATTTCGAGCCATTACTGACATTAGTTTGACAAATTAAATTTGTTTCACACAATTTAAGAATTTTTTGATCGCGAATGTTATGTTTTTAATATATTATTTTGTAACTTCGCAACCGCGGATAGGATTTTAAAAAATTTTATATTTTTGAGAAGCATTTAAAAGGACCAAAAATACAAAATTAAAAAAAAATAAAAAAATTTTTCGCGGAATGAATTTTATTTTTATTCGCGAAACCGCCATTTTGATACACACAAATTGTATATTATTGGAAAGCATGTTGAAAACCCAAATACGAAAAACTAATAAATTGAAGATAATTCGTACGCAATTTTTTTTGTTATATCTTTTGTTTGTGAAAATGTAAACTCCGCTACCACAAAAAAAAATAAAATTGTGCAAAAAAAGTTATTGCGACAACTTGTAGAAGAGATTTTTTGCAATTAGGTTTATAATGACTAAACTTACTGATTCCATTATGAAAAAACCGAAATATTAACACTTTTTGCTTCTCACAAATTTGGCCCAAAAACTTATCACATTTTTTGATTTCACCCATATACAGTTGTGGACACGAATTTAAGTCAATTCAATCTTTTCTAATTTTATTTTTGTTGCCTTTATTTTTAAAGATCAAAATAGTGGCTAAATTCGCCACTAGCAAGGAGATGGTTCAGAAAATTGTACAGAATTTTAGCGTAATGTTTGTTTTTTCATTTTGTCACTTGTTTTAAGTGGGCGTGACTTTTAACGAAAAAGCCATATCAACCTTTTATCAAATTACATAGTAAAATTAAGGCAGTACTGATCGGTTCTGTACAAACTGTATATTTTTGGAAATCCTATAAAATTTCCTTAATTCTTGCATTATTTTTATGTACAATTAGTCACCAGACTTAAAATTGCAGCACTTTAAACATGACCAAAATTTTCTTTGTTTTTAGCGATTTTAAAAGAAAGTTAGCAACACTGAAATTTTAACATGAAATACTTTTTAGTATAACGTAAAAAAATATTGTGTGTACTTACTGGAATCCCCGAGAGCTTTCAAGCTCTACACACAAGCTGGCTTACTTTACCCAGGGTATGGCCGCATTGAAATGGCCCACAAGCCAATATACTTCGTAACACACACAAGTATAGTGGCATGTAAGTTACAGAAAGTTTTTGAAAAATTTCAAATATTTTTAGTTTCCCAGCCAGCAATTCCGGAGCGCTCATAAATAAGATTTTTAAATGGGTCATAGAAATGATTATTGTTTTTTTGAAAACACTCTTTTTTTGGTAAAAAATATGAACCCTCAGAAAACAATCCAAAAAGTTGTCTCTACAATCTAAAAAGCTTCATTTTTCGAACTCAAATTATTTAAATTTATGAAGAAAATTTCAATTTTATACGTTCTTTTTTCGGAGTCATTTCTGAGTACACAGGGGGCTCTTTTGGACGGACAACTTTCATAGGAAAAAGTGAACAAATGTTTATGTTTTTGGAGCTCAATTCTGAGTCATTAATGATCATCTTTGTTTGCGGGGTTCATATACAATTGTTATACACAAGTATCCTATATCGTAAGTACGCACAATGTGAAGTACACGAAATCGATTGCATTGTGTGGACTTACACGTTTTTCTAAAGGGTATTTTCTAGCAAATAATTCTATTTATTGTAAAGGGTGGTCCAACCATATTGCACGATGTTAATTGTGAGTCATACCTTAACGTCAAGTTACTTGTCCAACTTAATTTGACATTTTTTTGTTTCAGTGTTTGACAAATTCAACCATGGAGAGGTACACAATTGAGCAGCGCATTGAGATTGTTGAAGCCTTTTACGAAAATGCGCGTTCAAATTAAGATGCATTTCGTACACTTCTGTGGTCAGCATAATCGACCAAATGTGTCCACAATCGGGAGAATTGTGCGCAAATTTCAGCAAACCGGGTCTAACTATAGGAAATTTGAAAACACCTGTGCATGCTCGCCCAGTTTTTTCTGCGAAAAACATTGCTGTTGTTCGCGATAGTGTGGCAGAAGAGCCGTCAAGCAGTTACCGTGAATGGTGTTCGCTATCACGAGATGAGAACGGACTTCTTGGGGCCAGAAATTGAGGATATGGACCTAGACGATATGTACTTCCAACAGGATGGTGCCACACAGCCAACGAAACAATGGCTCTTTTGCGCGAGAAATTCAATGGCCTTGTTATCTCACATCCTGGCGATGTTAATTGGCCGCCACGATCATGTGAATTGACACCGTTGGACTTCTTTCTTTGGGGATATTTAAAAGCAGAAGTGTACGTCAATAAGCCAAGAACAATTCAAAAGCCAAAGGATGAGACAATTCCGCACATTAACGACATTGAACCTCAATTATGTCTCAGAGTCATTGAAAATATGGACCATCGGATAGAGGTATGCCACCGAAGCCGTGGCGAGCATTTGGCCGATATTTTGTTTCACACATAATTGCCACAGATCCTTCTATCATAATAAAAAATATTAAGATAATTCTCTAAAAACTTTTTGCTTTATTTAAAATTAACATCGTGCGTTTTGGTTGGACCACCCTTTAGCAGGAGAGGCCGTTATTTGTATTCAACTCAATTAAATTTAAAGATAAATTAACTTTTTAATATACAGTTACGAGCATAAAAAATGCAACGCTACGCTAAATCATCTAAGTATGGTTTGACTTCTTCTAATGGTTTTTTATTTGCGCTTATCTTTTGGTAATATATTCGTTGAAGTGTATATTCATATCTTAAGTCGTTTGATTTGCATTTATTTAAGTGAATTAGTTTTTATTTTTTTATTTATTTATTTTTATTTATTTTTATTTATTTATTTTCCATTTCCTGTACAACAAGAGTGAATCTTATAATTATAGTACAGGAATCCAATATTCTTAAAGGACAGTTTACAAAATTATTAAGTACATACTAATACAAACATTGAGTTTAATGAAAAATAAAAGTTAACATATTTAAACGAAATAATATGTGTACATTTAGGCAAAAAATGCAAATAGGAATTTTTTAAAACTATTTGCGTTGCTATTGAGTTGTTGGGTATGTGGAAGTAAATTCCAAAGACGTACTGCATATACAAAGAAATTCCATTCAGATACAAGATAGTGGTGTAAAGGGACAATAATTTTCCTTCCTCTTCGTGATCTGGCAAATCGTATTTTGTCGTAAAGATATTGTGGTGTTTCAGTATATATTATTTTATGTAGACATACAAGTACTCGTATCTTAAGGAGATTTTCAAAAGATACACCATATAAGTTATTGGCAACTTCAGAAATATGATCAAACTTTCGCAATCCATAAACGTATCGAAGAACATTATTGTATAAAACATTTAACTTACGTTCGCTAGTATCATCACAACTTGCAAATACTTCACATCCGTATATTAACCCAGGAATCAGGTATGACTTGGCAAGGAGTATTTTAATCTTCAGCGGAGTAAAGTATTGAGTTGCCCAAAGCGACCTTAACTTGATATAAGTTTGACCGACGAGTGAGTTTATATGATCATTCCATGTTAGATAGTTATTAAAAATCAACCCGAGATTTTTGGCAGCATTAACAAGCTCTATTTTTTCTCCATTTATTACAATGTCATCTTCAATGACAGGCACAATTGTTTTTTTATGGATGACCATGCACTTTGACTTCAAGGAATTTAGACATAAGCCATTTGCAGTTGCCCAGATAAATATCCTATTTAAGTCGTCATTAAGTTTAGCTATATTTTCAGCAACAGATCTAGCAGGGCTACTTAAGTACAATTGAACATCGTCTGCATACATATGAATTTTGCAATGTACTAGTTGGTTTGGCAAATCATTAGCATAAATTGAAAAAAGCAATGGCCCAAGGATGGACCCTTGGGGCACTCCTCTAAAAACATTAATTGGGTTTGACGTTGTATTATTCACCTGGACAGATTGAGAACGATCGTTTAAATATGAGCGCAAAAGCCTCGTTGACGATGGGAAGAACTTAAAAAAATTAGCAAGTTTCATGCACAGTATATTATGGTCAACCGTATCAAATGCTTTGGAATGATTCCGGTCAAACAGAGGGAAAAAGATTAAGACAATTTTTCACCGTAATCAAATGTCAAAAAGACACTTTTTTATTAACAGTATCCGTCTTTGGAACCACTTACCTCACAATATTCAAATCACAAGCAATGCAAAGCATTTTAAACGTGATATTTTTAAACATTTTAGGTAACACACATTTTAAATTATTTTAATTGTAAACTTTTTTTATTTTTGTAAAAATTATTTTTTAATTAAACTTTTATTATTTTTATTTATTATATTTTTTTTCTCGAATCTTTGTACCCATATTTTATTATTGTAACAATGTTCATGTAACTAATATCAATTTTTTTTTTTTTAATTTTCTTTTTTACAACTATATTACTGTTCTTATAGAGGTTTTTTTTATACAAACACAATTTAATGTAACATTATTTAACCATGTGCTGTTAAAAAGACTAGTTCTTGTTGCACTGGTATGCTAAATAAAATAAATAAATAAAAATAAAATCGAGGAGCACCAAAAAATTCAATTTACCATCATCTAGCTCACTACGTATATTTTCAGAGACATCCAGTAAAGCAGTTACGCAACTATGATTTGAGCGAAACCCGGATTGTTTATTGGTTAACAAACGATTTTGTTCAATGAAAGAGCACATTTGTGCATGTAAAAGCTTTTCTAACACTTTTGAGAGGAACCATAAAATAGCTATCGGCCTAAACTCTGTGTTCGATTTTGGTAGTGGCAATATTTTAGCATGTTTCCATTTCATTGGGAAAGTACTTGACATTATAATAGTATTCAACAAATGAGTTATAAATGGTAGGAGTAGAGGTAACAGTATCTTTATGAACTTTGGGTGCATATTATCATAACCCACTGCATTCGATTTTATGAGTGAAAAATAAGTAAAAACATCAGACTGACTAACGCAAGAAAATTCGAACAGATGGTCTTCGTCAGTGTTATTTATAGTTGGGAAATTGTAAAAATTATTATTTATTTGAACCATAGGTATGTTCGTGAAAGCATTATTAAGCACATTAGCATCTGCTTGACAGTTATTCGTTTGTTTTGTTTTACCAATTCCTATTTCACGGATGGTTTTCCAAGTTTGTTTAGAATCAATAGCCTCTCCAAAACGACTTGAATAGTTTTTACGAACTTTTTTTTTGAAACTAGTGCCTATTTTGTGCGAGCAAAAAAATTTAAGTTTTATGTATTTTACATTTAATCGATTGTATTTGTTAAAAAGTTCAGCATATTAATTAGATTTTTATTATTTAGTGGAATAGCCACTATTTTTAATTACTCCTTTCATTCGTGAAGGCATGGAATCCACAATTTCGAAATATCTTAAATTGGAACGATATTTCTTTCGTATTTCGCTGTCTACAAGCTCCCATAGATTCTCAATGGGGTTTAAATCGGGTGACTGTGCTGGCCACTGTAAAACTTCCACACCGTTGTTACAAGTTGCCTAGCTAAGCGACTGTTGTGCTTAAGGTCATTGTCGTTTGGCATAAGCTTCCAACAGCCATTCTTTCCTCACGGTAGAATACACCTTAAAATAAAAAATTAAACAAGTGTGTTATAGTTAAGACAGCGATTTCATACCCCACTGTAGAAGGGATCCTCCGCCGTGTTTAACTCGTTGTTTCTAGTACCTAGGAGAGTACCGTCTATTTGGTGGTCTGCGGATGAACTTCAATCCATCGGATCCAAATAAATTTGATTTTTTTTCGTCTCTAAATAAAGCTTTTGCCCATTGTTTTTTTGCCCAGTGCCTATGACGCTTTCCAAAATCGAGACGCTTCTTTCTATTCTTACTTATGAAGGGTTTCTTTTTGGACGTCTTGCTAACAAGTTTGCTTCCTTTAAGCGTCTCTGTGCGGTATGAACTACGACGGTTGCGCCCATATGTTCTGAAGCATACTGCATAACATCTACGGCGGTCTTATTGGGGTCACTTTAACAATAGAGATCATATTTCTGTTCTGCCTTTTAATTGTTTTTCGGGGTCTTCCATTTCCTTTTTTTTTATGAATATAACCGCGAGCCTAACGCCGAGTTGCAATTCGCGACACAGTGGACTTGTTTCCTTGAAACATAGTTCCGATTTCAAGTAAAGGTTTGCCTTCCCAAAGCGCTGTAATTATAGCAACACGGCTATCACTTGATAGTTTTTTTTTGTAAATAATAAGCAATTTTGTTAATTTTGGTTAATTCAGTTTAAATTTCGTGAATAAATAAAATTTTTATACTTACCTGATACATATTATTCTTTTGTTGCATTTTTTTGCTCGCACAAAATAGGCACTAGTTTCAAAAAAAGTTCGTAAAGGGCACTAGTTTCAAAAAAGTTCACATAAATAAATGCAAATCAAACGACTTAAAATATGAAAAAACACATCAACGAATATATTAACAAAAGATGAGCGCAAATAAAAAACCATTAGAAGATATCAAAGCATACTTAGATGATTTACGGTAGCGTTGCATTTTTTATGCTCCCAACTGTATATTCAAAAGTTAATTTATCTTTAAATTTAATTGATATATTTTTTAGCCAATATTAGCAAGGTTAATTTGCAATTCAATTAAACGAAATTTAACTCAAATATTACTAAAATTTCATATATTTAACAGTTGTATTTTTGCTGTACCTACTTATCTTACTAATATTCAGCAACAAGGATTTACTAATTTTAAAAGCTTTCTGTGCAGGGCCCCTTTTAACTATTTTTTTTTCAGGATTTTTCAATCAGTATAAGATTATATTATGTCAGTGGTTTATTTGATAATTCCGAATACAATAAAAGAACCCAAAAGAACAGTTGAAATTTAACTTATTCGTGAACGCGATAGAGTTCCTAAATCAAGAAATATGCAACATTTTTGGGCTTTCGCGCCACATAGATGTTTCAAGAGGATATAAAATAAAAACCGAGCTAACTTTGCAAAATCCTCGGGAAAATTGTAAAAGGGACAGCTGGTGCAAGGATAAACAGTTAACATCATAGTGAAAATTTTGGTCACGTTTAAAGTGCTGCACTTTTAAGTCTGGCGACTATTTGTAGATAAAAATAATGCAAGACTTAAGGAAATTTTATAGGATTTCCAAAAATATACAGTTTGTACAGAACCGATCAGTAGTGCCTAAATTTTACTATCTAATTTGATAAAAGTTTGATATCGCTAATTTTTCGTTTAAAGCCACGCCCACTTAAAACAAGTGACAAAATGAAAAAACAAAGATTACGTTAAAATTCTGTACAATTTTTTTAACCATCTCCTTGCCTTTCGCGGTGAATTTAGCCACTATTTTGATCTTTAAAAATAAAGGCAACAACAATAAAATTAGAAAAAAACTTGATTTGACTTAAATGCTTGGCTACAACTGTAGATCGCTTTACATGCATACATTTTTTTTGCAATATTTTCCTTTTAATTGATTCTTTACTATAGGTCGATTTGACATCAGTTCGTTAAAAACAAAAAAAAAAAAAACTGTAAAAATCCATATTAAGCGCGAACAGTGGTTTCAATAGCCAGTTTTGTGTATCAGATCTTAACCCTAAATATGACTACAGGTCCTGTGCCTACATTTCACCACAAAAAATTTATATTGACTGCATTTGAAAATTTTTTTTATATAAATGTAGATTAGTACGCCATTGTAATCAGCATGTCCGAAGTATATAGAATTTTTTTATGTTTATTTCAGCAGAAAAAAAAAGTTATACAAAAAAATGCAGTGCATCAGCGTCACTTGGACTTTGTTGAGGCGAGTTGGCAAAATATTATACATATGTTCAATAATACAATACTAGAATTAAGGAAAAAAAAAATTATGTATACATATTATATATTAGAGCGACTCACCTTATAGGGCAGAAAAAAAGTGTCCCCCTCAAAATAAACCTTGGTTTAGTAGGTTTGAGGTTAATAAGAAGAATAAACCTTCCTCAAAAGTTATAAACACATTAAATTTGCACATCAGACTAGATCTAGTTTCTGCCTTTTTATGGACAGGCTTCATCAGTGATCTTCCATTAAATTGTATTATTGTTTATATTTTTATTCTCAGATTGTCTCTATATGAATAATTTCAGAAGTGATCAAACAGACATACACAAACATTCTACTTCAGATTTTTCTCTGTTTATCTTCTTATTTCCTCCGTGTCACCTTTTCACAAATATTGCTACATTGACGTATTGGTTTGTTTTATGATGATTCCCAAAATATTTCGGGTCTACCATTTTTAAAAAAGTTATTTTTTTTTAGTTTTTGTAAGAATTTTGCATTTTAGCTGAAGACAACATACTCAATATGGGTATCATGTGATAGGTTTTATGAGGCGGTATATATAGCACGTTCAAGCATATCCAGGCATGTCCTATTTTCAAGGACATTCTACAAAAAAACGAATTTTTACTCTTTTGTACGGAGATGTTTGTGATTGGAATGTCAAACTTTCCTATCGAACTATCTATCTAACTAACTTCCCTATGGTATTCCTATCGTTATTATAACTGAAGAATTTGTCAATATTGGATGTTAGCAAGATATCAAAATTAAAAACTGTGCGGTATTTTATCTAGTGTCTTGACATGCAATAAAATGATAGCAAGCAATTGTTCAAATGATTTCATCTCAAGTGAAGACACTCAATTTCAATTGTATTGCAATAGCATGATATCGCTGACATACAAGCGGCTCTTGCAATGATACCTGCCTCAAAATGTCACTTTTCGTTTTAATTTTAATTTTGCAATAAAAAAAAAATAACAGAATATTTGGTAGTACCTCATTCATACTGAAACCAAAAATAGTAGTTTTCAAATTTATTTTGTTTTCGATTGTCAAATCCCATACAAATTTGAAATCGAAAACTTAAAGAAAACGAAAACTTCTAGTTTTGGGTTTAGTATGAATGAGGCTTAAAACACAATGGGAATGAGTTTAATTATTTATTTGTAGATAAAAATTAATGTTTGATAAAATTTTGTGTTTTTCGAAGAAAACTCGATGATATTTCTTAGCAATAAAAGGGTCAAGTCTTCTCCACCACTTTGCAATTGCCATCAGTTTGAGGTTTCTCTGCAATAGTTTTGACATTTCATATCACATAATTTATTGCATTTGAAGATACCCGGTAATGATTAGAAAAAGGTGTGTTTGCCACTTTTTAAAAAGAAAATATTTAAAAACAAATTGCAGACCGGCATTATACTGATTCGAAAATGAGGAAATATTTTACAAACACATTTTTTTTCAATGTAACTACACTCTTGGAAATAAATCTGTACAAATAGTAGAAAAAGCTACACTTCAAATAATGCATCAGTAAAGATATCTGTCAAACGGATTTTAATCCGATTTGTCTAATTTTTAACAAATTTTTAGTTGAAACACTGATTTAGACAAAGATTTCAGTTATTTTCATTTAACTCGATACTAAAATTCCTCAGTACTTTAACTATTTTTGAGTATTAATTTTCGAAATTATTTATAACTAATTTTTAAGAACCCATTTCTTAAATTTTTCACTATTTATCAAGGTTGGCAACCGATACCATTACAATACCGTTATCCATTTCAAACCCCTTTCAAATTGATAACCGATACCAATACCGAAACTCTTAATTTAAAAAAAATACCGGTATCCAAAAACGTTTTCCCTTAATACCGGTATCGTACCGGTATTGATTCGGTTTCTAATAAAATAATTTTTTTTTACGTTTTTCACAAAAAAATATATTTTCTTTTATAAAAAATATGCAAAATTTAAAATTAATTTAATTCTATCTGTGTTTTTAATAAAAAATCGCATTGCTAGCAGATGTATTGCTATTATTATTATACCCTACACCACTATGTGGTCAGGGTATTATAAGTTTGTGCTGATGTTTGTAACACCAAAAAATATTGGTCGGAGACCCACCTGATAGTATACCGATCGGTTCAGAATTTGTTTTTATTTCGATTTAACGAGGTCCGTCTGTCCGTCCGTCCGTCTGTCTGTCTGTCCATGCAATCTTGTGCGCACTCTACAGGTCGCAAATATTCAGATATTTTGATGAAATTTGGTACGCAGACCTATGTTGGCCCAAGGACGAACAAGTTTGATTTTGGTGAACATCGGTCCATGTTTAGACCTAGTGCCCATATAAGGGTCCTACCAAAATTATATTGTTTATACGCTGCAGGTCGTAAATATTAAGATATTTTGACGGAATTTGGTACACAGACCTTTATTGGCCCAATAACGCAGCCTATTGATTTTGGTGAACATCGGTCCATGTGTAGACCTAGTGCCCATATAAGGGTCCTACCAAAATTATAATGTTTATACGCTGCAGGTCGTAAATATTAAGATATTTTGATGAAATTTGGTACACAGACCTATATTGGCCCAATAACGCAGCCTATTGATTTTGGTGAACATCGGTCCATGTGTAGACCTAGTGCCCATATAAGGATCCTACCAAAATTATACTGTTTATACGCTGCAGGTCGCAAATATTAAGATATTTTGATGAAATTTGGTACACAGACCTATACTGGCCCAATAACGCAGCCTATTGATTTTGGTGAACATTGGTCTATGTTTAGACCTAGTGCCCATATAAGGGTCCTACCAAAATTATACTGTTTATACGCTGCAGGTCGCAAATATTAAGATATTTTGATGAAATTTGGTACATAGACCTATGTTGGCCCAAGGACGAAGCCTATTGATTTTGGTGAACATCGGTCCATGTTTAGAACTAGTGCCCATATAAGGGTCCCCCCAAAATTGTATTGTTTATACGCTGCAGGTCGCAAATATTAAGATATTTTGATGAAATTTGGTACATAGACCTATGTTGGCCCAAGGACGAAGCCTATTGATTTTGGTGAACATCGGTCCATGTTTAGAACTAGTGCCCATATAAGGGTCCCCCCAAAATTGGCTTGGTTACAAACTGCAGGTCGCAAATATTAAGATATTTTAATGAAATTTGGTGCGCTGACTCACATTATAGAAAATTTTGACATAAGCCCCATTTTAACCCATTCGAATTTCGGATCCAAACAATACACCAGACTGGTGTAGGGTATTGTATAGACGGCATGCCCGACTTTAACCTTTTTACTCGTTATTTTTAATTTTGTTTAGCAGCATTGTGTTTTTTTACAACAACACATAATTTATTGTGAAAACACAATTCTTCAATAATAATAATATAAAATTTTCGTGTTTCTGCTATTATCCGATGGATGCACAGTGAGAGAAATCCCAATATTGGTTCTTTTACGATAAATAGGGATAAATGGGAAAGATATAGACCCATATTTTATAATCAAGATTACAAATAACAAACAAATATTTAAATCCATTGACAACAACAAAACTGACACGTCTTTAAACGAATTTTTTCGCACACAGTAGGCCATCCTTTGTTTATCCACCATGACCTTTAGGACAACCGAAGCCGTGATTTTTATAAGTAGTCTAAGTAGATGTATTAAAGGAATTAAATATGCTAAAATCCCAAAAATATTTAACAAATTGTGAAAAATAATCCGTTGTATGCATGTCCCTATCCGGATTTCATTCTTGCCTATGGAAATCATCAGGGGACGACGTTTTTAGAATTTCTGGAAATATTTGTTAAGTTAAATTACAAACTCAATAAGAATTTCTTGTTCTCGTCTAAGCGCGTTATTAAACATTTAAAATATCAAAGAAAAAACAAAAGCAACAACAAACATTTTTTTTTATGTAGTTGGTTTTTATCTCTGAAATTGGAAATTCCCCCATTGTGAGATGGGCCACTTGTGTCAGAAGTTTTTAAAATTGAATTATTTCCTCCACTTCCGATTTTTAAAATATCTCCGAAACTAAGAAAGATAGGATAAGAAAAGGTTATCTCTATCAAATATAGGTCCTAGTCAATTGCTTCTTTGGAGTATAATACATCTTCTACTTAAATATCCAGCAAAATATTGGTAATGACACCTCATTACTATCTGCATTACCAAAAATGATATATCATTACCTTTTACATTATTTTATAATATAAAATAATGACTTCCTAATAACGGCCTATTGTAGGTATTCATTGTTTCTAAATATAAAATAATGACTTACTCGTAATAGTTTAAATAAGTACTTTTTACACAGTTAAATTTTATACATTTTTATTTATTATATGTAAATATGTTTTATGTTTAAATTTTTATGACGAGTCCTAAAATTACACAATAGAGAAAACTTAAATTTTTCTGAATGTATTTCCTTAAGCTAACAAAAATAATGAGTTTAGACGCCAAAAAAAAAGTTGTGCGGAGCTATGAATTTCTATTATATAACCACTTATTTGGTAATGAAAGATTTTGTTGGGTATGAACCGGATCCGGGAAAGAAAGAAATTTAATCTATATTTGCTTAACTCCTTATTTTTAAGAATCAAGTATGCAATCGGATAACCACTTATAATCAAGGTTGGTCACCGAAACGAATAACGGTAAGGGTAACGGTAACGGTATCAGATTTCGTTTGTTTAGGTAACGGTAAAGGTAACGGTATTTAAGACTGTTTCGGTAACGGTATACCGTTATCGAAACAGCAATACCGGTACGTACCGGTATTAAAAATTATGTTAAAAACATATAAAAAAAAGTAAAAACATGGCATATTTTTAATTTTAAGTACTGAAAATACAGATTTTAAGCTATATATTCAATACTGGTAGTTTTAATAAGTAAAACTATTATCTATAAATTTTTTGTAAAAAAAACACTCAAGATTATAAAATAAAAAATAAAAAAATTGTAATTTTTATATAAAATAATAAATACCGGTAAAATACCGGTAACTACCCATAAAAATAACGGTATCGGTAACGATAACGGTATTTAAAATTTTTTTAGAGGTATTGATAACGGTAACGGTATTCAATTTGAAACGGTATTTTAGCGATAACGGTATTATAACGATAACGGTAACCAACCTTGCTTATAATTCAACTTTTTGTAAGCATGTGTGTAACCACTTATTATTCCAAATCTCATAACTACTTATTTCTCATTTTTTCGTAAGCGAGCGGGTAAGCGTGACTACTTATAAAAACGACCACGCCAAACAAAAATAATGAGTTTAGACGCCAAAAAAAAGTTGTGCGGAGCTATGAATTTCTATTATATAACCACTTATTTGGTAATGAAAGATTTTGCTGGGTATGAACCGGATCCGGGAAGGAAATTTAATCTTAATGATCTGAATAAAATACAAATAAAACGGTAGTTTGACGAATCTCGGTTTTAAATTTAGATTTGTTAAATTTACTCCTAACAAAAATATTGCTAAAATCAACAAGTCGGTTCTAAGCCAAAAAATAGGAATATGGTTTGTTAAATTTGATTTTTCTGTTGAGCCAACAATTTTTTTTGTATATTTAACAGGTTAATTTGTTATTTTCTATTAACAAAAATTTTACTCAAACATAACTAAAATTCGGTATATTTAACAGTTCCTATCTTACTAATATGTAGCAAATATCTGCTAATTTAGCAGTTTTTTCTGCCGGATCTTTTTTAACTAATTTTTAGTAGTTTTAACTAAATTTTTTACAGAGTTTTTTTCTATCAGTGTACGTTGGAGCACTGTTCGGATACCTTAACGTATTCGCTGTGTAATAAAGTTCCGCGTATCAGTCTTAAAATCCATTTTTAAAAATCTAATTTTAAGTTGTTTACTCTGACAATTTTTCGAGTGTATAAAAATAATATATATACGTTTAAAATCAGTGTGCAATGCGACAAATATCACATTCAAAATATTAAACCTAAATCTTTCGGGTAAATGAAAAACTGTCTTTTGTGTGTTTCAGTCCGAAAGCTTAAAAGAATACAACGGTTGTTCGCAATATCGAAAAAAAAAAGTTTTGCAGAAAGTGACATTTTAGGAACAAAAAATAAAAACATTTTTCTTATTGAAAGAATAAATTACAAACTTTGTGTGTATAGCACCGAGCACATATTAAAAAAAATTTGATTTGCAGATACCTCGAAATAAAAACAAAACTTAAAAATAAATCGAAAAGACTAATAAAATTCAACGATTGTAAATTAATAATAAAAAAAAACAATACAAAGTTAAATAAAAGTTAATGCATAATATTCGTACATAATAGAACCAAAAATGTATTTAATAAACGACTACTATGTTACGTATTCTCTTTCTACTTCTAACTAATCAACATTTGACTACTGTTTGCTGGTTGACGATTTATTTTATGGCATTAATGTCTGGCGGCTTCCGTTTAGGGATCTACAAATATTGATTAGTTTGATGGTGACTGGTGCAGCAGGTGTAATAATTTAGTGATAATAGTATTACAACAACAACGGTAGCAACTATATTAAATCAAGGTTATTACAACACTTGACAGTAACCCAGTAA
Source organism: Leucophora obtusa (assembly GCA_949987735.1). Classification (NCBI taxonomy): domain Eukaryota; kingdom Metazoa; phylum Arthropoda; class Insecta; order Diptera; family Anthomyiidae; genus Leucophora; species Leucophora obtusa. The sequence continues at coordinate 100,532,184 of OX465298.1, forward strand.
AAATAATCAAATCATTTTCAAACACTGCCTAATTTGCTGCATACAAAAATAGGTATATTAAATCTCGTGGATTTCAAGCAAAACAAAAACGAGTTTCAATTGAAGTTTTAAATTAAACATTAAAATTTTAATGTTTTTCTCATTTTTATCGATTTTCCCACTCTTAAGTCCAAACCCGTTTTTTGACACACTAGGTCCCTTTTCTCGGAGAAGGTCACATATGAAAATATGTCACGTACGTCCACATATGGAGTCATATAAATTTTTATATTTTATTCATACACACAGAGAAGAAATGTGCCATTTTCCAACTGAAATTCGGTTACATCTGAGCAATTCCATTTTATTTCAACGAACATTTTTTCGGTAGTGTCCGATTTTGATAAAACTTGGTGAATGTGTGTAGTAGTGTATGTATGTTCACAAAACGATTTTTAGTACCTAATTTCGTAAAACACTTGGGTGAAGTGAAGGGAACTTTCAATGTAAATTGTTTTTGTTACAAAAACAATTTCTACAGAAATAACGCAACACTTCACCGAAGTGTTTTAGAAAATTACCCCCTTAATTTTTTTGTTTTCGAAAACTGTGGCAACCCTGCAGCTTTGAAATACTGAAAATTGCAGGGTAGGCACTACACTTAAAATTTCATAACTTTTGTTGTGAGCAAGATATTGAAAAAATTCTTTTTGCGTGGGATTAGTGAAGTTTTTAGGTTTAAGAAATTTATTATTATTTTTTTTTTTTTTAAATTTAAAAAAAAAAAAAAAATTAAAATTTATTTTTTGAAAAAAACCCATTTTTTAAAATTTTTATATTTTTTGCACAAAATGCCACATATGTGTTCTAAACATCCTAAAAATTTCAGAGTGGAATGCCTCCTACTTTTTGAGATATATTAAAAAATGTAAAAATGTATACAAAAATATAATTAATTTTTTGGAAAAAAAAAGTTTTTCTTATAAAAATAGCCACATGTACGTTATAAATACCTTGAAAATTGCGGAATCTTTTCGAGATACATATGAGAAAAAATATAAAAGTATTTATAAGTATTTATTATCTTAATAGGTTTTGGAGTTTCAACTGAATTTGAAAAGGTTTTGGCAGCTATTTCTGTTCTTGAAATAGGTACGAATGAATGGAGTTTTTGTGTTCCTTTAATTGCAACAGATTTTTTAAATCTAGTGTTTAGTTTTATTTCCTCTTCTTCATATTCATTTTTTGTGCAGAATGTTACATTGATATTAGGCAAACCCTTAGCGTATTCAAATAAATCTGTAGCATTTACAATTTGATTTTCTATTGGACGCTGAAGACTGGCAAGAGGTGCTGCTCTTTTTAGTGAACCTGCAACTCCATCACAAGGGCCTTTCCCATGTGATGTCGCAAAAAAGTGCCATTCAGCATCACATTCAAAATCGATTTATGGTATAGTAAATTTACAAAATTTTTTCGATTTTTATACTGAGCTGCGCAACCGTCAGAAAAATATATTATTTTGTCAATGTTTTCATTAACATGTTCTTTTATAAATTGTACAAATTTCCTTTGAAATAAATGAACAGCGACTGTGTTGTGCTCCAAAATATCGGAAATGACAACAAAGCTTATGTGATCTATTTTTCCATCTGCATTTCGGAAATATGTCACAAAGGGGTGTATAGTGGCTTGAGAATTTGTCCAATGATAGCTCTGTATACAATCTTGGATAACAAATGTGTAATTTTCGGCAAAATCACAGATAGTCAAAAATTCTCCAATTTTTAAATTGGATTTTACCTCATCAAGAAACTTGTTCTGTTCTTTTGCCACAAAACTATGAAAAATTAATTTTATCATTTCTTCAGAAAGTTTGTCCACAAAGTCGTCAGATGGAGATGTTATGGTCAAAAGATTGGATCTGTCTACTTGAACCCATTGTTTGTATGTTATGTTTTCTGTGTTGTTAGTGGAATATGCGTTTTTAAGGGCATCTTTAAGGTAAGTATCCCCTGGACAAAGTGAACAATTTCCCATATAGCATTGTACAGTTGCTGGATTACAAATAGATTGAGCAATCCAATGCTTGTAAGTGGGAAAACCTATAACTTCCTCTTCAGCCAATTCCTTGATTTTCCCCCCAATAAACATAAGTTTGGAATTTTGGTGAATAGCACACACGCAAACTGTATGAGTGCCACTTCCCCCAATCAAAATACATTCTTGTGGTCTCAGCTCTGAAAATTTTGAAAATCCAATTTTTACTGTTGGATAAACTTCTTGAAAGGAATTATGCAATTCTTTCAGATTACAAAGCATCAATCTCTTCTGTTTTTTTTTTTCTTTCTCCCCATTACAACTCTTAACAGACTTGTAGTCTTTTTTCCCGGGCATAACGCGACTGTTTTTGTCGTTTCTATAAAAATCTTCAACTATAGATTTTGTCTCTGTCGAGAAGCCGGATCGTCTTTTTGGATGCGAAGAAAAATAATAATCGCCATTTTGAATTAGTTTTTTAGCTTTACGAGCCATATAGTTTGTAGTTGAAAAGGTTTTTTCTATTTTACCAACACTCCAAGAATGTGGCAAAGATGTTAATATTTTAATTTGTCTATCTTTATCATCTTCAGAAGTATACAATACTCTTTTAAGTGGTTTAAAATATCTTCACCATCGCAGGATATATTTTCTAAACTAAAAAGGTTTTTCCTAAATATCGAATTTATATTGCCTAAAATTTATTCCTGTTTATATTTAGAATAGTTATTTTTAAACTCAATGGGAGATTCATTTAGCGCTTCTAAGCACTTATTCAAATAAAAAAAAGCTGTGTTCTTCTTTTCATTGAAAGCCTCTTCGGTTGTTTCTTCCGAAAGTGAGCCAATATCACTTTCAGACAAACTTTCATCAGCATTGCCAACTTTTAAAGCTGATGTAGAAGTTCCTGCAACCGTGTCAATTTCAAAATCTTCTGACTTCGCTTGATCTAATAGAGCCATTCTACATGAAGCACAGATATATTGACCATGCAAATATTGTGGAAAACGCTCCCTAAGACTTTGCGAAACTTTACGAACACATTTTATTTTGTTCGTTTTATGCTTGAGTTTTCGGAAAGGCAAATTAAAAATCTGTGAACAAATGTGTACTGCTTGAAATAAAATAGTTTTTGAAAATTATTATCAGAGAATAAAACTACTACGATGTTGACTTGTCAAAAATCTATAAACAATTAAAAAGCTACTCAACAACGCAAAGACATTAAAGAATCTAAATCGTTTTCATCGTTTTGTTTTTGAAATAACGGAACTTCTTAAGCATCAGCAAAAACAATTTTCAATGATTACAAACAATGCTTCCAATGAATTGCATACAAGCAAACTTAACTTATTAACTCAGTGGCACGTAGCAACTAGTAAAAGAGAGTATTTCTTATAAACATACCAGTACATTTTTTAATATATCTCAAAAAGTAGGAGGCATTCCACTCTGAAATTTTTAGGATGTTTAGAACACATATGTGGCATTTTGTGCAAAAAATATAAAAATTTTAAAAAATGGGTTTTTTTCAAAAAATAAATTTTAATTTTTTTTTTTTTTTTAAATTTTAAAAATTTAAAAAAAAAATAATAATAAATTTCTTAAACCTAAAAACTTCACTAATCCCACGCAAAAAGAATTTTTTCAATATCTTGCTCACAACAAAAGTTATGAAATTTTAAGTGTAGTGCCTACCCTGCAATTTTCAGTATTTCAAAGCTGCAGAGTTGCCACAGTTTTCGAAAACAAAAAAATTAAAAATCGTTTTGTGAACATACATACACTACTACACACATTCACCAAGTTTTATCAAAATCGGACACTACCGAAAAAATGTTCGTTGAAATAAAATGGAATTGCTCATCTACTAAAATAGGTTGGTGTAACTGAATATTGATTATCACAACAAAATTCGGTTTGTACAAGTGAATTTTAGTTGCAATACCCAAAATATTTAAAAATCACATTCCAATATGGTTTCACCAACAGAATTTATTGGTTGTAGCAACCAAAATAAGCTGATTAATTCGGTTGGCAATTTTTTTCCTGTGTGTATTCAACTGAATTAAAATCCGTATGAATTTTTAAGCGGAAATTGGTATGAATATTTAAATGATTGTATTAAGAACGAACGATATTTACTTGGATTCTTGAATAAATTGGACTTTACGTCTATGCAATAAATAAATTATGATCACCAAATTCAAATTCGTTTAAAAGCTATTTGAAAATTTTGAATTCAGAACAACTTTTCTTGTTTATTAAGAGCATGTCTTTAATATAATGCGACCAATTAAACTATATCCTTTTTGAGATAAGCAGTTTCTTAAATTATATTCTCGTTCAGACATATTCCTTTCAGAAGAAAAGGTAAAGTCTTATACAGTGATGTGAAATATAATAGGGACATTCACTTTATTTATAACATTTATTCTCGTTGCCTTAATTTTTAACGATAAAATATGGGATAAATTTGCCCCAAAATGCGAGGAGTTAGTTCAGAAAATTGTGCATAATTTTAACGTAACGTCTGTTTTTTTATTTTGTCACTTGTTTTAAGGAAAAATAAGCGATATTGACCTTCTATCAAATTAGATAGTAAAATTTAGCGAGTACTGATCAACTCTGTAAAAATTGAAATTTTTTGGAATTCCTTTAAAATTTCCTTAAGTCTTGCATTATTTTTTATACAAATGCTCGCCAGACTTAAAATGGCAGTGCCTTAAACATGACCAAATTTTTCTTAGTTTTTACCGATTTTAAAATTTAACGATTTTATATAGCGGTAAGTATAGAATAAGTCCATTCACTTTAAAGTTTCAGTGTTTTTAACTTTATTTTAAAATCGCTAAAAGCAAAGAAAAATCTGATCATGTTTAAGACACTATAATTTTAAGTCTGGAGACGATTTGTGGATAAAGATAATGCAAGATTTAAAGAAATTTTATAGAATTTCCAAAAATATACATTTTGTATAGATCCGATCAGTGCTCGCTAAATTTTATAGAAGGTCGATATCGCTTATTTTTCATTAAAAGCCACACCTACTTAAAACAAGTTACAAAATAAAAAACACAGATATTACGTTAAAATTCTGCACCATTTTTTTAACAATATCCTCGCATTTTGGGGTGAATTTATCCACTATTTTGATCTTTAAAAATAAAAGCAACGAGAATAAAATTAGAAAAAATTTTAATATCCCTATTGTAGTTCACATCATTGTATATCATTCATTGAAAAAGCATGTTGGGGGCAAACAAATTAAAACAATACAAATCTCTTAATTTAATGTTCAACAATTGTATTAAAATTTTCCAATTTTTATTATAGCTGGCATTTGTAACCAATATGAAGAGCATGTCCATAGTATCCTTTTATAATCTATAAAAACTTGATTAATTTTAAAATGCAACTGAAAACTTATGAGATTCATCTGGAAAGTTGTCGAATAATCTCTACTTGAAGTACAATAACACAGTACAACAAAATAAGTAAAATTTGATGCATCGGGAATGCGACACATCATTTCTAATAGACTTTGGGACGCAGATCTCGAATATGGCGATAGAATTTTAAAGTTAGCTATAGTTTAAGAAATATTTGCAAAACCGTATTTGCAGAAAAATTCAATTTTGTAATAAACTTTTTGCAAAAAAATACAACATTAAAAGTATGAACGCTATTCTTTGCAAAATTTTAATATGCCCTTTAACTTGATATATCATACGTTTTGAAAGCTGCAATAATATTCTCTATATATGCATTTGAAGTTGAAATTTCTCTTTTTTCACGATTTCGTTAATAATCCAATGTATGACCATACATGACCTCATATATTTCCATATATCTTTGGATCCGAAATTTGAGTGTATGTAGTGGTATATGGCCATATATGATCATATATGAGCGTATATGCATTATATATGAGCATATATGGTCATATATGAACATGTACGGTCATATACCCTCAAATTTCGGATCCGAACATATATGGAAATATATGAGATCATATATGGTCATACTTGAATTATGCTTGGATGTATATGACCATGTATGCCCATGCGTGATCATATACAAGTCAGTTTCCACATGGGTTAGTTTAAAATTTCTAAATTGTTATTAGCGTGTAAATAAATAAACGAATTTATTATTTTGTTAATAATTTAATAATGGTATAAACGCAGTGTCGACAGCAGTGCGACGTTTTGTCGATAAAGCAGTTTTTTGTATCTTCTCTATTTGTTTTTGCCGAGAAATTCGAAAAGTTTCTAAATAAACAAGAGCTGTTTTTAAACAAAATGCAATAAGAAATTTTTGAAAATAACAAATCGTTTTCGCGAAATTCAAGAACGAAGTTTGACAGCACTGTCACTATCCACTGGCAGTTTCACTATGTGGTTTGGGCTTTACTTTAACTACCCTAGTAAAAAAAATTGATCTCGCGCAATATAATCATATCCAATTTGATATTGTTTAAGATCTGCTGTAATATCTAGCTGATCCAATTAGATCTCAAAATTGGGTGTATCCAATGATATCGTATTAGATCCCATTGCATATATGGGGATAAACTAAGATCAAGTTATATCTCAAAATTGAGAGGTCCGATGGTATCTTTGGGGACAAACTTAGATCTAATTTGATCCGAAAAATGGCGGATCGAATTAAATCCAGCTATATATTTTTGTGGATAAACTTAAATCTAATTTGATCTCAATTTTGGCAGATCGAATTAGATCCAGCAATATATTTGGGAATAAACTTAGATCTAATTTGATCCGAAAAATGAAACATCGAATTAGATCCAGCAATATATTTGAAGATTAACTTAGATCTAATTTGTTCCGAAAATTGGCAGATCGAATTAGATCCAGCAATATATTTGTGGATAAACTTAGATCGAAATTTATCCGAAAAATGGCAAATCGAATTAGATCCAGGAATATATTTGGGGATAAACTTGGATATAAATTGATACGAAAATTGGCAGATCAAATTAGATCCAGCAATATATTTTGGGATTTAGTAAGACCTAATTTGATCCGAAAAATGGCAGATCGAATTATATCCAGTTATATATTTGTGGATAAACTTAGATCTAATTTGATCCGAAAAAGTGGCAGATCGAACTAGATCCAGCAATATATTTGGGGATAAATTTACATTCAAATAAAAAACTCTGTAAAAGTTACAGAAAAAACTGTAATATTACAGGAAAAATCAACTAATATGAGGCCAGCAGACCGTTTAGCTACTTTTAGCAAAACGTGCCTGTGATTATTAGTAAAATGAAAGTAGTAGAAAAAATTTGTAATGGTTACTAAAATTTGGTAAAGTTTTAGTAAACTCATATTGGAAATCGATATTCTAAAATCAGCCAATTTTTAGTAAAATTAATTTTATAAAAAAAATTTGTAAGTTTTACTAAATATTAGTAAATTTAATAAAAATGTTTACCAAAAATGAACTAAAATTTTATTTGAAATTTTTGGAATTTTACACAGAAAAATTCCTCAGTTAAATTCCACTAAAATTTCAAATACATGCTGAAAAAAGGGTGTAATATTTACAAAAATTAAAGTAAAAGTTTGAAAATAAAATTTTATTCAAATTTTAATTTAATTAATTACAAATTATTAAAGTTCTCCTGGTGTGTGCACTATGTTCCGCATCTTCGAATTCTTCCAAATACTATATATCGCAAGGAAACCAATAAATAACGCGTGCAAAAAAAAAACAATACAATTAGAATTTAGACTTCATAAATATTTATATACAAGATGTTACTTACACACAAAAAAATAAAAACTCATTTCAATCACGAAAACCGCTTATTCAATAACTTTTGTTGTTAAAATTGAAACTAGAAATCGCAAATGTTTTAGACTCTATTATAAAAATAATAATAAATTAATTGTAAGATATTTATGGCGTGTACGGTGTCGCTAATGTGGAACTAAGCTAAACTAATTTTCCAAAAATACATACTTGATTTAAAAGTTTAGAAAACATGTGTGCGGTAACTAATTTTGACATTCTATTTAGTTTTATAAAAAGGAATGGCAAATTTCTTTAATTTTCGCACAAATTGATGTTTTTATAACAGCAAATATTCCAAACAAAATTATTTATACACAAATATTTAAAATAATAAAGGTATTCATTTAAAGTATTTACGCCTCGTGTACTGTGTATATGTTGTAAGTTTACTCGATGAATGTCAAAACTAGTTTACGAGCCCTGGTAAATATACGCTTACATTTTTGTGTGTAAACTTTTTCGTATTTATACATACATACATTTGAATATTGTCAAAAATAAAATTATTTTGAATTTTTTGTGTGTTGTTTTTTATTTGCTGTTTTATTTGTTTTAAAATAATACAAATTTAGAAAATTTTGTGTTTCATTTATGAAAACATCGAGAAAGTGGCTAAATGCAAAATTGAGATGTGAATATTTTTAAAAGGTGCGTTCATTCAAGTAAACAGGTAAAGTTATAAATATACGCGATTACAAAAATACACGGTTTACGAGGGCATAAATCCAGTTAGATGAATACCACCAATATATTTAGTTTTTAAATATTCAAAATATAAATTTCTCTTTGACAGACCATTTAGAAAATGCTTTCAAATAATTTAGTTCAGAAGAAAATTGCGTTACCAATCTTTTTATCAAAATTATTTTAGTTTAGTTACAATTTAGCCTTAATATGTTTATAAATTCTTGAATTAGATAATGTATGTAGATTGGTTAAATTTTTTTCATAACAAACGCAGAAGTTAGTTTCGTTTTCAAATAATAAAGAACTTTACTTTCAAAATATGACCATCTTGCTTTTAAATCCTTTGCCATTGGAAATTTTAAATAAAAATTTATTTCAATCTGAAATAATTAAAAAACATTGATAAAAAATTGTCTAAAACAAAATTTTCTTTTACCAAATGGATACCAGAAGGTTTTCCATACTCCGATCATAATTTTAAAATTTCTTTTGTTGAATTGGATTCCATTTTTCTTATCATTTTCGATGTCTTTGTATTTTTCTTTGAGGTTACACGATCAAGATTTTGCTTTCAAGTTGATAACACATACTGCTTATCAAATTCAGTTGAACTTGAAGCTGTGACATAGGCTGCATGCAACTAGATAGTCAATTTTGCTTTCAAGATGTCGTCGTCAAGGAAAGAACTAAAAATGCTCGCCTCTGTGGGCTGTTTCCGCACTGTAGGCTGTTCGAAAAGACTTTATTTTTTTCTTCACATATTCCACAGACATTTTCATGTCAGCAGAAATTGATTTTTTTATTTATTTTTAAATCATTTCGTCGATACCGAAATATTCAAATTCCGTATTTTATCAATCGTATTTTATTGCGGCACCATATTTGTAAAAAGAAAAATAAATTTACAAGAAAATTATCAGCTGTTTAAAACTTGACCGTAAAGTTTTCCCAAAACTTGAAAGCAAAAATTGATATCAAGTTGCTGTTCAATTTTTGAAATGTGAGTGTGTTAGTAAAAAAATGTGAGTGTATTGAAACTTTAAAGGCAAAAATTGATCGTGTAACCCCTATGTAAACAAACAAAAGCAAACATGTGTTCAACCACCCGAGCACGCGTAATCGCCAGCAAAATGTACACAACTAAAAAGAGTTAAAACAAAATGTGTTTGCATCAAAACAAATGTGTATGCATCAGGGATGAAAAATTCAGTACTTTTGTACCATAGTACTCCTGCAACCGATTTAGTACTATTTTAATGATAAGAACAAACTGAGGCTTTATATAAAAAAGGGTCATCCGGTTCGAAAAAGTACTATTTTGGTTCAGTTTCAGTACCATTTCAAAAATCTAATTTTTCATCCTGCAATGCATTTTTTCTTCCATTTATATTTACTCTTTGTCAACAAGAACAAACTTGATGGATTTGGGAAAGTGTTGCATACAATTTATAAAAAATACACGCTTATTGAAAAGTTTTATAGTTTCATTTTTTTTGGAACAATGTTTTAACCCTTCTTTGCATGATGATGGAAATTTCCATCATAAAAGTTATTGAAGAAAAAAATGCACACAACCACCTGATTCGTAATTTTTTCGTTGCTAGCAACAATTTACATGACTATTGTTTCAATTGGAGCATATCTGCCAAAAAATTAAAGTAAGCTTCATTATCAATTATCAGGTTTAAACTTGTCACTAGGGTTTTTCTTTTCCCGGACTTTTTCATTTCCCGGGACGGCGGGATTTTTTTCTGAATTTCCCGGGATCCCGGGAATTCCCGCTCCTTTGAAAATAAATAAATCCAACATATGTTGTACTTGAAAAACTCGATTTCTATTAAAACACTGTCCGACAAAGTTCATATTTTGCTTGTACCCATGATGAAATCTATTTAATATATTCTGAAAGGAGTGCTGAATATAAAATATGCATGACTTCCCATTTTTCTAGATCAATTCGTTTAACAGTTAAAATACTATTTAGGTAATAAAATTATATGGAAGGCCGTTTTAATTTTAAAATAAAATATATTATCTAAATATTAATTCGCGATTGGAACGGTTAAACAAATTGATATAGAAAAAGTGAAAGACACGGGTATTTCAGGATATATTGGAATTGTTAATGTGCGCAAACTTGTGTCGGACCAGCTTTATTGCTTTAGTATTTTTTGCTTAGTATTTCTTAAATATGAAATCCAAAAATTTGTATTTCTAAACTAAAGATTTTGTTTCTATGCAGATTTTCAGAAGTATTCGTAAATAATTATTTTATAAAAAAGTTTAAAAGTTTCTTTGCACAAATTATTAGGCAAATTCTCTTAAAGATTTTTATAAAAATCGACACTAGAATATTATTAAATAATATTTTATTCATCTTAACACACTAGATATAGTGAAAAATATAATTTAATACGTATGCCTAATTGTTTGCTAGAAACATGGGTTTATGTTGTAGTTTAAAAAATAATTAGAATATGCATTTAAAATTAACGGTTCGTTGTTGTCGTTCACAAATCTGTGGTTGACCCCTTGCGACATGTCACAAGACCAATCCCAGGACAGGTCCCTGAACTTTGTTTTTTATGAGAGTCCAGTAACCTGTCCTAGGATTTGTCTTGTGACATGTCACAAGGGGCAATTTCCCCCTCCTATGACAACGCCATGTAAAAGTAACCAGTCTATTCCATATAAAGGGGCCAGTTCGGTGACAGTTTGTTAAAATTTCCCGTAGGGTTCTTATATAAACTAATTTCAAATCAATGTTTTAAATTTAAATTTATTTAGCTTCCAAAATTGCAATATATAATAGCTAAAACTTCTGTAAAAGAATAAAAAAAATCCCGGGAAATCCCGCTCAAAATTCCCGGGATTGCGGGATTGAAAAAAGGGCGGGATTCCCGGGAATCCCGTCCCGGGAATTCCCGGGACATAAACCCTACTTGTCACCCAATATATTACAGTGATATATTGGAACAGTCGTGAAAAATTATCCATTTTTTTACGAATGTTGATTTGTGTATGTTAATGTTCCTGTTGACATTCGTGCAAATCGTGTTTACAAAATTGCCTACTCAATGTTTCTTAATGTATTCGCCGCTTTATAGTTTGTTATATTATTTTACGAAATATAAAACCAAAAATAAATTTAAAACATAAGAAAAAGTATTTTTGATGAGCTTACTTTTTAGTTTCCATATATTATGATTTATTTCATGCTAACAATTAATTAAAATTAATAAACGTTTTGAAAATGTAGTGTGTTGCGAACATTCCCAGCCAGAAATTCCCGACGCTTCAAAAAATGTAGTACTGGCAGAGCACGGTTTCTTTTGTAAAACCAGTGTTTTGCCAGTACTACCTAAAATAGTGCTTTGCCAGTACTGTTTTTATATAAATTGCATCAGTTTTTTTTTAATTTCACAAGTTTGCATATAGATTTTTCGATAAGTTCCATTTTTTACATAATTTATCCGTGATTTATATTGATAGCATTCATAAAACGCAATAGAGGAAGGGGGTAACAAATTCAAAAATGTGTCAAATACGATTGAAAGTATAAAAAATTTGACAAAGTGTGTTTATTTAAATTATGGTGTAAACTTATGAAATTACCATTTGTGTAAAAAAGTACGGGTAAATGAATACCACTAATATATTTGATTTTTTTATGCATAATGGTATTTTTTGAAGTATTTGTACAAATTTCCACGATAGGTTTAATGAACGCACTATTTTTCTTTCATTTCGAATAGAAAATTAAACTTCCCATGTGAAAATCGAAATATATATGAACATACATGATCATACATTGGCTCGTATGTGATCATGCATGGGCATACATAGTCATATACATACATGCATAGTTCAATGTATGATCATACATGATCTCATATATTTCCATATACCTTTGGATCCGAAATTTGATTGTATATGGAGGTATATGGTCATATATGATCATATATGAGCATACATGGATCATATGTGAGCATATATGTTCATATATGAATATGTACGGTCATATACCCTCAAATTTCGGATCCAAAGATATATGGAAATATATGAGATCATGTATGGTCATACATTGAACTATGATTGTACGTATATGACAATGTATGCCCATGCATGATCATATACAAGTCAATGTATGATCATGTGTGTTCATATATACTTCGATTTTCACATGGGTTCGTTAATTTTGGAGAAAAGAGTTATTACTAAATTAACAACTGTTTGTTTTTAAATATACTTTATTTGATATTAAGATTCCATTCAATTATTTGTATATAAGAGTTATTGCAATTGTTTCATTATGATGTTTAGTGAGAATACACTTAAATTCTACCAAATGAATGTTTACTTCAACATTATTTTCATTTAAATTTTTAACATTGTGCCATCCTATTTCTATTGATGGTAAACAAAAACCAAAGAAATGGTATTTTCATTAAAAATATTACTTTGAAGAAAAATATCATCACATTTCTATTTAGAAGATTTAGATATAGATAGATATAGATAAAATTTTGAATATTTAGAAAAAGGTATTGGAAAAACCTTTAATTTTTCGTATTTATAGTATCAGCAAAATAATGAATTTTCCATTTCTATGGTACAGTATTTTTTGTATTAATGACGGTTTGCCAACGTCGAAAAATAGAGTCGTATAACCGTTTAATGGTGTTATCATTTCGACGTTGTAAGGCTACTGTAAACGTTGAATTTCAGTCGTTTTCATAACGTATGTACTGTCGTGTCCAACGTTTTGCTAACGTTCCGCCGACTGTATTTTTCTGACTGGGTTGTTATTAAACGATTTATGAAACAGTTTCATCAATATGATAACTCTTTTTTCCCTGAGTGAACGAATATGGATGACCAAATATGATAAAATAAAAATACACATTGAAAAAATGGCAAAGTATTTATGGCAAAGAAATATTGGAAAACAGCAAAAAAACCCGTTCTAACCTTTAAAATAAAAAATATTATTAATTTTTTTCTGCTAATTTTAGGTAATCGGGTTTCAAAATTTAGTAAAATTAAATTTGTAGAATTAGCAACTCAAATTAGTAAAAAATTCTGTAATTTGTAAAATAAGAATACCAAATTATTTTACTAAAAAACAACTTTATGCTAAAAATTAATATAATACTAATATAATAAAATTGGAAACCGTGTTACTAATTTTTATACCAACTATTTTTTTTTAGTGTAGCAGAGCACTGATTTTATAAAAGTTACAATATTTCTTGAAAATAAGGTTTAAACTCAGAAGGTCTCGAGTTCGATACCGTTCACGGACATTAATTTTTTTATAAAATTAATTTCTTTTTATAAAATTATACAGCCGTACTATCAATATTTTCCAAACGTATATTTTAGTTAAAGTCGACTTTAGTTAAAATATTGGTTGGCAGTATGCCTTGACTTGGTTTATTTTTTGGAGCATTCTGATTGGTTAATTTATTTTTAACCAATCTAATTGTTTGAAAATACAAACATTTTTGTAGGGTTTTCATACACAAAATGAACAAAACCGTATGATTAAAAATAAAGTCGACTTTAAATTTAAAATACTCTTTTATAGTAAGGGCCATAATTTTTTTTCTATAAATGTTTTTATAAAATTATATTTTTTTATTAAATTGAATTTTTTTTAAAGAAAATAATTTTATTTACATCTTTTTGACGCTCTACACCATTTCCAATTGTATTAATTGTTTTTAAGATTTATCAATTGAATTTCAGTTTTATGAATTGTATTTCAGAAATTATCAATTGTATTTCATAAATTATGAAATGTATTTCACAAATTTTTCTCTATTAACTATGAAATACAATCAACAAATTCTGAAATATATTTGATTATTTCTAAAACATATATGACCATTAACTGGCACCATATATAGTTATATATTGTTTAAATGATACCATATATAATTATACATTGCTAAAATGCAACCATATATATTAAGATATAGCTCTATGTACAACTATATATGCCATAAGATCAGCCATGCTATGTAATATATAATCATATATACCATATCCAATATTATAAAGGCCGATATCTAATTAGATGAAATTATATATGGCATAATATAAGGGAAAATTTTGGAAAAAGACGTCATATATAATTATATATGGATATACATAACGACATGTCTAATAATATATTGTAATATATGCCACATATGATTATATATAATTTTTTTTACTCCGGTATCAATATATTTTAACTTTTTATTGAAAAATAAAAAAAAAATTGTATTTTTATATATGAGCGAAAGTATGTATATATATGTATGTAGTGCGCATAGTTCGGAGACATGGCCAAAAATGTGCCCAAACTATGCTGTATATGAGTCATAATGTCTTGATACTATGCGCTAGACCTAGGAAGAGTTTGAGGACAGTCCCCAAACTAACCAAATGTCTCCATAAACACTTGATCGAAAAACTGTCCCCGTAGCATGCGCTGTGCATACATATGAGCATATGAACTCATATACATATGTCCATTAGAGCACCCATATGTGCAAAAGTGTTATTTTTCCAGCTCCCCGCTCATTTTCGGATTGGTTGAGGGTAAAAAATAGGATATGTGCAAAAATTGGTTTTCTGCGATGTAAACCGGCCAGGCCGTTTACATTTATGTCCTCAAAATTACCCTAAAAAAGGTTCATGGATTTATCCATCTATAACTCTTAAACTAGAAGCTTCTGGTGATTAAGTTATATAGATGTTGTTTATACAATGAAAAGACAAACATTTTCTTTATACAAACGTTTAACCCTCTCATGACCGTTAGTGGCGTTTTAAGCGGTAAACATCAAAATTTGTGTCAAAACTTAATTTTGAATGTCTCTCATTTAATTTTGGAGATCTGTAAATACGTACACACTTAATTATATAATAGGAAATTTAGCGCAGATTAAATGCAAAATAAGTTTTTTTTAATATTTCCTCCATTCCATGACAGAAAGCCCAAAAACTGATTCTGAGTTATAGATTTTTTACATATGTGCAGGAAATCAGTGAATCTTCCACTCTGAGTATAGGATGTGTTCAGCGAACTTATGTAAAACACTACGATGTACATTTTTGTGGAACTATTTAACACTCTAACTCTTCAATTAAAGGTACCATTTTTGGCCCCGTTTTTAAAAGGAACAAAAAGACCCGTAAACTGAAGAGTTAGAGGGTTAAAATGTTTCACAGGAATGATCCTCATAGTGTGTTACATGAAATGAAAGATTCACATGGTTTCCTCCTAAAATCGAGGTTTGTTGGCATTTGAGCGCCAATTCTGTATAAGTACGAAATTAACCCTTAAACACATTTTAAGTTTTGACTTATTTCTGGCATTGAACTTAAATTTTCAACTTTGATGTCTTCAGAGACTTACAGTAGAATTTCATGACAAATATTTTTGTGGAACATTTTAACCCTCTAGTTCCTCAACTAAAGGGACTCTTTTCCCCTTTTCAAAATGGCCACAAACGACCCGTAAGTTAAAGAGTTAGAGGGTTAAAATGTTCCGCAAAAATATTTGTCATAAAATTCTACTATAAGTCTCTGAAGATATTAAAGTTTAAAATTGAGGGTCAATGCCAGAAACAAGTCAGAACTTAAAATGTGTTTAAGAGTTCATTTCGTGCTTATTCATATTAGCGCTCAATAGAGCATCCATATGTGCAAAAGTGATATTTTTCACCTCCCCACGCACTTTCTGGTAGATTGGGCGTAAAAAATAATATCCTCGCGAAAATTTATCCTCTCGGATTAAAACAGGCCAGTCACCCGCGGCCTTTAGCCCTGCAAATGGACCAAAATTAGTTCAAAGTTTATTTGCGCATAAATCTTAAAGTAAAGTTTTACAGAAAAATACTAAATAAGCATATTTACAGACAATAATGTGGCTAGCATTTTTTCATACACATTTTGGATGTATAGATGACGCGTCATGGTGATTTATGTGTCGATCATATATCATCATACATGATCATTTTCACCCGGGATGAGTTATTATTTAAACTGATTTTGTACATATCACACAAATGATAGTATTAATTACTTAAAATTGTGTACGATTAATTAAAACAATTACACAATTCAAATATTTAACTGATTCAATTCAATATGGGTTTAAACACATATTTGGTTCCAAACAAATCTTTAATCAAATAATTTAAGTTAATATTTTGTGTGTACCTACAAAGAAAAAAATAATAACATAAAATATCAAATTAAACATATGATAAAAATAAAAACTGGTTTTAATCAAATATTTAATTAAATCAATTAATATTTTAATTGTTTCAATTAATCGTATACAATATTTAGTAGTTAATAGTATCATTTGAGTGATGGGTGCAAAATCAATTAAAATTTTTATTATTTAATATAATTAATTTCGTAATTAAAACACGTCAACCTAATGTATTTAGGAGTTTCATGTAAAACTTCATACACAAACAAATAGACTTAATACATTCTGGCGTATTTTTCATTGCCATTGAAATTTCATTACCATTAGTTGACACTAATGAGAATGAAGAAATGTCATTGCCATTTAATGTAATGAAATATTTTGCATTAGAAAAAAAACATTATTAGTGATAATGAAATACACTGATGTTAACAGAAAATAATTACAATTGATTACAAAACCATTTGTTTGGCCAGGAAAGTTATATAATCTATAATTTTTTTATGGACTTAACTGAATAGATGAAGTGAACCATTCTTGCAAATGGGAACCAAATATAATTGAACTGGGAACGAGTAGAATTGGAGCAGAAAATGAATTGGAATTGGAAGGGAAATTTTAATTTTTAAAGTTTGTCAGGTGTATTATTTCATAAATTCATAACAAAAATAAGTCACCCTGTAGCTATATTGTAAAAATTATTCCCTTGGGATTTCTCCTCGATCTGGACTATTTGTGTTAATTACTGCATTTTTTCCGTTTTGCTTAGTTTTTAAGATACTGGCCATTTTACAAAGTTTTGCAAAATTGAATAAAGTTTGAACTCCGGCAAAAGAAATGAGGTAGCTCCCTAATACTAATTTTTGTGAATTATTTTCTTTTTTTAAGCAATTTATGTGAGAATTCAATTTAACGCACTCCCATAATACAAATTTCGTTCCCCGTTTTATTTCACTTCGCTCCCTGTATTTAATATTCCAATTTTAGTCATTCCCCATTTCATTCAATATCATTCAGATTTGGACAAATGTTGCACATCAATTTCGCAGTGTGTCAATATGTTTTCTCACGTAAATTGTGAACAAAAATAAGTCACCTTGTAGCTGGATCCCTCGAGATCTCTTCCAAATCCAGCCCATTTTTATTATTAGCAGTGTTGCCAACTCCTGAAGGCAGGAAAGCACCGTGACCATTATGAAAACGGGTAAAAAGGGTCAAAATTTACCAAAAATGGGGTAAAAAAGCACGACATTAAATTTTTTAAAAATTTAAATCAAGAATTTAAAACCACATTTTAACTTTGAAAAATCGTGTAAAAAAGGTCCAAAAAATTACCTAAAAAGGGGTAAAAAAGCACCAAACTAAACAGGGTCCGCCAAATAACTTTTTTTTTTGAAAATGCTATAAAAAAAAACTACTGAATATTTTCTCAAATTTCTTTTTTTATTTGAAAGTACAATCCTTCCGGTTAATAATGGAAAATAATTTCATTCATATGGCTGCCTCGGCTGGCCATGCAGTAGCCTACACGATCGGCCCAATTTTTAAGCACATTATCGATTGTGTGCAGCTGTATTTCACCAATGGCTTCACGAATATTATCCTTTAAAGCTTCAATTGTCTCTGGCTTGTCGGCGTAACACTTATCTTTGACGGCACCCCACATATAATAGTCCAACGGTGTCAAATCGCAGCTCCGAGGTGGCCAAACGACATCAGCTCTGCGGCTGATAATGCGATCTTCAAAAACAGGGCGCAAAACATCGAGTGTATCTTCGGCTGTGTGGCACGTAGCGCCGTCCTGTTGAAACCAAATGTTGCCAATATCCTCCTCTTCAATTTTTGTGAACAAAAATTCGTTCAACATGGCCCGATAACGATCGCCATTGACTGTAACGGCCACTTCTTGCTCATTTTCGAAGAAAAATGGCCCAATTATGCCTCTGGACCAACCACACACAACCATATTCGTTCAGCGGAAGGATAAAACTAATTATCTGTCAAATCAGACATGAGCTAAGTGTTACCATTCACGAAATAAGCACTAGTTGAAAAAAAAACGTTAGATGGCGGACCCTGTATTTCAATATTTTGAAGTTTAAATGTAACGAAGTTGCTATTTAAAATTGTACTACAAACATTGTACAAAAATGTATTTCTTGTATAGTTCGTATTATTTTTTAAATTTTGACAGAAAATTCAAGAAAAATGTAAAAAACGAAAACAAATACCAAAAATATAAACTGTAGAAAAGCACTTAAAGCACTGCCAGAAATCTGAAAAAGCACCGTAAATACCCGCTTTTTTTAAACGGGTATTTGTAAAAAATCACCGGGTACGGGAAGGAAAAAAGCACCAAAAAATACCCGAAAAGCACTGAAATGGCGACACTGATTATTAGGGTATGTTAAATTACATAACAGACTTTAGTAATTTTTTCGTTGGAGGACAATATTCGTTTCAAAGATGTAACTGTCCTGTAGCTTTTACAGTTGCGAATTTCGCGACGGAAGAGCATTCTAAAGACACTCAGTGCAGAGCTAATTAGAGGAAAAATAACACACAATCAAAGGTTTTTCCATGATCAATCCAGTGGAGTAAAAATGTTAGAAATCATTCAAACAAAAAAATTGTCCAACAGCTTTGAAACTTATTTTTTCCCAACAATTATTTTAATTTTTGCATTAAAAAATACAAAAATTGTTTTTTCGGACTTTCTATATTTTCATATATTTTCTAATATGATATTGTCATATTAGATTTTTATTTGTTGTTTCAAAAAGGGGTTGATAATTTTCATGATAGACAATACAATTGTTTCGTAGACATCACTCTACTCTTCAGTTGTCCCCAATAAGAAAATGATAACTTTCTTATTCAAACCGAGACATTACATAAGGTACAAAAAATCAACGAGACGAGAATTTTGTACTTTTGTATATGAACTGTCTGATTTGGTAAAACCAGCTATAAATCAACTGCCTTTTTGAAAGCAACAATTATATAAAAGTACCCTTTGGGTACTATTTATATGTATGTCTGTTGTCAATACATTTTGTAAAAACAACTAATTTTAAAACTCAAACCAAAATAAATATTTGAATGAGATTTTAGCCGTGGTGTGCCTATTTTCAACAATTATTTTAATTTTTGCATTAAAAAATACAAAAATTGTTTTTTCGGACTTTCTATATTTTCATATATTTAGTTAGAATATTCTTCCACCTCAAGTCCAAATTCTAATATGATATTGTCATATTAGATTTTTATTTGTTGTTTTTCCGGCTTAAAAAAACATGTGACAATATGTTTATTGCCGAAAGTTATATAATAGAATTTTATCATGGATGGTAACCGAAACGATGCGGTTATCGGTAAGGGTAACGCTATTTTAGATCATTTCGGTAACGGTATTTTAAGGGTAACGCTATTTCATTTATTTCGGTATCGGTATTTTAAGGATAACGGTTTGTTAGTTATTTCGGTAACGGTATTTTAAGGATAACGGTATTTTGATTATTTCGGTAACGGTATTTTAATGTTAGCGATATTTCAGTTATTTCGGTAACGGTATTTTAAGGTTAGCGATATTTCAGTTATTTCGGTAACGGTATTTTAAGGATAATGGTAGTCAGTTATTTCGATGCATCCCGCAATTTTTTTACAAAAAACAAACGAGATTAAAAACAAAACCAATTTACCAACTTAAAGTACGAAAAATACTCAAATATTTAGGTTATTTGGGTAACGGTATTTTAGGGGTAACGGTAGTCAGTTGAAAGGGTTTTGAATCGATAACGGTATTTTAGCGGTATTGCCTGCCAACCCTGAATTTTATTGAAATCTGAGGTAACCAGATAGACTTTGTATAGAAGCACAACAATAGTGTCGTTTACATTGAAAATTGTTCTATAAAAAATCTAAGTGTTAGATAATTTTCTTTCTGGATCACGTATTCTCCTTAAAACCAGTAAAATTTTAAAAGACCAAATATGTCAGCGCCAAAGAAATTTTTAATATTATAAATATATTATATATCAATATAAAAAAGTCAACAAATTATGGTCAGTCAGGGCGGGCTACTCGTATATTAGCAAATACAGCAAATACAAAGAAGGTGCCCTACGGGAAATTTAAACAAACTGTCACCGAACTGGCCCCTTTATATGAAATAGACTGGTCACTTTTACATGGCGTTGTCATAGGAGGTGGAAATTGACCCCTTGTGACATGTCACAAGACAAATCCTAGGACAGGTTACTGAACTCTCAATTTCAGGGACCTGTCCTGGGATTTATCTTGTGACATGTCACAAGGGGTCAATTTCCACCTCCTATGACAACGCCATGTAAAAGTGACCAGTCTATTTCATATAAAGGGGCCAGTTCGGTGACAGTTTGTTAAAATTTCCCGTAGGGTGGGTTTACATGGGCACTAGCTCCAAATGTGCTCCGATTTGCTTAAATTTTTTGGGGCAGTATTTTTGGTAGTTACCTAGTGTCGTCAAATGCAATGAAATGTGCAAAGAAATTCGAAAATAACACACAAAGCAACAACAAAATTATTTTCGTTGTTATTGTTTTGTGTGTTATTTTCGAATTTCTTTGCACATTTCATTGCATTTGAAGACACTAGGTTACAAACATTAGCACAAACTCAATATACAATCTACCACACAGTGGTGCTTCAACCACAATTTTTCTAAACAAGAAATTGGATTTTTTATCTTTAAATATCATTTAACCAACAGACAGAAAACAAAATACGTTGTTATTGAAATGGCTTAAACCTTGAACTATCTGCCTTTGTTCCGGTTATTTAAGAAAATGACAAATAAAAATATACAGTATTTTACCTAATACCTCATTCATACTGAACCAAAAACTAATAATTTTCAAATTTATTTCGTTTTCGATTGTCAAATCCCATACAAATTTCAAATCGAAAACTAAAAAAAACGAGAACTTATAGTTCTGTGTTCAGTATGAATGAGGCTTAAGATTAATTTTCAGTTATTTTCAATACAAATGCCAGTAGTTTCGTGCACTTTTAAATTACATTTTTATATCAACAGCAATTTCAGTTTGTACCACAATACGGTTGTAGTAACATAACATGGTTGCATTCGTCATGCGTATGTAGTTGTGTCAGCAAACGGTTTAACTTTTAACGATTACAAAAGAATAAAAAAGCAACAAAACAAAATAATTTACGTTACATTTCATTCATTTCGTAAACAAACTATGTAGTGTCAGACAACAATTTTGACAACTAATACCTGTAAATTCAACAAGAAGAAGCATTTTATCGCCACATATAAAACAAAAAAATTAAATTCTATAATTTGTAGAAATAAAGAAAACGCGTGTTCGACACAATATTATTGTTGTCCGACACAACAGTATTCGGTATTTTAAAGCACTTCAGAAAATTTTGAATAATGGGGAGGGGAAAAACATTCGTAGGGGCAGTTTAATGTAATTTTATCTGTCAAATTAAAGTAAAAATATTTTCAATTGCAATTGATTTCTTTAACAAAATTATTTGAGTGTAAAATAGAAAAAACACATAAAACAACAAATTAATTGCACGATTTTTGTTAAATTTTATTGAATTTTTATATTTATTTCTAAAAAAAACTTAAACATGAAATAGACGATTATTTTAGCAGTGATCACCATTTGGCTTTAATCCAATAGACCAACAACACAGTGGGGCAGAATCAAAATATTTTAAAAATAATTTTTTTCATTAGTATCCAAATTGAATTCAAGCTTTTTATTTAGACGGATATCCGAAAATTTCAACCGATTCGGTTAAAATTTGGCACATTTTTATCTTTAATTCAAGTTCTAATAAAATGTGCCAAATTTAAATTTATCAATATTTAGACATACTTTAAATAGAGTAACCGGGTAGTATAAAAGCAAAGTAAATAGGCATATTAACAATCTTGTTTGTTTTTAGTTGCTATTATTATGGTCGGCATTTACGATTTAAATGTTCAACATACAAATCGACTTTTCAAACGCACTTTAGGCCTTTAAGATTACCAGTTGCAATCAGTTTTTGGTTTTCAAATTAAAATTCCTTTGGTATTTTTGAGATAAACTAAAAGTTCTATAACTGTAAGTGTCATCCTCCAAAAGCACCGGAAAATTAACACCCAAAATTTTGTTACATTTTTGGCAATCCTTACAAAAATCTATGGCCAAATATTGTTATTCCATAATTTAAGAATTATATTTTATGCCCTCAATTCATAAATGCTTTCTAAAGTTATAGCAGGTTTCCAAAACGTCATTTTCATCCCAGCAAAAACTTGGTAATGACTGGTCATTACTGCATGCATTACTTAGATCTCATATCTCATTACCCGTTGAATTACTTTTAAACTGAATGTAATGAGTTACCGATAATTATACCCCACACATTACTATTTCACAATAGCTGAAACAAATAATATATGTTCTAAATCATTACAACCCAGCAAAACCTTGGTAATGACTGGTCATTACTACATGCATTACTTAGATCTCATATCTCATTACCCGTTGAATTACTTTTAAACTGAATGTAATGAGTTACCGATAATTATACCCCACACATTACTATTTCACAATAGCTGAAACCAATAATATATGTTCTAAATCATTAAAAACCATAACTATGGCGTAGCCTAGTGGTTATCGTTTTTGCCTGACAGACATGAGGATCGCTGCTCAACTCGTGTTAGCTTCCATTATATTAAACATCTATTTATAGAAATGTTGATGTTCATTAAGCAGTATTTAATAACAACAAGTTTTGTGAAAAATATACATGTATAACAGTTGCCACAATAAATGTGTACTTAAGTTAAAGCAATAAAAATCATAGTGATGTCGTGGTCTAATAGTTAGAGTGTTTGCCTGACAATCGTGGGGTACGCTGATCAATACGTGTCAGCTCCTATTGGTTTTTAAATTTTTATAGTTTTTAAAATCTATATTCAACATCTATTAATAGAACAGCTGATAAACTACTTACAGGTAACATCAGTGTAATGACTTTCCTCCAATGACATCACCATGTTAAAATAAGTAGTTTAGTAATTAAAAGGTAACTAGTGAACACTTAAGATTTCAATACCTAAAACTCATTACATGGTAATGAAAGGTTTTGCTGGGATACAAAATTTGTTCAATAAACCTCCTATAATTTTACAAAGCGTTTATGTTTATTTAGGGGTATATATATTATTCTTTTTTGAAAAAATTAATTCCTTACTCACTTGTAGAGTATTCAGTGTACTGCGAGAGAATATGTTTCTTCTGAATATTCGTAAGTATTTTTGTGCCCAAATTTGTCAAACTATCCCTTACCCTGAGTTTACCCACACTGCCAAAATAGATAGTGAATTATAAGGTATCATTCATAGTAAAAAATGAAAATAAAAAGCGTAAAATATCATAATATCTCGACTACGTATAATCGCAAATGAAAAGTTCACAAATAATTATTTTACAAAAACTTTTTCAAAATATAAAAAAGACTAACCCCTAAATTCATAAACGCTTTGTAAAATTGTAGGAGGTTTATTAAACAAATTTTGTATGAAAATTTCGTTTTGCAAACCTCCCATAACTTTACAAAGCGTTTATGAATTGAGGGATAAACTTTTATATTTTTGATCAATATGTTGACGAGAGAATACGAAAAATAATCCTGTGCTGGAAAATAATCCGTCAATTGTATATAATTTGTGAAAATCTGACTGATCGGAGCATACATTTTTCATATACTTTACACACAAAAAAATAATTTTCATATTTGAATACGAAAATCGCAGATTCAATAAAAAAAATTTTTGAATTTCCTGTGTTGACGATTTTTGCAGAATTGATAATGAAAATTGTAAGCACGTTGTTGAAATTATTTTGTTTTTCTGTCAATAAAGAATGTTGTTGATTTGATAAAACACAATTATTGAATTTTTGTGATTTTTTAATGAAAGAATGTGTTGATTTAACACATAGTTTTAATAATTTTTTTAATAAAAAAACATGTTAAATTTAATTTAAATTTATTTATTGAAAAATAAAAAATCAACAAAAATTATAAAAGGTACAATAAAATTCTAAATCTTTCATATTACTAAATAAGTTCATTAAACTTTTCCGGTTCACACATAATATGTGCAACCGCATCAAAGTCCAAAGAGCAACTAAAATATGAATCTTTAAAAGTAATAGACAAATTAAAAAAAAAACAAAATATAGCATCAGTGTTGCCATTTCAGTGTTTTTCGGGTATTTTATGGTGCTTTTTTCCTTCCCGTACCCGGTGATTTTTTACAAATACCCGTTTATAAAAAGCTGGTATTTACAGTGCTTTTTCAGATTTCTGGCAGTGCTTTTCGTGCTTTTTGTACAGTTTATATTTTTGGTATTTGTTCTCCTTTTTTCAATTTTTATTGAATTTTCTGCCAAAGTTGAAAAAATAATACGAAATATACAAAAAATACATTTTTTCACAATGTTTGCAATACAATTTTAAATAACAACTTCGTTATATTTAAACTTCAAAATATTAGTTTGGTGCTTTTTTACCCCTTTTTTGGTAATTTTTTGAACCTTTTTTACACGATTTTACAAAGCTAAAATGTGTTTTTAAAATCTTGACTTAAATTTTTCAAAAAAATATTATCGTGCTTTTTTACCCCATTTTGGATAAATTTTTACCCTTTTTACCCGTTTTCAAAATGCTTACGGTGCTTTCCTGCCTTCAAGAGTTGGCAACACTGTATAGCATGCCTTGAAAAAAATCAAAATAACGGCCAAAATTTTAAAAATTTGATTTTTACTTTGATTCAAGTATTATGTTTATTGAAAATGAAAAATTATTCAATTATTTGTTTATTAAATACATTTTGTTGAGTGTTATTTTTAAAAGTTGCAATAGTGATAAACATAATGTTTGAATCAAATTCAAAGGGTTATTGGATTTAACTTTTATATCAAACAAACGAGTTTGCTAAATTTTTTTCTGGTATACTTTTTTGTGTGTAATAATTGTCTGTTTTTGTAGAAATACTACTGAACTTATACAAATTATAACGTTGGGGTTGCCATATGGCAATTTAAGAAAAATGCCGAAAACTACCAAAAAAAATCTAAAAATCGGTTAAGTCAAAGAAAAGTTTGTATTTGTGAGTAAAGCTTGATTAACACACCATCCATCCATGTCCATCCGTATCCAATATTTCCCAGTATTGGGGATACAAAATGTCATTTTCAAAAGAAAATTTACGAAAATTTGGCAGTTATATCCCCATCACTACTCTAATAAAAAAGTTAGTACAAAAGTCTGATAAGTGAGTTCTGATTCAATTGAACTAATTTTTTTGTGTTATTTTGTCTTAAATTTAAGATCCAACTAATATTTTTTGAAATTCCAATTTAGCATAACAATTAATTTTATCCGTATTTGAACTAATTTTGGTTGCTTGTTTTTAGTAATTTCTGTTTTTTAGACTCGATTAATGAATGTCCAGTTCAAATTTAGCCAACAGTTAAATTCAAATTTTATATGGGGAAAAAACAATCAATGTTTCAGTTTAAGTCCCAGTTAGTAGCTAACTGAACATGCAGTAACCGAGCATTAATTTTAAAAATCGTCCAGCTAATTTAACTCATACTTATTTTCAAAAGATTATATTTTTGTGTCCCCTCAAAAAGGGATGTCGCTATATTTTCACATTTTTTTATTGTATAACTAAAGCACCCCATACATTTGCAATATTATGTCCAATATAATGGCACAGTACATTTTTATCGTTTTGCCACACGCCATATAGTAAATTGCAATATATATGTAACCACAATATTTTATACAAGATATTATTTCAACATAACCTCAAAATGTACAGAATCATAAACAGCGCAAAATAAAAATTGCACAGTGTTGTCAATAGATTACACAATATATCCAGTTGTCCAATAAAAATCAAAAGTGTTTTGATTACCCCATAATATTGCTCAACCTACACACGGTCAATAAGTTTGCACAACTTGGAAAGTTGTGACATCCCAGTAAAAAGCAAATCTAGCTGTACTTCTTTTTTAACAGAAACACTAATGACTTTAACATTGAGTTGTCATAGGAGGGTAGTACTTCCATTTCAACATGTTTTCAGTACTTTTTGAACGAATGCAAAAGAAACTCTTTTAAGTTGAATTATTATGGGTCCTGTTTCTTTTATATACTCAGTATTAAAACGCTTTATATTTACACTTCAAAAATATCAGCCGTGTATGCATATTCCACCAATGCTGATTACAATCTCCACTAATTATTCGGAAAATTGGAACTTAAAAATTTTGAATTTTCTTAAATAGGCTCAGAATAGCTTTGATATAAATTTTTATCAAAATCTGTCGACGGGAACTGGTTCCGTTGCACTCATTCAAAAAGCACTAAAAAAATATTGAAGTAGAATTACTCCCCTCCTATAACAACTCAATGTTAAAATCTTAATAGCTGTGTTTTCGACTTAACTATATCCGTTAACTCATAAAACTAACACATTACTTTTCGTATGCATGTTAAGTTTCAACACGGATAAATATCAACGTTGAAAACTCAACGTTTATAAATTTTCACATCTAACGTAACTTATTCGCGTTACTTCCTAAAAAGTTTTGCTGACGTACGTTCGATTATAACGGAACAATTATAAACATAACCTGTTTAAAATTTTTTTATACTACAATCGGTTTAACGTAGATTTCCTTTAAATACTTAACGTTGACAGGCATGAGACAAAATACAGCTAATGTTTCTGTTAAAAAAAGTACATCTAGATCATTAATTGTAGTGCTTTTTCTACTGCTTTCGAATCTCTTTTTCTGCTGGGATGTGTTAGAAAAACTATCATTGATTTGGCTTTGCAGATGGCGAAAAACAGACATAGTTATTGCAAAAATGCTAAAGTTTAACTTTCAAGTGCACATAAATTGTATACTTTAAACGTTAATCCACATGTGTGAGCTTGTTTACATTTATCAGATTTTAAAAAGTTTTACGTTTTTGAAAATCAGTTTATAAAATAAAAAAACACAAAACTTAAGCTTTAAATTACTTTGGCTACGAGTGCGTGAAATATCATAGCAAGCCGAGCAGGCAGTAAGAAATTGCTAATTATTTCCGAAATATTTTGACCCTTCCCCACTGTGCAATAACATCATCAACAACAAAACTAACAAATTTTAATGACGTCAGTTTCTAACAATAAGCTTCTGGTATTCAATTTACTATCTAATGTTTTCAAATCAAAATATATTTCATAAAAATGAGAAAAGCTAATTTTGAAACCCCCTTTTGACAAAGATTTTCATATCATTTGTTAGTGACATGCACAGTTGCTTAATTTATATTTACATACATATTCACCCTACACAGTGCGGGCAGAAAGGTACCGGTTATTATGCTGTGATCCTTTTTTGGCACGCGGTGCACATAGTGGACGAACCTAAATCGAGTACGCTCAATCCAGCGGAGCTAGCCGTTTTCATAGGTTAGCTCTTACAAAGAAGATATTAACCAATAAAATGTACGGAAAATGTCTAGGTATTCTCACATTTCCATTCACAAGTTTTGAACCTCTACACCGATATCATACATGGGACTAATTAATTAGGTGGACTAATTAATTGATGATTTCATTACCATTACATTGATATCAATTGTAATGAAATTATTTTCATTACCATTTTTTTAATTAATGGTAATGATTCTAAAATTCAATTTCATTGATTAATGACAATGATTTTAAATTTCATTACCATTGATAATGAATAAATTAAAAAAAATAATTGCCATTGACAGAAAAACGTAAAAATGGAGTAAAACTCGCTGAAATCGAAGATGGAATATGCTCATTCAGGCTCATGCTTATTTGAAATTAAATATTACTTTCCGTTCCGTTGTTATTTGTATCCAGGTAAAGTTTAAAGGAATTAAATGGACCCTCCTTAATAAATTATGTTTTATAACTTCCCTGGCCAAACCAGTTGTTCGTTTTCATTTGTCTGAATTTTTTGTAAACAAATGGTTTTTAATCAATTGTAATTAATTTTTTTATACATTAGTGTAATTTCATTACCATTAGCAATGATTTTTCTAATGAAAAATATTTCATTACCATTAAATGGTAATGGAATTTTTTTCATTGTCATTAGTATGAACTAATGGTAATGAAAATTCAATGGTAATGAAAAATTCCCATGTATGACCGATATGAATAATTTTGAACTCTAACGGTGGGTCTCATACTGCAGGTTTAAACTTAGGTTAATAGTTAACCCAAAAATTTGTTGTTGTTTTGTGTACATATTTTTGACATTTTCTTTTGTTTTTAGTTAAGTTAAAGTTAAACCTACAGTATGAGACCCACCGTAAGTTGCTTGGGGGGAAAACATTCAACGTACTTGTCAAAACTATTTTAAAAACGCGTTTTTGGGTCCTTAAAACTATAATTTTGAAATTCAAATACAATTTTTTTAAAGAAATTATCTAGAACAACGGTTTCCAAATGGGGGTCCCTAGCAGAATTCCAAGGGGTCTGCGAAGATATCCGACAAAAAACATAAAACAAGTTATTTAAAAAAAACAATTTTTTTTTATAATTTTTAAGTTGTTTAACAAAATATTGATCTGAAAAATGTTTTTTTCTTTATTCCTGCTTAAAATTGGCCATCAGTTAAAATAAGCAGCTGCTTTTATTAATTTTGCCTCATAATTTATAAAGTACCTCTCGCTCAACACTGGTTTGGGGCTCCGTGATCTAGTAGAAATGCCTCAAGGGGTCCGTGAAGCAAAACTTAGTGGGAACCGCTGATCTAGAATAACGGGCAGCATCAATGGATTCAATTAGGTTTGCCTAATTACGTTTACCCGCCGGATATTCCCCTCGTCGGGGTTTTCAACTAGCACAGTGTTATCAATTTTGTGAAACAGATTGATGGTGAAGTTAACTGTTCAGTCGCCAAAATATTGCCATTTTGGCCGAAGTTTGCTTAACTTCGGCTTCTTCCCTCAATTTGATGCTCAAAATCATATTCATATTTAGTATTTTAAATGACAACAACTAAACTACGTTTAACAAAAACTAGCGTTTTAACAAAAAATTTGTTAAAAAATAATTTTTTACTAACGAATTATTTTAAGTGTAGGGTACTTACTACAAGGACATTTTTAATCAACTAGAATTGGTCAACTTATTGTACATTGTCACAAAATATGTTTTGTGTAAGTTTTTATTTTATAATTGTGCATATCGTCAGAAGAAATGAGAAGAGACATACAAAATGGAATTTTTAATTCACAACCATTTCATAACTACATACATATCTCTACTCCCATATTGACAAAACTTAAAACATATTCTACATATTCTAAAACTTATTTACCCAATATAATTCATAGAAATAATGTGTTTATTGCTGTGTTTTCGACTTAACTATAACTGTCAACTCAGAATAAAGCTCAAAGTACACGAAAACGTCTTTGAGATGAAAACATTACTTTTCTTATGCACGTAAACATGCAACCTGGAGCTGCGGCTGCAACGTTGAAAACTCAACGTTAATAGATTTTTGCATATAACATAACTTCTTCGCGTTACTTCCTAAAAAGTTTTGCTGGCATATGTTCGATTATACCGCAACTATTATAAACACTAACTGTTTATAATTTTTTTTATACTTTAATCGGTTAAACGCAGATTTGCTTTAAATACTTAACGTTGATAGGTATGAGAGAAAATACATCTTATGATGAATTTTGTAAGCCAATGGCATGGAATGCTATTATACTATTATATGTGACCTTCTCCGAGAAAAGGGACCTAGTGTGTCAAAAAACGGGTTTCGATAAAAATGAGAAAAACATTAAAATTTTATTTTTAATTTAACTTTAAATGCGTTCTTCTCAAAACTTCATTTTCACACACTAGGTCCCTTTTCTCGGAGAAAGTCACATATATTTTCTATTGAAAAATGCTTAAATTGCGAGAAACTAAAGCCTTAACCCGATAAACGCAGTATCGGCAGTGTTTTACCGCAGTGCGACGCATTGTCGAGAATTTAGATAAGTTTCTATCTGAAATAACAAATTTGTAAAAATAGTGAATTGTGTTCGAGAAAGTCAAGAAACAAATTTGACTGGCACTGTGAGTATCATCTGGATTTGGCTTAAAGCACTTGTAGAAGGAAATTATTTTTTTATAAAAAATTAACAGATTCTAATAAAAAAGATGATTTAGAACCCTTTTTCTATAAAAACATACAAAAATTCTAATCATAGCAGGATTTTTTAATCGAAAGATCGATTTTCTACAACTTTCTGAAATTGGATCACAAGATCGATATTAAACAATTTTAAAGTAGTTTAGTAGCTACTGTTTATAACATTTGTATTAAGAAGTTTTAAAATTTGAAAAAGCAGGATTTTTTAAAAGAATTAAATGTGTTTTAAATCCCAAACCTTATTTAACAAACTATAATACATTGAAGGCTACCGGATACCTTTCTTGCCCAAGGAAATTGTCAGGGGACGACGTTTTTAGAATTTCTAGAAATATTTGTCAGGTTAAATTACAAACTTAATGAGAATTTCTTCTTATCGTCGAGGAGCGTTATTCAACATGTGAGATATAAAAGCGCGATAAAAATTTAAGGCGGGATCAGCCTTTATGACGCGGGACAATCCAACGAAAACCAGGATGGTCGGTCTGGTTATATGTATAAACATATTTCATTGTCCTATACAAAAAATCAAAAGTATTGTTACGCCTTTTGACATTTTTATTGACAATAAGTAGCACATTTTTAAATTTTCGTCATTTCCGTTTTTTTTCGGCTAAAAATATTGTGCTTAAAATAAATTTAATGAATGCGTACATTCAGACGTTTATACGTTAGTTAGTTAGTTATTTAGTTAGTTAGTTCGCAACGTACACCGATCCTTAACTGGGAGGCCTTTTTAGTTGTTAAAAATTTGGTCGTAAAGCAAAACGTTTTTTAGAATAGAGTAGAGCAAAATAGATTAAATTATTCACAAGAGAGCTATGAAGAGGTGTTTTTTGTTTCAAATATAAACAAATTATGGCTAACAAGCAAGGTATCCGAATGGGTTCTCTCCGATTTTAAAGAAATTTGGATATATGATAGATTCTATGCAAACATGTTTGAAATTAGCGAAACTTAGATTTGTTGGTACATAGATTTTTTTATCCATATTACCCATGTTGTGGACCCTGAGTTGACACTTATTAGCAATATTTGAAGTATCGGTGAAAAAGGAGCATAGGAAAAGTCACCCTAAAGTGGAACGATAAGGAATATCGAAGAAAGCTCAGGCATTGATTAATTTATATAGGCATTTTAATTATTATTATGTTAATTCATAATAAGGAAATTGGCCTCGAACTAAATTAATAAAATTAGTAATTAATTTTAATTAAAACTAACAACAATTTTCCATACAAATCCGCTATTCGAGAAAAAATAGTAATTGAATATTGGAAAAACAGCCCATACACCGGTAGATGCGTTCTTCAAAAAAGCTTTCATTTAGTACCAAAAGAGTTACCCAAAACAGTAGCTGTGTTTTCGACTTAACTATATCCGTTAACTCAGAAAAAAAGTCAAAGTCCACGTTACCTTTCAACAAGGATTATTATCAACGTTGAAAACTCAACGTTTATGCATTTTCACATTTAACGTAACTTATTCGCGTTGCTTCCTAAAAACTTTTGCTGACATACGTTCGATTATAATGGAAAAATTATAAACATAACCGGTTTAAAATTTTTTTATACTACAATCGGATTAACGTAGATCAGGGTTGATAAAGTTAGTACTATAGTACTTTTTATGGTACTATTAAAACCTCAAAAGTACTATGTACTCCTATGACTCATTTAGTACTATTTACACATTTTCATATTTTTTTTAATTTTCATACCAAATATTGCGTTTAAAATGAAGAAATTAACTAACGGAGTTTAAAATAAAAAAGTGTTGAAAAACCCAAGTAAAAGATTTTAAAATTTATGGAAACTTAATTCTGTGAAACAAATTATTAAAATATATACACAAAAATATCAAAAATAAGGCAAATTTAAATTTTTCGAAAATTTCGTATTTTTTTTTTAAATCCTTAATAATCGCAACTTTAAATTGTTGTGATAACCAAAAAGTTGCGTTCATCGAGGGTTATGTTAATTGAGGTGGTACTTAATTTAATGGTTGAATAAATCAATCGAGCTAACTTGATTAAATCCCTTTAAAATAATTTTCGCTTTCAAACGAAATTGAATGCGACTTTCAACTTCATTTAAATAAAAATCTGAATCAAACGTCAGCACAAATTTACTATATTCCATACCACATAATTCATGGTATAATTCCATAGAAACAAGTTTAAACATGTTGAACTTGGAAGGGATCGTAGTTCCGTGCTTATGCTATCTATTATGTCTGATATTCTGGTTTCGGAATTGTTAATATCGGTTCTACAGTTTGCGAGATAAAGCCGAAATGATGATCTTGATATTTTCGGGTTTTAATTTTTTTTTTAACTTTACATTGGTTCCAACCGAATCGTTCGATTACTGCAACCGAAATATGGTTGCGACAACCGAAATAGGGTTGAAACAACCGAATTTTCGGTTGCAGCAACCGAACGATTCGGTTGGTACAGCAAATTTTTTTTGTAGGTGTAGATACTAATGTAACAGTTAAGTCTAGATAGCGAATAAATAGCAAAGAATAAAACAACACGAAAAAGAAATAAAATATTCGTAATTTTTCTAACTTTTTCGAGTACAAAACGGTGTAGAAAAGAGCCAGGAGCCGAACTTGAGCCTGGGTCTTTACCCGGAAGGATCACTACCTCATTAACGAATAAAATTATTTAGGTCCCGTGGAAGAAATCGTAAAAAATGCTTTGATTTGGTTATACCATTAAATACCAAGGCATTCAATATTAGATAGGTCCCCTTTAGGATCAAAAACACGGACCGATTTTAACCATTTTCAATAGCGTTAGTAATCGATGCAGTACAAACTTATGTACCAAATTTCGTCAAATTATCTTTTGAAATGCGAACTACTTATAGTTTTATTATAAAGATCGTTAATTTTATAAGGACAGACGAACCGACATCATTAACACCAACTCAATACAACCATAGAGTTGTGTAGAGTACAGAAAATATTTTTTGGTACTATGGAGGTCGAAAAAGTACTATTTTTTAAGCAGGTTGGTACTATTTTGAAAATCCCATTTATCATCCCTGACGTAGATTTACTTTAAATACTCACCATTGATAGGCATGAGACAAATATTGTTTATATACACTGATAGAATTTCGTGTATATTATTAATGAATTTGTTCATTATGTCGAATGATTTTTTACATTGGAAATACCCCAAAGAATGAGTTAATTGAATCAATGAAACATTTTCAATAAATGAAAAATAATTCCAAAAAATTATTTTTTCTTTTATGTATTTTTTTTATTTATTATTTTTTTAAATTTTTGTATGTATTTATTAATATTTGTTGTCATGTTTTTGACATCTCCCTGAACTCGACTTGAACCCACAATCAAAACAAAATTATGTGATAGTTTGAGCTTTTATATTTAAATAATTTCAGCATGCGACCCCAGCGTGCATTGGCAAAACCAAAACTCTTTATTAAATTGTAGCATATCTACGGAGTCAATAAAAATATATAATGAGAAATAAATCATTTAATTAATGAATTTTTCATGCATTTAATGAATATTGTTTATTAAATCAATGAATTCAATTTAATGAAATCGATTCATTAATAGTACGAAAATTATTTCAGTGTAGCGCATATTCAATAGAATAAAAAAAGTATATGGGTGAAATCACAATTTAAATATTTTTTGTGGTAATGGAGTTTACATTTCCACCAGCAAAAGATATAACAAAAAACAATTGGGTACGAATTTTCTTAAATTTATTAGTTTTTCGTATTTGGGTTTTCAACATGCTTTTCAATAATATATAATTTGTGTTTATCAAATTGGCGGTTTCGCAAATAAAAATACAATTCATTCCGCGAAAAAAAAATTATTTCTTTTTCAATTTTACATTTTTGGTGCTTTTAAATGCTTTTCACAAATATAAAATTTTTTAAAATCCAATCAGCGGTTGCGAAGTTACAAAATAATATCCTAAAAATTACCATTTTGCGACCAAAAAATTCTTAAATTGTGGGAAACAAATTTAATTTGTCGAATTAAAATCAATGAGGTGCAAAATTTTTTTTTTTATAAAGAAAATTCAGTAAATTCTTCCTATTCTTAACGTGTTGCTTCCTTTGGAAAGGGGATAGTGAAGAAGTGAAATGTGGTGAAAGATGAAGGGCTTCAAATATGGCAAACCTGTAATTGCGCGAGATGTTGAATATTAGAACAGTTGTTGCGCGCCATCTGATGAAGAGTTGGCGAACTTTGTTGAAGCTTTTTTAGTTCATAGCCCTGTTATATTATTTTACTTAGGTGGGGTTAAGTGCTATGGGAACACCGAAGGAGGACGCTGCGATATGTATGAGGGATAGAAAAACTCATACATATGAGTATTTTTCATAAATTGATGTTGCCTTGGTTGGGGATCGAACCCGCAACCTAACGTGTAACAGTCCAACGCGCTAACCATTACACCACAGCGCCCACAATTAATCGTTTTTCGCTCCAGCAGTTTAGAGTAAAAAAAACTGATAACGTTCTTTGATTCGACGGGAAATTGTTAGTTGAATCATCTTTTGACGCATATTTATCAGTTGAATAACCTCTGTTTGTGGTTATATTTAAATATTTCAAACATTTACCTACATTTTTTGTAATACAATCTGATGCAAACAATTTTGGTTACGGAGTTTATAGTTAAGGAGTTTACATTTGGTTACTTTTTTTGTTCTCTTTCAGAAACACTTTGTCAGAATTTTCTTTCCCAAACAAAATCCTATGATGCCTACAAGGTGAATCCAAATATGCCATTGTTTTTCTTACTCGTTAAATAAGTAGTTTGGTGTAAAAATTAGGAACGAAGTTTACAACATTTTTCAAATCTTATTAAAGACAATTTTTCATCTCGAGAATGTTACAAGCTGTAGAAAAACTGTTATACTAGATGATCATTTACAGTCCAACGATCATTTGAGTATAAATAACACTATATACTTTTCGCACTTTCCGTTAACTCAGAAAAAAACTCAAAGTACACGAAAACGTCTTTGAGATGAAAACTGACACATTATTTATTTTTCTTATGCTGGTTAACATGCAACCTGGATAATTATCAACGCAAAAAATCGTCCGCGGAGTGCAAACTTTAATGTGCATCATCATAAGAGTTAATTAATGTAATAACGATTTACATACAAATGTTCAATTTTATCATTTGTTAAACAAAAAACATATTACTAGTTTTAGCTGTAAGAAATTTTTCAAGTAAAAACTAGTGAAATTTCCCCTTAAATTTTTTACTAGTTTTTACTATTTTTTTTTGTAGTAAAACGGGTAAAAATGGTAAATCTAGTAAAAAGTAGCATGTAAACAAACACACTTAGTATTGCCAGAAAAAACAAAACAGCAGTCAGCGCCATCTGTTGCATTATAAACCGGTTTTGCCATTAATCAGGATCATGTGAGACCCCTGGTACAACAGTTGCACAACTATCTGCTGAACGACCTGATCACTAACCGCTCAGTCTGAGCGCTCAAGTAGCGCTGTCATATTTTGGTAGCATGAAAAATATTTCCTACTTTTGATCAAATAGTGATACATTTGTTGTTGTTGATTTAAAAGTTTGTTTTGTATGAATGACAAATAAAAACATACAAATATAATTAAAAAACAAAAAATTTGAAAAGTCTAAGGCAAAAATAGAAAAAAGTGAGTTTAAAAACAAAGGAAACAGCATTCAGCAGCTATACAAGTCACCGGTATCAGTTTAAGGTTTCTCCTATGAATGCTACCTCTGTTTAAGTGTGCTAACAAAGAGAAAAACTAAATGAAAATCATCGCCAAAGTGATAATGAAATTTTAACAGCTCTGTTTTTTATTAGGACAACACAACACTTAATGCACCTTGTGAAGAACACTCAAAAAATGATTGAACTAAAATTAGTTTTCAATAAATAAAATTTCTTTCAAATAAATAAAATAGCTATCAAAGAATGCAAATTTTAATTGATCTTAGTTTATTCAGCATTTTTATTGACTAAAAATAATAAAGGGTTTTCCTTAATTTTATCTTGTTGAATTAGGTTAACATTTCTTAAAACTGTTGAAAATGTATTTTTTTTAGCTAAAAATCTTAAATGTAAAGAATTTGGTTAAACTAAAAATCAAAAAATTTCAAATTGTACACTCATAGAAATAAATATGTCAAAATAGCATGAGAAGCTACTAAAATTAGTTAAGAATGACTGCAGAAAAAAACTGCTGAAATTAGGAGATTTTTTTTGCTAAATATTACTAAAATAAGAACAGCAAAATTAAAACTGTTAAATTTACGTAATTTTAGTTATATTTGAGTTAACCTTTAGTTAATTGAAAATTACAAATTATGCTGTAAAATTTGCAGAAAATTTTTCTAAATATTAGCAGACTAAAAATAGCAAAAGCAAACTGTTATTTCCACAAAATTTTTGTTATTTTAAAGTTAAATTTAGTTGAATGCAAATAGCAGTCTATCCTGCTAAAATCAGCAGAAAAAATAGCAAACTGCTGATTTCAGAAGGCTTTAAAAATTTTAGATTTTTGTGTGATTTTTTAGCTTACTAATTATTTAATAAAATTTTTCGTGATTTTAGCAGGTTAAGTTATTATTTTCTATTAACAAAAATTTTACTCAAATATAACTAAGTTTATGTATATTTAACAGTTTTATTTTTGCTGTTTCTATCTTACTACTATAAACAAAAATAATACAGTACAACACGAAAAATTACAGTGTTCTGACAATGGATTCTGGTAGAGGAGACCAGGAAAAAAATATACATGTGTTGGCGTTTTGAAAGATCACATCGCAATTTTATTTTAGGTTGGTTCAAGTTTCCCCCTTTGGCCTGTTCATGCAGCATATCAGAACATGAAGCTATCCCTATAAACATTTTCACTGGAATTCAAGTTGAAATCAAGTTCAATTCCAGCCCTGTTTTCCAGTTTCAAGGCTTGAATTCAACTTTTATTACATTTTATTTCAATAGCATTCTCCAGCAAAAGGGAAACATAAATTCAAGTTTGAAATATTTTTGTTAAAAAAACAAGTGCTAGAGTTTGAAAAATACTTTACTTCAAGCAAAATTTAAAGTACTTGAATTTTTAAAACCTATGTGCTTATTGGGTATGTGTTGTTTACATTTGAGGTGTACGATACGTTCAGCAACTTTGTAGAAAATATTAAGGCAAATATTTTTGTGGACATATTAGAGCTCTATTCTAACAAATCGTAAAAAAATCCCTAAAAAGGGAAGGGCGGGGATGAAATGTTCTACAAAAATGTTGGCCATAAAATTTTACTATATATGTCAGAACACACCAAAGCCCACAACTTAACACATACAGCAAAACCCAGTCAAATTCAAGATTGCCTATTAAGGGTTAATTTAGTTATTGTTCACAATTGTAGGTCATCCCATATCTGACGAAAAGTTTTGAAGTGGAAGTTTTTCCAGATGAGCTATGCGTGCCAAAACCATAGTAGACTATGGTAGCCCCACTCATTAAAAAATTGAGATCTTGTCCCTATCTCATGTAGTTGTAGTGTACAAGTAAAATTACAAACACTACTTCATTTTTTCAAATGACAGAAAATGAGTAAAGCTACTATATTAGGTACTCGTATACTATGGCCAAAACATTTGTAATATTACTTGATTTAACTAAAAATTTCCTCTATAATATCGCACTTGGGTAATATTACTTGATTTAACTAAAAATGTCTACTATAATATCGCCTAAACTCTGGTTTTTTCTGTCTGGATCCGACCCAAGACATTTATTATTGAGAGTATAGGTAGGCAAATTTACAAGCGGTGAAAAACTACTACACTAAGAGAATTATCATCACTTCAGTAATGAATTTCTTCATAGTTTCAATGAAAATTGTGACTGGAACTCGTCCATTGAAACTTTTCATAGAATCTATGAAACAGGTTTCATTAAAGTCATTGTTTATGAAAAGTTCATAAAATTAATGAAACTCTTCATAAAATTAATAGGCCACTCGTCCAATGAATAAATCATTCAGCCAATGAAGAGCTTCATAGAATCTATGAAGCAATTTGATTTACTATTATCTATTATAGTTGGTTGTTGTCGTTGGTAAGCTGGAGTGGATAAGTAAAAAGTACTTAGCAAATGCAAAAGGCGTAATAAAATCGTAGCATATTTTACGGATGTACAAAATATATCTAAAGAAAGAATTCATTAAATAAAAAAGGGTCATAAAAAAAATTTCGAAAAAATTAATATGATTTATAAAAAAATTTCATAGTCCAAAATTAATAATAAAAAATTAATTAAAAAAGAAATAAAAATTATAAAATATTATTCTCTCAAGAAATGACGATATTTTATTAAAAAATTAAAAAAAAAGTAAATACTATCGAACAATTTCATATATATAAAGAACATTTTCATTAAATTTATGGAGATCTAATTTATGAAATTCAATGAATTTCTTTAATGAAATTATGAAATTTTATGAAAGAAAAGTTATGAAAAATTTCATAATATTAATTAAATATTATATACATAATGAAATTCTTCATTGGTTCTACGAAAACAATTCTATGAAATTATATCATTAATATCATGAAGGATAATTCTCTCAGTGTATTGATAGATCAAAACACATGTCTAAATATCTCTATTGTGAATAATTTAAGCAAATTATGGAAGTTTTTTGCTGTATTTCTAGCAGTTTTCTCTGCACTGATAGAATTTTCGTTCATACTATTAATGAATCGATTTCATTAATCTGAATTCATTGATTTAATGAAAAATTTTCATTTAATTAATGAAAAATTCATTAATTTCATGAATTTTTTCATTATATATTTTCAACTAACCCGTAAGATACACTGATAGAATTTTTTGCATAGTATTAATGAAATTGTTTATTAATCCAATGATTTTTTTCATTGAAAAGTCCCCAAAGAACGCGTTCATTAGATCAATGAAACGTATTCATTAAATGAAAACTAATTGAAAAAAATATATTTTTTTTGCGTTACTCTTTTTTATTTATTTTTATTTTATTAATTTTTATTTGTACATATATTTCTTTTTCGTTTTGATAACGTTTTTGACATCTCCCTGAAGTCGACTTGAACCCGCAATCACCAGAATATAAACATTACCGCGTTACCGATTGATCTAAATAGCCAAAACAAAATGATGTCATTATTTGGACTTTTATATTTAAATAATTTCAGTTTGCAACCCTAGCGTTCATTACTGGAACATATATCTATTTTAGTAATTAGCAAATTCAAAATCCTTATAAAATTTTTATGTGAAGAATTTGTTTTGTAAACCTCCTAGAACTTTGCAAAGTGTTTATGAATTGAGAGGTAAACTTTTATATTTATTCTAAGATACTTTAAAAACGTATGAAAAGATAATTTTTTGTAAATACTGTTTAATCTTTCTTTGAGACTAAAAATTAAACTTTCTCATTTAATTTTTTCACAATAAACATAGCTGATTTTAAATTTTTGCAAGATTTTTTTTATGGTTTTTGCAGCATTTTCAAATTATAGTACTATACCTATCAATACTACTAAAAAAGTTTACACTGAAAAAAGAATTGAATAATTACGCATGAAATAAAAAGTTATGAAAACATTGTTATTAGTTGTATTTTCTACTTAACTATATCAGTTAACTTTTAAAAAATCTGAAAGGGAAAAAAATGTTTTTTAGACGAAAACTAACATATTACTTTTCGTATGCACGTTAACTTACAACGTGGATAATTATCAACGTTGAAAACTCAAGGTTTATAAATTTTCACACCTAGCTTAACTTGCTGACGTACGTTCGATTATACCGAAACTATCATGAACACTATTTAACAAATTTTTATACTCCAATCAGTTTAACGTAGATTTACTATAAATACTTAACGTTGATAGGCATGAGCGAAAATACAGCTATTGTTATAAATATTGTTACAGAAAAAATTATTTTGTTAAAAAATATGCTAAAAATATGCTTTTAGTAAATAAAACAAAATATGCTAAAAAATCTGCTTTTGTCCAACAGAATATGCTAAAAAGCAGTTAGCATATTTTTACAAAAAAATATGCAATTGCCCAACTCAATCTGCTAAATCTAGCAGAAAATATGCTAAAATGGCAACACTGTGTGGGACTGATAGCAGAGACATAATAATTTAATAAAACAATTCGTAGTTTAAGAGCTAACAGGCCATTGTTGTAAAATAGCATGTTTTTTGAAGTTTAATCCATTGAAAATTGTCAAATTTAAGGCAAATGCTAATTTAGTACTTAATATAGTACGAATTCCGACCGTGACGTATCTCGTTAAACAGAGGGCTGCCTGTTCGATCCCCGGTCATGGCAATACAAAAAAATAAAAGTTTTTCAAATAGAGATAAAATAACAATTAAAATTACTTTCTTCAGTTGACACTAGGGATGCCGAACGGGACTGGTTTTGACAAGTTCCGGGATTCGGAATTTTTGCTCTAAAAATTATTTAATTTAATAAAAATATTTACACCAGGGATGCCATATAAAAATTTCAAAGTGGTCCAAAATTGCGATTTTTTAGAAAAGTTATTAAAATTCGAGCTATTAATGTTTTCGAAATTCGAAATGTCATGCATATAAGAAAAAATTTAAAATAAGAAAAAATTTTAATTCATTTGGGAGCAGCTGCGTGTTAAAGTTTGAATTTTTAGCCAAAATTTCTCAAATCGGTGTATAACGGTATCTGTTCAGTCAGATGTCTTTCTCCTAGTTCTTTTCCAGCTGCTGCTCTCTAAACGATCGTCCTGGTTCTTTTTTCGGCAAATTTTTCACGGTCCGTCTTGCAATTTCGCGGCAAGGTACTCCTTCTTCCTCTAATGTACAAATAATGACCTTTTGGTCTCAAGTAGAGTTTTTCTTTTCCCGGACTTTTTCATTTCCCGGGACAGCGGAATTTTTTTCTGAATTTCCCGGGATCCCGGGAATTCCCGCTCGTTAGAAAATTAATACATATATCCGACGTATGTTTACTTGAAAAACTCGATATCTATTAAAAAAAACTTACGACAAAGTTCATCTTTTGGTTGCAGTCATGAGAAAATCTACTTAATATACATATTCTGAAATAAGGGCTTAATATAAAATATCCATATCTTCCATCTTTTTCGAGATCAATTCGTTTAACAGTTTAAATAGCGAATATATTATATATTCGTTTAACAGTTTAAATATGCAGGTAATATATTTGTATGGAAGGCAGTCTTAATTTTAAAACAATTCTTAGAAATACATTATTAAA
This sequence comes from Leucophora obtusa, assembly GCA_949987735.1. Lineage (NCBI taxonomy): Eukaryota > Metazoa > Arthropoda > Insecta > Diptera > Anthomyiidae > Leucophora > Leucophora obtusa. Next base: position 100,574,541 of record OX465298.1, read on the forward strand.
TATTAATTCGCGGTTTAAACGGGTAAACAAATTGAATCATAAATTCTTTCAGGATATAATGGAATTGTTAATGGGTGCAAATTTGTATCGGACCAGCTTTAGAATCAGAACTAAGATCGATTTTTTGATTAAATATGGAATCCAAAAATTTCTATTTCTAGATATTCTGTTTCTATGCAGATTTTCAGAAGTATTCGCCTATTTTTATTAAAAAGTTTAAAAGTGATTATTTTTCACACAAATTTTTAGGCAAATCGTCTAAATATTTTTATAAAAATAGACACTAAAATATTATTAAATAGTTTTATAACTTTAATTGGTATTTTTTGAATAGAAATTTTTTATGGCACAATTCAGTCCCGTTCAAAAATATATTTTTTAATATATTGTATTTTTTAAATATCCCAGAGGATGATGTGCGATGCAAATCGAAATATCGGAAGAAAATTAAAAATAAAATATTGAAAAATAAAATACAAAATATTTGGATTTTTTTTTTTAAATTTATGACCTAAAGCCAAACAATACTAAAAATATAACAATACCAAATTTCAACAATATTTAATCTAACAAAAACATAAAATTTGAAAAATACAACTGAAATAAAGGAATAGCAATTGAAATTTAAAGGAAATTATTTGAAGTAATAAAAACTCAAAACAATTACATCAATTGAAAATACGAAAATATTATAATTTTTTTTAATTTTAATGCCGAGTTTTTTTGGAGGTATTTGGAGCTGAAATACTGATTTTGAAATGTTGTGTATGAATATTGCTTTATTTGAACAAAGACCATCATTAAAAAATATAAAATTTCCGAGGTACGAGTATTTTTGTTTGTATTTAAACTTGATAATGTCTAATAAAATTTGTTTTCGGTTTAACTAAACCCAAAAAATTCGGCCTAAATAATATTTGTCAAACAAAATTCAGTGGTAAGATGTGCGTGACTGCAGGTGTATATGATGAAAAATAGCAGACAGCTAATTTCACAAAAATAGATCGTTATTCCCTTACAACAATTTAAAATTTTTTTGTGTTTTTTTATTCTACTAATATTTAGCATATTTTGTTGCTGATTCCAGCTTCTTTCTATAAGTGTAAACTCAAAAAAATAGTTAGTAGAAAAGTTAGTAAAACGTCTTGTACATCCAGTGCACTAGTTTTCAGCAATTTTTTTGCTGAAATTCCGTTTTCAGCAAAAGTTTTAGTTATATTTTTTTAGCACTAATTTTGAACTAATGTTTTACTAATTTATTTTCCTACAAAAATTGTGCTGATAACCGCATTTAGAGCGTGGCCGACAACCAGATAGACAAGATTTAGATGTCGCAACCTGACCAATCATCTCGCTTTTGACCGCTTTTTAAAGGCTTGTGTCGCCTTGAATTTTTATCCCGTTTTTAAAACAAACAATTCCGCCTTATCCCGAATTTTTAATATGATATTAAACTCTTGAATAAAATTTTCATAATTTATTTTTTCTAGAGTTCCCAGTCAGTAAACGAGCCCAAAATGAATCATAAAAATGTTTAGGTTATTTTGTAATACGCAACGCCTTGCGTTGCGTTGTTTTCCATTCAAATTGTTTTTGTAACAATAACAATTTACACACAAATCAATTTACATACAAAATACCCCAGTAAATCTTTTTTGAGTCATTTTTGAATTGGTTACAAAATATTTAAATTAATTTAAATTTCTGAGTCGTTTCTGAATCATCTTTGAATTTAGAAATTTGCCTCAAATGTTTGTGCCTTTTATAACTCATTTTACTAAGACTATTACTTTCGTCTGGGAGTATGGGAGTGTGTAAGGCAAACTGGTTAAAGCGTTCCTTAGTAAGACTTGTCATCCTTAAAATTGACAAGTATAAGGTAAAGTGTTCCCACTATCCTTAGTAAGTCACTCCAAGTCGACTCGTAGGTCAGCGTGCTGATCCCATTGCTACTGCAGTGGCCTCCTCGTGGTACTCCCTGGGGACCACCTCTGTTGAGATGGAAGCGAATTCGAGCGACGGTCTGTAGCATGTCCGAATGGTCACTTAGGGAAAATAAAGTGACGTCTCGGGAAGTAGGCATTTTTGCTAAGTTTGCTACTGACTATCACCAAGCCAGGCTGGTGGCTTAGCTGGCAGCCCCAGCACCAGCCTAGGAGAGCTATAGGCCAATCACTTATTCTCCCCGAAATTGAAATGATTACTGAAACCTAGCGGCCCTATGTTCCACTGGGAATTAGAGGATTAACTATATTACTTTCGTCCAAAAAATTAACAATTTTTGACAAATAGGTTTAAAATTCTGAATAAGAACCCTCATAAAAGTATTCGAATTTTCTTGCTGGGTTATCAGTCTTGTGATTGAATTTTTAAAATTTAAGAATTAATTTAATGCAATCAGAGCCTGAGAGGTTTGATATTTGTTACAAATTTTCGATACGAAAATGTTGTGGAGCTATGAGTTTTAAATTTCATTTACATTCAGATTTTCTATAAAAGTTATATTTTTCCACCTTTTGTAACAAAATTCCGTTCGTCACATAACTAATGCTACACATTTCAATAAATAAATCAAGGGATCAAAATCCAAATCCATCCTTTGACACGGGAATTTTATGGCTAGGAATTTTCCGACCAAACTTCGCGAAAATGTAGATCTGTGACCAAGAAATATTGTTTACTACTTTTATGGCTTTGAGGCGGCTCCTAGCGGAGATATATGAAATTAAAGTTCAAACATTAACATGCTGACGACTCCGAGCGGGTTAAAATTTTTTTAATATTTTAATTTTATATTTTTCCTATTACTAATCTCTACATAAAACCTTTTGAATTTTATTCATCGCACAATTTTTGAGACTAAACTATATCCTTTTTTGAACTTTTAAACTTTAACACATTTTCAGCAGCGTTGATGATCACAAGACAAAACGCAGTCTACTGCTCTTATGCTGTTTTGAAATTTCACAGCCTGCATAAAATTTTAATAAGAACAAAATAACGATCTGATAACAGTAAATGAATAGCGCTTTGGTTAAAATTCAAATCAGTGACGAGTTGATGAAGTCGACGTACATTATAATGTACGCCACTCGCCAAAGGGTTAACTAAATTTGAAAATATTTGAAAAACTGGTGAAAACCTTAAACGAAATTTTTGGAAATAACGAAACCTAAAGGATTTGACTTCAGATTGGCGTTAAGGAGGGGAAAATATTTTAAAAACATTTATTTAGCCTGTGCCTACATTTTTAAATATATTTGCATGAAAAATATAAAAAATCATAAAAATATAAATGATTTTGATGTACTTCTCCGAAATATTTGCCTGGGTGAGGGGATAAAAAGAAGCATTCAATCGACCTTTTTTACTTTAGATTCGGCCTTAGGAAACCAAAATACTCACAAAAGGTTTTAGCAGTAGGCTGTACGAAAAATTCATTTTTGTTGCGTAACGTGGTGCTGCCCTCCGTAAGTTTGTGAAATCCCATATTTGGTCATTTACGTGCCCACACCTGTTATATACAAATTCCACAAATTTATATAAAAAGTGGGCGTAAAACAGATCGTGATCATAATTTAACCCAACACTGGCATAACGTCACGAAAAACCGCTAATCACTTATCAGCACGCATATTGTTTATCATTTATCATCACACATGTTGTAACACAATTGACATATGCTTCAACCCAACTCACTTTTATGAGAAAAATGTTTTTATCGAGTTTGACCGTCTTCGACTTTTTTCGAGAGACGGTCGAAACTAATAGTAGCATAGTTTCTCACTAGAATTTACTCTTTGTTGTAAGTGTGACCAGGCGGCGTTCGTTGCTCTCTTTCGAAGATTGACATTTTGTATCGAAAAATGTTAGCCTTTACAGCAGGGCTGCCAGATGATTTTGATGAAAAATCGGCACTTTTTCCCAAAAAATCGGCATTTTCGGCACTTTGATTTTAAAAAAATCGGAAAAAAATCGGCACTTTCAAAAATACTCATTTATGTAATATTTAGGTTATCTTACATAAAAAAATATGCGAAAAAGACATTTCGTGTAAAATAATATGTTTTAAGTTTAACAATTAAATAAAAGTAAAGCCTTAAGAGATAAGGGCGGTGCGGTGCGCCCCTCTCCAGAGAAAAGGTTGTCATGTCTGTCTACATTCCTTAATTTGTAGAGCCCAAAAGAAAAAAAAATCCGAAAATAAAAAAAAAAATAAAAAAATTAAATGATAATAAAAAAATGTTAGTTATAATTATATGAATATATTAAATTTTGAAAATTAAAAAACAAAATGTAAATGTTTTAACGAAATAAAATAAATCCAGTGATTAAAAAAGGGCCCATATTTGGAGAAGAACTATTTTTAAAAGCTGTAATATTAATTTATGTACATATTATTGGTCAGATAATATCTGAATATATATCATAAAAATATTCATATCATTACAACTAAAATTTTTTTATTATCATTTCATTTTTTATTTTTTTTTTTATTTTTGGATATTTTTTTTTGGCTCTACAATTAAAATCTGTCTACAAATTAAGGAATGTAGACAGACATGACAACCTTTTCTCTGGAGAAGGGCGCACCGCCCTTATCTCTTAAGCCTTTAGTTTTATTTAATTGAATTAAGCTAAATCTAAAATAAATGTATAAATAAAATAAATCCGTTTTGGATTTAGCTTAATTTAATTCCAGAAATTTCGTTTTCGAAAAATTTAAATTTTTTCTTTCACATTATCTTAGCGAATAAGTGTAGAATTTAGAAAAAAATATTAAATTTTGAAAATTAAAAAACAAAATGTGGATTTTCTAACAAAATAAAATAAATCTAGAAATAAATCCAGTGATTAAAAAAAAGGCCTATTATTACTAGGGCTCGTGTATTCTTGCATTTATATTAATTAATCAGAAATTCATTTATGTTTGATATTTTTGTATTCGGGATTAAAAAAAATCTGAAAAATATTTAGAAATCAGAATAGAATATTGTTCTACCTAAAGTGCAAATCCTAACATGACATTTAGAAATTTTTAAAATAATTTTTTTTTGTAAAGTGTATAGGCAAAACCACAGTTTTAAAGTAAATACCAAAAAGTATGTTAAAAAATATTCGTTTTTAGCAAATAATGCAAAAAAAATTATGCCATTTTGCTGAAAATTTGTTGATCGCAAAGATATTTTGTTAACATTCTTTTTCAGTTAACGATAACAAACATGAATTTACATGAACTTTCGAAATGTCAAAGATAGAATTATTTTCTTATTTATTAATGCATTGTAAATCACCAAAAATTTAAATTTCGTGTTTTTGAGTTTTAACAAAAAATCGGCATTTTTCGACCAAAAATCGGCAAATCGGCATTTTGCATATTTTTTAATAAAAAATTGGCAAAATGCCGAAAAATCGGCAATTCTGGCAGCCCTGCTTTACAGACATGTGTAATTCATATGGTAACATTTTTCGATACAAAATAAGAAGATTGGGTGAGTTGGTACCTCTTTTAATTATATGCTCGTTGGTGACATCGCGTAAAATAACCATTTCATATACCGACAATAAAAGAAGCTGCTTCCAAAAATTAAGTAAAAAGTAGCACTTGTTCGGCATTGCTTCTAAATTTTAATTATATACATTTGTAAGTTATTAAAAAAACAACCCGGGTGAAAATGATCATATATGCTTATATATTGACATATATCGTTGCATGTATGATCATATATGAATGATATATGAACATATCTGACTTATATGGGACCATATATGGGTAAATGCTTCCAAAATAAAAGTTTATATATGGAAATGTATGACACCATATATGATAATACCTTGCATATATTGCTCCATATATGCCATACATCTTCATATATGAATTCATGTATTGTTAGATATATGGTAATATATGTCACGTATGTCCATATATGAGGTCATATAGATTTTTTATTTTTTATCCATATTCTATTGAATTAAGATCCGCATGAGTTTTTTTAAACGGAATTTGGTATGAATATATAAATGATCGTATTAAATCATTCAAAATTTTCTTTAAAATATTGCAATTAACCGCATTATGTTTCTTCACTGGATCAACTGAACTATATTTACTTGGATTCTTGAATGAATGGACTTTACGTCTCTGCAATAAATTATAATCACCAAATTAAAATTCGTTTATAAGCAATTTGCAATATTTGAATTCAGAACATTTTTTTTTTTTGTTTATTAAGGGCGTGCTATTTAATGGAATATTACTCAATTAAACTATAAACTATTTTGAGTCAAGGAGTTTTTTAAATTAGTTTTGTTCAGACACATTCCTTTTAGAAGAAAAGATAGTCTTATAAATCATTCATTGAAAAACCTAGTGCGTGGAAACAAATTAAAACAATACAAATCTCTTAATTTCATTTCCAACAATTGTATTAAAATGTACTATTTTTCATTATAGCTGGAATTTGCAACCAATGTGAAGAGTATGGCCAGAGTATCCTTTCATAATCTATAAAAACTTGATACATTTTGAAATGCAATTGGAAACGTATGAGATATAGCTGGAAAGTTGTCGAGCATATATGGAATCATATATGAACCCATGTATTTGATCATATATCATTATATATGACCATTTTCACCCGGGAACATAAAATACTAAATTCGTATAATTGATTTTATTCAGTAATTTTGAAAAAAAATTTCAAAGTTCGGCTGAAACCGAAGCCGAACACTTGTGTTTGAATAAAAACAGAATTTTATGAAACTTTTTCAAATTACAAAATGCGGAAACATATTTTCAAATATTTCTAAACTGCAGAAACGTAAAAAAGTTTTATGTTTAGCTCGTCAAATAAATATGAAGTTAAAAATGTGAATGTGTATTAGGGTGGCCCGATTTGTCAGGACAAAAATTTGTCGATTTTGTGCTATCGATTTTTCGATAGCTTTTGGCATGAGAAAAAAAAAGTTCTACTACGACATATCAAAAAAATCATTTTCGAGGCGCAGTTTTTTCGACAAAAACTCGTCTAAAAACCCAAAAATAAATTAAAATTTTTTGTTTTTCGAAAAAATTATATCGCCATCGTTTTAAGCGTATAATTTTACCTTGGATAGGATATATTTAAAAAAATTTAAATCGGCGAATTTTTTTAACATACCTACTAAGAAAACCCTAAAAATTAACGCGTAAAAAAAGATAAATTTTCGACAAAAACTCGTCCAAAACCAAGAAAAACATTTTTTTGGAAAAACTGCTATCGCTTTTATTTCTGAATTTCAAATGACGATTTCTGAATTTCAATTGATATTTTCTGAATTTCAATTGATGTTTTCTGCATTTCAATTGATATTTTCTGAATTTCAAATGATATTTTCTGAATTTCAAATGATGATTTCTGAATTTCAAGATATTCAGAAAACATCAATTGAAATTCAGAAAATATCAATTGAAATTCTATTGATATTTTCTGAATTTCAAATGACGATTTCTGAATTTCAATTGATATTTTCTGAATTTCAATTGATGTTTTCTGCATTTCAATTGATATTTTCTGAATTTCAAATGATATTTTCTGAATTTCAATTGATATTTTCTGAATTTCAAATGACGGTTTCTGAATTTCAATTGATATTTTCTGAATTCTAAATGACGATTTCTGAATTTCAATTGATATTTTCTGAATTTCAATTGATATTTTCTGATATTCAATTGATGTTTTCTGAGTAATAATTGATATTTTCTGAATTTCAAATGATATTTTCTGAATTTCAAATGATATTTTCTGAATTTCGATTGATATTTTCTGAATTTCAAATGATATTTTCTGAATTTCAATTGATATTTTCTGAATTTCAAATGGAAAATCTGAATTTCAATTGATGTTTTCTGAATTTCAAATGGAAATTCTGAATTTCAATTGATATTTTCTGAATTTCAATTGATATTTTCTGAATTACAATTGCAAAAGGTGTAGTAATTTTTGTTAGTTGTTTTGAATAATTTGCGGACCATTTTATTAACAGTCCAAAACAAAAGAAAATATAAGTTGAATTTAATAAAGTGTTAAAGGCGGATTATGGGACCGTAAACGTAAATGTGATGTAACTGTACCGTGCCGTAGCTAAAAAGTACACTTATAGATTACCGTAAACGACATTACTATTTCATGTGGTTTTATGTTTTATTCTAAATTTTTACTTTTATTTGTTAATTTTTATTCCTTATTTGTTGTTTGAATCAATTTTCTTTATTCATTTCATATTTTTTCCGACTAAAATCATTCAGCTGTTTCGATGCCGGATAGAAAATTCTGATTTCAACAGAATGATCCGGCAAGTACGTTTACATTTACGTGTTAGTATCCATTCGTATACATTTCTTCTTGTGGTTTCGAAACAGCTGGTTCGTTACAGATACGTTTACGGTTGGGTAACTCAGCCTTTAGTAGACCTGTTTTCAAGTGAAATTTCATTTGTTTTCAAATATGTTTGCTGCTTTCATACATACAAAAAATTTAAGTGTGGGAAATGTTATGTAATGAATATAGTCAATAAAACGCAACTGATTTTTAAATCATTTACCTGTAGGATAAATTTGTTTGATTAAGCTCATCACTTTTGATCTTATTGGTCATAACAAGGTCAATCTAAATTAGTAAACAAGTATGTGGCAATTTTTCATTATTATAATATTTACTTAACATAGGGAACATGGCCCTTTATCAATTTTAACGTGTTTGTGACAAAAAATTTCAGTATAATCTTTCTCTTCCCAAACGAGAACACCTTCCTATAACGGACAATTGCTCAGCGACCGTCATTGCCCACTAGTGCAACGTTTCACTCTTATTATGTGTACGTATGTGTGTAAATATTTATATATATAAAAAAGTGCAAAACACTTAAACCTCGTTTTATGCGATTGATTCGTTCCGTTCATATACACGCTGAAAAAAAATTGCCTGTCCCAAACATATTTTTGCTGGTAATATATATATATTTGGAGAAATTGTTAAACATATTCGCCGTGTTTTTACTAGAAACAATATATATTTGCATGCAAATATATTATATTTGCAAGCAAACATATTATCTTTGCAAGCAAATATATTATGTTTGCCTGTAAATATATAATGTTTGGATGAAATGAAATAGACGCTATCGACAAATATTATATGTTTGGCAGCAAACATATAATATGTGTGTCATAAACAAATTATGTTTCCATGCAAATACTATATATAAATAATATATTTAGTTATAAAGCAATTATTAATATATGCCAAACAATAGGCGTATTTATTCTACTCTCCAAATTTCTCTATATTTTAATGGAAAAACATAAAAAGTAAAATTAATACATCTACTGTTTGGCGATTATTTAATAACTAAATACATTCATTGAAAAACAATAACTACAATCTCTTCATTTATTTTTTATTTATTTTTATTAACAAATATTAATTAAAAACTCTTATAATAAGTTAATACTTTAATATACACAATTAAATATTTTTTTTCAACACAATTTTATGTTTTATTTATACACTCAAAATAGTTTGTAGTTTAAATTAACTGAAAATGTAATTTAAAATAAATGAAAAATCACTTGAAAACCGGTCTACTGACTTTTCATTTAAATCAAAAGAACTTTTCATTTATTTTTAAATGTTAATAAATAAACTACAAAATCCTTAAAAAAAATAATGATTTTTCATTTATTTCATTTTTTTAAATTTCAAAAAATTAACTACAAAATCCGTAAGAATAAATGATATTTAGTTTATTTCGGTTTTTTAACTGACATAGAAATCGAAAAGGAATTATTTTTTTAACAAAACATTTTAAATGAAAATATTAACTGTAACAGAAAATCCGTATTTGTATGTAGTTTGTTTTTTAAATAGACGACAAAAACAGTTAAAAAATATATTTCTTTGTATTTAAACTGAATAATCATTTAAAAATAAATGTACGTATAACTTTTTAAATAAACTACAGTCAGTTACTGTAATAATATTTTCAGTGTACTAATTTATTTTATTTTTTCACCTCTTTCACAATAAAATTAATAAATAAAGGAAAAATATCACTAAATTTTCTGACTAGATGCAGTCTAGCTAAACTAAACGATTATTACCAACTACAAAAGTTATAATGGCTACATACAACTTTATATGTATCAAGAATGGAAATTCGCCGTTTTTCCAAATATATGTTAATTGTATCCACAAATATAATTATTACCGGGAAATATATGTATAGTAACTATAAATACAATATAATTGGAAGCACACTGCAAATACATATATGGTAGTTTGTAAACATACATTGATTACCTCCAAACATATACAAAAACGTCTTTTTCCTCCGTGTAAGAACTAATTATTCGTTCCTAAATTTAAAAAAGCGCACTAATTTAAATCAAAGCATTGAAAGTCATACAAAATTGCCTAAAAAAATTCAACAAAAAAATTTATTTCATTTACTTAAAAAAATAAAAATAACAATTTAGTGAAAACTGACAAATAAATTAGGAAAACAAACAAGCATATAATATTAAATCAGTATAAAAATAAAAAAAAGATTAAAAAAGTTAGGGGGTAATTTTCTAAAACACTTCGGTGAAGTGTTGCGTTATTTCTATAGAAATAGTTTGTGTTACAAAAACAATTTACATTGAAAGTCCCCTTCACTTCACCCAAGTGTTTTACGAAATTAGGTATCAGATTTCATGTATTTCATGAATTTTTCATGTATCAGAATAACATTTAACCTGTTGATTGGTGGGCTTGGTATGGTAATGGTTAACGAGTTGGACTGCGACTGCAACATCAATTTGAAAAAATAATTTGTATGACTTTTCTTTCCCTCATACATATTGCAGCGTCCACCTTCGGTGTTCCCATAACTCTTAACCCCTTAAAATAAATAATAAGGGCTATGAAATAAACAGCTTCAACAAAGTTCGCCAACTCACCATCAGATGGCGCGCAACAACTGTTCTAAAACATTCAACATCTCGCACAATTACAGTGTTGCCATATTTGAAGCCCTTCATCTTTCACCACCTTTCATCTCTTCACTATTCCCTTTCCAAAGAAAGCAACGCGTTAATTAATTGTAAGGATTTCCTGACTTTTGCTTCTCTTTTTAAAAGAAAAATGGGATTTCCCCTAAATGGGGCACACGTACAGTTTTAAGCTGAGACTTGTTTGTTACCGGTGCACTGTGGGCGAGCATTACGGTTTCTTGGCCAAAATTACAATTCAGGAAGAGAAAATATGTTTATATATTATAAACCTGAATCGTTGAATATTTTGTGAGTGAAATATTGTATCATTGTGGTTACTCGTTGTTAGTTGGCGAGAGTTCAAAGTCAAAGTTTTTTAATTTTGTGACATTTTTTTATTTTATAATGATACAGTAATAAAGTCATAAATAAACAATAATTTGTTCCAAAAACAATCTCAAATTATAAAACTGAAACTACCCTAGTAAAAATGATTTTTATATATTCATATATGATTTTTATACAATCATTTATGATTTTATACACTTATAACTTGTCGAGTTTTGGGAAACATATATTTTTATATGATTATATCAAAAGATATTTAATTATATAAAATTATATTAACCAGATCCACCATTTTTCGGATCAAATAATATATTTTTTATATAATTATATTAACCCATACATGATTTGATAAGGAAAATGGTGGATCTGGTTAATATAATTTTATTTAATTAAATATCTTTTAATATAATCATATACAAATATATGTTTTACTATACTCGACAGGTTATAATTGTATAAAATCATAAATGATTATATAAAAATCATATATGAATATATAAAAATCATTTTTACTAGGGTAGTTATCAAAAGAAAAATAGAAACCTGTTAAATATTTATGAAAAAAGTAACAAAATTATTAATTTTACCTCAAAAATATGGGTGTTTTTGAAAATCCTAAATTTTCAAAAAAAGTTTCAAAATGTTCCAAGAGATATTTGAAAAACTTGAATGCCAATGTGTTCCCTAAGATGTCTTCTACCTAGATTTTTGCGATCGTTTGCGACCGTTCATAAACTTTCGGGATTTTGCCCTTTAACTGAAAAAGTACCTTCAGATCCCTCTGATTTGCAGCATTCCAGAGTTTTAGTAAAAACTAAAAAAATAGCACTAAAAATTACCTTAAATGAAGGTTCTGGTTTTCTCACACAGACTAACCCCTTAAAGTCCAGGTTTGTGAGTTATGACTTATTTCTGGCATTGAAGTTAAATTTTCAACTTTGATGTCTTCAGAGACTTATAGTGGAATTTCATGACAAATATTTCTGTGGAACATTTAAACCCTCTAACTCTTTAACTTATGGGTCTTTTTTGACACTTTTTAAAAAGGGTAAAAAAATACCCTTTAATTGCAGAGTTAGAGGGTTAAAATGTTCCTCAAAAATGTCCCTCGTAGTGTTTTACATAAGTTCGTTGAACATATCCTTTACCTAAAATGGATGATTCACATGGTTTCCTAAGCCGATTCACAATAAACATTTTCAAAAGAGGGGAAATTTTAACCCCCCAAAAACATAGGGCCAGATGAAAACTTTTAAAATGCCGATATACTTATATTTTTCTCTGGTCCCCTCTGCCAGAATCAGTTTTCATCAGAACATTTTTCTTTGTGCAGTGTAATTTATTTTACAACACATAACTATTTTAAATTTATGGCCGCCATATTGGATCCGCCATGTTGAATTTTTAAAATTTGATTTCAGATTCGTAATCTGATACCAAAAACTTCCCGTTACAAGTCTTGTTAAAAATATTTTTCAAGGAAACATACGATTCGTTTATATAGCTCGAAAGTCTGATAAGGAAGGATATTTCTGAGGCCAGATTTAGATTAAGCGAACCTTTTACTTTCAGAAAAGTATACTTTAGTCCCCGTGTCTGATATTTTTATGCCTGCACTTATAAGTTTTCTCAAGTACTGACATGTACTCAATTGTGCTCCCCACTGTATGTAGGTACTCGGATGGCAATGTTGCTAACTGCTTTAAGATTTAAATTTGCAATAATAACGCAAAAAAAAATAAACAACAATTTTAAAATCCCATAAATTTGAATTCGCATAAAACGAGGTTTCAGTGTACAATAGTTGGATGTATGAAAATATATCGCCTATTCCATGAGAAAAGGTTTAAAAAGGAGAATGTTTTGACCAGATGTCCTTCGATTTTTTTATTCGGCAGGCGCATACACTTATAGATATTTCCGTTTTTCAGTTCCCAAAAAAATTGCGAAAATAGATTGGCTGTTTCAAAAATATTAAAAGTATCTGTATTTTTTAATTAACCTTTTTTCTTAAAAATGCGTTTATAATGCAAATGTAATTATTGATTTCTTAATGATTTTTTTCTTAAGCTTGCTATATTTTTACAGAGAGGGCAATTCACACGTCGACTACCTCTGTCTACTATTATCTATTATTGGGGATATGAATTGTCAAACTTTTTGTAAACAAATTGTAAATCTTTTAAAAATTACATTCGTATCCCCAATACTGGGAAATAAATATCTAGGACGGATAGGAATAGGTATTGTGTGAACCAAGCTTAAAAAAAATCCTAAAATACCGAAAAATTTTTGAGTTTTATATGGACAAATGTATTAAAATTAAAAAAAAAAATCACTAAAAATGTTTAGCTTTCTGGTCCCAAAAATATCAAGATTTTATTTTATACCAAAAATTCTAATGTTTGAAAAAAGTACACTTTAAAATAATATGTGAATAATAAAAAGCGACTCTGTAAAATTTTTGGGAAGTTAAAACGGAAATTAAAAACAGATATTCTGGAGTATGCGTATACTAAAAACAAATTTTATGAACCCAAGATCAGATTTTGGCTGATCTTTCATGGAATGAACGATATACGATATATATGTCTTACGGGAATAAGGGTATATAATCCAATTTCAACACTTTACATGGAACAAGAAAAACTCTATAAAACAGTAATAAATAGGGCAAGGAATTCCATGCAAATTCATGTTTTTTCGCGATAGTCCAAACCTAATATGGACTAAATATTTATCCGAATCATCAAATTTACAACAAAATGACATCGATTTGTAGTTGCGTATTTTTGCATATTTTGTCAAAAATGCATGTTTTTACATATTTTGACTTTAAATGCATATTTGGTGCCTATTTAATGCATATTTTGTGCTTTTTAATGCATATTTTTAATTTTTAGGAGCATTTTTTATTTAGTAAAAAACTATAAAAAATTTAAATTTTCATATTTTGATTCAATCAAAATAAACATTCGTAAAAACCTTATTGACCTATGGAAAATCTTACGAGTTCTGTGTCTGTTTGCAAAATAACTAACTTAAATATATTTTTAAGTTTTAAAGTGCATTTTTCTTTTCTAGCCACATATTTTAGGCGCATATTTTCCATTTTTAAGTGCATGAAATTCTTTGCCCTAGTAAGAAAACAACATTGCTAATTATTCTTCTATACAATTCTATAAAAAAAAGATCTTCTTTCAGCCTTATATACATACAATTGCAAGTTGTTGAGTTTAAACGTGCAAAAATTGCTTTTATTTTATTTTTTTAATGTTTGATTAATATTTGACCTAACTAGTAGATATTTTAAAGGTAATTAATTAAACTATGTTAAAAAATCTTATAAAACATGATTTTCCGTAAGTTTAGTGAACTATCAAAATGCACTTTTTGAAAAATTAGAAACGCATGTGCATTAAAAAAAAATTTTTTATACACTCGCAATAATTTTTTTCTTAAAATCTACTCAAAACTGAACCATTTCCATAATGCGAAAAGCCCATATTTAGTTCGCTTTTGATGGTGATTTTCAGCAGCCTTCCTATAGAAATAGAAATTGTTTGTAATAGTTTGTTTTTCATTCAAAACTTTACATGTTAATACATACCAAACTGTAAATACATTTGAATTTGGCCTCAGCTCATCCAAATTGTTTGTTGCCTTTAAATATTCCAAACGATCCGCTGAAAATATGCGTACTATTATATCGAAACTATTTTCATTGAAATTGACAAAATTTCTGAAAAATACAATAAATTTTTAATTGTAATTTTTATCTTTCTTTTATGCATACATACCGTTTAGCGAGTTTAGTGGACCCAATTGCAAATCAGTTGGAAGAGAAAAATTTCAAAACATTCCCAAATTTTATTTTTATAATATATTTTTGAAGCTTATTTCAAAACAAAATATACATAAATGTATCGTAAATAATACCGTTAATTTATTTGATAATGATATCACTAACGATACAGCATCGTTTTTTGGTTTATTGGGTTATGTGATAAAATCGGTAAAAACAATAGATTAATTTTAACAATTGTTAATTTAAGTACTCAATATACTTTTTGATATGTATATTTTGTTTTTCGAGTACCTAGTAGAGAAAGCTGTAAAATGAATTTCTTTGTAAATATTAAATATTTATTCAACTAAAAACTACTTTACTGAATTACTTTTTAACTAACCATTGAACTGTTACTGTAAATACACATATTTTCATTTTTAAAAAGTTTGGATTTTATGCCCTTATTCGCGCGACACATTCATATCTATGTACATATACAGCTGAAAACTTTAACGTAATATAAAAAGCATTTTCTTTTAGTCTAAACATGTGGAGGCCAGCCGAAGTCCAATATTATAAATGCAGTCGTTTGGTCTGTTTTCTAGTTGGCTACGAGTTACGCAAAATGTTATTTTTACACAATTTTCCGGAGCTACTTAAGTAGATATTGTCGCGACTTTTTTATTTTATTAAAATTTTTTGGGAGGAACGTTTTGTTTATCTCTTTTAAAACAAATGGACGGCAAAAACAAACCATAAAGCACAAAGTGAAATCTCTAGAAAAATAAACAAAGTAGTACATAAAACTTTAGTACAAATATACTCATAAGGGTGGAAGTTTTGACAAAACAACTTAAATCGACTTAAGTTGTTTTGTTGATTTACATTTTTTTGATATTTAGATATAATTGAAGTTTATAATCTCTGCATCATTGATCTGCTAAAAAAAATTGTTTGGATTCCAACAAAAACAGTCTATTAGAAAAGTCTTTCTAAATAATAGACTGTTTTAATTACAAAAATTTTAAAAAATTTTACAACGTGGATGGCGTTTTGTGTGTGTTGAGGTCGCTGTTTAAGCGATTTTAAGGTATGTGTTTTGGTTCAGGGTTATTAATTTACTTTAAACCATTATAAATACTTCAAATTCGGAAAATTAATTACACTAAAAGTTCTATAAGTGTCACCTAGCCTGATTCAATTTTTTTAAACACATGACTCTTATAGAATTTTCAGACAATTTAATAAATAATAAATAATAAAATGCTTATGCATAATATTTAGAAAACCTTATAACACGTTTATAAAATGAATTTTGTATGAAAAATTTTAAATTTTTAAATTTTGTTTATTACTCATACGTCACGTATAATCACACGGAGGAAAAAGACGTTTTTGTATATGTTTGGAGGTAATCAATGTATGTTTACAAACTACCATATATGTATTTGCAGTGTGCTTCCAATTATATTGTTTTTATAGTTACTATACATATATTTCCCGTTAATAATTATATTTGTGGATATAATTAACATATATTTGGAAAAACGGCGAATTTCTATTCTTGATACATATAAAGTTGTATGTAGCCATTATAACTTTTGTAGTTGGTAATAATCGTTTAGTTTAGCTAGACTGCAACTAGTCAGAAAATGTAGTGATAATTTTATTGTGAAAGATGTGAAAAAATAAAATAAATTAGTATAAATAAAACATAAAATTGTGTTAAAAAGAAAAAAAAAATATTTAATTGTGTATATTAAAGTATTAACTTATTATAAGAGTTTTTAATTAATATTTGTTAATAAAAATAAATAAAAAATAAATGAAGAGATTGTAGTTATTGTTTTTCAATGAAAGATTTGTATTAGGTATAAAATTCAATGTGATTTATAACATATTTAGTTATTAAATAATCGCCAAACAGTGGATGTATTAATTTTACTTTTTATGTTTTTCCATTAAAATATAGAGAAATTTGGAGAGTAGAATAAATACGCCTATTGTTTGGCATATATTAATAATTGCTTTATAACTAAATATATTATTTATATATAGTATTTACATGGAAACACATATTATATGTTTGGCAGCAAACATATAATATTTTTCGATAGCGTCATTTCACCCAAATATTATATATTTACAGGCAAACATAATATATTTGCATGCAAATATATATTGTTTCTAGTAAAAACACGGCAATAGGGTGGCTATATCAGTTGAAACATTTATAACTAACCATCTGTTAAGCCATTTTCTCCACCGAGAATTTTGTGACAACCTTTGTACTGACTACCTCTGTGTGAAAAAAATACATGATACATTTTACAAAATTCGAAATTCGGTTTAGACAGAAATAGAGTAATTTTTTTGAAGTAACAAAAACCTTTTGTAATTTTTTTATAACAAACTATTATGGGCGAAAACTAAGAATTAATTTTTTATACAATTTGACTTAAGTAAAAAATGTTTAAATAAAATTTCTTATGTGTAACAAATTTATCGTTTTTCTTCTCTTTAAAAAAATACAAAAATGCAAAAGTAAGCATATCCACGCTGAAAAAAACGGCCTGTCCCAAACATATTTTTGCTGGTAATATATAATATTTGGAGAAATTGTTAAACATATTCGCCGTCTTTTTACTAGAAACAATATATATTTGCATGCAAATATATTATGTTTGCAAGCAAATATATTATGTTTACCTGTAAATATATTATGTTTACCTGTAAATATATAATGTTTGGATGAAATGAAATAGACGCTATCGACAAATATTATATGTTTGGCAGCAAACATATAATATGTGTGTCATAAACAAATTATGTTTCCATGCAAATAAATAATATATTTAGTTATAAAGCCATTATTAATATATGCCAAACAATAGGCGTATTTATTCTACTCTCCAAATTTCTCTATATTTTAATGGAAAAATATAAAAAGAAAAATTAATACATCTACTGCTTGGCGATTATTTAATAACTAAATATATTATAAATCACATTGAATTTTACATCTAATACATTCATTGAAAAACAATAACTACAATCTCTTCATTTATTTTTTATTTATTTTTATTAACAAATATTAATTAAAAACTCTTATAATAAGTTAATACTTTAATATACACAATTAAATATTTTTTTTTCTTTTTAACACAATTTTATGTTTTATTTATACTAATTTATTTTATTTTTTCACATCTTTCACAATAAAATTAATAAATAAAGGAAAAATATCACTAAATTTTCTGACTAGATGCAGTCTAGCCAAACTAAACGATTATTACCAACTACAAAAGTTATAATGGCTACATACAACTTTATATGTATCAAGAATGGAAATTCGCCGTTTTTCCAAATATATGTTAATTGTATCCACAAATATAATTATTACCGGGAAATATATGTATAGTAACTATAAAAACAATATAATTGGAAGAACACTGCAAATACATATATGGTAGTTTGTAAACATACATTGATTACCTCCAAACATATACAAAAACGTCTTTTTCCTCCGTGTACATAAAATTTGTGACCAATTTTATAGGCCAAATGTAAACTCCGTAACAAGTAACTCATAAGGTTTTTTAACTTTAATAGCTTATATTTTAATAACCAATAAAGCTAAACACTAACTGTAAGAATTTTTATGAAGAGGAAAAGTGCCGTTTTAAATAAAAATTAATACATTTTACAAACTTTTTCGTATATCTTAGCTATCACGACTTCAACTCTGTAACGATTTTTCGTCATAATTTTTGATAAAAATGCATATACCAGAATTTTGGAGTTATCTATTATTTATATTGCGAAAAGTATAATGGTATTTATACTCAAATGATCGTTGGACTGTAAGTAATCATCCAGCATAACAGACTTGAAGCTTTTCTGCAGCATGTAACATTCTCGAGATGAAAAAGGATGTCTTTAATAAGATTTTAAAAAATGTTGTAAACTCCGTTCCTAATTTTTACACCAAACTATTTAACGAGTAAGAAAAACAATGTCATATTTGGATTAACCTTGTAGGCATCATGCGATTTTGTTTCGGAAAAAAAATTCTGACAAAGAGTTTCTGAAAGAAAACGAAAAAAGTAACCAAGTGTAAACTCCGTAACTGTAAACTCCGTAACCACAATTGTTTGCATCAGATTTCATTCAAATAAATGTAGATAAATGTTTAAAATAACCATAAATAGAGGTGATTCAACTAATATTTATGCGTCAAAAGACGATTCAACTAATAATTTTGCGTCAAATCAAAAAAAGTTATCAGTTTTTTACTGTTTTTTGCATTTCATTGGTTTTGAATCGATATTGCGAGTCATTACTGACATTAGTTTGACAAATTAAATTTGTTTCACACAATTTAAGAATTTTTTGATCGCGAAATGTTATATTTTTATTATATTATTTTGTAACTGCGCAACCGCTGTTGGGATTTTAAAAAATTTTATTTTTTTTTAAAGCATTTAAAAGGGCCAAAAATACAAAATTAAAAATTAAATTAAAAAACCGCCAATTTGATAAACGCAAATTATATATCATTGGAAAGCAAATTGAAAACCCAAATACGAAAAACTAATAAATTGAAGAAAATTTTTCGCAATTTTTTTTTGTTATATCTTTTGCTTGCAGAAATGTAAACTCCGTTACAACAAAAAAAATTAAAATTGTGCAAAAAAAGTTATTGCGACAACTTGTAGATGAGATTTTTTGCAATTAGGTTTATAATGACTAAACTTACTGATTCCATTAAGAAAAAACCGAAATATTAACACTTTTTGCTTCTCACAAATTTGGCCCAAAAATTTATCACATTTTTTGATTTCACCCATATACATATATTGGGAGAGTATTTGCCGAATAGTATCTTATAACGTGTATAATTTTAAGATTATAGGGATTTACTTTTATGGAAAATATTTCGGATTATGAGGACTGTTTCATAATAAAAACTCTTACAATTTTATTTAAAAAATTTTAGGATTCCAACAGCAATTTATTACGATAACTTTAAGATTTTGAGAAATTCATCCCTGACATTTAAAAGACTATTTTATAGAAATATTACTCCAATAGAGAGGACTCTTCCGTAGAAAACCTCTAAGATATCCAGAATATTTATTTTACAGAACTCGTTTAATTCTGGGAACGGCTAAACTGCAGTTTTTGGAAAACGTTAACCCGTGCCGAAAGTTGGACGAAAATGGCCCCTTTTGGAAAAAAGTGTATTACTATTAAAAATTCCCAAAATTCGAAATTTCGAAAAAAAAAAATATTTTTTATTCGATTTATTCATTTAATATAGTCAAAATTATTCATACATGGAATTTTGACTTCATCGGATATCATTAACCCACTTTAGCCTGGAATCCAAAATAACCCACGAATTTGATAAAAATGCAAAAACGTGTTTTTTTAAAAATTAATTTTAAAGATTTTTTAAAATGCCTAATTTGGAGATGTAGATTGCTATTTGTAATCGACATCTCCAAATTGTAATGCCTAAATTGCAAAAATGATAATTCGAGTTTGTGTTTGGAGCGACTGCTTTTCAGACATTTTACAAAAATTGCTAATTTTGTCAAAAATTTAAAATATTTCAATGTTTTCATCAAATTTTACACGGTTTTCGGGAAAACAGCACTCAAATTTGGTTAGATTATAATTATCTTTTCATTTCTTTAAAAAAAAATTAACCCTAAGTGGCCTGGGGTCAGAAAAGACCCATGGAACTTAATATTAATTATGACTTCGAGATTGTAAAGCCATTAAATTTATAAAAAAAAATCTCAACTGGATAAAAATAATTATTTTGCGTAACGTGATCCATATGGGGATAATTTTTATACTTTTGGTCAGAAACGTCCCACTAGGAAATTTACAGAACAGTTTTAAGTAAGTTTTAATGAAAAATTAGCGATATCGACCTTTTATCAAATTACATAGCAGAATTTAGCCAGTACTGATCGGATCTATACAAACTGTATATTTTTGGAAATCCAATAAAATTTTCTTAAGTCTTGCATTATTTTTTTGTAGAAATATGTCGCCAGACTTAAAATGGCAGTGCCTTAAACATGAACAAATTTTTCTTTACTTTTAGCGATTTTAAAATAAAGTTAACAACACTGAAATTTTAAAGTGAATAGTTTTATGTTATAGGGTAGAGGGGGCACATAGACTAATCCCATTTTTCTCCGCTATTAAGGGAGATAAAAAATTGGAAAAAATATATTTTGTGCATTTTTTAATTATCTTTCCTTGACATCCACTTTGATGAATTTATATCACATATGGTCGCAGACAGACGTGTTTTTGTGTTTTTTGGGGTGCCAAAACAATAATTGGAAGCAAGTACATTTTGCAATAACTTCCTCAAATCGTGTGATAAGGAAATAATTTTTCATTATGTTAGACCTACGATCCTAAGGTTTCGAAAAATAATAATTTAATTTTAATAAATGCTTAAAAAGTGTGAAAAAATATTAATATTATGTCAGTGCCTGTCTCTGGGGCACAATCACCAGATGACCCCTGGAGCTACAAAGAGTTGGTGCATACCTGCCTAAAATGCTCTATAAGACTTTTCTATATGTTTAAAATATGTTTAATAGTAAATTAGAATAATCGTGTTCATTCTTAAATTTATATTAATTATTCAGTTTTTTGTAATTTTGATAGATAGGATATATTTAAAAAATTTGAAATCGGCGAATTTTTTTTTTAACATTCCTACTAAAAAACCTTAAAAATTAACGCGTAAAAACAGATCGATTTTTCGAAAAAAAACTCGTCCGAAACCTCAAGAAAAACATTTTTTTGAAAAACTGCTATCGCCATCGTTTTTAGCGTACAATTTCACCTTGGAAAGGTAATATTTAAAAAAAAAATTAAGCATGAACATACATTCAACCTGTATGGATCCATATATGTCGAGTTTTAGCTGGGAAAAAACTAAGTTTTTGTTTAAATCATAATATGGAAATTGATTTTTATATTTTTGTAAAGCAAATTAAAAAAATGCTAATAAAAATTAAAAATATGCACAAGTATACATTAAAAAGCACAAAATATGCATTAAAAAGGCAAAAATATGCATTTGAAATCAAAATATGCAACTGATTCGGATAAATATTTAGTCCAGTTCACTTTTGGACTATCGAGCAAAACCATGCATTTTCCCAATTAATCATATTTATGTATATGGTGGCATATACTCGTAAGCTGTATATTTTGAGATATAATCATTGAAGGACTTAGGTCGACCAGGGGTGGGAAAAAGCCCAGCCTAGACTGCTTTTTGCCCAACCCACAATTAAAAAAAATCTACCCATAATTCTTGTATCTATGATTTTGATGGGAAAAATATCACAATCTTAATTTTTGTTCTTTTAAATATCAATTAATCATGTGATTTTGGTTGGGAAAATATCTACTGGTTCCCTGGGAGGATAATTTGTTGAAATCTAAGGGTCATTTTTAAATTCAGAACTAAGATCGATTTTTTGTCTTAAAAATTTCTAAAATAAGAAATGTTATTTGAAAAATCTTACTTAAGAAATATTTAAGAAACAAATCGAACTTAGTTCTGATTGTAAAACTGGATCTAAGAGAATTTCTTTAAGAAAAATTATTAGAATCACAGAATTACTCAATAAGCATCTGAAGGAATTTGATACGAAAATGGAAAAGGATTTTTAATAGGAAAATATCGCATAATCTTGTTTGGTTAGATAAATATCTTAGATTTAGGCCCGTTAACTTATCTCAATTTATGCCACTGGTAAACATATTTTTTGAATAACTTATCTAAATTTTAACCAAGCATTTCTTCTAACCAATGCTAAAATTTAACCATAGAAATTTCTGTGATTAAGAAACTTAAGCAAGGCAATTTTAGAACAATTCACCCTACATAAGATATTTTAATGAAATAAACTTGATTGTTAATGATTATTAAAAAATCTAAAGCGCAGCTTTAACCAACTTTGACCAAGAATCGTTATGATACATATATGTAGTTAAGTATTTTTGATGTGAATTTCCCCACTTTACCAAAACTTACAAAAATTGCACCAGTACTTAAAATCGTGCGCAAATTTTTGCTATTTAGGATTTAGGTTTCTGGCCTCATTTAAGAAAATATGAAAAATTTATCTTTTTATGGGTTCAAGGAACGAAAATCTGCCCTGAATAATTAAAACCAGAAATAGTATTAGAACAATTTGACATGAATTTTATACTCTACAAAATGAAAAGTCGCTGCTGTTAGAAGCTTGATACATACTTTTAGTATTTTACTTGCTGATTCCAAATCTCTATTCCGAATTCGTCTCTCACCTCTTAAATTTGAAAAAATCGTGATTGAAAACGCGGAAAATAGCTTTTTTTACCTATTTTGAAATACTACCAAGCAAAACCACACATTACCAAATAATGTGTAAAGTAATGTGTTGCAATAGGGGCCGATGTATTACTTTATACCTTACTTCACTGATGAATTTTACAGACGATGAGCCCCAAAGTAATTTATGTGGAGGAGGTGATAAAATGTCATGCTTTTTGGACCACTCTAGTAGTCATTTTTAAAAGTTTTTTTATGAAAAAATTGTAAGCATAATGTCGAAAGTGTTTTTTGAGATTATGAGAATGAGAATGGGCAAATAAACAGCCGAACAATAATGGGTCCCTTGCCTAACCCAGAAAAATGGTCTAGGTACGCCTATGGATATAATGCTCTATTATAAATTTTTTTGTATATATGATATAAGATATTTTTATAAATGATAATATATAATATTAAATGATATAAAATATAATTATATGAGATCATTAATGGTGCAAGATTAACAATATAATTTGAGATATTATTATATATTTTCCTCTGTAAATGAGTTATATGAGTAAAACTTACCCAATAAGCACATAGGTTTTAAAAATGCAAGTGCTTTAAATTTTGCTTGAAGTAAAGTATATTTCAAATTCTAGCATTTGTATATTTAAAAAAAATAGTTCAAACTTGAATTTTTGTTTCCCTTTTGCTGGAGTATGCTATTGAAATAAAATGTAATTAAAGTTTTATTCAAGCCTTGAAACTGGAAAACAGGGCTGGAATTGGACTTGTTTTCAACTTGAATTCCAGTGAAATTGTTTATAGGGTAGCAATTACTTCAAATTAATTATTTTGACTTAGGAATGACTTTTAACACCAAATTTGTACATAGTCTAGTAGAATAGCAAGAAATATAAACGAAAAGGAAAATAAAATTCTTTAAGTAGACTAAAATTATGAAGTAATTGTTTAAAAAAACCCAAAATTTTCCCCTATAATTAATATCTATTTTTTATTAATTAATTAATTAATTAATACCAGCTCAGGCAAAAAAAACACACCTATAAATATTTACTTTTGCACATCTTAAAAAAAGTATCCCATTTTCTGCCAATAGCACTTGCAATTTAAGTTAATTGCAACTTGGGATTAATAATAATACTCGTATGTAATAATATATTGTCATATATAACCCTATATAAAGTTATATATGTGACTGAGGTCCTGTTACCGAAGCCCAGCTCGGCCACAACAAAAAACACATTTTAATTTTTTACTTTATTTTCACTTAATTTCATTTACTTCCCAGTGTAGAAAATCATTACCAGATATGTGGTTATGTAAGTACATACCTGGTAATGGTAACTAGTTACTTTTATTATTACATTTCTTATTACCTTTGTATGGCGATGTCGCTAAAAATAATGAGTTACACACCAGCATACGAAAAATCAAAAAATATGTCGTTACCTATGTGCTTCCCAGTATTGACCAAAATAATGATTCTAAAAATAGATTTTCAAAAAAATAAGTTTTATAAAAAAAATATCTTCCCGTGTAAAAATAGTTATATAGGAAATTATATAATTTAATATGGACTAATATGTTTATATATAGTCAAATGTGACACTATATCTTTGTGGATATAATTATATATAGCTTTGAGTTTTTCAAAATTTTCTTATATGATGTCATATATAGATCAGTATAAATATACATGTCCCCATATATATTTATATGTGCCATATCTATTTACATATGCTATGACAATTTTAATACATCGTCATATATAATTAAAAATGGCTTTATCGGAAATTATATAAAGTTTTATATAGCTCAATGTTCATTTTTTTTCTAAGTTGTTTTAGATATGTTTAAGTATAGCGCAATGTAAATAAAATTCTATATTTTTTTGATATATATTTATGTATGATTTCAAAATATAAAAGGCGTACTCATTATAACTCCTAAATTCCTTGTAAACCTTGTATAAATACAAGCCATATTTTTGTGTATGGAATTTGACATTAAACTCATAAACATACCAGGTTTACACAGTTTACGGGTAGAATACAAGTTTATATGAGAAGGATTGGTTACAATTATGTACAACTCCTTCTAAATTTTTATTTAAATTTTTAATTCTTAACTTGAGGGTGTTATTTTTCAGTACTTTTTAATAGTTTTTGTTTTGATCTTGAAGTATGAAGCGTTATAAAATTATGTCTTTCTACATCAAATTAGATATAATTATATCGGGTCAAAATCCGGATAAGAGTCTATATGATTCAATATATTTAGATCTTATCCGATATAATTTTATCCACCATTTTTCGGATCATAGCATATCTCCAATTATATTAAATAAGATATCATTACATATAACATCATATTATTTTTTTTACCCGGGTTGTTAATGTAAAATTTTTTTTAAATAAAATTTTCTCGTGCGGGAATCGAACCTGGGACTCCAGGCTGCCAGTCTGTAGATGTACCATCTGAGCTATCTCGACATGTAATATTTGATGGATAAAAACATAATTGATTTGCTGCGCACAAGTCAGCATTTTTCGGATCATAGCATATCTCCAATTATATTAAATAAGATATCATTACATATAACATCATATTATTTTTTTTACCCGGGTTGTTAATGTAAAATTTTTTTTAAATAAAATTTTCTCGTGCGGGAATCGAACCTGGGACTCCAGGCTGCCAGTCTGTAGATGTACCATCTGAGCTATCTCGACATGTAATATTTGATGGATAAAAACATAATTGATTTGCTGCGCACAAGTCAGCTTACTCGCCAACATACAAAAAATCAAAAAATATGTGGTTACATATATCATTACCAGTGTTAAAAAAATGTTAAGTCTAAAAATATATTTCAAAAAATTTACAAAAAAATCTAGAACATTACTTTTTTTTAAATAATGATAAAAATAAGTCATTATTGGTAATACATTATTTTTTATTTTGAAATAATGAAAAAAGTAAGTATTTATTAGTAACTCATTATTATATCTTTTAAAATAATGCAGAAAGTAAGTCGGTGAAATTACTGTTAGTCCAAAAAATAATGATATGTCATTACCGTTTCTACACTGGCTTATAAATATTATTTTTACAGATCATAAAAATATTAACGCATTTTGTGTCAACAGCATCTGACAATTATGTTTGCAATTAATAGTGTTTCAATATATAATTAGATATCGAAATATATAATATAATATAATTTCTTTAAAGTTCACATGAAAATTGTGTAGACTTTATTTTCGCGGAAATTAAATATACAATACCATTATTTGCTTGTGAAAAAGTGACATTTTATGTTTTTTGTGACTGTGTCTTTCTAATTAATTAATGAAATGATTAATTTTTGAAGTGAAATTAACTTTTGAGGCTTTTTAAGTTCGAGTGAAATGTTTTCTCGTCAAAAACAACAAAACAAGAGAAAATGTCAAAAAATTATACACAAAACAATAACAAATTTTTGGCTTAACTGATAGTTAAGTCGAAAACCTTCAGTATGAAACCCATAACAAAATATTGATAATTTACAATATTAAGTAAACCATGTAATACTTGGTCCATTTTTTTCTATTAAGAGGATAGATAAAAGGAACAAGGAGAAATTCGGAAGAACCATCCAATCCATTAATAATTTTCTGTTTTGCTGTGGTCCACATTCCCATGGATCACAATGAGAATGTGAAAGAGAGAAAATTTGCCACTTTGGGTTTGTTAGTTGGAAATGTTTTTAAATTATGTAGAATTTTTAGTATCTTTCGACACTTTCCTCGGTGATCACCACATAATATTTTTGTTAGACAATATTTTTGAAGGCAAAGAAAAAAAACTTTTTTAATACAAAACCGTTTTTCCACTTGTTCTGTATGCTAGTGAGTGTGTGCCTCAAGGAAAAAGAGTGAAACTTTTTCTTTTCTTAAAATTTTGTTGTTGATTGTGTGGTCGACGTAGTCGAAACTATATTTAGACTACGTTCATCATTGTACTGTCTCGAGACATATACATATATGAAATCCATATACTATATATACAACAGCATAAAACTTTCTGCCATAAAATTTTTAAAAGTTTTACAAATACATATTTAATCTTAACATAATAACTTTTTAAAATCTTTCTTTACAGTTCATATTTTGATTTAAAATAAATTCTGCCAATAATAACGTTTTAGCTGCAGGAGTCGGTGGTGTTACAGCCAGTAATACAAACGCTCAAATTATGGATCCGAATCAGCAACAACAACAACAGCAAAATATTAATTATAATGGAATGCAACAACAACAGCAGCAACAGCAACAACCAACAAATAATAAAATTGTACGAAAAAAGGCCTACGTAAAAATAACGGAACAACCTGCCGGTAAGGCGTTAAGGTTTCGGTATGAATGTGAAGGTCGTTCGGCTGGTTCCATACCCGGTGTCCATTCGACACCGGAAAACAAAACGTATCCCACCATTGAAATAGTAGGCTACAAAGGACGTGCGGTTGTTGTTGTTTCATGTGTCACCAAAGATCAACCATATCGGTAAGTTAAACTAAGACTTTTTTGTTATATGATCGAAAACTCAAAAATTCTCATAAAAATTAGACCAATTTCGGTCAATGCTGTACGTAGGGTGAATGTTGTACCGACTTCAAATTTGGATTAAAAGCATCTTAGAACCCCATTCTCTACGAATATATAATAAAACATTAACTTTTATTAAATAACTTCTCAGTAAAAAGTGAAAAATTGATAGCATCTTTTTGAGAAAACAATGCAATTTTTTCGATCAGCGAAAAATGTTTGACTTTGGAAATTTCTCAACACTAAATGGTTCGAGATACTTAATAAAGGTTTTCACAGTTTCATTTCCTAAACTGTTGCCTATATGTCAGTATTTTTTAAAGAATGATCGTTATAATATCGAATTCACAATCGGCCAAAAACTAAAAACAGTCGAAGAGAAAAATGAGTTTTTTTTATTTTTGAAATGAAATAACTTAAAACCCATAACAGTTATTATAGTAAAGTAAGCATGTTTTTTCTTTGTTTCTCCAAGCTCATTCCAAAATATAAAAAATCAACCATATTGCGCAATAATTAAAAGAGCTACACGGTCCAAAAGCTATTTTACTTTTGAGGTGGTCTACTCTGACGCCTCATACATACTGATGCAATCGGACTTATAGTTTGGAAGATACAGATTTATTACCACTTTTTTTTTGTTTCAAACCACTGTGCAGCGTCAAAGTGATATATACACAGAACGAATTTACAAAATTCCAATTAAATTTTTAAACACCTTTCTTATACCAAATTTGTAAATACAAAAAAAAACTTTTTAAAAAGGCACCAACAAAGAAATTTGTAAATCCAAAAAAAAATTTTTTTTGTAACTTTGAATTTTTATTTTTAAACAATTTTTATATGAAAGATAACAATTTAGAAACGAGCTACAAATATTTCAAACAAAAAAATTGTTGGGAATAAAATTTCAATTTAAAAGAAAATGTGATTGCTTTTACAAATTCTCATTGTTGGTGCCTACTGTTTTTTCTGTGTACACAGAAAAAAGTATCACAAAATTTTAAGTAATTAAAAAAAATTGTTGGCTTTTTACTTAGATATCTAACAATTTTTTTATTAAATGTTTGTAAATTGTATCAAAAATATCAAAAAATAGCCTTAGAATTTTTTGAAACAAAAAAAAACAAATCATTTATTTTTTGTTTTCAATAGCTCAAATGTTTGTAAATTGTAACAAAAATTTCAAACTCGTTGTTGAATTTTATTTTTTTATTTTTAACAAATACAAACAAGTTACAAAAAAAAATTATTGTATTTACAAAACACATTGTTAAAAAACAATTGATTTTATTTTTAACAAATTACAAAAAAGTTACAAAAAGGGATTTGTATATACAAATTCCATTGTTGGTGCCTTTTTAAAAAATTTTTTGTTTGTTTATGCAAAAAAGGTGTTCAACATTACAAACAGAATTTTGTAAATTTTTTCTGTGTAGGCTTTAGTCAATACAATAGACGATTTTTGATTTCTGTGTTAATTCTTTTAAAAATTAAAACCAATGTAAATTAAAATGCCATGTCCTTCCAAACAAGTTTGTGTTTTTTTTTTAAATATGTGTCACAAAACGGTCAATTTACATCTTAATTCTGTAGAAACTCTACCTTTTCTCACATCTCCAAACAAAGTGTGTATAATCGATTCAAAGCCACATCAATCCTACAACGTTTCACTGAATTTAAATTTTTATTCGCATTACTGACATTAACAATAACGAAATTACCTAAAGTTAACACAAAATGAAAGTTAAAAAATTAAAATTTGAATGGAATTTGACATTTGTAAATGTATACTGAGAGAAATGTCTACATGCTATTTATGAATTTTCATACTGATTCAATGAAGTTTCACTGAAGTTCGTCCATTGAAACTTTTCATTAAATTGATAATATTTACAGCTTCATAATTTTTATGAAGCTTAAGAAAACTTCATTAGTTAAGTGGGAATTCAAATATTAACACTGGAATAATAAAGTTCTCTCTACGTATGTTATTGCAACTCAAACTTAAGATAATTTTGTTTATTCCCAGTAAACATAGCAATATGAAAACAATTCTCCAATCGTATTGCCTGGAAGAAAAATTTTATTGCGGCAACAATCGTCTTCGTATTTCGGAAGATACCTCATTTGATAGAAAACGTGTCCCGAATGCAGTACTTCACAGCAATACGAAAGCAATTCTTCTGGAAGATGAATTGGCGATATTGATTTTTGTCATCTAGAAGATATAAAAATGTATTGCAAATATCGCAGATATATCTTCTGGAAGTCAAAAAGAAGATATTGCTGGAAAACTTCCCAAATGCAAATATGTTTTTGTATATTTTTCTAATTCTTTATTATAAAAAAACATAGGTAAAATTTATAATTAACTACTCATCTGCAATTTCTTCTTCTTCACATCGATATTAAAATGATTCCATTTACCAGCCTTCTCCCAATTTCAATAATTGGTGCCCGTACTTTTCTGGAGAAACAAAAATTTAAATTTAATTTGCAATATACATATGAATTAAATATATATTGCTTACCTCAATTTCTGCGATTAAATTTGCAAATGTTATCCCAAATTAAGCTCGTGATTGGTTTTTTTTCCAATATTAATATGAATTCTGATGCATTCTTTTTTATTTGAATAAAGATTTATATTTGACATTTTTTTTATTTCGTCGATATATCTTCCAACTGTTTAAAGGAAGATATGTTCAAAATACTACTTTAATTTTCTTCAAAATGATAAATTTATGATATTTCCGTAATATGTTCTGGGTGATATATCTTCCAAATGCTTATTGGGTTATTAATGGCCCTTAAAAAACGGAAAAAGACTGAAAATTGGTTAGTCTACTAATTATTAGTCTACTAACTCTACTATTCAGACAATTTTTTTTCCAAATTTTTGCACAGTAAATTGGTATTTTCAATTACCCAATATTTTACTTAAATGGAACTATTTTTTTTTTATATCGATGGCTCAATGTAAAATGGCTCCAATGTCCAAAATTTTACAGATTAAATTTTTTTTTAGAAATAAGAAATCTACATTGAGTTATGCTGTGTTTAACTTACTGATATTTAGCAAAAAATGTGCTAGTTTAAAAAAAAAATTGTTTGCCATTTTTAACTAATTTTTAGTAACTTCAACTAAATTTTAAAATTTTTCTATTAGTGTAAGAATTGTTTTAATTTAGATAATCTCAGATTTCGAAACTTTTCAACCTTAAGGTAGAGATGAAGCAAAAAAAAACCCATAAATAGCTAAACTCATTCAAAATAGAGCTAATTAGAGGTGTTTTATGTTTTATCTCTAGCAGTTTTTCTCTCGTACATGTTCTTTTTTAATTTGAAAACTTTTTTTAAATATATGTTATCGTGTTCATATGCATTGTTGATATTTAACAAAAAACAGGAAGCTGTTAGTGTCCTTGTTGACAAAAATTTAAGGAAATACAATAATTTGGCTTTAAACGATTAATCGCCAATTTTCTGGATTAACCAACCCGAATAACCGGTTAATCAATTTTAGTGATTTTTCGAATAATGCAATAACCAGTTAACCGCCTATGTCGAACAATCAATGGCCTTGCAACTCTCTCTATATTTTTTATTTGAAAATATATTATGCGGCTTGGAACAGGAACGAACTCCGACTGGTTAATCAGGGATGGAAAAGGCTCACTTAATCGGGCTCTTATAGCAAAAAATGTTAGATCGCTCTTACATATTTAAAAATGTAAGTAACTAAAAAATAGCTTCCTATTTTGCTCATTAAAAAAAATTAAAATAAATATTTAGATATTAGCTCATATTGCGAAAAAAAAAATATTTGCATAAAACGAAATTTTTGAAACAATATATTCGTTTGCAGAATGTCGATCGCTGATTACCTCTTCTAATTCATTTTCTGTACCATAAAGCCTTTTTCGAATTCCGCCGTTATTTTGGAACTTTTTAAGTGCGGTTTTTTTTTAAATATATAACCTAGGGATTAAATTTTTGTACCATAAATTCTTTTTTCAAATTCCGCTATTATTTTGCAATTCTTTACGTGCGTTTTTTTTTTTAATTTATAATCTAGGGGCTATAATACACATTTCATACAACAAAGTTTGGTGGCTAGTTGCAAAAAAATCGGGAAAAATAAAATTTGCAAAAAGGAAAATTTTTGCATTAATATATTTGTTTGCAGAATCTAAATCGCTGATTACGTTTTTTAATTAATTTTTTGTACCATAAAGCTTTTTTTCGCTTTCCGCGATATTTTTGCAATTTTTTAAGTGTGGTTTTTTTAAATTTATAATCTAGGGTCTATAGTACCAATTTTATACACAAAAGTTTGGTGCTTGCTTTGCAAAAAAAAAAAAAAATAAATCGCGAAAAAATATTTGCAAAAAGGAAAATTTTTGCGTCATTGTATTCATTTGCAGATTGTTAATCGCTGATAGAATTTTTAAATTAGTTTTTTCTACGACAAAGTCTTTTTTTCGCGTTCCTCTATTATTTTGCAATTTTTTAAGTGCGGTTTTTAAATTTATAATTTAAGGCCCATTTCATAAAACAAAGTTTGGTCGTTAGTTGCAAAAAAAGAAAATTTTGCATCGTTTGTAGGATGTAAATCTTTTAATTAATTTTTTGAACCCCATAGCCTTTTTCGCATTCCGATATTATTTTTTACTTATGGTTTTTTAAAATTCATAATCTAGGGCTATAATACTGTTGGAATAGTATAATTCCATAGTGTAGTTCCATTCTTGATTTTTATAACTAAATTATTATTTTCCATCCCTGGTTACAATCGATGTTTGAGTCATACAAAGAGCGCACATAATGACACCGCAAACATTTAAAAGATACCTTCCAAGAAGATTGTCATTTGAATGAAAATAATCAAGTAGTATTTACTTTGAAATTGTCTTACTTTTATCACTTGGAAGATAATTCGGCGATATTTGGAAAAAATAATTCAAAAATTTTATCTTTTATCATAACTTTTTATGACAATATTGCGGCAATATCACCTTTGTATAGTAAATATAGTGCTACCAGATTGACGGGTTTAGTAAATTCCGTTTTTTTGGAGCCGGTGCCGAAAATTCCATAACAGTTAGCTTCAATGGACGATTTGACCAAGAAGATAAAAGATATCTTGAAAAAACATTTTGAAGAGGAAAACTATTGCATACTGATGCTTAAACTTTTCTTGCCAGTTTTCTGTCTAAAAGCTAACCCCTAAATTCATAAACGCTTTGTAAAATTATAGGAGGTTTATTGAGCAAATTTTGTATGAGAATGACGTTTTGTAAACCTGCTATAACTTTACAAAGCATTTATGAATTGAGGGGTAAGAATATTAGGACGTTTTGGAAAGGTAAATGGAAAAAATACATAATAAAAATGGAATCGGTTAATCGATATATTTTAACCGATTATTCGGATCGAATAATTATTTGAGTTTTAAATTATTTGTTTCGACATTAACCGAAATAGAGGCGGTTAATCGAGGAATAGGTTAATCGATTAACCGAATTGGAAACACTGGGTGTAACATATAAACGGTTAACCAATAAGTGTGCTAACAAAGAAAAAAAAACCACAAAAGAAAATCGTCGTTAAAGCGATAAAACATTCAAACAACTCTGTTCTTTAATACAATAATACTACACTCATAGAAATAAATCTATAAAATTAGCAGAAAAAGTTACTAAAAATTAGTCAAAAATTATGCTGCAGAAAAACTGCTAAAATTAGCAGATATTTTCTAAATACTAGTAAAATGAGAAGAGCAAATTTAAAACTGTTAAATTTACAGAAATTTAGTTATATTTAGGCTAACTTATAGTTAACTAAAAATAGCAAATTGTACCTACTGTAAAATCTGCAGAAAATTTTGCTAAATATTTGTAGACTAAAAATAGCAAAAATAAACTGTTATATCTACCAAATTTTTGTTATTTTTAAGCTAAATTTAGTTGAATGCAAAGCAGTCTATTCTGCTGAAATCAGCAGAAATATTTGCTAAAAAATTGTAAACTGCTGTTTTCAAAAGGCTAGATTTTTATTTGCATTTAAAAAAAAATCGAAAAAAAAACTTAGAAAATTTTAAATTTTTTTGGTGATTTTTTACGCTACTAATTATTTCGCAAAATTTTTTGCTGATTTTAGCAGGTTAATTTGCTATTCTCCATTTACAAAACTTTAGATCAAATATAACTAAAATTCTGTATACCCGAGTAAAAAAGAGTATATATAACATATATTTTTTAATATTAAAATATATAATAATATAAAATATTGTGTGCGACCTTATATGTTTTTATATGGTGATATATTAGAAATTTTTTTAGGAATTTTCTCATATGTAATCATATTAAATCATATATCAGTATTTGCTTTATTGCAAATTGTATATATTGGAATATATTATTGATAAAACCGTTCAAAATTTTATATATAAATAGATACGAAAAATATTTTTAATTTTATTTTTTATATAACAATATCGTCTGCTTGCCTGCAAGTAGTGTTATGTGTTCTTTAACAGGTTTTAAAATATCTTAAAAGGATAATATAAATCAGTTTTTTCGCTCTTCTGAAAACCTGTTAAAACCAAAACCATAGCACTTCTTGCAGGCAAGCCGACGATATATTAGTTAATATCAGACCCATGTTCGAGATTAACTAATATATTCGAGATTAATGTAATATTTGATCAAAAACAATTTTTATATGCTTAACTCAATTTTTTTAATAAATTAATATTTTCTGAGCTTTTTTACTTCTAAAAGATTTTTTTTTAATTTAAAAAATAATAATTTGAAGCCAATTTGATTTTCGCGAAACAAATTATTCTAGATTGAAAAACTGTTCGTTTTCTATTTTTATCACACCCCTGAGTGTGTAGGACCCAAAATCCTGCTGCCCTCCAATTCAAAGTTTTTTTTATCATTTAAATTTAATCATATCGTATTGGATTAACTTATATCCAATTTGATCGGGTCAAAATTCGGATATAAGTTTATCATTTGATATAACTTTGTATCCTTGTAAATACAATTATATCCAATATGATACAATTTAATATAACCATTTTTCGGATGAAATTAAATCCACACGAGTACAAAAGAGTATATATAACATATATTTTTTAATATTAAAATATATGATAATATAAAATATTGTGTGCGACCTTATATGTTTTTATATGGTGATATATTAGAAATTTTCTCATATGTAATCATATTAAATCATATATCAGTATTTGCTTTATTGCAAATTGTATATATAGGAATATATTATTGATAAAACCGTTTAAAATTTTATATATAAATAGATACGAAAAATATTTTTAATTTTATTTTTTATATAACAATATCATCGGCTTGCATGCAAGTAGTGTTAACAGGTTTATCAAGTAGGGCGAAAAAACTGATTTATATTATCCTTTTAATATATTTGATTGACATCATATGCCTTAATAATAATTGTAGTAAATAAGGTCGTGAATCATTAGGGCATGTGATGTCAATAATATATCTTAAAAGGATAATATAAATCAGTTTTTTCGCTCTCCTGAAAACCTGTTAAAACCAAAAATATAGCACTTCTTGCAGGCAAGCCGACGATATATTAGTTAATATCAGACCCATGTTCGAGATTAACTAATATATTCGAGATTAATGTAATATTTGATCAAAAACAATTTTTTTTATGCTTTACTAAATTTTTTCATTAAATTAATATTTTCTGAGCTTTTTTACTTCTAAAAGTTTTTTTTTTAATTTAAAAAATCGAATTTAAAAAAATTAACATTTAAAATCATGGCCCGGCTCGTAATGGGTTAATAAGTCTAGGCATGTTGCATATCATTGGAAAGGTATTTCAAGTACCTCTCCAACGATATATATATTTTGTTCTGGTCCGATAAGTTTTGAGTGGTATTTCTCCACTCAAAGTCCAAAGAAAATTCCCATATTTGATAAAAAATTATCTAGTTTTTAAAGAATAACAGATTTATACATTAACGTCTTTAATAGTTACTCATTATCAACAGTAGCCCTCGGCTGACAGTCAGGCATGTGATGAATATCGAAAACGAAAACGATCTGATTTTCAATCGTAAATATTTTAGGATCTGTACAATACCAATTTATATTTTATTTCCTAATTTAGATGTCCGGCGTCAAAAAAAAAACGATAAATAATAATTTGAAGCCAATTTGATTTTCAGGAAACAAATTATTCTAGATTGAAAAACTGTTCGTTTTCGATTTTCATTACACCCCTGAGTATGTAGGACCCGAAATCCTGCTGCCCTCCAATTCAAAGTTTTTTTTTATCATATAAATTTAATCATATCGTATTGGATTAACTTATATCCAATTTGATCGGGACAAAATTCGGATATAAGTTTATCATTTGATATAACTTTGTATCCTTGTAAATACAGTTATATCCAATATGATACAATTTAATATAACCATTTTTCGGATGAAATTATATCCAGTTACATATTGCAAATATATCCATTCACATATAATTTTATATACACTTTTTTACTCGGGTATTTCACAGTTTATTTTTGCTGTTCCTATATTACTAATATATGGCAAAAATGATCTGCTAATTTAGCAGTTTTTTCTGCAGTATCATTTTTTAATAATTTTTAGTAGTTTTAACTAAATTTTTTACGGATTTTTTTTTTCTATTAGTGTACGACACTTAGTTCAACTCCCCAGTTTAGAAATGGTAATGACATACCATTATTATGATATCGACTTACTTTCTGCATTATTTAAAAAAATATAATAACGAGTTACTAATAATGACTTATTTTTATTATTATTTCATATAGAAAGTAATTTTCTAGTTTTTTTGGAAATTTTATGAAATCTATTTTTAGATTCAAAATTTTTTTTAAACACTGGTAAGAATATATGTAACCACTAGAGTTTTTCTTTTCCCGGACTTTTTCATTTCCCGGGACAGCGGGATTTTTACGGAATTGCCCGGGATCCCGGGAATTCCCGCTCGTTAAAAAATATATAAATTCGACATATATTGTTTTTGAAAAACTACTTTTTGGTTAAACACCGTTCGATAAAGTTTATCTTTTAGTTGTATCCATGAGAAAATGTTCTAAAAGGAGTGCTTAATATCCATGTCTTCCACTTTTTCCAGGTCAATTCGTTTAACAATTTAAATCGTGAATTAGTATTTATGTAATATATTTATATGGAAGGCCGTCCTAATTAAAAAAAAACTGTTGGTAACCCGAGTAAAAAAATTTTGATATAACCATATATTATTTTATGTAATTGCATATAGTAACTTATAGTTACATATGTCCACATATGCTTTTAAATTCAAGCAGATATACTTTTATATAATCATATGTTAGATGTTTTTTCCTCAAAGGTTTTAATATGGAGACATATGTGATTTTATATTATTACATACTGGCCTACATATAATTGCATGTGCTATATATAAGTACATAAAGTAACATATTACAGATATAATTACATATACGTTTATATATAATTTAGTATGACACTATACATAATAATATAAAACTATATGTGGAGCCATATAAGAAATATTTCATAATTTGTGTTAGATATGATTATATATTGACGAATAAGAACCCATATATAACTTAATATGGTTCCATATCTACAATATTTCATGATTTCTTTAATATATAACAATATAACGTTCTTTATAAAATCATCTATAATTATATATCATCCCACATAAGCAATTATTTCAAAGTGATTTTATATAAAAATATATAAGGTCCGTATTATATTATATGTGGTTCTATGTTAACAATGATTTTGAACTAGTTTTATATTTAGTAATTACTAGGGATTGGCACGTGACTAGAAATGTTCGTCAGTCACGTTATTCACACGTGATCGTGAGTAATAATTACTATACTCAAGTGATTCGTGCGTGAGTCTGAGAATATATAATTCGTACTTGATTCGTGCGTGAGCGTGAATAAGAATATATAACCCGTGCATGATTCGTGTGTGAGTTTATTTTTTGCATCTTATATTTTTAGTAATTTTTACTATTTTGTAATATTTTACTATTTTTTTTTTACTATTTTTCTTATATCTTGGTTGTATAACATAATCCTATTAACTTTAAAATTTCAGTCTTGTTAACTTTATTTTAAAATTACTAAAAATAAAGAAAATTTTGTTCATGTTTAATGCACTGTCATGGTAAATCTGGATAAAAGTAATGGAAGATTTATCAAAATTATAGGATCTCCAGCAGACCTTTGGGTTAATCATTATAATTGGAAATTAATTACACATGCAATTACACAATTACCTACATGTAATTTTAATTGAAAAAAATTCAATTACAATTACATATTTGTAATTGTAATTCAAAAAAAAGCAATTACAAGTAATTTGTAATTGAAAATTTTCAATTAAACATTACATATAATTGTAATTGAAAAAATGTCAATTACAATTACATTTTTTCGGAAAAGATATAATGACAAAAAGCACAAGTGAGGGGACAGCCCAACATGACGTATTCTTTTTATACTTATCCACGCCTATCCAACCTATCAGTCCAGCCAGTTTTTTCTACAAAATTTTAACAAAAAACACTAATTCTAAATGTAATTGAAATTTGTAATTGAAAATTTTGAATTACAGTGACATGAAATATAATTGAGTTTTTTTTTAATTTCAATTACATTTATTTGCAATTGTAATTGAAATCCCCCAGGTCTGATCTCCAGACATTGCATATCTTTTTTATTTAAAAAAATAATTTTTGTATATTGTTAGATGTGGTCATATATAATATGATCTAAAGTATAAGGTAAATTTTTAGATATAATTGTATCAAACTATGTCCACTTTTATAACATTTTATATAATTTTATACAAAAAGATATAATTTGATGTAATTGGATGAGGACAAAATTCGGATACAATTGTATCGAATTGCATAAAATTGTATCAAATTGTACCAAATTGTATACAATTGTATACAATTCGATACAATAAGATACAATAAGATGTTCTCATTTTTCGGATATAATTATATCTAATTACATAAAAGATTATATATAATTAAATATAACTTCATATGGCTCCATATCATTTTTTTTTACTTGGGAATATATTAACTAAATATTAATTTCGCGGTTTAAGCTGTTAAACGAATTGATATAGAAAAGTGAAAGAAACGGTTATATTATTTTGATCCCTTTTTTCAGGATATATTGGAATTGTTAATGGGTGCAAACTTGTGTTGGACCAGTTTTATAGTCAGAACTAAAATCAATTTTTTGCTTAAATATTTCTTATACATGAAATCAAATATTTCTATTTTGTTTTTTTCTATGCAGATTTTCAGAAGTATCTGTCGAATTAGTTTTAAAAAAAAGTTTAAAAGTGAACATTTTTCACAGAAATTTTTAGGCAAATTCGCCGAAATTGTTTTATAAAAGTAGACATTAAAATATTAAATAGTTTCATAACTTTAATTAGTTTTCTTGAATAGAAATTTTTTATGCCACAACTCCTTAAAAAGAAATTATTTAATTTTCATATTTAGTTGCATTTTAAATTAGCATAATTAAAAATTCAAAATAATTTGAAAAATCATCTGTAGTGGGATTCTCTAACTTTTTAACGACAAAATTCGGTAGTTAAGTTGTCAGTTTACTATGAAAACTTGTCAATTTAACTACCGAATTTTGTCGTTAAAAAGTTAGAGAATCCAACTACTGATGTATTTATTATTTTAAAAATTAATAATATTTAAAAAATATATTTAATATAAAGGAATAGCAATTGAACTTTAAATGAAATTATTTGAAGTAAAAGAAACTGAAAATATTTATGTTAATTGAAAATACGAAAAAATTACTATTTTTTAACTTTAATGCGTAGTTTATTGGAGGTATTTGGAACTGAAATAATGATGTTGAAA
Source organism: Leucophora obtusa (assembly GCA_949987735.1). Classification (NCBI taxonomy): domain Eukaryota; kingdom Metazoa; phylum Arthropoda; class Insecta; order Diptera; family Anthomyiidae; genus Leucophora; species Leucophora obtusa. Next base: position 100,614,620 of record OX465298.1, read on the forward strand.
TGTTGTATAAGGCTGGTTTACACTATAAGATTTTCGGTACACACAGAAAACGGATTCGTTGTGTCAACCGAATTTGTTGCCAACCGAATTTTGGTAGTTACACGTACTATCACATTATTAGATTGGTGCTACGGACATTTTAGTTAGCTCAGCTATATTTTCGAATATAAAGAAGTCATTCAGTAGACCTTACCGAATTTAATCAACAATTCCTTTCAAATTAAATATTACGCTGTTTCCAATATTTTTCAAATTATTTTATTATAATAAAAAAATTTAATTATCTTGAATATAATAAAATAAATATACACAAATATTACAAGATTGCTTAGGTTTTGTAGAAAAACTATGAAATTATTAGCACTTTCTTCTATAGGCAAACCTTCTAAAGGAAAAAGTCCTTAGAATATAAGGGTTATTCTATGAAAAAATCATCACAATCGGAGAATATTTGTACAGAAAAATTCCTCAAAATCTGAAGGTTTTTCTGTAGGAGAAAAACTTTAGAGTCTAAGGATTTTCTGTAGGAAAAAATGCTCAGGATCAGAGGATTTTGTATATGGTAAAATTCTGAGGATATTAGGATTTTTAATTGAAAAGTCTCTTAAAATTTAATTTTTTTTATGTAAAAAAAAGTTATCAAAACATGATGGATTTTCGGTAGAGAAAATTTTTTAGAATCTATGGTGCTAAAAAATCCTCAGAATCTTAAGGTTTTTATATAGAAAATAGTTCTCCTAACCTGAGAGTTTCTCCATAAAAGCCCTTGAAATATTAGGGGTTTTCTATTATTTCACTCCTTAAAATCTTAGTTTTCTTCTACAAAAATATCCTAAAAATCTAAAGGGTTTTCTGCTAGAAGACAAACTCAAAGTCCGATGATTTTTCTACAGTATTTATAGACAAAAATATCTTACATTCTGCTGACTTTCAGCTAATAATCTGTAGGCATTGGTTCTGCAAACATGACTCTTGAATTTGAAGTTAATTTGCTTCAGATTTTAGATAATTTTTTACAAAAGACCTACGATTCTTCGCATTGCTGACCGTGCTTGTTAGAGATAAGATGGAATTTTCCTTGATGAATAAACTGAATAAAAAAGACGCAAGCATGAATACGTGGATATCTTAAATAAATTATTATTTATATTTTACCATATATTGTTGACCATAATTCTTGTGTAAATTTTTAAAAGTAGTTTTTCTAATTTTGTTGAAATACTTTTTGCATCTGTTTTGTTTTAGATATTTTTGATTTTTTTTTTACATATCTGATTGTTTTTGTTATGTTTTTGGAAATTATTTTTTGAATATATTGACACTTTGTTGATACTACCGACATGTTCGAAAAATGTGGTATTACAGTCGATATTAAGGAACTGTTTGAAGTAAGCATAACCAAAAGTTGGTATTAAATTTCAAATAAAATAAATTAAGCAATCTAGTACCTAAATTCGATTGTAATGACTATCTTATAACATTACCAACCAACTATTTCAATATAATATATATTTACAGATTTTTTATGTGATTGTAACTACCGAATCCTTATTGATAATTTGTATTTAATTAAAATTGGTTGCAAACACCACTTTTAGTTATGTAAAAAGAAATCAATTGGTTGTAGGTGCCAAAACTTTGTTAATAATACAAAATATTCAATGTGACCTTTAACTTTCTGTTCTTGTAAATCAAATTATGTTCTTTTCAAAAATTTATGGTGTTGACGATGGTTTTCTAACTGAATTGTTTTTTGTGTGTACGATTTTACTTCAGTAAACGTGCAAAACATATAGGCACGGTTGCAAAATCTTTCCGAGAATCTTATAATTTAAAACAGCCTATATAAATATTGCTTTATTTGAACAAATATCATCATCTTAAAGAAGAAAAAAATTCCCGAAGGACAAGTATTTTAGTTTGTAAATTTGGTAATTGCTAATATAATATTTTTCGGTTTAACTAAACCAAATTCAATTGGCATCCAAAAACAATTTGGCTTAATTCCGTTTATTAAATTTTAAACCATATTTTTTAATTTTAAATATTCTTTATTTAAATTAATTTAAAAAATCAATGCTTTAAATTTAAATAAAGCTTCTAAAATTGCAATAAATCAAGCTAAAACTACTGTAAAAGACTAAAAAAAATCCCAGGAAATCCCGCATAAAATTCCCGGGATTGCGGGCGGGATTCCCGGGAATCCGGTCCCGGGAATTCTCGGGACATAAACCCTAGTAACCACATATTTTTTGTATTTTGGCGAGTAAGCTGACTTGTGCGTTGCAAGTCAATTATGTTTTAATCTATCAAATATAAAATGTTGAAATAGCTCAGATGGTAGAGCTATAGACTGACAATCTGGAATCCCAGGTTCGATTCCCGCACGAGCAAATTTTATTAAAATAAAATTATACAATAAAAAAATATTTTTTTTTATAAAACTTATTTTTTTGAAAATCCATTTTTAGAATCATTATTTTTGTCAATACTGGTAAGCACATAGGTAACGACATATTTTTTGATTTTTCGTATGCTGATGTGTAACCATAACTCATTATTTTTCGCGACATCGATATACAAAGGTAATAAGAAATGTAATAATAAAAGTAACTAGTTACTATTACCAAGTATGTATTTAGTTACATAACTACATATCTGGTAATGATTTTCTATACTGGGTTCTATTATAATTTAGGTATTAATATTGGCATTTCATACCCTTTTGGAGCTGCCGTAATTGGGACTTGAATTAACCAGTAATATGAAATCAATCCTCCATTTTTTTTTTCAAAAAAGTTGTTTTTATACAAATTGTTACGTAAATCTTCTTATTTCTCAAAATTACCCATGTAGCCCAGGGATAGTTGCAGGTAAATACCATATTTGTTTGTAAGGTAGATAATACCCAAGGCATTAAGTAGTCCTATTCTTGTCCTGTCCAAGAAAACAAATACGTGATATCTCAGGCTTTAGTTAGAAATTCTCTAATATTGCCCTATATTTGTGTATTTTTTTATCCATACGACTAAAATGGGTTAACTTACAGTAGAGTTTGCTAAAAACCGAAAAATTTGAAAACAGCGGTTTCGGTTTTCTAAAATTACAAAAACCGCGGTTTCGGTTATTCGGTTTTAGAATAATTTAATATGTGTAAGAATTAAATACTTTAACACGTTCAAGATATTTATTGAAATTTGATTGAATTTCTCACTCGAATAAAGACAATTAATCCGTTTTTAGACCTTTGCGAGAGAAGAAAAAAACACGGAAAACCGTGTGTTTTGCCGGCAACTAAAGCTGTAGTTTAAAGAGTTTAAATTTAAGCAATTTCTTTAAAACAATATAAAGTTAAAATTTTATAAATTTCGCGGACTACGAAATAGAACTTTTTGAAAAATACGCTGCGAAAATCTGAACTGAATATATGAAACTCAATATCTCTTAAACTAACTGACTTTTTGGTGACTTGACTTAACTTACGTTATCCGAAATAACAAAAAACATAAACTTAAAATAAACTAATATTTAATGGAGAAAATGTTCATTACAATTAAATACAAAATTTTGTAAAATAGGAGCTGAGCCCTTTTCGAAATTCAAGATTCAATAATATCGCAGCCAACATTTTTCTGAGAGCTCAGAAATTATGGCTCGTAAGAGATTCTAAAATATGATCATTTTCAGAGTGCTCAATTTTTCGAGTCATAAATGAAACATAATAGACTCGTATTTATGGGTGTGTTCGACATTTTTTTTTAATTTTTTCATTACTCCTAAATAACTCAAAAATTAGTCTTAAATGACTCATACTGGCTCCGAAAATTCTAAATTTTCCAATAATGCTCATAATTCAGGATCTCTTATGAGTCGTAAAAGAGCGCTCGGAAAGAGGCTTCATCCGTGAAGAAATACTTCCTCATACAGCTATAATTTCACAAGGTCTTAGGCTCTTTTATGACTCTTTTCGGATTCTAACTGCACACTGGTATGCAATCTAGTTAATTATTTTAATTGGTTAAAGTATTTGTTAAAAACCGACTTATTTTTGTCGGTTTTCGGTTTCGGTTTTGAAGCTTGAAAAACCGCGGTTTCGGTTTCGATTAAAACCGAACAGCAAACTCTAACTTACAGCCATTAGTTGGAACTAGGAACTAGAAGATAAAATATAGACTGCAGGTTTTTACTGCAGGTTTAAACTTTAGTTAGTAGTTAACCCAAAAATTTGTTGTTGTTTTGTGTAAATTTTTTTGACATTTTCTTTTGTTTATAGTTAAGTTAAAGTTAAACCTACAGTATGAGACCCACCGCAATAAGGTACATTTTTCATTTTATTCTTTCGAATTTTAATATTTCTAAATTCTTTTTTTAAGTGTATTACTTACACATATTAATCAAATTTCTTTTATTTTTCATTCTTAGACCTCATCCACACAATCTGGTCGGTAAAGAGGGTTGTAAAAAGGGCGTATGTACTCTTGAAATAAATTCTGAGACTATGAAGGCTGTGTTTAGCAATTTGGGTATACAATGTGTTAAAAAAAAGGACATTGAAGCAGCACTCAAAGCTCGAGAGGAAATACGCGTGGATCCCTATAAAAGTGAGTACAAAGTAGTAGGAGCAAAGCAAAGGTCTAATTGGTTTACATCTATTACAGCTGGGTTTTCGCATAGATTTCAATCCTCTAGTATTGATTTAAATGCAGTTAGGTTGTGTTTTCAAGTGTTCATGGAGAGCGAACAGAAGGGTCGCTTTACGCAGCCCTTACCACCGGTGGTCTCAGAACCGATTTTTGACAAGAAGGCCATGTCAGACCTGGTGATCTGTCGCATGTGCAGTTGTTCGGCCAGTGTGCTGGGCAACACGCAAATCATATTGTTGTGTGAAAAAGTAGTCAAAGAAGATGTTGTAGTGCGTTTTTATGAAGAAAATAATGGTCAAACGATCTGGGAGGCTCACGGAGAATTTGAGCCTTCTGATGTACATAAGCAGACTGCCATAGCATTTAAAACGCCGCGATATCGTAATACAGATATAACTGAACCTGCAAAGGTGAGTTACCTCCTTTGTGGTTTACAACAATCTGGAATAAATGAATTCTATTTAGGTATTTATTCAACTGAAACGACCGTCGGACGGTATTACGAGTGAACCACTTCCATTTGAATATGTGCCATTGGATTCAGGTAGGAAACGATTTTTGGATCTTCGTCGGAACCTTAAGAGGAAACCCGACTTAGATATATTCGAAGAAATACTCGGCAACGAGAATAAACAACCTGCTCCTGACGACGAAATTTTGGTGGAGGTTATTGACTTGAATACACCCACGATTGGGGAAACACCTCAACTGCAACAAGAACAACGACAAGAACAAGAACAACAAACAGAAATTCAAACCGAGACAGTAGCGACGATATTGACAAACGACACCACGAACACCGACAACAACAATAGAATTGACGATGAAGAAGAAGCTAAAAGACGAAGTCAACAAGAAATTGATACAATTATCGATGAAAAAATGCGTGAATTGGAACAACAACAGCATCAGTCAGATTCATTGCAAGAGGTAGTTGAACTTATCAATAAAGAACAGCAACCATCTCAAGATGCTTTAAATGCTAATGAACAAAAAATAAATGAATGGATGAATTCAAATGAATTACAACAATTGGAAAATCCCACAAATAATGAGACAATTAATAAGAGTACTAGACCTCCTAACACTCAGGTTAGCAATGAATCCGAAGATAAGACATTAAGCGATCTGCTGGAACAGGTGGCTGAACTAGATGAAATCTATTCGGATCATGTTATACGTCGTGATACATATAATAGTACCTTACTTAATGAATTGAATGGCATGGATTCGTGTGTCCCCGAACCGAACAGCTCTTGGGTTGATGGTGGTCAAACAGTTATGGAAGTAGAAGATAATTTCGATGATGCTGCTACTTATAGCAGTTTACAGATAGCTTTTAAGAATCCCATATCTATACCTATGGATGATATTATGCCTCCAACACCACCAGCTTCAAATCTAGAAGCTGAATTTGAAAGCGAACATTATGACCCAATTGAGGTTCTATCTAGTCCAGCACCAGCAGCTGATAGTCAAAAACCATATATACTAGCTCAATCACAATCCCAATCACCACCTAGACCAGCACCACCAAAAGTTCATTCACCTCATATGCATATTACTGCCGCCGAAGAAGAAAAGCTACCACCTTTACCGCCCAAACGTTTACGCAAACAAGATAGTAATGCTGAAAATCGCTCAATTGAAGCCAATATTGGTGGCACCTTAGATCGTAAATCGCGCCATCAAACGCCCATTATTATAATGAAAACACCCGATCAATCACCGCCTACAAAACGTCTGCCACAAAAGCCGGGTGCCGGAAACTCTAATACTTTGCCCAAACAAAAAAAACCCGGTTTCTTTTCAAAACTATTTTCCAGACGCAAAAGCAAATCAGACCTTAGTCAAGCTGGTGAACAAGCGGCAGGTTCAAAGGCCGGTTCTAAGGCTGCTAGTCCGACTGTTAGTCGAGAACCCAGTATTGGTCATTTTAGTTTAAATGATTCCAATCGTAACTCTATACGCTCGGTCAAATCCCTGCAACCTTTATCTCTGCCTAATTCACCAGCTAAGAAGGTAGCAAAAGTGGGTAAACCATTGGGACGTAGTGTTAGTAGTGTTTCGGGCAAACGCCCAGCTCATTTAAATGCCGACGTTATACATATTCCTCTAAAGGGTGATAGTGTCAATAGTCTGCCACAAAACGAAGCATATTCTCATGCCAGTACCCTAACACTTAGCAATTTATTAGATCGTAAAACGGTGTCAGCTCTTCAGTTGGCCGACATACCAATTTGTGAGGGTAATATGGAATTGGTAGCCATAGCCGATCGACAAAGTTTGCGTAATTTATGCGAGGGCGAATTCAATGTTCAACTTGATCCCAATGTCGATCTAACCGAGGCCGAACACTTTGCCTTGTATACCAGTATACCACCACAAGCAACAGTCAGTGAGTTTGATGAAACGTCGGCATATTATGCTCCAGTTGATGCGGGAGAAATTTTAACACCCGAAGAAGTGGCAGAACGTTTGATGGCTGCAAACCGTTTAGATTAAATTAATTTTTGTGAAAACACAATCATTGTTGTTATTGTGTATTTGTTGTAAATTGTCTCTTGGACAAACAAAAATATATTTGTAGTCGTATACAGAAAGAGAAAAAGAACCTAATGTAAAAAAACAATGGTGAATTAATTTTTGTGTTGGTGGTGCTTATATTTGGTCTACTCCCCTACTGTATCTCTTTCTCTGTGTACGTATTATCTCTAAAGCTCTATATGTGGGTGATGGTAACAATGGGTAAATGAGAAATTGTGTAATTTGCAAAAAAAAAAATAAGATCAACGCAAACGCAATACAAGCTACATATTTATTTGTTTAAGGAAATATTGTTTAAAACAAACTGTCAAAAATTCCCATTATTAACAGTCTACCACATTTTTGTTTGAAAATCCACTTTGTATGTGGAAATAGATATTGTATTATCTGTAACAATAATAAAATCTATTGATATCTGATTAGTTAGGAATTACTTAGTTATAAGAGATGATTTCGTACAACATTTTCTACATTTGATATTTATGAAAATGTTGGGCGGATATATCGATAAAGATAAAAAAACAAGTAAAAGTGTTATAAGGTGCATTCGATTACTGGATAATTTGTACAAATTTTTACAGGATGGCGTTCGTTTACATAAATACTCAGTAAACAAAATGAAAAAAGAGAGAATAAAATGACAGTTCTATGTTGAGAGTTTCTTCTTCTTTTTCTTGCAAATTTTTACTCGACAAAATTTTGCCAGTAAGAATTTGCAACCAGAAAAGAACATATGTTTCAAAAACATATGTTTGTTTACTGTAAATAAAAAAAATTATTTTCCAATTATGCAAAGCAGTAAAACTTTCAAAATAAATATGGAAAAGATAAGAAAAGCTTCTAAAAATGTTCTTATTAAGGTTTAACATGAAAAATTCTCTTCTTTCATAGGGACCAGTTAAAATTTATTTGTATATTTGGTGTTGTAATCAGCTGTGTCTACAAACTTGCAAATTGTTGCAAATTTTCTGTTCACGTACATGTTTGGGAAAATTTTATTTTGAGAGTAAATCTTGTCTTACTCTTTGTAAGTTTGTACTGAGTAATACTTACTGGACTTGACTGAGAAAAGTAATCGAATGGACCTATATTCGGCTGTGCCGAGATTCTTACCATACTTGGGACTAAAGTATTTATGCATTTTTAAACAACAACTTTGTGGTACAGGGTATATTGAATTTGTGCTTATGTTTGTAACTACGAAAAATAAATGGCGTAGACCCATCATACAGTGGACCAATCGACGCAGAATCTCTTGCTGAGTCGATTTAGCGATGTCTATTCGTCCGTCTGTTCATGTAAAATCAACAACCGCTGTTGCAATACTGGTGGTAATTGGGCGAAACTTGGTACATAAGTTTGTAGTACCAAGTTGAACTCAGTTTCTCCCTACTCTTTTTGACAGCATTTTATAAACCTTACAAGTTTAAAAAATGTCAAAAATTTTATTGCTATTTCGTAATTTTTTTTATTGTTTGGTACATATAAAATTGTTGAATAAATCGTAGAACTCGAGGCCTAACTGAAAGACTAACTTTTGTGAGCCTGACCCGGCTATAAAGCTGAAATTTTGATGTATAAAGTTTCAAAAACGTCAAAAAAAAGCTAAAAAATTCACGCTCGCTATTTTGCATATCTCTCGGAAACTGTCTTGCAAATAATCAAGCAACTACTGCTTAGGAAACAAGAATGTCCTTACTGATTTTGGATATATCGATAGCTGAACTTTTTAAACCCGTTTTTATAATGTAGGTACTGAGTTTTGTTAACCAAAAATATTTTATTCAGATTCACTTTTTTACACCTTATATACATATTCACTATATTTATTGCATGGTTAATTGAAATTCGCTTTCCGAAATATACCCACAATCGTACTGTGGTGTAGGGCATCGGCATACCAGGCTTAATTTTTTTTTTCATATAAATGGATGGAAAATCATTCACTAAGAGAATTATATTGGTAAAATTAACTGCATGTGCAGTTAAAAAAGTGTACACAGCAATTGCATTTAAAATTAACTAATATTGCAGTTATTTTAACTACAATTGCAATTAAAAGTAACTGTAATTGCAGTTAATTCAAATTGCAATTGGAGTGTACACTTTTTTAACTTGCAATTGCTATTAATTTTACCGACATAACTTTCTGAGTGTTCGCATTTATACGAAAAAAACACAATGCATTATTGCTTTAGTCTCAAGTATGATTTATATCCATGGATTATTGCTATATTGTGCCTTGAATATACTTTTAATTAGTGGGAATATAAAATATGATTTGGCAACATTTTTGTTAATACTTAGTCAATAGCAAGCTGCTTAGGACAATCGTAAAAGTCAGCATCCCACCCACTACACGCACACCAAATTGATATTTTCCTGTATCATACAGGGAGGATAATTTTAACCTTGTTACTTTTGAAATCTTTTTTGCTTTTTTCTAATGGGGCTCTGCTCAATTGGCATAAAAATGAGCCCAACGAAAATCGAATTGTTATCAAGACAAAACAAAAATTTGTAGTTTATAGAATTTGAACGTTTTATGTGAAAACCATAAAAATTGTTGTTTTTTATATATAAATAATAATAATGACTGACATTTGGTCATAATCATTTAATTTTAAGATTAAATTTTGTATTAGAACAATGAAATGTTATTTATAATAATTATATCAAATATATCTTGTTCATTGTAAGACGAATTGTTAGCTTATAAGTTCCTTATACAACAACTTTTTAATTATTAAGTAAAAGGTTTACTTGAAAGTGCCTTTTTAAATTAATTGTACTTAAACTAAATTTATTTGTTGATATTTTATTTGTTTTTTTTTTTAAATAACATAAAATGAAATAAATTGTACTTTTTTTTCTAGATCCCGAGCATTTGAGACGTAAACGTCAAAAAACTTACGGTGAACCTGTACACATGTTATTGCAACAACAACGGCAAAATCTAAACCAAAATGATCACCAAGGCGGTCGTAAGTTTTCGTTTCCGTATCAGTCTTATTATGTCTGTAGTAGTATTTGCATTATCTTGATATTTATCTTTCTACAAGGTGTCTTTGTAATTATTTTGGTGATGGGTTGTATTGTAATACATAAAGAGTACTCACGATGGTTTTTTGAATACAATACAAAAATGCACAGTTGGCATCGTTAAACCTACTCAAGGATTAGAAAATGCAAATAACAGTCTAAGATTTTTTTGCATTGTGTGCAAATTACGGTCGTGAATACTCTCATAGTTTTAGTAATAATTATAATATACTATCTTATTCATAGCAAAAAAAAAAAACAAAACTAACGACTATAAGACAAACAAGTTTTCTTTACGGGAAGTTAGTTTTTTTCTGCGGATTCATAAACAAAATTTAGGTACTGCATATCAGCTTAATAAAGTTTTCTTATTCATAGCTCATAAACAATAGGTCCGTTCCTTTACGTTACCGCGGGAACCCGCGGGATCCCAATCTTACCCAAAAAGCGTTCTCGTACTCGAAAATTGGGTAAATGAGAACCTTCAAGAGAGTGAATTTGTGTTTCTCTTTTTACCAAAGTTACCCAAACTTTTTCTTCGGGTAACTTTGGTAAATTGTAAAACTAACAGCTGATGCAATGATAACCAAAAACAACAATTGTAAAAATAAATTGAAAAATTAAATTAAACAAACCAATACGCAAAATAAATGTGTTATTTATAATAATTAATTGAACAAAATCAAAAAGAACATTTAATAGCAAATAAATATGTGTTTCTGTTTCACTGTTTCTTCAATATTTCAAACTAAAATTATAAGCATTTCACATTTTTGGTTTTGTGCGCTCCTTTACTTTTGGGTAATTTTGTGAGAGGATTTTTTGCTTACTCTCATTTTACCAAACTTTACCCAAAGTGTAAAGGAACGACTTAATTAGTGTCATTTTGACAACAGCTTTTGCAATTGAGAAAATTGTAATTTAGTCCCATTCCACACAGAGCAACTTTTGTTGCGCAATATTTGAGTTTGTGGGAGAGAGGGAAAAGAAGAGCGGTAATTAGTACGGAATTGCGTGTTTCTCGTCAATTCGTTTTGTTTTACATTCTGCACAAAGTTGGCTGCAGCAGGGATGGGAAATGAGCTTTTATATTTTGTACCAACCAGACAAACAAATTGTACTTTTTTGACCCTCACGGTACCAAAATGTTTTATATACATATTTTTTAGATAAGTTAGCATCTCTAACCTAGTGTCCACAAATGCAATGAAATGTGCAAAGAAATTTGAAAATATCACACAAAACAACAACAACGAAAATAAGTTTGTTGTTGTTTGTGTCTAATTCGTAAACTTTATAGCATATTTTATTGCATTTGAAGACACTAGGTGAAGGAACAATTTTGTAAAAAACGACCTTCCGTACTTTGGCGGCCCTATGCTCCTTGCAGGAGTAAAAGGAACAAATATATATATATACTTTCCGTACTTACCTGAATTTTCTTTTATTTTTTTGTAAACAAATAAAATTTAAACATTTGGCGTCCCCTTTGTACAAAAGCTATTCTCGTTCAAAGACTTTGCCGGAACGTGAAATGGAGCAATTATCTTGTGTGCCCTGCCCTATCTTTACTAACAGACGCATAATTCATTTGTTAGATTTTGTTGTTTTTAATATTTTATGAAATAAAAAATACTAAAATTCAAAATATTTTTATGACAAATATTTTTGTTTACATTTGAAAGAGAAAAGCCAAGAATTTTTAAGACTTGGTAGCATTTTTATAACTACTTACTTTTGAAGAAGCTAAATTTATACCTACTTAAAAATTTTATAAATGTTTAAATTTGTATGGAGTATTTATACAAAATTCGAAAAAACCAAACCTGTATTAGCTGAGTTTGTGCGGCAAGCTATCAACGTTGGCTTATGTCATTCCCATATAAATCTGACATTAGCCAACGTTTAGTGTTAATTCTTAACGTTACTAATGTCAAATTTGAGGGATTGCGGCGCAAACACAGCTATTATTAATTTTTCAAAATACATACATATATAGATGTTAACAGGGCGGGTTTAAACATGACTTTGAATAATACTTACTATATATGTATGTATCTGAAAATGCTCGAGTTTCATATATGTAGTAGTAATACCACTGCAACTACACTCAAAAAAAAAAGTCAGCAAAAAATGTTGCTGTGTCAGCAAATTTTTAGTCAGGAGCGTGCTTGCAAAAAAGTTGGTAATTTCAGCAAAAGGTTTGCTGAAAATCAGCGAGCTGATTTTTACCAAAAAAAATAGTAATCTTCAGCAAAAGTTTTGCTAACACTTAGTCGACTGCAAATGAAAAAATCCTTGCTAAAATCACTAAACTTTTTGCTGAATATTAGTAGACTGAAAAAACCTCAAAAAACTTGTAGCGAAATTTTACTTTAGTTAATTTCAAGGTTGGCAACCGAAACGAATAACGGTATAGGTATCGGTATTGGTATCGATTTTTTATTTGTTTCGGTATCGGTATCGGTAACGGTATTTCAATCATTTCGGTATCGGTATAACCGATATCGAAATATTAATACCGGTATATACCGGTATTATTGAAAAAATTTACAAAAATATAAAAAAAACGTTCTTAATTATAAAAAAACTCAATTTTATTAAATTTTTATAAAGGATAAGTATAGTTTATGGAAATGTTTTTATAATTTGAACAAAAAACAATAAGTTATTAAAAACTTCTAATTGCAAGTGTTTTATTTTTTAAACACAAAAATTTTTTTTAAATCTATTAGGAACACAAATTGATTCACTACAAATATTTTATATTTGTATTGAGATCATATAATAAAATAAAAAAAAAATAAGTTTATAAAATTAATAAAAGGATTCTCTAAAAGAAACTGTAAATTCAATTAAAGGTTTAAGAAACCAGTTTATATATTAAATTATATTTACTAAATTTGTCACAAGTTAGAGAATATTTATGAAGTTAAATAAATTAAAAACAATGTTGCCAATGCAAACTAAAGGCTGATAACCGCACTTTTAATTTATAACACGATTTTCTATTAACAATGAATAATAAAGTTTAATTGTTTAACAATTTTAGAAATTTTATTTTAAAAAAATTTGTATTTTTGCTAAAAACGTGAAAAAAAATAATTTTTTTTTTAAACCGATTCCATACCGGTACGACACCGGTACGACACCGGTATTAAGGCAAAAGGTTTTTGAATACCGGTATTTTTTGAAATCAAGAATTTCGGTATTGGTATCGGTATCGGTTGTCAATTCGAAAGGGTTTTGAAACGGATAACGGTATTATAACGGTATCGGTTGCCATCCTTGGTTAATTTATTTGCTGAAAATTTAAATATAGAATATGTGTAGAGTTGTTTTTTTTTTTGTCATTTCCGTTTCCAGACAAGCTGCGACATCTACATCTTGTCTATCTGGTTGTCGTCCACGCTATGCATGCGGTTATCAGCACAATTTTAGTAGCAAAATAAATTAGTAAAACATTAGTTCAAAATCAGTTTAGTGCTAAAAAAATATAACTAAAATTTTTGCTGAAAACGGAATTTCAGCAAAAAAATTGCTGAAAACTAGTACACTTGATATACAAGACGTTTTACTAATTTTTCTACTAACTTATTTTTTTGAGTGTACAACTAAACTATGTGCATTGGAGTATATTTGTGGACCGCTATTTTGTAATTAGTTGAAAAAAGTTTCGTTTCAATTATTTTACAGCTTTGGGCCAAAAGTTCTCATTTAAAGCCAATATAAGGAAATATTTACAAGTTTTGGTAGAATGATTTTCGTCTACGTCGGCAATTCGAATATTTGTTAACAACTTTTAAGAAGAAGATTAATTTAATTTGGAATATTTTGAAATTGTACCAAATGAATCGCAGTAGTACCATGGTACCAATGCAGGTTAGGATGTACCAAAAAAAGTACAATTGTACCATATTTTCCATCCTTGATCGAGGCAATACTTGAACGGTATTGAATAGTATCGAGTATTCAAAATAATCGACATTTTACAACTCTACGTGAAATCGAGCTAATGTAGAGAATACATTTCGTAGATATTTATATTGGGCCGATGTCTCCACTATCACATTGCATATGTATATAAAATTCAGTCAGTTTCACTCACCTCATCCAAGTTGTGTTAACCCATTTTGTACCAAGCATGGACTCCGTTAGAATTTTTTGACAAATCTTGGTAGAAGGATAGGACGGCTTCGTAGTAAGCATTTTTTGTAATTTTTATGACTAAGTCGCGCCCTCTAGTGATGGTATAAGTAATTCAATTTGAAATTTTGACGCTCTATAAGCACTTAAATGGTTATAAATTTGTACTGACATTTGTAACACCAAAAAATATTGGACTTAGACCCACCTTTTAGTATACCGATCGACTCAGAATCACTTTTTGTTTCGATTTATAGAAGTCCGTCTTTCCGTCTGTCTGTCTGTCCGTCCATGCCTTATAGTGCGCACTCTACAGGTTGCAAATATTAAGACATTTTGATGAAATTTGTTGCACCGACCTATGTCGGCCCAAGGACGAAGCCTATTGATTTAAGTTAAAATCGGTCCATATTTAGACCTATTGCCCATATAAGGGTCCCCTAAAATTGGCTTGGTTACACGCTGCAGGTCGCAAATACGAAGATATTTCAATAAAATTTGGTTCGGTGACTCACATGGTCGAAGGACAAAGATATTCTAGATAGGATCGGTCCATATTTGAACCTGTCGCCCATATTTTCGATTTTCTCTTTTATCATTTTATAGAAAATTTTGACACAAGTCCGTTTTGACCGGTCATGGGATAGGTCCTTGGAGGGCAATTGAAGGGTGGTCCAACCATAATGCACGATGTTAATTGTGAGTCACACCTTAACGTCAAGTTTTTTGCAGAACTTAATTTGACATTTCTTTGTTTCAGTGTTTGACAAATTCAACCATGGAGAGGTACACAATTGAGCGCGTTAAGATTGTTGAAGCCTTTTACGAAAATGGGCGTTCAAATCAAAATGCATTTGGTGCAAATTTGTTCACCGGGTTTTCAGCAAACCGGGTCTGTAGGAAATGTGAAAACACCTGTGCATGCTCTTCCAGTTCGTTCTGCGGAAAACATTGCGGTTGTTCGCGACAGTGTGGCAGAAGAGCCGTCAACCTCGACTCGTCGTCGGTGTACGCTATCGAGAGATGATAACGGACTTCTTGTGGCCAGAAATTGAGGATATGGACCTGGGCGATATGTGCTTCCAACAAGAAGCACATACACTTGCCACACAGCCAACGAAACAATGCCTCTTTTGCGCGAGAAATTCAATGGCCGTGTTATCGCATGTCGTGGCGATGTTAATTGGCCGCCACGATCATGTGATTTGACACCGTTGGACTTCTGTCTTTGGGGACATTTAAAAGAAAAAGTGTACGTCAATAAGCCGAGAACAATTCAAGAGCTAAATGTTGAGATAATTAGGCACATTAACGACATTGATCCTCAATTATGTCTCAGAGTCATTGAAAATATGGACCATCGGATAGCGGTATACCACCGAAGCCGTGGCGAGCATTTGGCTATGCATTTGGCCGATATTTTGTTTCACACATAATTGCCATAGATTCTTCTACACTCAAAAAAATAAGTTATTAGAAAAATTAGTAAAACGTCTTGTATATCAAGTGCACTAATTTTCATCATTTTTTTTTTACAAAAATTGTGCTGATAACCGCATTTATAACGTGTACGACAACCAGATAGACAAGATGTAGATGTCGGAGCTTGTCTGGATGTAGTACAGATAACGGAAATGATAAAATAACAACTCTCCACAATTTCTATATTTAAATTTTCAGCAAATAAATTAACTAAAGTAAAATTTCTCTACAAGTTTTTTGAAATTTTTTTTTCGGTCTACTAGTATTTAGCAAAAAGTTGTGATTTTAGCCAGGATTTTTTTCATTTGCAATCGACTAAGTGCTAGTAAAACTTTTGCTGAATATTACTATTTTTTCATAACCTTTTGCTGAAATTACCAACTTTTTTGCAAGCACGCTCTTGACTAAAAATTTCCTGACACAGCAACATTTTTTGCTGACTTTACTGACTTTTTTTTAGTGTATCATAGTAAAAAATATTAATGATGAATGGGGGAAATGGTTTTAGTTGATCTGTTATTTTTTAAGTAAATGAGTGTTATTTTAGTTTGACTCAAGATCATAAATTAATATCACTTTCTTTTTAAATTATTTTCAAATCAAAGAAAGATGATACAATTTTTACAAGTAAATTACAAAGAATAAAAATTATTGAAAAAATTCG
This sequence comes from Leucophora obtusa, assembly GCA_949987735.1. NCBI lineage: Eukaryota > Metazoa > Arthropoda > Insecta > Diptera > Anthomyiidae > Leucophora > Leucophora obtusa. The sequence goes on from OX465298.1 coordinate 100,631,144, forward strand.
ATAAGACCAGCAAGGCAGAATGCGCATTTTCGGCTTTCGCTACAAAGCCATCATCAGTGCCTTTCGCCTTTGAGTGGGTTAATATTTGATAATCGTCTACTTATATGAATGTTGAAAGCAAATCGAGTTTGTTATCAACAACTCAACTTAGACTAACATCAACGAAATTTAACAATGCTATTTTTATCCTTTTGTTATTATTACTCTTTTTTTTGCTTTGAACCTTAATTCTTAAGATATCTCAGCTGATTCTATTCAACTCTGTGTATGATAAACACAGATTTTTTGAATTACAACGAACCGTTAAATTTAAATTTAAATGTATTTTATTAAATTATATTTTTGCACCGTGTCAATGTGTTTAAGATGAATGGGGGAAATGTTTTTAGTTGATTTGTTATTTTTTAAGTAAATGAATGTTATTTTAGTTTGACTCAAGATCATAATTTAAACAGAAAGTGATATTAATTTATGATCTTGAGTCAAACTAAAATAACATTCATTTACTTAAAAAATATTAATATAATTCTCCAGGGTTGGCAGGCAATACCGCTAAAATACCGTTATCGATTCAAAACCCTTTCAACTGATGCCGTTACCGAAATACCGCTATCTTTAAAATACCATAACTGAAATACCGTTACCCTTAAAATACCAATACCGAAATAAAGTAAATAAAAATAAATTAATAATTAATAAAATACCCTTACCGATATAAATGAAATACCGTTACCCCTAAAATACCGTTACCGATATTTTTAAATTTCTGTTTTTGGCAATTGCACTGGATTATTGAGTATTTTTCGTACATTAAGTTGGTAAATTGGTTCTGTTTTTAATCTCGTTTGTTTTTCGTAAAAAAATTGAGGGATGCATCGAAAAAACTGACTACCGATATCGTTAAAATACCGTTACCGAAATAATCAAAAACCGTTATCCTTAAAATACTGTTACCGAAATAACTAAAAACCCAATCCTTAAAATACCGATACCGAAATAAATGAAATAGCATTACCCTTAAAATACCTTTACCGAAACAATCTAAAATAGCGTTACCCTTTCCGATAACCGCATCGTTTTGGTTACCATCTATGTAATTCTCTGAAAACTTTTTGTTTTATTTACAATTAACATCGTGCGTTTTGGTTGGACCACCCTTTATATAACAATTTTTATTAAAGTTTTTGGTCTGCTAATATTCAAAAAAAAATTTATTGTTTTAACTAAAATTTTATAGATTAACTTTATCATTTCTTTGTAACTTTGAATTTGTATTTTTAAACAATTTTTATATGAAAAGTAATAATTTACAAACATTTCAAACAAAAAAATTATTGGAAATAAAATAAAAAAAATAAAATGTGTTTGTTTTTACGAAATTATATAAAATTTAAAAATGTAACCATTTTATGTAACTAGCAGTTACTAACTACCATTTTTAAATCACATACTTTTAATTCTTGTGTCAAATAAATAAATTCAAATTTCATTGTTGGTTCCTACTTTTTTCCCACAGGGTTAAAGTTGAATTAAATAACTCGGAAAGCCGATTTGAAGGAACATTCTCCACTTCATATTCCTGTGCCAGAGATTCGGAAGACTTAATGCAAGTTAAGATTAAATCACGAAAAATTTAATTCAAATTTTAAAAATTCTCATATATCATTCCGTTAAACCATTCGTAAGGAATTCATTTATGCACTCAGATAAAAAAAAGTTAGTAAAAAAATTTGTAAACGGTTTCCAATCTCACTTTACTATATTTATACTGATTTTTAGTACAATTTTTTTTAGTAATCATTTTTGCTGTTCTCTTATTACAAATTACAGATTTTTTTACTAATTTTCGCTGCTGATTTCAGCAAAACATTTTACTAATTTTTCAAAACCGGGTACTAAACTTAGCAAAAATATACTAATTTAACAAAATTTTATTTACGAGAATTCGTTGATTTTTTACAATTCTTGTTTAATTTATATTTGTTACTATTGATATATTCTTATACCCTTAGTCTAAACTTAATAACAATAACAAAATTGTGACAAAACTGAGGTGAATGGAAATTGTTATTGTTTTGGTATTCTAAAAAAAATTGTCACAGCAAAACCCTGACAAATTTGTTACATTATAATAAGCACATAACAAGTAAAATTTGTGCTTTTCATCGAGCAAAAAAGCCAAATTTTTGAAGAATTCCTTTAAAGTTACAAAAACAATGAAGCGAGAAGTTAATTGCAATTATAATAATTGCGGATATATGACGGATTGGCGGGGAACTATCTAAACCCATAAACAAAAGTCCGATTTGAAACTTACAAATTTTATATTACTGAGGTCGTGTTTATAGAAATAGTCGTTTTCTCTGTTCACTACCTCAAAATTTTGTAGCAAACTGCGAGAACCACGGAGAACTGCTAGCCGTTTTATATACGGTTTTTATCGGTGCTAGATTTTACTTACATGAATCGTACCAGAATTACGATAGTAACTTCTACTTCTTATGCAACCATGAGCCAATATGCACAGATTAATACGCTAAATATTTAGCGTGTTTTTTAATCACCTGGATTTAGAATTTTTCATACAAAAAGTGGATTTATTAAATCCAAAAAAAAAGCTGGATTTAATAAATCCATAATAAAAGCACAAATATATGAATATGAAACAGCCTATTAATTTAATGTCAGAAAAAAATACGATTAAAAATTAAAAGAGAAACAAAAATATTGAAAAACTAACAAATAAAAGGTTTTTATTAAATTTTTTTTATGAAATATGTTTAGAAAAAAAACTACACCTCACCAAATACATATTTTTAATCTTGCACATGGAGAAATAGCTGAAATAGAAATGGCAATTTTTCACTCTACAGTAAGTAATTTAATTAAATCCAATTAGTGATCATTAAATATTGCAATGGAATTTTTCAATTGTGTAAAAATATAAATTGAAGTGATAAAACTGAAATGGCAGACTGTTTATCGCTGTTTTATATAAAATATAATTAAAAATTAAAAGTTAAAGTAAAATCCTTCATCATTGAATTCTGTATTAAAAATTAGGGTGAGAGAAGTGTCGGACAGAAAATTCTTTTTAAAATAGGGAGAATCTAACGCCATCTGTTGAGCACTTTTAGAAATACTTTTTGGATTTATTAAACGGCTATTATTTTTTGTAATCCGATGTTGCATTTATTTTTCTCTGTTCTTTTTAAATTTTGTTTGGTAGTTTACAGGAATTTTAAATTTATTTAAATAATTTTTTTTCTTTTTGACAGAAAAAGCTTTTTGAAGCTTTTTCTTGTCATAAAATAAACAGAATACCATAACAAATTTAAAAAAGAATATATATAACAATGAACGTGACAAATTTCATAACAAAGAAAGTTGTCACAATTTCTTAGAATAAGGGTGTTAGTTTGGAAATAACACTCAGAAAATTTTATTGTATCTCCAATGCATAAAAAGGTAATAACTGGAGAACCGTTTGCAATTTGACTCCAAATTTCAAGTACGATGAAGTAATTGTACATTTTTTACAATCGAAAGAAAAAAAAGTTTTTTATTAATTTTTATTCTTTTAGATTTCACAGTTTTGTTTATTTTTTAGTACACTTTTTTGCTAATTTCAGCAGATTGATTTTAAATTGCAGTTTACAACAATTTACAGCAACTAATTATTTATACTAATTTCATTGTACTAAAGTTATTGATATTTAGTAAATTTTTTAACTGATTTTAGCAAATCGATTTTGAATTGCAGTTTGCAACTATTTTACTAAAATGTAGTAGCGGCTACTAATTTTTTCTACTAATTTTGTTGTACTACATCTCAGCAGACATGTGTTGCTAAAATTAGCAAAAAATACCGCTGGGCTCAAAACAGTTAAATTTCCCGTAATAACAGCAAAATTTTCAGTAGCCATTACAGACTTTTTTGGTTGAGTGAAAGCTTCATTCCCAAAGCTTTAATAAGAATTGAATGAATTCCCAACTTTAGTCATTCAAATCGCATGTTCATTAGAGTTATGACTTTTTGATTTTCTTCCAAATATCAAATTTAACATGCGCTAGCCAAAAAGGCCATAAAAAATATTAAGAAACGTAATCTTACTTTTTTGCTGCTGTCAAAAAAGTTCCCGCACCAAAAGGGTTGAAAATTGGTCTATATTTTTTTAGTTTATTTAAAATATTTCTCCGAAGTTTTAAACAAATGACACTCAAACGATGCGTATTAAAAGCTATTTACGGTAAAAATTACGAAACTTTTTTAAAGGGACTTTTGGATACATTCTTTGTCGTTTAATTCTTGTAATAATTCATTATGTAAATTAAACAAAATCCCGAGCAAAAAATTATTTTTAGAAATTGCATTTAGTGTGGAAGGTTTTTTTATGCCAAAATGACCCGCAAACCTAATGTTTATTCAACATTTTACTAATTGAATGAAGAAATTTTATTATAATTCAGTTAGTGCAGTATAGTTTGAAACTAACACATACTAAAAACCAAAGCATGGCTTGCATAACCAAGAATACAAAACTATTTATTTATGTTAGTTTAATTTTAAACGTTTTTCATCTGTATTATGCTAATATTTCAGCATTTAATGGCAAATTTAAATATTTCTTTCGACTAAAGGAATGAACAAAAAGCATTTTTCACTCACCTTTTTATCAGGGTGATTTTTTTTTAAACTGTATGCTATATTACGTATAGAAAACAGTGGCAAGAAATGTACATTTTAAAATTCTGATATCAGTTTTTATTTTTAAGTCAATTTGTTTTTTAAATTTAATTTTAAAAATTATTTTGAAATTAATGAAAATGGGTTATATCAAAGTATATATGTACATAATAAAGAGATTGGGAGACTCTCAATCACTGAGAAAGCATTTGTTCTATTATGTGCCCTGGAACAGGAACATACTCAAACCAATATCACCCAGCAAACATGGCGATACGAAGAAGATTCTCCGAACATATCGCCAGGAAGAAAACATTTATTGCTGGCAATATCAATTTCGTATTCCGGAAGTTTCCTCCGTCGGAAACAACTGTTACACTAAAACAATAATTCCAGGCAATATGAAAGCAATAACTCATATGGAAGATAAAAGGGATATCGCTAAATAAACTCCCGGTACAATAAAAAATCGATTTAATTTTTTCATTATTAAATTTAAGCCTGAAAAACAATATCTGCATACGTAATCCATTGACCAACTTATAAATTATCTTGATTTCATCTTAGCCGATTTTTCCCGCGCAATTAATCTTAACTTTTCACGAGTTTATTTCCAATATATCTTTTGATTGTTTTTGTACAAATTTAGTTTTAATTTTTTCCTAATTGATAAAAGATTTCAAACAAATTTGCTTTATCTTCCAAATGATACAAAGGTGATATTACCGCAATATTGTCATAAAAAGTTATGACAAAAGATAAAATTTTTGAATTATTTTTTTTACAAATATCGCCCAATTATCTTCCAAGTGATAAAAGGAAGACAATTTCAAAGTAAATAGTACTTGATTATTTTCATTCAAATGACAAATAGAAGATATCGCTATAATATCTTCTTGGGAGGTATCTTTTAAATGTTTGCAGGGTCATTATGTGCGCTCTTTGTATGACTCAAAACCTCGATTGTAACCAGGGATGGAAAATAATAATTTAGTTATAAAAATCAAGAATAGAACTATACTATGGAATTATACTATTCCAACAGTATTATTGTCCTAGATTATGAATTTTAAAAACCCATACGTAAAAAATTGCAAAATAATATCGGAATGCGAAAAAAGGCTTTGGGGTTCAAAAAATTAATTAAAAGATTTACATTCTGCAAACGATACCAAAATTTTCTGTTTTTGCAACTAACCACCAAACTTTGTTTTATGAAATGGGCATTATACTCCATAGACTATAAATTTAAAAAACCGCACTTAAAAAATTTAAAAATAATAGAGGAACGCGAAAAAAGACTTTGTGGTAGAAAAAAATAATTAAAAAACTCAATCAGCGATTAACAATCTGCAAATGAATACAATGACGCAAAAATTTTCCTTTTTGCAAATATTTTTTCGCGATTTATTTTTTTTTGCAAACTAAGCACCAAACTTTTGTGTATAAAATTGGTGCTATAGACCCTAGATTATAAATTTAAAAAACCACACTTAAAACATTGCAAAATAATGGCGGAAAGCGAAAAAAGGCTTTATATGGTACAAAAAATTAATTAAAAAACTTAATCAGCGATTTACATTCTGCAAACAAATATATTGATGAAAAAATTTTTCTTTTTTGCAAATTTTATTTTTCGCGATTTTTTTTTGCAACTAGCCACCAAACTTTGTTGTATGAAATGTGTATTATCGTCCCTAGATTATAAATTAAAAAGAAACGTACTTAAAAAATTGCAAAATAAAAGCGGAACACGAAAAAATGAATTAGGAAACGGAATCAGCTATTTAGATTCTGCAAACAAATATATTGATGCAAAAATTTTCCTTTTTGCAAATTTTATTTTTCGCGATTTTTTTTGCAACTAGCCACCAAACTTTGTTGTATGAAATGTGTATTACAGCCCCTATATTATAAATTAAAAAAAAACGCACGTAAAGAATTGCAAAATAATAGCGGAATTTGAAAAAAGACTTTATGGTACAAAAATTTAATCCCTAGGTTATATATTTAAAAAAAAAAACGCACTTAAAAAGTTGCAAAATAACGGCGGATTTCGAAAAAGAATTAAAAGAGGTAATCAGCGATCGACATTCTGCAAACGAATATATTGTTGCAAAAATTTCGCTTTTTGCAAATGTTTTTTTTCGCAATTTGTGCTAATATTTGCTAATATATAAATATTTAATTTTAATTTTTTTTAACGAGCCAAAGAGGAAGCTATTTTTTAGTTACTTATGTTTTTAAATATGTAAGAGCGATCTAACATTTTTTGGTATAAGAGCCCGATTAAGTGAGCCTTTTCCATCCCTGATTAACCAGTCGGAGTTCGTTCCTGTTCTAAGCCGCATAATATTTTTTGAAATAAAAAATATTGAGAGAGTTGCAAGGCCACTGGTTATATAATCTCTTTCTATATGCTTAAAGACTTTTTCGATATCTCTTATCAAATCCGAGATATTTGTGATTATTTGGGCAATGAATTTCATACACTAAAAAATGGAAAATATGCTAAAACTATTATTTTTGCAAAAATAATGCACAACTTAAAAATATATTTAAGTTAGTTATTTTGTAAACAGACACAGTACTCGAAGATTTTCCATAGATCAATAAGGTTTTTAAGAATATTTATTTTGATTGAATCAAAATATGAAAATTTTAATTTTTTATATTTTTTTACAAAATAAAAAATGCTCCTAAATATGAAAAATATGCACATATATGCATTAAAAAGCACAAAATATGCATTAAAAAGCACAAAATATGCATTAAAAAGGCACCAAATATGCATTTAAAGTCAAAATATGCAAAAACATGCATTTTTGGCAGAATATGCAAAAATATGCAACTATATTTAGTCCATATTAGTTTTGGATTATCGAGAAAAAACATGCATTTGCATGGAATTCCTTGCCCTAGTGATTATTTATAGCTAAAAACCAGAGTAGGAAAATAAAATCTAACCAACCGTACTTTTAGGGTTGCGTACCGCACATCGCGAACGCAGTACACAAGCATTTTGGTTGCGCAGAAAACACATACGCTGTTCTCTCCAATTAGTGTGTGTTTATACACACAACCCGAATTCGGTACGCTACGGGTGTGAATATGTGTTGAAAGTACAGTACATAATCGTAGCGTTTGCGTTCATCCGACAATCGTAGTGTACCGCATTCGATTTGTGTACAAACACACAAACGCTAAAACGATAGATACGGTATGTGTTCCTTAGCCGTACCCTACCCTACATGTTGTGTACAGTTTATTTTCCTACTCTGCTAAAAACCCAACAAGATAAATGTGTTGTTAACGAAGGCGTACCATTTTTGGTACAAGGAATATATTTGCTGTTATGGCTACGTGTGTCCGTTGACCCATCACTCCAATTTTCCAATCACATATACCAATTTTCATGGATCTAGGTCTTTTCGCTTCATTATTATGTTATTAAAAAAAACGCAAAATTTAGCTTCGCATGAAGGAAAATGCAAAATTCTAAAGAAAAAGTGATCAAACCTGGATATGGAGCAAAACCATATTGTAATTAACCCTGCTTAGATAACGTACGTCTGTCAGACGTACGCTTTTCCAATTTTGTGCTCTCTACATCTGGATTGTTAACAGAGAAAGTTCTAACTTTCAGTTATCCCAGTCGTCAGTAGCAGCTTGTCGATAATAGTTGTTTTTGTGCGAAAAATTATTTTTTTTCTGAGAAATGGGTACATCGTACGTCTGAGCGACGTATCGTTATCTTTTGTGTAACTTTTGCATTAGCGTTTTATTTTATTTTTCTGTTGATTTTTAAAGTCTTTTACAACTTTTAAACCCTACACCCTTAAAAATACGTAGTTACTGATCACTATATTTTCAACTATTTCATAGGTGAAATAACCCCCACTATGCCATAGTTGATATGAAGTAGTGCAAGGCAACTATGTTTAATTAAATTCTAGAAATTAACTATGGAAAAAGTTAATGCCAATGATATCCTAGTAGAAATTAAATTAAATGTAAACGTGGTAGCCAACGACTAATTTAATTTTAAAAATGGTCAATAGAAACCACGGATCTTTATATTTTAACTTACATTTTGCAATAAATAAAAGTTTAATCAAATTAATTGTACACCATATTTTTATTTAAATTAAAACATGATATTTTAAATTATTTGCATTATATAAGATATAATATAATGTTCAGTAATCTGCAGATAGGATTTTCCTTTTGGACCTTATTTGTAAATTCTGGAAATAAATAGAATAAATTATTTTAAATTAAATTCTAACTAAATATATGGAAATTCGTATATTTTGCAATTATTTACCTTTAGTTTTGGACTTGATTTGAAATTTTATCTCCAATGAAAAATAAACACATTAATTGCAATTCGAGCAAAATAGGTGGGAAATTGTATTGGAACATCTCTTATTTGAAATTTATATATTTAAACAAATTTTTTTTTTAATTTTGGCTGTTTTATTTATTTTTCTATTTGACAATTTGTATTTCACAATTATGTAGTAATTACAAAATCGACTATGTATAACGTGGTTGATAATGCCTACACCAATTGTTTAGAGATGCCCCTAAACTAATGCCCATTAGTGTGCCACTAAACTAATCAACTGCACTGTAATCAACGGTTTAGCTGAATTTGCTTTTACATATTGTTATTGTTGTTAAGAAGAATGCGTATTGATGCATTCCAAAGCATCAATACGTAAACCAAATTATTTTAAAAAACACACAAAATAAAGAAACACATAGTGAACAGTGAAAAAACAGTGGCACATTACAATAAAAACAAAATTACTATTAACAATTACAATACAAATTACAACAATTAGAAATTAAAAACTAAAAATCTTACACAAATTAAAATTATACTAAAAATTAAAAATAAATAAAACTTAAGCTAAATTTAAATTAAAACGAACAAAGAACCGTGTTTTTATTTAGGCAAGCCCTAAACATTTTGGTCCTTCGAACCGGATAGTTGTTTTTGTCAAAACTCTAATACAAAAAAAAGTTTATTAGAAAAGTGATTTTTTGTGAAAACATAAAAATAAGTTTGGTTTAAATTTACTGGAGTAATTTTAAAAGTGATTTGAGAAAAAAACTGACCTAATTTAAAACAGTGTTTTCTTAATTTACGATTAAACTAATGAAGCCTTAAGGAGGCGAACTTTAATTGCCCTTTAAAAATAAAAAATTTTAAAATTAAAGTTTCAAAAAGATATTGAAAAAGATTCAAAAGCCAAAAACTAACCCCTATTGTTGTAGTGTAAATTTGGCTTAAAAATATACATTGTACATAAATATCCAAAATTAAATTTGCAAAATTAAATATTTCAAAGTTGACCTACAGAGGTGACATTGATTTGCCCTTAAAAAAGATCTTTTAGAAACAAGTACATAAGAACAAAATATAAAAACATTGTGAAAAATAACTGCCTAACAGCAACAACAACAAAAAGTTCTTCAAAAACAAGATCTGCAGCAACATCAACATAAACCAATATTGAAGTGCAGTAGCAGCATAAAAAGCTCAGTCAACATTAAACAAGCAGCGATATCAAACACACACAGCAACCACATAAGTAAAAAACAACTTGAGTAAGTACAGAACAAAACAATTAAAAACAAAAAATAGATCGGCAAACAATAGTGAGCCAAACAACAATAAATACATCTACCAAGTATTGTAACATTCCTGTGTTTGTTGTTATTGTCTACTTACTCTATTTTTTGCTGCTGCTATTGTTAAAGTAAATAACAGAGTTGCCGTCTGTCGACATTTTGAAAATTTTCCGGGGACATTTATAATAACAAATCGGGATTTAAAATTTTGACCCAATTTGTTATAAGATCTCATTTTATCGCTAGCAGGTACTTTTTTGACCCATATAAATTAATTAGTTGCTGATAATTAAAATTTTGTCGACTTTTATCAACATTCTTTTTGACAAAAAATATCTTTTTATTGAAAGTATTCACCTTTTTGATTCAAGTTTAACATCCTTTTTCGTTTGACCTTCCGTTTTTCGTCCTATTGAATTCAAAATGCCTCTTGATAAATTCGTTAACTGCACAAATGACTTGCTGGATTTTGAAAGCTTTCATTCTGAGACCGGGGCCGAAGATAATATTCACGCTCTAGAAATTCTTCGCGTCGAACTCGACTCTCTTTGGACCCAAGTCAAAAGAACTTATGAAGAGTGCCGGGACTTAAAGCAGCGACCAGACGCAAAACCAATTGACAAAACTAAACTTCGGAATCGGTACAAAGAGGCCCTCACAGCATATAAAAGTTGTGCTGCTTCTATAAATGCGGAAATTCAGGCTTTAACAGAAACAAATGAGTCAGCAGCAAATAAATTAGGTCGTCAATCTTCCTCTTGCCCTCCAACATTAGACAATAATTCAGTTTCTTATATGAGGTTGCCACAGTGTGATATGGATCCATTTTACGGGGAACCCACAAAATGGCCCACATTTCGGGATCTTTTCACGGCCATCTGTGTAAGAAGCGACAAAATGCGAAAAATCGAAAAGTTGATTTATTTGAAACAAAAAATTGGAGGCGACGCTAACATTGTACTTGGAAACGTACCTATGACCAATGAGGGATTTGACCTTGCTTGGAATAGGTTATTAAAACGTTATGACAATAAAAGGGAACAAGTAAATGCACAACTTAGGATTCTTTTTGATCTCCCAAACGTTTCTATTGATTCACCTGCCTCAGTTCAAATACTACAATGCGCAGCTAACGGTATTTTAGAAACACTTAATACCTTAGGAATCAATTATTGTTGTTGGGACCCAATCATGGTTTTTATATGCCAGATAAAACTTCCCCGAATATTTGTAGAGGAATTCGAAAATACACTTGAGGACTGTGCAGAGATACCAAATTGGACGCAATTTGATAATTTTTTGACAAAAAAATTTAAAACTCTACAGTCCAGCGTAAACATAAAGGCAACAAAATTACCAAGTGTTCAACCTCAAACCGAAAACAACCCCTCAAATAGGGAGAAAAAAGTCCATTCATTACAAATAAATACCTCACAAATCAATAATAGGTCAAAACAGAAAAATCACTCACAACCAAACAGGGGCATTCAAAATAATTCTAAGTACAATTGCCCTCATTGTAAAGAGGCCCACCCATTAAGAAATTGCCCCAAATTTTTAGAAAAAAATGTAAATGATAAAATTCAAATAGTTAGAGTCGCACATACATGCTACAACTGCCTCGGTGTTAATCATAGCGTCAAGGATTGCAAAAGTAAATATAGTTGTAGGGTCTGTCACCAAAAACATAATACGATGTTACACAAGGGGACAGAATTCCATTCTACAGCTTCAACTCAAGAAACGAATACGGTGCGGCCGAGTACAAGCACCACAGCCCTTGCATCAAACATACAGTCCACTTCAAATTCACAATTTGCAATTCCCTCAACGACAACCTTGACCTTACAAACGAAACCCCCAAACAACGAGGAAAGTTTACTGTTCACTGCCATCGTAGAAATCGAAACCAAAGGCGAACGATTCCAGGCAAGAGCTATCATCGACCCTGGATCACAAACAACGTTTATATCCGAAAAATTAAAAAACAAGTTGAAGCTACCCTCAACACGAAACCTAATTCAGTACAGTGGTATGACTAACGGTTCGGGTACTTCTACCAAAGCCTGTTTGTTTAATCTTTGCTCCAGAGTTGACCCTAATTTCAAGTTAGAGGTCTGGGCACAAGTGGTAAAAGACATGTCGCTAACTTTGCCAAGCCAAACGTTGTATCTACCAAATCTAAGTGAGGCTGCAGAATTAGAACTTGCAGACCCTCATTTTTATCAGAGTCGCCCTGTCGACTTAGTAATCGGCCTCGATATAGGCCCATTAATAGTTTGTTGCAAAACACCTATGCGCCTTGTAGGATCGTTTTTAGCGCAAAAAACCGTATTTGGCTGGGTAGTGGGGGGACCATCAAATACACCAAATCGTACAGAAAATGCTGTTTCACTACTCAATACAACGTCCCATGACCAAATCCTTACACGCTTTTGGGAGGTGGAGGAAACCCCAAAAAAGATTTTGAGGTCAGAAGAGGACACATTATGCGAAAATAACTTCCAATCTACAACCCGTAGAATCCAAAATGGAAGATACTTAGTTACCCTGCCCTTTAAAAATGATAAAGAGTTAGGGAATTCAAGAAATATCGCCATGGCCCAATTTTTAAGAATGGAACGGATTCTTAGCCAAAAGCCTGACATTAAGAAACAGTATGATCAGGTAATTTTGGAATACCTTGAGCTGGGACATATGCGGAAAGTTTCTCCCCTGGATATAAATAGTACCCCAAATTATTACCTGCCGCATCACGCAGTAATAAAACCTGATAGGCTAACCACAAAACTTAGAGTAGTTTTCAACGCCTCCAGCCCGTCTTCAAATAAGAGAAGTTTGAACGACATTTTACATCCAGGACCCATACTTCAACAGGACCTAGTGCTCCAAATACTGAAGTGGAGATTCTTCCGATTTGTCTTCAATGCCGACATCACAAAAATGTATCGGCAAACACTAGTTCACCCCACTCAAACCAAATATCAAAGGATATTATTTAGGAAATCTCCAAATGATCCAATTGAAGATTTTGAACTCCTAACAGTGACGTTTGGAGTTAATTGTGCCCCGTTCCTGGCCATTAGAACGCTGCTCCAAATAGCAGAAGATTTCAAACATACACACCCCTTAGCATCACATATTTTGAAGCAAAATATGTACGTAGATGACGTCTTAGCCGGAGGGCACACTTTAAACGATGCCATTGAATCCCGAAAAGAACTATCTAGTGTTCTAAAATCTGCCGGTTTTGACCTGATGAAATGGACTTCAAACGACCCACGAGTCATCCAGGATTTGCCAAACGAGACACTATTACCTTTTGATTGGTTAAACTTATCCGAAAATGCTGGAACAAAGACCCTTGGGATAAAGTGGAACATTTCTTCAGACTCTTTCACTTTCACAGCTCCAGAAGTCGAAATAAAACAATCGTACACTAAACGCGAAGTGTTATCAACAATTGCAAAATTCTTTGACCCATGCGGATGGCTGGCCCCAATCATTGTCGATGCCAAATTAATCATGCAACAAATTTGGTTAGATAAAATCGACTGGGATGACATCTTGAAAACTCTCACCTACATGAAATGGCAAAAATTCGTACAAAATTGTCCTTTAATCAATACCCTGAAGATACCACGTTGGATTCACTATAGCCCCTCTTGTGACGTGGAGATCCATGGATTTTGCGACGCCTCAGAAAAAGCTTATTCTGCAACATTATACATCAGAATTCAACTTCAAAACTCCGTTCGCACTTTTCTTTTGGCTGCCAAAACCCGTGTTGCCCCTATCAAGAAAGTATCTTTACCCCGTTTAGAGCTATGTGGAGCCCTATTGTTAGCAAATTTAACCTTTGGAATCTTACCAAATCTTCAGGTACAAAATTTTAATGCCTTTTTTTGGACTGACTCTACAATTGTACTCGCCTGGTTAAATAAACCGCCTTGTTCGTGGAATACATTTGTGGGAAATCGAGTTTCTGAAATATCGGAAAAAGTTGGAACTCAAAATTGGCAACATGTCGAATCCAAAGAAAATCCAGCAGATGTCGCTAGCCGCGGGTGTACACCAAAAGAATTGGAAACCCATAACTTATGGTGGTTTGGACCTCCCTGGTTAAAATTACAAAAAAATCAATGGCCCATACCAATTTCTCCGACAGATACAAAAGTTGAAGCAAAACCTACAAAAGTTTTAATAAACACCGTTTATGAAGACCCACTGGTACGCTTTTCATCACTACCCCGTGCTTATAGGGTAATCGCATACGTTTTACGATTATGGCGAAATACGGGCGCAAATCGGTCTCAGCTTCGAATTTCCTCGATAGACATCACACCGGATGAAATTAGAGAGGTCAAAAATCGCCTTATAATTTTGACTCAGAAGCATTGTTTTTCAGATGACTATCAAAAGTTATCACAAAAAGTCAAAATTTCATCCAGCAGCAGCCTTTTGACCCTAAATCCGTTCATAGATGGACAAGGTATCATTCGAGCAAATGGGCGTCTTGTTCAATCGCCAGCCCTAACGTATAACGAACGTCATCCAATTTTGCTGCCTCATAACTCTAAATTCACTCGATTGATTACCGAATTTACCCATAAAATTACGTTACATGGTGGAAATCAACTCATGATTCGAGTTCTAAGAACTGAATTCTGGATATTTAGATTGAGGCCCCTAGTTAAAAGTGTGATACACAATTGCAAAACTTGTGTCTTATACAAAAAACAGACACAAAATCAAATCATGGCTTCATTGCCGCCGGAAAGAACAAATATCTCCCGACCTTTCGAAACTACGGGAGTCGATTACGCAGGCCCCTTTGACATACGAAATTTCACTGGCCGAGCATGTCTCATCACAAAGGGATACGTCTGCATTTTCGTGTGTTTTACTACAAAAGCCGTACATCTCGAAGCAGTAAGTGATCTGTCTTCTCAAGCGTTTTTAGCCGCATTTGCACGTTTTATTGGAAGACGTGGATGCCCAGCTCTAGTCTATTCCGACAATGGAACAAATTTCGTCGGTGCAGCAGAACTTATCAAAAAAGACCGCCTAGAGTTTATAAAAAATCTGAAAACCCAGGTGATTCATCATTATAGCCATCAAAATCTTGACTGGAAATTTATTCCTCCCGGTGCCCCTCACATGGGCGGACTTTGGGAGGCAGGCGTAAAATCTTTCAAAACCCATTTAAGAAAAATGATTCCCAATATGAAATTTACTTTTGAAGAGCTGTCTACAATTTTGACTCGAATTGAGTCCTGTTTAAACTCTAGACCTTTAAGTCCTGCTAGCGATGACCCTAATGACCTATCTCCATTGACCCCTGGACACTTTCTCATTGGCGCTCCATTAATGACCCCAGCCGAACCTGAATTATGCACTGAAAATTTGACGTTAATCAACCGCTGGAAACGCATCAAGGTCATCTATCAATCTTTTTGCCAAAGATGGAAATCTGAATATTTAACTGAACTTCATCGCAGATATAAATGGAAAAATCAACGAGAAAACGTTAAAGTCAATGATCTGGTCGTCATCAAAGACAATAATCTTCCACCCAACGAATGGAAATTAGGCCGTATTGTTAAAACCTACTTAGGACCCGATCAAAACAGTCGAGTAGTTGACATACGAACAGCTAATGGAATATGCACTAGACCTATTACAAAAATAGTCGTGTTATACACAAACTAACATGACCTTCTTCGAAGCCTTCATCACAAATCTAAAAGGAATGATGTCTACAAAAGAAGCCCCAAGAAACTCAGAACAATCAAATGCTTCAACTTGTAAACCCAAAAGATGACATCACCATTGCACCAATCATGGGGGGGAGAATGTTTAGAGATGCCCCTAAACTAATGCCCATTAGTGTGCCACTAAACTAATCAACTGCACTGTAATCAACGGTTTAGCTGAATTTGCTTTTACATATTGTTATTGTTGTTAAGAAGAATGCGTATTGATGCATTCCAAAGCATCAATACGTAAACCAAATTATTTTAAAAAACACTCTAACTTTAACAATCGAACACAAAACAAGCAAAAACAGTGAACAGTGGTACATTACAATAACTACAAATAATTACAAAACACAAATTACAACAAAATTAAACTTAATCTTAAAACTAAAATAAATATTACAATAAAACTTAAACTTAAATTTTAAACTAAAAACAAAAAAGGACCGTGTTTTAATTTAGGCAAGCCCTAAACACCAATAGTTGTTATTGATTATTATAGTTGATTTATAAAAAATCTAAATTGACTATGGATTTTGTTGACTATGCGACCACGTACTTTTTTGGGTGTACACACTACGTAGATAGGGTATATAGAGTTTGGACTGATTTTTGTAGAATCAACAAATATTGGAACTACTTAGAACCCACTCCCCGTGTAAAAAAAACCACATCTGGCCAGATCTCAGTAGATGGTTTCAGATCTAATTAGATCTGATCAGATCTAGGCAGATCTGGCGCACCATATATAATGAAATCCAATTTGATTTTGACTTTAAACTAACATTAAAGACCTTATATACATATGTATATAGTTTGATCTTTTCACCCAGTAATACTTTAATCAAAATTTGTTTGTACATTTTTATTTTAGTGCCATCTCAAATGGAAAAGATCTGGTACCAAATCTGGTCAGATCTGCTCATATCTGGCAATGAAAATCTCCCAATTATCCAGATCACTTTAGATGTGAACAGATTTAGCACGAGATCTGACCAGATCTTGCCATAAGGTGTATCACATATGCAATATCTGATCATATTTGATGAGATCTGTATATGGATAGATTGAGAGATATAATTAGATTCAATCAGATCTAAACTTTTTTACACGGGTCAGAATCACTTTTTGAATCGATTTAGCGATACATGTTTGTCTGCGTGTATATTATTGTGCGCACGCTAAAGGTCACAAATATTAAGATATTTTGATGAAATTTGGTATACCGACTTTGATTTTGGTCAAAATCGGTCCATGTTTGGACCTAGTTAGTGCCCATATAAAGGGAGGCCAAAAATTGGCCCTTTGTTTGCACGTTACAGCTCGCAAATATAAATATATTTTAATGAAATATGTTCCACTGACTCACATTGAACCAGTGACAAAGCTTATTGATTTTGATACAATTAGTCCATATTCGGACCTACCGCCCATATGGTCTATATTTCGAATTTTCTCCTAAAAAGCAGTTTATATGACACCGAAATCTGATCGTTTGCGAAGCGTTTTGGCCAACTCAAATTCATCGGAAGATGTGAACGAATTGAAATACCGGAGGATGATGTCAGAAGTGACGACAAGTGGAGATCAGCCTGTCGCAAAAGATAGTAGGCACTCTGGTTTCGACGTATGTCCAAAATGGTGTAATTTGAATGTAATACTCTTGAATGTAATGATCACGAAAATTTAGTTTGTGATTCTTGTATATAATGCTCTTCGATTTAATTTGTTGTTGTTTATATAATTTAACACAGATGTTATAACTTAATTGGAGCAGAAAGGATATAGTTTTTTTCTTTTAAGGCACATCTACACGGGATAGAAAACACGCTAGACTTTACGAAAATGCAGCTCTGTATAAGACTACGAAATGTAATCTCTAGGCCATTGACAATTACTGTCATAGATAATTTCTTTAATTGGTAACAATATTTAAGATGTCTTGTAACATAATTCAACATTTCAGTTTATTAAATGCACTTTTTGGTATTTGGAGAAAAAATTATTCTTTAAAATCCAACAATTTTAATAAAAACAAATACTTGACATCTAGAGATGATACTTTTATGATAAATATTAGATCCAACTATATTAGATATGACAAATTTAGCGCAAACTCTACGAGATTTCTATCCCGAGTGCCTTTAGAATAAAATTGAAGGTTTATAGAGAAAATTGTTTATGTGTTTATAATAAAATTTGAGGCAAATGTAATTTCATATTTATTTTCAAATTTTCTTTAAATATGCTTTTAAATAAAAATAAACTGAATAATACAAATTATTTCATTAAGAAAATTTTCAATATACTTTCTTTTAATGTCCTTGCAAAAATTTTAACCACCATACGTCTGTATGATGGTATCGTTTCAGTACAATAAAATAACGTTATCTAACTAGGGTTAAAGCTCAATAATTAAACTCTTTTGATACAATGTAAACGCAAAGAAAAACCTAGTGTAAAAATATCGAAGTCAACTTTGTAACTTATTTATATAGAGTTCTCCGGGTTTATAAAAGTCAAGTATAACTTCTCAATGACGTTGTTAAAATTATAAATGCATAATCTTAGTCAAACCAACATAGTTCACGAAATAGGTACAAAGTTTTCTTGTGCATTATAAAATTAAGTTATGTGTTACATATATCCACTGATGACAGAAAAAAGCAAAATCCGGTGTGTTTAATGCAAAAAAAGCAAAAGTAAAAAACTTGGAAAAAAACAGTTTTTTTGAAAAAACAAAATTCAAAGTTGAGAGAAAAAATATATTTTTGTGTGCAAAAAAGTATTTTTGGGCAAAAAGTCTTAAAAAAAGCAATTCAAAGCTCAAAAATCTTAAGAAAAAGCTATTTGAAAGCTAAAAAACGGAAAGTCCAAAAAAAGCAAAAAGAGGCAAATTCAGTAAAACAAGCAATAAAAAGCATAAAAAGCATAAAAAGCAAAAACAGCAATTTTGTCTTCTCTAAATATATCTAGTCACTAGTTTTTTTATTCCATACAATAAACTTAGGTAACACAGTACAACAGCCAATCTGGGGGGTGAGAAATTCCAAGTCAGGGTGATGGTACTAGGTCAGTATAGTAAAACCCTCAAAGGGTTTGGCGTTCGTATGTGTCATTTTTTTTTTATGAACTTTTAAATTTTTTCCTTATCTTGATGTTTTTTCGCTTAGTTGTAACATTTTGGCAAAAACGTAGTTTAACATAACTCGAGAACCACTTGTCCGATTTTGATGAAACAAATTTAGAAAAATTTAGAATTACAATTTCTTTAATCCGTTCATATAACGTTTTTCTTTATAATCAACAGTTTTGCCGGTAAAAATAAATTTGTGGAGAAAAAAAAATATTTTTTTGCCTAAAAATTAAAAATTTTTTTTTTTAATTCATAAAAAATCCAAAACGGAAAGAAGGATCAAGTGTTATTAATTTCATGTAAAGTCACATAACCTATAAACAAAATTTAACGCGTTCTGCTTTTATTTACAATTAAGTGAAGGTATCCCATTTTGACAAGAATATTGATATTTGTTTTTATTCAAAAAAGTGTCATTTATCGCCTTTTTCATAAATTTTCCCCAATAACTCCAGACTTCTGGCCATAAACTACTAAAAAAATTAAGTAAACATTTTTATAATTTTTTATTTTTATTTTATTTATTTATTTTTATTTATTTTAATAAATATTGCCTAGACTTTTTCGATGGTGGTTGTTCGGGACTAGTGGCATCGCATTCATCGCTATCATCAGTTTCTGAACCACACATAATGTCAATGTGTGACTCCACTATTGGCCCTTCTGCATCTCCTGAAAATTCTTTATCATCAAGATCATCCTTGTCTTGCCACACTAACTTACTCCACCAGCAAATTTCCGCAATTATTGCACTCGGCGACTTTTTGCCTCTATATCTGTAATTTTTGTTTTATTAAAATGAGTTTGAAAAAATAAAAAATCAGTATTACCTCATTTCAAATGGCATAGCAACTTGATGATAGCGTTCACCTTGTTCATCAGATTCGGTAGCCAATTGTTTGCTGAAGTAGTCCAGATGATGATGTAAATAATGGATTTTCAAGGACATGTGGACACCAATTTCCGAGAATGCTCTTAACATCCTTGCGACTGAAACATCGTAGTTGTTAGAACGATGTTTTCCCAACAAGCCTTCTATTACTTCTTTGATTGCCTGCCATGCATTCAATTCAGCGTCAATCAAAATATTGTTGAATGCGTCACTTTTAATCAGCTTTCGTATATCTGGACCATTTAGTACGCCTGATTGGAAAAAATTAATTTGTTAAGATGGAAAATCATGGGAAATGAATGTGATATTATAACTTACCTTCTTTAATTTTACTTTCGCTGAGTCTCGGGTAAATTAGTTTCAAACACAAGAAAACTTCATCTCTTTTGGCGACAGTTTTGATAAAATTCTTAACAATTCCAAGTTTAATATGCAGTGGAGGCAGCAATATCTTCTCCTTCGGCACTAGAGGCTCACGAATAATATTGGCCGTTTGTAACCTGCTGTGCTCTCTGAGTTTCCATCCGTGGCATGCATATTGGTCACCGGAAAATCGTGTGTCCCAATCGCACAAAAAGCACATATATTTTATATAGCCGCTTTGAAGACCGCAAAGCATTGCTACAACTTTTAAATCGCAGCATATGCGCCACATATGTTTGGCGTAGTTAACCATTTTTAAAATATTTTCCAGTGCATCATATGTTTCTTTCGTTTCTGTACTGTAGGCGATTGGAACTGAAGGTTTTTTATTGGTCTTATGCAGTAAAACCGCCTTCAAGCTGAGTTTTGAACTGTCAATAAATAATCTCCAGTCATCTGCTTCATATTTTATTTCCATTGCGTCCATCAATTTTCCTACATCCGGGCAATATGCAGAAGTTTTTTCATCATTCACAAGGAATAAACTTTGGAGTGTTGCCTGACGACTTCGATAAGCTGTGACTTTCACACCGGGTGCCAACAAATTGTTTGATTTCAAAATGGAAGCCAGCTCTTCCGATTTATGCTGTGTTAATTCCAACTTGGGAACAATTGAATCAAGCTTATTTTGATTTATTAAAATTGGCTCATTGGATACTGATGGCTCATATGGGGAATCATCACGTGCATGATATGTCGGTGCAGTCGTAGAAGAGAAAATATCTGGGCTAGAAGCTTTTGGCACAGGAATGTGGTCCGAATGAGGCAATGGTGTTGCGGCACTTGCAACACCAACGTAATTATACGATTTTCTTATCCTTTTTGCGGCTCCTTTATTCGCACATGCATAGCAATTCAATGGATTGTGACCTTCGCCAGGATTAGTCCAAGTCATTGGGATACCGAATGGCATACTTTCACGTCTTCTATTTTTCCAATCCATTAGACGGTTGTAGCAGCTTTTACACACTATATTTGGTACCCAATTTTCGTTCACTATAACATTTTGGTTGAAGTACATCTCGTATGTTTGAACAAAATCAGTACTGAAATTTCCCCTTTTTTTATGTGTTGAGACATATTGACCACAGCAGTAGCAAAAGCTATTTATATCTGGCTTGCACAGTTCCATATTCTGTTCTCTTTTGTTCACTTTTAAAAAACTGGAGAAAAATCACTTTTACTGTTCGCGTTCGTCGGCACTTGTTGAATGACAAAAATCACAGAACCAGTGTGAGAAAGAGAAGAAGTATAATGACAATGCATGTTTTATGTGAACATTACAGAACCAGTGTTGCCACATCAATATTTCTCTTTTAGTACAGTAGAAAAATATGAGAGAGTTCGGCTTGTGAGTGTCAATGTTTTCTCCAAATAATGTTGTGCATATCTGGAGCAAATTTTTGAAATTCATACATTTACCTAATTGTGAATAAATGAGAAACGCGTGCATCGATTTTCATGATCTATGCATTTTTTTGCTCATGAGTTATGTGACTTTACGCGAAAGTAATTAGTTTTGGCACTTTTTTCCATTTTGGATTTTTTATGAATTTTTAAAAAAAAATATTTAAATTTTTAGGCAAAAAATACTTTTTTCCCTTCATACATTCATTTTTAACTTCGAAAGTGTTGCACATATAGGAAAACGGTATAGAAACAGATTAGAGAAATTGTAATTCTAAATTTGTTTCATCAAAATCGGACAAGTGGTTCTCGAGTTATGTTAAACTACGTTTTTGCCAAAATGTTACAACTAAGCGAAAAAACATCAAGATAAGGAAAAAATTTAAAAGGTCATAAAAACACATACGAACGCCAAACCCTTTGAGGGTTTTACTATACTGACCTAGTACCATCACCCTGACTTGGAATTTCTCACCCCCCAGACAATAATCCCAAAAATGTTCCATAGTGTAATCTGCAGATGAAAGTGTACAACGCAAAGAAATATAACTTCGTAGTTACCATTGTAAAACATGATTACTTTTGACTACTCGGTACTTTTCAATTAAGTACTCGATACCACTCAATACTTTTTTCCCTCATTTAAATCCATTTAATTTTTTGTTTCATAAAAAAACAGTATTGAATGTTTCTGTGTAATTTTAATGGTAAAATAACGTATTTGTATGAAAAAATACAATCCTAGAACAATCTTATAAAATTGAGTACCCTAAAAAGTAGTCAGTACACAATAATTTTACAGCATTAGTGTTTTTTATTTAATCAATGTTTTGTTTGTAGAATACTTTTTTTGATAAATAGCTTGCATATATAGATTCACATTTCAATAGAAACTGTTATTGAATGGAAAGGAAATCATTTATACGTCAAAAATAAGGGTTTTGTACAAAGTCTACAAAAATTGCCAGCTTTGTGTGTGGAATAAGTAAAACGAAAACATTTGAAAACTAGAAACAAAAAATAAAACTAACAATTTTTTTCCAATAGTTAAAACAAAAAATACAACAAATATTTTTTGATTTTTATTAAAAAAAAATGTTAATTTGCCTAAGTTTTAAGTATAAATGTCATTACATTCTTTTATATTTATTTATCGAAGGGCTTTGTATAATGTGTCGTTAAACTTTTGTAGTTGTATAATACATAATAAACTTATGCAATTTATACTTTAAAATTAGTTGATTATACACTTTTTTTCTTTGCGTGTACGTTAGGGTACGAAAATTTTATTTAAAACATATGCCATAAATAATGGTAAACACTAAAACTATTATTTATTGTGTAATTTTTTAGTAAAATGAATGTAATGCTGTTTTATCGTTTTTCTCTAAATAGAGCTTTTGATCTGTTCAGCACTCCAATAATCAGCCGACGATATGTCAAAGAAGTTTTGTTTTTGGTTTACATCACAGTCCACTACTAGTCTTGAAACAGGGTTGCTTTTCTGTTATTTTAGAATATGGCTACCACAGTATCAAAATTTGGAGGTTAATCACAACTGGGTCGATTGTCGACCGACGACAGCAAAAGTCGTCACGATTAATTTAAATTCAGCGACAATCGACCGTCGACATTTGTTGACGTTTAGAAAAAAAGGAAAGCAAAACAAGAATATGGTTGTATTTGTTTCACCACAATTCAATTGGTCTTTCACTAATTCTTGTTGTTTTATATTTTATTGTATTTAATTTTACTTTTTTGCCTTAAATTATGTATTTTAAATTTCAATTATATTTCTTCTGTCAAAAAAAAAATAAATTTTTTGTAAACAAAGTACGAATTTTTGCAGCTCTAATGCGAAAATCTAACAACTCTGTTCTAATGGCAATCTTTAATTAGTTAAAAATATGGCAACAATTTGACAAATATTTTAAGTGTGTATTAGTGTGTCGTCACGAAAATAGAATAGATTCTATTCCGACATCAAATCGCCGGACGACATGGCGACATTTTGCTACCAATACAAAATATATGAAAAATCAACTCTCGTTGTCGTTGCCGACCCAGTTCTGATTAATCTCTTATATAGCCTGACCTCAATTTGCTGAATGCCATGTATTTGGCAGCACAGCGTATGATGTCACTAATACATAGAAAAGGAAAAAGCAACTCTGATTCAAGGTTAACTGTGGAGTGGGGTTTACATTGAAGTGATTTACACAGTGAGATAGAAATAAAAATATATGTACATATATGTTCCTTTATGTATAACATCACATTGTTCATAATGCACTTATTTTCTAACCGCCATATTAATTATATCAACTAATTTTGTCTGGATAATCTGAAACTGTGATGATTTGGTTTTGCTATAATGGTGATACATACAATATTAAAATTCAAATATTATATACAAAACTTAAAAATATTAAGGGCTTTCATATAAACTCATAAATTCCTTATAAACCTTGTAAATACAAACCATATTTTTTATGTATAAAGTTTGACATTAAACTCATAAACATAGAATACATGTTTATACGAAAACCCCTATTAATATTTTTAAAAACACTCAAATTTAAACTGAAAAATAAAAATAAATATAATATAAATTAATAAACATATGTTTGTTTAATTTTTATATTTAAATGTAAAAATAAAAATAGTTTTTTTTCACCTTTAATTCTACAATGAAAATGTATTTATTCTTGGTCGAGGCCAATTATTCTCTTATTATGAAATAACATAATAAGTACGTTCTTCCAAAAACTTTGCCATTTTTCTCAATCAGGATATTCTCCTAACAAATACTTCACAGAGTTCTACTTTTAGGAATGAAAAGACGATCCTTTCGGAGTAGAATATTTTGAAATCAAAAATTCTGTGAAGTATTTTTCCTGATGGAGAAAAATGTGATTTTTTGAAAAAAGTACCTAATAATAATTGGCATCGAACAAGAATAAATATTCATTATAATATAAATTAATAAATATAAAACATGCACAAACTATTACAAAACATTTTTGCCAACAACAAGTTAAGATATTTAAATATAAATTTTTTGAAATATTTATAGAATAGAAAAAAAACACAATCTGTGGAAAGCGGCTTTACCGATTCCTAAATAAATGATTTAAAATTTTGTAGTTTGAATAGCGTTTTGCAAATGCAACATAGAAAATTTGTTTACATTTTATAGAATTTTTTGAAAACTAATATAATACCTACCTGTAATAATGTTATTTACAGCAAAAGCTCATATTTTTTGCACCATGAAAAAAACAAAAAAGCACAAAAATTTAAATGAAAGTTTTTTATATACGTATGTATGTACACTTGTGGACATACAATTAAGTCATTTAATAAAACAGTTTTAATAAAAATTTGAACAAAAACAACTTATATTTACTTAGTTTAAATACCTAACAGTTAATTATTTACAAAACTTAAAAAATTATACATTGTAAATACTTTTTTTGTACAAAGCCAATGTCAGTCTTATATTTTGTGTGGAAATATAATTAGGTTACCTAAAAAGAAATTGTTAAAATTTGTTTAAAGCTGTATTTTGTCTCATGCCTATCAACGTTAAGTATTTAAAGCAAATATACGTTAAACCTGTTGTAGTATAAAAAAAATTTCAACAGTTTATGTTTATAATTGATCCAACACACGTCAGCAAAAGTTTTTAGAAAGTAACGCGAATAAGTTACGTTAGATATGAAAATGTATAAACGTTGAGTTTTCAATGTTGATAATTATCCGTGTTGAAAGTTAACGTGCATACGAAAAGTAATGTGTTAGTTTTCGTCTTAAACGCGTTTTTATGCACTTTCAGGTTTTTATGAGTTAACGGACATAGTTAAGTCGAAAAATGTTTTATTTTTAATTCAAACTATTTTGAACCTTTAATATTGTTGGGTACCTACCCTTTTTGGAGGATTACTTAATGGGGACTTTGAGCTGGCCACTCAAGAACCTTTATTTTCTTTTGATCAAAAAAAGATTTATCGACCCGATATGTATGCTTCGGGTCGTTATCCTGATGAAATATCCATGGTATGTGATTTTTGCTAAATGTTTTTTTATTGTAAATGAAGGAAAATGAAGTAAATTGCAAATACATGCATATTGATGTTATGTTGATAAAATCGTTGTTTTTTTGCAATCATTTGCAACGCTTGCATCGTTTGCAATACCCATCGTGAGTACCCTTATTGTATTTACAAGATACAGTGCCAGATAACACAACCTTCTGCTTGTAAGGCAAACGCTCTACCGTCTGAGCTAATGTTGCTTGTGCATGATGCCTGGCTGAAGCTAAAGTTATATGTTTTTCGTTTCTGTTCAAATAAAAAAGAAAAGAAAAAACAAACACTACAAGCAAATAAAAAAAAGGGAAAACAAAAAATAGAAAAACACACACACAAATATAGTGGAAGTGCCTTGAATATGTCCCCGATTGTCCGGTCATGGGATATGTCCTTAAATGGCAGTTGACTCGTTTTTTGCGTTGGCCTTAATTAAATTAAAAAATCAATTAAAAATTAGAAAATGACCTCAAAAACTCCGATAATATAAATAAAAATTTTAAAAATTCCCATTAAAAAGAAAAGTTAAATGAAATACTAACTGTTAAAACTAAAACAGCTTGAACATTAAAAAATCGTTGAAAAAACAAAACTTAAAATTTCTTAGCAAAAAATTATAGATTTTTAAAATAAGAGCTAAAATAAGCAAATCGTAAAAAATAAAGTTCAAAATATATAAAAGAGTAAAATAAAAAAAAAAAATGTTTAAATATGCCGCGAATTTTGTTTTTCATTTCGGTATCGGTCAAGTTTTTTAAAAGCAACAGTGAAAATAACGGATCAGAAAATACTTAGAAAATGAATTCATTCTGTTTTGTTCATATTTGTACTAATTTAGTAATATGCCTTCGGTTGACCGGTCACGGGATAGGTCCTTGGAGGGCAATTCACTCCTCATTCCCAGTAGGGTACATAGTAATTGTAGGTGCAGATAATATTTAAACTGTTATTTCACGAAACTCTAGATCGTAATGGAATTATACTATAATTTAACAGACTATATTATATTGTAACATTTTAAGAAGCAAAACTTTTCTTTTTCATTAAAAAACAAATAAATGTTGATATTTATTATAATAAAAAAAGTGTTTTTGCAACTTTAATAGTTTGAAGCTCTCAAAAGTAACAAAAAGAGAATGTTCAAAATAATTATATTATGAAATTAAAAATTATTCAAAACAACTGGACTAAAATGGTACCAAATGAAAAGAATTTTTTTTATATATACAAATTTAAAACCATATATTTTTTTAAATAATCTATAAGGGCCAAGTCTGATAGATGAAATAAATAAAGTAGAATTTAATTTAAGTTGAAAAAATTATGATAATGTTTTATAACAAACTGCTTACGACAAATGGCTGTCGAATAATTATTTACTATATACAGTAAAACGTGGTTACGACGATGTCCAAGGGGCCGGAAAAAGTAGTTTGTCTCATGCGAGGCTCGTATTAAACGGGATAAAAGTGTTCATTATTAACAAAATATTAATGTGTACCCAGCAAAATCTCAGTAATGGGTGCTCATTACTAATATCTAAATAATAAGCAGTAGAATTAGGGTCTACTTCTTATTATTCGGTGTCAAAACTCATTATTTTTGTTCGACAAGGTCGTTTTTGTAAGTAGTTGTCCATATTCGCTGCATGAAAAAACGCACAAAATTTGTGCACCAGCTTACCCTCTGCATTACAAAAGTAAATAAAATAAGTAGTTACCAAAATAAGTAGTTATTCGTGTGCTTATACGCAGTTAGAAAATAAGTGGTTACAAGTTGTTAAATAATACGACTTAATTATATACATATTTACTAGTGGTTAAAAAATAAGTAGTTACCAAATTCATATTATCTTTATAAATAAATACGTAGTCGCGCGGAAGCTAAACTGCTTATAAAAACGGCTTCGCCTTACAAAAATAACTAGTACTGACGCCGAATTATAAGTAGTAAAAAATTTTAGTTTCATTATATAACCACTTATTTGGTAATGAAAGATTGTGCTGGGTAAATTCATAAATGCATTATAAAATTATAGGAGGCTTATGAAAAAAATTTTGTATGAAAGATTTGTTTTATAAGCCTACTATAACTTTA
The DNA here is from genome assembly GCA_949987735.1 of Leucophora obtusa. Taxonomy (NCBI): domain Eukaryota; kingdom Metazoa; phylum Arthropoda; class Insecta; order Diptera; family Anthomyiidae; genus Leucophora; species Leucophora obtusa. The sequence goes on from OX465298.1 coordinate 100,659,279, forward strand.
TAAAGCATTTATGAATTTACACATTAATATTTTTAAAAAGAAAATTCAAAATATTTGATTGTTTTATTTAAAATTAGATAAAATAAGAAAATATGAAGTAAAATTTACAAAATTTTAGAAGTTTGTATTAAAAATGGATAATTATATAAAATTATGTTTGTCAGACTATCAAAAAGAGTTTGTTCGAGTTCATAAAAAAGATGTTTTTTATAAACATTATTGCCAAAACATCCGGACTTTGAAATAATTTCATATTAACCGAGAAATTGTCTTATCCAAATCGTCTTAAACTAGTTTTACTGTACTATTTTCCTCAAATCGCCACATATAAGACTTGTACTTAGATTAGAAAAATTGCACCATTAATTTCATACAAAAAAAATTGCCACATTTAATGGCAAAAACACACAAGTATCTTTTATAAGTATGTATAAGAAAAGTAAATTTGTTAAAATTCAAAAAAAAGCTAGCAAAAAATATCAAAAATTGTCAAGTGGACTTAAATTTAATCTATTCTAAAAATATGTTTTTCAATATTTATAAAGCTACATTCACAATGATAGAGTACTCCACTCTCAAAGTGGAGTGTACTAAAATAGAGATGGCATGATACAAAAAATATGTAAGTGCGATAAATAAAGGAACAAAATCCACTCTGCAGAGTAGAGTACTCTATCATTGTGAATGTGGCTTTAATCTCAATTAAAAAAAAAAATCAGTAAAAAAAAATTTTGCCTAACTCGTTTTTTACTAAAAATTGCTTTTCTGTAATTACTGTCAACTATATATGCATATGGCAACAACACAAGTTTTTAATCCATAAAGTAATACTCGATTTAACGAACAATTTATTATCTGTGCAACTTAATAAATTAAAAAAAAAAACACTTTTAATCGAAAACTAATTTAAAATAGGTTTTATTAATTTAAAAAACTGTTTTACATATGATGTTTGTTATTAAGAAATTTATACCATAATCATATAGAATTAAAACTAGCTAGTTTTTTGTGTTTTTCTAGTTTTGGAATCAAAATTTGTGTGGAATTCGACAAGTAAGAACTACCTAATGTTTACAAATGCAATAAATTATGCAATGAAGCTTGAATATTACACTCAAAGTAACGACAAAATTGTTTTCATTGTTGTTGCCTTGATTTAATTGCACATTTTCTTGCACTTGTAGACATGGGGTTAAAAAAAATTAGTTTTGTGTTCTGTGTGTTTCCCATATCGAATTCGGTAGTAACAAAATTGTCAAAATTCGAACCATTTTGTAGAATTCAGCACACTTTTATACGATATTTATACTGAATTTATTTTTTGCATGTATGCGTTTTGGCAATTAAAAATTAGCAAGAGCCAAAAACTAAGTAGATTCTGCGCAGTCTGAATGTAGTATTACACTTAACGAAAAACTACTTGTATTTAATTGTCAAACTCCATACAAGATTTGAATCAAAAACTTAAAGCCTTTAAAAAATACTAGATTTTAGTTGGATTATAATTGGCTTGAAAATAAAAAAAATTATAAAAAAAAATATTTTTATCAATACCCGTGTAAAAAAGATCAGATCTGGCCAGATCTCAGTAGATCTTACCAGATGTAGGCATATCTGGCCAGATCTTAGAAGATCTCAAAATCGGGGACAAATTTGAGATCTAATTAGATCTGACCACATCTAAGCATATCTGGCGCAATTGTCCAGATCACTTTAGATTTGAACAGATCTTGACATAAGGTATTATCACATATGCCATATCTGATCATAATGATGAGATGGTACAGGATCTAATTAGATTCTATCATATCTATTTAGATCCAAAAATATCTGATCAGATCTAAACTTTTTTACATGGGTACCTCTAATTTGGTATTAAATGTTATTCAGTACCAAAATACCGATTCAGTATTGGAAACCTTAGTGTCTATTACATTCTTTGATTATTTTAAAGTGTTTTTATTAAAACTTTTAATATGTCTTTTGATTTAACAATTTAAATCGAGAAATTACTATAAATTCATATGAAACATTTATAAAATATAAAAATATATAAAAAATACTGACATGATTATTGAAATAAATCTGTAAAAATAGCAGAAAAAGAAAATAAAAAATTGTCAAAAATGATGTTGCAGAAAAAACTGCTGAAATTAGCAGATTTTTTGCCAAATACTAGTAAAATAAGAACAGCAAAAATAAAACTGTTAAATTTACAGGATTTTAGTTATATTTAAGTTAACTTTTAGCTAACTGAAAATGACAAATTGTACTGTAATATCTGCAGAAAATTTTGCTAAATATTAGTAGACTAAAGATAGCAAAAACAAACTGTTATATCTACAAAATATTTGGTACTTTTAAACTAAATTTAGTTGAATGCAAGTAGCAGTATATCCTGCTAAAATCAGCAGAAATATTTGCTAAAAAATTGTAAACTACTGTTTACAAAAGGATCAATTTTTATTTGCATTAAAAAAAATTTAAAAAAAAACTTTGAAAATTTTCAACTTGTTTGCGATTTTTTAGGCTACTAATTATTTAGCAAAATATTTCGTTGATTTATTTAAATTAGCATTTATCGTAAATTTGACAACTTTCTTTGGGTTAAACTTAAAAAATCATGATAATGTGCTTATGTTAGCACTTGAACTGCGAATTCCTTTTATGTATTACATAAATGTATAAGTTCCTCATAAGAATAGAAATTTTATAATGAAGAATAAACGTATTAATAAACTTTAGAATATTTTTGAAAATTATTTTTATTTAACAGCCCGATTTTTGAAATTAAATAGTTTTTTTTTAACAAATAAGCCGTATTTTTACAATGTACAGTTAGCTGCTAAGTGGGACTTAACATTTGTTGTTATTTCCTATATAAAATTTGAATTTAATTGTTGGCCAAATTTTAACTGGACATTCAGTAATCGGGCCTAAGCAGTACGTAAATTATAATCGGCCTGAGTACCGATTTTGAATAGTTTGCAAGCGGTGAAGTAATAAAAACTGTCATTTGTTATCATTACTTTTAAATGAGTGAAAAATATTTGCCACCGCTTCACAGCTTCTTAAACTATTCGGAATCGGTACCCTGATTACGGTTGTCGAAATTTTCGACTAGATACAAAATGGTTTTCTTTAAATTGGAAATTATAAAGAATTTAAGATATGATTATGTATGTTTTACGATCGGATTATTATTTATGATAAACTCAGTTGTAAAAGTGTTGAAAAGTTGTGTTTTTTTTATCAACTTTTCAACAAACTCCACTTACTCTCGAATTCGACTACGACATCCGTTATAAGGCCGAATATTATATAATTTCTTGAATCGGTTTTTGAAATCCTTTTTTATCGGTGCATATAAAATTACAACAGTTAAAGTTCCGTCATACAATATTCACAGTAACAGATAGCTAAATAGTAGTTTTTAATATTATTAATGTCAGCCCTAGTATTCTGTTCGGGTTTTACGTTCAATTTTCATAGTTACACTCTAATTAAAAATACAAGACTAACATTTTAGTGTTAGTTAAAGTCGGTTTCTTTTTAATACTTGATATTTTTAACGATTTTTTATATTTGATTTTTTAACGATTTTTTTATATTTGGAAACCGTGAAATTTAAAATATTTTTTTTTATTTTAAATTTTAAATTCATTGAAATTGTTCATGCTTTTTGAATATTTAAGTTTTAGCTATTTTTGAAAACATCCAAAACAGAAACTACCAACAGTACCAAAAATAATACACTGTCAGAACATTTTATAATAATTACTATGCTTTGTCGAAATAAGGTTTAAAGTCAGAAGGTCTCGAGTTCGATTCTGCTCACGGACGTAACATTTTTCCGTTTTTATTTTTTATAATATTTTAAATTTTCTTTTTACTTATTAAATTTAATTTCTTTTATAAAATAAATTTTTTTGAATCTTCCCAATAAGCACATAGATGTTAAAAATTCAAGTGCTTTAAATTTTGCTTGAAGTAAAGTAGATTACAAATTCTGGCATTTGTATATTCAACAAAAATATTTCAAACTTGAATTTTTATTTCCCTTTTGCTGGAGTATGCTATTGAAACAAAATGTGATAAAAGTTGTATTCAAGCCTTGAAACTGGAAAACAGGGCTTGAATTGAACTTGATTTCAACTTCAATTCCAGTGAAATTGTTTATAGGGCTTTTTTGACCATTTATATTTGGTGTTTCCTGGCGTTATGCCAACGTTGGGAGGTTAGTCTCAATCAACGGTTGGCCGCTGTTATTAATCTGGTAACAGGGCAATACTGTCAAGATTGTTAATCCCACGTTTTGCCAACGCATAAGTGTCCGTCGCCAAAGGTTTGCCAACATTGTGCGGATCGTATTTTTCGGCCTGAGATGTTATAATTTTTTTTTTAATAATTTTTTATTTTGTAGTATAATACTACATTTATATATACTTGAGCAAAAGCCACCTAGTTTTTGTACAAAACTAGTTTTTGCTTGTTTTTTTGTATGCATTTTGACAAAACGCCAAAAAAACAGGTAGTTTTTGCATATTTATAAATGCAGTATTAGAAGAGTTAGAAATTAATCACAACTGGGTCGCCTGTCGACTAACTACACTTAAAATAATACTTCAGTAGAAAAATCTGTCAAACGGGTTTCAAATTTTGGGGTAGGGGTAGAGCAAAATCGAGGAAAATTTCGACTACCCCTAACCATATACTATCCAAGCGAAAGGGGTTATTTGTATCCAAAAATGGACCATGGTGAGGCCTTGAACCCTCGGAAATTTTTAATAAAAATTTTCCACTTCATAAAATGTCCCAATAAAGCAAAACGGACAAAAAGTTTGCTCCGTCGGAGTGACCTTACATACCCTTAGATGATATGGACTGGGACCGGGGAGGGTCCCGAGACCCTAAAATTTACGACTCAGTATTATTACGAATCAAGCTGTAGTTTTACTAATTTCTTACTTAAATTTAGATCTGTTAAATTTAACAAAAGAATTTGCTAAAATCAACAAATTTTATTTTAAGCCAAAAAACAGGAATAAATTTTGTTAAAGTAACAAATTTTTCTGTTCAGCCAACAGACTTATTATTTTGAGTGTACAACAGAAGTCGTCGCGATGAATTTAAATTAAGCGACAATCGACCATCGGAATTTTTTGACGTTTAGAAAAAAGAAAGCTAAACAAGAATTTAATTTTATTTGATTTGTCACATTTTTTCAGTACCTAATTCAATTAGTTCTGCATTAATTTTTGCTATTTTTCATTTTACTGTACTTTTCAATTATTTTTCTCTGTCAAAAAAATATATTTTTTGTAAAATGTTCTGTTCAACTCTGTTCTGAAAGGCAACCCTTATAAAGTTAAAAATATGGCAATAATTTGACAAAAATTTTGAGTGTGTGTATGCGAATAGAATAGACATATGGCTTTCCATACAAAATATATATAAAAAAAACAGGTGTTGCTATCGTTGTCGACCCAGTTGTGATTAACTTCTTAGGCTTATATATTCTACCCCTAACTCGTAAATTCCTTGTAAACCTTGAATAAATATATATTTAGACCGTACCACCGTACACCCTCCATATGAAGTTTTTTGCAAGGCAATTTCAACAAAATTTTTTTTTGCCGAACATAATGTACGACCCTAATGCCAGAAAATTAAAGCTCGCAAAATATCATTAAACTTTTGCTAAGGAAGTTTTTCGATAAACCCAGTAGAGTTTTTTTTTACCTTTATAGCAAATCACAGGTCTCCTCCTCGAGGCAAAAAAAATTGATATATCACACTTTAAAATCAGACTTTAAATGCCGAAGCTATAGCTTAAAATTAAAAAAGGCGACCCCTCCGTTCGGCAAAAAATCACAATTTTTTTTTTTTAATTTTCTAAGTGTAGGAAAGATGCGATTTTTAGCAACATCTCGAAAACCCTTGAAACGACATATCGCATGATATATGAAAAACACTTTAAAAGTTTTGTTGAGTTTTTATATATTTTACCACAACATATGATTTTCAAGTGGAAAAAACTAGTTAGTATTACACTCAGATTAAAAAGTTAGTAAAAAAATTGTAAACAGTTTCCAATCGCACTTTACTTTTTTTTTTACTGATTTTTAGTACAAATTTTTTTTAGTAATCATTTTTGCTAATCTCTTATTACAAATTTCTGATTTTTTTTTTACTAATTTTCGCAGCTGATTTCAGCAAAACATTTTACTAATTTTTCAAAACCGAGTGCAGAACTTAGCAGAAAAATATACTAAATTAACAAAATTTTATTTACAAGAATTCGTTGAGTTTTTAAAATTCTTGTTTAGTTTATATTTGTTACTATTGATATATTCTTAGTTTGGAAATTACACTCAGAAAATTTTATTGTATCTCCAATGTAGTAATTGTACATTTTTTACAATCAAAAGAAAAACAAAGTTTTTTTTATTAATTTTTATTTTTTAGATTTTACAATTTGTCTATTTTTTTTGCTAATTTCAGCAGATTGATTTTAAATAGCAGTTTACAACAATTTACTGAAATTTAGTAGCGGCAACTAATTATTTTTACTAATTTCATTGTTAGCAAATGAATTTTGAATTGTTTGCTTTTGCTAAAACTTAGTAGTGGCTACTAATTTTGTTGTACTACAGATCAGCAGACATGCGCTGCTAAAATTAGCAAAAAAATACCGCTGGGCTCAAAACACTTTAATTTCCCGTAATAACAGCAAAATTTTCAGTAGCCATTACAGACTTTTTTGGTTGAGTGTACCATTGAATTTTGGCATTTCGCAATAACGGGATACCGATACATAATTTTGGAGGTCATATTCGGATTCAGCATTATAAAATTAATCAATACTCAAAAATGTTACCCATATCTTAATCTCAATTTTCATAAATGATCATTTGTTTTCAACTTCCCTAGTAAAGAAAATTTTATGACTTTTCGTATTATATATAATTATATCCGAAAAATGAGTACATCTAATTGTATAAAATTTATTTGGTATCTGCTGAATTATATCTTAAAAAGGTGTAGTGTAATTTAAACGGTATTTTTTAATTGAAAAAGGCATAGTTGGAATAGTATTCAACAGAGAATGGATTTCTAACGCAATCGGTAAATTTTTTATAAATATATGTACAATTTCTAACAACCCGACTAAAAAAGATGTTATATAATCATATATCACCATATGTAAACCCATATATACGTCCACATCTAATTTGATCCGAATATTGGAGTATATAATTATATCAAGCGAGATAAGCATGTTATCTCACCTGATTCAATTTGATCCGAAAAATGGGTCTATCTAACTGCATCAAATTATATATAAATACATATAATTTGATGAAGATTTGCAAAAAAAAATTTGGTAAATATTGTTGAGATCACTTATTTCATTCATATTTTAAATACTAATGGTTAATGTTTCGAAAAATTTTTGCTAATAAACTTGGAAATAGCTGACAAAATAAAACATTACAAATTAAAAATTTGTCGGAACATCTTTTTCTAGGTTAGAGTTTTGGTCTTTCTTACAAAATGTGTGTCTTTCTTATAAAGTAAAAAATTAACTTTCACAATTAATTTTTAAATTTAAAGTAAAAATATTTATTTCGGCCTTTAATTCCGCAATGAAAAAAAATTTTTTCCCTTATTTATTTTTTTAACCCTTAAATGCATGATCTCTTCAATTTTAACAATTTTTTTATACAGGGTCCGCCAAATAACTTCTTTTTTTTTGAAAATGCTATAAAAAAAAACTACTGAATATTTTCTCAAATTTCTTTTTTTATTTGAAAGTACAATCCTTCCGGTTAATAATGGAAAATAATTTCATTCATATGGCTGCCTCGGCTGGCCATGCAGTAGCCTACACGATTGGCCCAATTTTTAAGCACATTATCGATTGTCTGCAGCTGTATTTCACCAATGGCTTCACGAATATTGTCCTTTAAAGCGTCAATTGTCTCTGGCTTGTCGGCGTAACACTTATCTTTGACGGCACCCCACAAATAATAGTCCAACGGTGTCAAATCGCAGCTCCGAGGTGGCCAAACGACATCAGCTCTGCGGCTGATAATGCGATCTTCAAAAACAGGGCGCAAAACATCGAGTGTAGCTTCGGCTGTGTGGCACGTAGCGCCGTCCTGTTGAAACCAAATGTTGCCAATATCCTCCTCTTCAATTTTTGTGAACAAAAACATGGCCCGATAACGATCGCCATTGACTTCGCACACATTCTGCAACATTACCATGATTTTCAAAGTAATGTCGCAATATTTCCCAGCGTTGTTCAAGCGTATACACAACCATATTCGTTCAGCGGAAGGATAAAACTAATTATCTGTCAAATCAGACATGAGCTAAGTGTTACCATTCACGAAATAAGCACTAGTTGAAAAAAAACGTTAGATGGCGGACCCTATATATGATTTCTAAAGGTAAATTTCTATATATGAATGTACATTTCAAGAAAAATACCAAGAAAAAAATTATTTTTAAAAAAAGGTGATTTTTATTGAAAAATATGGTTTTTTGCCAAATAATTAATTGTGATTATTTTAACGTATATGAAAAAAAAAAACAAAAAAAAAATCTATAAACTATAATTTATACATTTATTGTCGCCAAAATGAATTTTATTGCGAGAATATCACTTTAAATACACTCACAATATTTTTTCCTTAAAATCAACCGAATATGTACATTAAAACAATTGAAAGTAAGTTAAAAAAAAGGACTATCCACTTTTCGTTTAAAACAATTGGATTTTGCCTTTTATTTTTGATTGTTAATTAATTAACTGACAATGTCGGTAAAAATAATAGATTTTTCGTTTATTTTAAAATTAATTGTATAGTAACAACTGATTGTTTTAACAGAAAATTTCGGTTGAATATTTTAACTTCTACTGAAAGTCTGTATTTTGTTTATTGAATGACTGATAGAAAAAGTTAATAAATATATTTCTTTGCAATTTAACTACTTATTTAATTGAAACAACTTTACTGATTTACTTTTCAAACAACTGTTGAACTTTTACGGTAAAGTTATTATGAGTGTATTTAAACAAATATTTTTGAATATTACACTTTTTGAAAAAAAAAAACACGCGGGTTTTAGATTTTTCACAAATATACAGAGCAAAACCAAGATTTTTACTCTGTTTAAAAATTCCACGCTAAACTATAGGAACACTATGTAAAGAAGGGCCCCCAATGCCCAAAAATGCAGTTTTGTGCATCAAGTGGGTTTTTTATTAAAAAACCGATATGTTGCCAAATGGCTACACCATGCATTTAAGGGTTAAAATTATTTTTAGTTTAATAAAGAGTATTTTGCCAACTATTTGAAAAATATACGTTAAATTCAATTATTTATGTATATGTCAAAATGCAAAATTCAAAACCAGATCCACAATTTCGGAGTTTTTTTTAATTTTTATAGTGCAATTAAGCTTTATAAAATTTTGTATAATTAGAAATCATGTCAGATAAATTTATACATGAAATTAATACAATTTTATTTTAACTGTGTTATATATTTTGATATAAGATTGTTTAGAGAAGCTTATACGCCATTATATATAATTATGTATAAACTATATATGTGACGCGCAAAATTGAAAGGGACTAAGGATAGAAAGGGACCTAAGGTCAGGAGAGCATGGGATCGGTCTCATTCGATGCTCAGATGTTGTCCACAAAAAAAAAATAAAAAATTGATTTTTTTACCCTTAGGTCCCTTTCTCTATGCGCTGTCACATATGCAGATCTCTTAATATCTCTTAATATATAACGTCATGTCAAACATATTTATAAAACAAAGTGTTAATATAAATGTATATGGTCATATAAAGCCACACATATAAACATTTATAATTATATCAAATCATATAAAATTATATGAAAACTTTTTTAGTCGGGTAATTTTTATTTGCTATAAATAATTTTCCGGGCAATGCATAGTGTGCATATTTATTAGGGTTGTCAGTTATTTGTTTTTATTTTGGATTAATTAATTAACAAAATAACTTAATAGTAATATATATTTAACTACATCACTCCAAGTGCTAAGAAATTATAAAAACTGATTCCTAAAATGTAATAGAAATTTAAAAAGTTTAAAATTTTACACTGTTTTAAATATTACACTGCTCTACAAAAAAAAGGTGAATGATATTGCAAAGGATTTAGGATAATTGGGGTTACTGATTACGAATCTGCAACAAGTTTGTTTAAAAGGGCTCTAGGTTTTGCACAATTCGCGATTTTACTTTTTTCCATTTTTGATTCGATTATTTCAATTGAAAATTTTTAATTTAATAACTATAGCTCCAGAAAGAAAACCCTTTCCATGCCCCATTTTTCAAACCTAAGTAACATATCGTCGCTGCGCCTAAGAAAATAGCTATTTGTTTTTTTTCAGCCTTTCGCGAAACTTTTTAGAAATTATTTTTTTACACATACAGCTATGGACATAGAAATAGGACACTTCATACAAAATTATCTTCATGCATTTCTCTTAATAATTATAAAGCAATAATTATATTTCTTTTCTATTATAGTAAACTGTAATCAAGTAGTCTTTAATTATATATAAAACTTTGCAATATTTAAAACATGCAAATATTTACCTTAAACATTTTTGAGATTTTGACTTTGAGCGTCTTTATTTACAAAAGTTATTGAGATGTTGATACACACTTAAGTTTGAAAAATAGGGCACGGAATTAAGCTTAGCCTGTTTAAAGAGGTTTCTCTCTGGAAAAAAGTAAAATTGCGAATAGTGCAACATCTAAATCCACTGCATAGTTGTGCTACTTATGTATAAATATTGTCTTTTTTTTGTAGAGCTGTGTTATCAGTGAAATATTTATGTTGTGGCGTTAAGCTCTGATTCGTCGTCTAATCGTCATGTCAGTCAAGACTTTATTTCTTTAAGAGTGCATATCTCGGATACCACTGATACCACATATATTTTATAAAATATATACAAAAAATTCACTCAGGGAAAAAAAATTCATTATATTTACGAAACAGTTTTATATGACGAAAATATATAAAGAATTGTAATATCTATGAGGTTTAAAAATTTAAAAAAAAATTTTATTAAACATGTTTCATAACTACTTCATCATTTCAAAGAAAAATTTCATTAATATTTTGTTTGGAAAAAAGACGCATATCTGAAAATCTGAAAGAGATAGGGCGAAACGGAAATTTTTTTAAGCTACTGGAGTACTAACCGAAGATTTTCATAAAAATGTTGATGCTTTTTTTTAGTGTAGGATATTTTTAATAAAATCTAAAAAATTTCTTTTTTAAAGAAACTTTTATTAAAAATACCGAGTGTAGAAACGGTAATTACATATCATTATTTTTTGGACTACCAGTAATGACACCCACTTACCTTCTGTATTATTTTAAAACATATAATAATGAGTTACTGATAATGACTTATTTTTATCATTATTTCAAATAGAAAATAATTTTTTAGATTTTTTTGAAAATTTTTTGAAATCTATTTTTAGACTCAATATTTTTTAAACACTGGTAAGGATATATGTAACCACATATTTTTTGATTTTTTGTATGTTGGCGAGTAAGCTTTTACTTTTGTGCAGCAGGTCAATTGTGTTTTTATCTATTAAATATTACATGTCGATATAGCTCAGATGGTAGAGCTGTTGACTGGCAATCTGTAGACCCAGGTTCGATTCCCGCACCAGCAAATTTTATTTAAAAAAAAAATACAATAAAAAATATTTTTTTTATATAATTTATTTTTTAGAAAATCTATTTTTAGACTCATTATTTTTGTCAGTACTGGTAAGCACATAGGTAACGATATATTTTTTGATTTTTCGTATGCTGGTGTGTAACGACAACTCATTATTTTTCGCGACATCGCCATATAAAGGTAATAAGAAATGTAATAACAAACTACCCAATCAGAAATCGCCAGTGGTACAAAAAATCAAGCACTGGCATACCACTGGGTAACCACGGCGTTAAAAATAAATGACTGGCAGAACACCCATTTGGGACGTTTTGCCAGCGTTTGCAAAAAGCGTTTTGCCAGTATTTGTTTTACAAAAATTTCGGTGGTTTATAAAAAAAACCACTGGCAAAGAATTGGCTTAGGGTCATATGCCAGGGTTTGCAACCAGTGGTTATCCAGTGCTACCTAGCCAATGCTACCAGGGGTACAAAAATCAATTCACTGGTAGACCAATGATTTTATAAAAATGCTGACGTTCCGTTAAAAAGAAGTTTGTAGTCAGAAGGTTCCGAGTTCAAATCCGGTTGCAAGGAAAAAATTTTTTTTGGATTTTTTTTAATTTAAAATTTTTTTGTTTTATAAAATCAATTTTTTTTGTTTGTGGGAAAGCTCCTTCAAGACCAACTTTTTTTTTTTGTCTCCCAACGCTGGCATATTAGTTCCAAAAAACTGTTTGCCAGTGCTAGCATTTTAGCACAGCCAGTAGTTGTCCAGCGATTATCACTCATTTATGTGTTTAGCCATCAAATATTATATGTGTATTTAGGTCAGTGGGTAGAGCAATAGTCTGCCAATCTGACGGCCTGGGTTCAAATCCCGGCAGGATCAAAAAAAATACATATGAACTTTTTTTAAATTTTATTTTGGAAAATATATTTCCAGACCACCTATTTATTGGTTTTGCCAGCGTTTTGACAACGTTCAAGAATTTTGTTCCTCCAGTGCTTTTCCGGCGCTTTTTGAACAGCCGGTCCTTTTGTCTAATGATGTTATCATTTTGGGAATGGGAAAGCACTTTTTACCAGTACTAGTACCACCTGTTAAAGTGCTTTGCCACCGCTTTCCCGTTTGTATTTTTCTGACTGGGTAGTTACCATTACCAAATATGTAGTTACATAACCACATATCTGGTAATGATTTTCTACACTGGGTAGCTTTTTAAAATTCTTGCGCATATACGAGTAGTTTAGTCATTATTAGAAAATCATTAGATTTAACTTATTCGAACAACATTTTTATGCTTAATTTTTTTAATAATCTTTAAATCAAGTGACAACCCTAGTGCATATTAAAGCGCTTATTTTATAGTTTTTAAAATTGCTGCATTCATTTATTATTTCTTGAAAGTTTTTAATTTTGCATATCTAATGCGTTTTTGCATTTTATTTATTTTTTTTAATTTTTCTTTGTTATTCTGCTTTTTAATTAATGTTTTATCACTGCACGGCACTTATATACTAATACAATTTTTATTTTTAGGTCAAGGAAATATGGCTTGCTGGAATACTCCGAACTTACCTGCGATTAAAACGGAACCAAGAGGTAATTATAACACTGTTTTAATGCAAGTTAGGATCTAAAATACTAGTAGCCGATAGTGTACAATAAGTTGGATCGAAATCCCAAAGATGTCGTTTTTCATTGTTTGACAACATCTACTCTCTCTCTCTCTTTGTCATCAATCTTGTGTCAAATTCTAGTGGTAACTTCCGATATAACGGTTACTGTTCTCCCCAATTATTTTTAAACGAAAAAAAGGCCAAACCAGATAATGAAAGTTCTATCAAACCTCTTCTTGTTCTAAAATTTCTCGAAAACTATTGAATATTTTTAGATATTAATTATTGAATTTTGTTTAAAAGCATAAACAGGAACTAGTTTATTTAGAAATAACAAACTATTTTCTTGCTATTTTCTAGATTCTAGTTTTATGTACCACCAATGCAAATCATGTGAAGGGTACTAAAGGCCTCCAGAATGCATTTAAAATAGGCTGTGAAACATTCACTACACTTTTTGCAATTCAGAAATCATCAATTGAAATTCAATTAAAATTCAGAAAATATAAGGTACAAAATAAAAAACAGACATTACGTTAAAATTCTGCACAATTTTCTGAACAATCTCCTCGCATTTTGGGGCGAATTTATATACTATTTTGATCTTTGAAAATAAACGCAACGGAAATAAAATTAGAAAAAACTTCAATGTCCCTATTATATTTCACATCACTGTATATTAGGATGTCCCTTAAAATAACGATTTGCCGATTTTCGTTCATTACACCCCACAGTTTTATTGAAAATGGTCCCAAATGGAAGAAATCGATTGTTTTGGAAAACGTTAACCCGTGCCGAAAGTTGGACGAAAATGGCCCATTTTGGAAAAAAGTGTATTATGATTAGTTTCAAAAAAAAATTATTTTTTATTTCAATTATTCATTAAATATAGTCAAAGTGATTCAGATATGGAATTTTGACTTCATCGGATATCATTAACCTACTTTAGCCTGGAATCCAAAATGACCCACGAATTTGATAAAAATGCAAAAACGTGTTTTTTTAAATTAATTTTAAAGATTTTTTAAAATGCCTAATTTGGAGATGTCAATTGCTATTTGTACCAAATGATAGTTGATATTAAAAAAAAAAATAAATTGGAAAAATGATAATTCGAGTTTGTGTTTGGAGCGACTGCTTTCCAGGACATTTTAAAAAAATTGCTTATTTTGCCAAAAATTTAACAAAATTTGAATGTTTTCATCAAATTTAACATAACTTTTGTAAAAATATCACTTAAATTTGGTAATACTAAAATTATCTTTACATTTGTTTAAACAAAATTTTAACCGTTGGTGGCCTTGGGTCAGAAAAGGCTCATGAAACTTATTTTTAATTATGACTACGAGATTGTAAAGCCATTAAATTGATAAAAAAAATCTCAACTGGATAAAAATAATTATTTTATGTAACATGATCCATATGGGGTTAATTTTTATACTTTTAGCCAAAACCGATCTACTAGGAAATTTACAGAATAACACTTTTCATAATTATAAGCTTGTGTGTAAAAAAGTTTAGATCTGATCAGATCTTTTTGGATCTAAATAGATATGAATGAATCTAATTAGATCCTGTACCAGATCTCATCAAATATGATCAGATATGGCATATGTGATAATACCTTATGGCAAGATCTGATCAGATCTAGTGCCAAATCTGTTCAAATCTAAAGTGATCTGGACAATTGCGCCAGATATGCCTAGATCTGATCAGATCTAATTAGATCTGGTAAGATCTACTGAGATCTGGTCAGATATGCCTAGATCTGATCAGATCTAATTAGATCTCAAATTTGTCCCCAATTTTGAGATCTAATTAAGCCTGGTAAGATCTAATGAGATCTGGCCAGATCTGATCTTTTTACACGGGCTAACTAAAATTATTAATTTTTTTGTAGAAAAAAAACTGAAGATTATTACAAAAAAGTTAAAAAAATATGAATTTTATATAAATTAATAAATACCGGTAAAATACCGGTAACTACCCATAAAAATAACCGTATCGGTAACGATAACGGTATTGGTAAAAATTTTTTAGAGGTATTGGTAACGGTATTCAATTTGAAACGGTATTTTAGCCATAACAGTATTATAACCCAGCAAAATCTTTTATTACCAAATAAGTGGTTATATAATAGAAATTCATAGCTCCGCACAACTTATTTTTTGGCGTCTAAACTCATTATTTTTGTTTGGCGTGGTCGTTTTTATAAGTAGTCACGCTTACCCGCTCACTTACGAAAAAATGAGAAATAAGTAGTTATGAGATTTTGAATAATATGTGGTTACACACATGCTTACAAAAATTTGAATTATAAGTGGTTATCCAATTGCTTACTTGATTCTTAAAAATAAGGAGTTAAGCAAATACTATTAGCTTAAGGAAATACATTCAGAAAAATTTAAGTTTTCTCTAGTGTGTAATTTTAGGACTCGTCATAAAAATTTAAACATAAAACATAATTACATATAATAAATAAAAATGTATAAAATTTAACTGTGTAAAAAGAACTTATTTAAACTATTACGAGTAAGCCATTATTTTATATTTAGAAACAATGAATACAATAGGTCGTTATTAGGAAGTCATTATTTTATATTATAAAATAATGCAAAAGGTAATGATATATCATTTTTGGTAATGCAGACAGTAATGAGGTGTCATTACCAATATTTTGCTGGGAACGATAACGTTAACCAACCTGCTCCAAACACAAACTCAAATTATAATTTTTCCAATTTATTTTTTTTTTTCTTTAATATCAACTATTATTTGTTACAAATAACAATCGACATCTCCAAATTAGGCATTTCAAAAAATCTTTAAAATTAATTTTAAAAAAACACGTTTTTGCATTTTTATCAAATTCGTGGGTTATTTTGGATTCCAGGCTAAAGTATGTTAATTATATCCGATGAAGTCAAAATTCCATATCTGAATCACTTTGACTATAGTAAATGAATAAATAAAATAAAATACAATTTGTTTCGAAATTTCGAATTTTGGGAATTTTTTAATAGTAATACACTTTTTTCCAAAATTGGCAATTTTCGGCATGTGGGGGGGGGGGGGGGGGTAATGACAAATCTATTTTTAAGGGACACCTTACTGTACATATTAGATCTCTTCAAGCCGATTATTTATCACATAGGGAAATTCGTGCTCTCTTCAACTTAGACTTATAACATTGTGTATTTTTTTGTTCTTATATTTCGCAAAACTACTCAATATTTTTATAAATTTCTTATTGAATTTTGTTTGAAAATAGATTTTTATATATGTATAGATAGATTTTTTTTAATTCATCAACAGTAATAAAGTCAGCTTATTACTGGTTTCAAACATATACTAAAAAGTAGTTATATAGAAAAATTATAAAGTTTACATTTTTTCCTTTTGTAAATTACTTTCAATTTGAAAGTAATTTTTGAATAATAACACTGTGCACGAAAAGGAGACTTTTTTCCCGACAGGTGGGGGACCCAGTGGGTAAAACTAATTCGGGTACGCTGAATCTAGTGGTGCTAGCCGTTAGCTCTTAAAAAAAAGATATTTGAGTTTGAAAATTATGGTTTCAAGCACCCCTAAACACTCGATTATTTAAACCTTTATACAAATTTTTCACTTCTATACAAATTTCAGTACATTTAACGAAGTAATAAAATGTACAATTTTGTATGGAAAATTTCGAAGTGTCCTCACATTTTCACTCAGAACTTTTGAACCGCTGCACCGATTCTGATCATTTTTAACCCAAAGCTGACTAGGGGAAGGGAATAACAAATAACCTGGGCAAAAATAAATGGTCAAAAAGTTAGATAAATCGGTTTTTTGGGGTCCTTTGACCCAGAATTTTCAAACACAAATATTTGTTTTTCATTTCTTGTTCTATTTCATTATCTCTACATTCAATAGCATCCTCATTCCATCCTTTAAAGTTCAAATTCACCCTATAGTGAAATATAGAATTGCATACTCTTATATAACGCTTTTTATACCCTCCATCCCACTGTGCAGGAGGGTATATATCAGTTTGTCATTCCGTTTCTAACTCATCGAAAAAAAAATCTGGGACATAAAAAAATATATATATTCTTGATCGTTATCAATAGCGAAACCGATATAGCCGTGTCCGTCTGTCTGTTGAAATCACGATCACGCTCAAAATAGTTGTGCTAGGATGTTAATTTTTAGTCAAAATTTTTGTCCAATTTCTTAAGCAGTTTGGTATTGGAAATGGGCATATTTGGTCCAGACGTTTAAAAGTTATGAATGAAAATGTAAAAGCACCTCTAGAATTTTCCATATTAACATGAAAAAATATATTAAATGTGTGTTGTTGTTGTTACTGAATAAGAAAAAACTACATACATACACACCCAGACCTTGAAAGAGAATTTATATGCATAAAATTGGATTCATTTTATAAATTACTGAATAATTCATAATGCCTTTAAATCAATGATTGGACATTGAATAAAGTGAGATAAGATTTGTTCCTATTTGTGTTGATTCAATTTTGATTCGATTGACTAATTTGGACGTATGTTGGCTTTACAGGCACCTCACCGATTGATTCTAAATTTTTACTACTGATATAACTCTCTTTTGGGGGCCCCAATAAATTTTTTTTTCACCGAAAAGCCTGTATGGGGAGTTACTTCGGTTTAAAGTTTAAAAATGAACTTAACTACATATTCTTCATTTATGATAGGGTTGGAACAATATGTACACTATTGCAAAGGTAATAAAAATATCTTTAGGATAGCATTTTTTTGTTGACCCATTATGATTCGGCGTAGGAATTTTTATTTTTTTGTTTTTTTAATGTTTTTATTCCATAAAAAACCTATATAAGAACAAAAATTGTGCTTATTAGTATATCATCAAGACGAAAAGCTTTCATTTGATATATAGATCAAGTTTTTATCACTTCAAACACCGAAGATATTAGAGGTCAAAATCGTGAGATTTTTTTTCTTTCAAAGTATGGCTAACTTTTAAAAAAAACGAGTAAAAAGGTTAAAGTCGGGCATGCCGACTATACAATACCCTAGACCAATCTGGTGTATTGTTTGGATCCGAAATTCGAATGGGTTAAAATGGGGCTTGTGTCAAAATTTTCTATAATGTGAGTCAGCGCACCAAATTTCATTAAAATATCTTAAATTTGCGACCTGCAGTTTGTAACCAAGCCAATTTTGGGGGGACCCTTATATGGGCACTAGTTCTAAACATGGACCGATGTTCACCAAAATCAATAAGCTTCGTCCTTGGGCCAACATAGGTCTATGTACCAAATTTCATCAAAATATCTTAATATTTGCGACCTGCAGCGTATAAACACTACAATTTTGGTAGGACCCTTATATGGGCACTAGGTCTAAACATGGACCGATGTTCACCAAAATCAATAGGCTGCGATATTGGGCCAATATAGGTCTGTGTACCAAATTTCATCAAAATATCTTAATATTTACGACCTGCAGCGTATAAACAGTATAATTTTGGTAGGACCCTTATATGGGCACTAGGTCTAAACATGGACCGATATTCACCAAAATCAATAGGCTACGTTATTGGGCTAACATAGGTCTGTGTACCAAATTTTGTCAAAATATCTTAATATTTACGACCTGCAGCGTATAAACAATATAATTTTGGTAGGACCCTTATATGGGCACTAGGTCTAAACATGGACCGATGTTCACCAAAATCAAACTTGTTCGTCCTTGGGCCAACATAGGTCTGCGTACCAAATTTCATCAAAATATCTTAATATTTGCGACCTGTAGAGTACGCACAAGATTGCATGGACAGACAGACAGACGGACGGACAGACGGACATCGTTAAAACGAAATAAAAAAAAAATTCTAAGCCGATCGGTATACTATAAGGTGGGTCTAGGACCAATATTTTTTGGTGTTACAAACATCAGCACAAACTTATAATACCCTGACCACATAGTGGTGTAGGGTATAATAAAGTCGGGCATGCCGACTATACAATACCCTACACCAGTCTAGGTAAAAGCCAACTAATGTTTGGATCCGAAATTCGAATGGGTTAAAATGGGGCTCGTGTCAAAATTTTCTATAATGTGAGTCAGCGCACCAAATTTCATTAAAATATCTTAATATTTGCGACCTGCAGTTTGTAACCAAGCCAATTTTGGGGGGACCCTTATATGGGCACTAGTTCTAAACATGGACCGATGTTCACCAAAATCAATAAGCTTCGTCCTTGGGCCAACGTAGGTCTATGTACCAAATTTCATCAAAATATCTTAATATTTGCGACCTGCAGCGTATAAACAGTATAATTTTGGTAGGACCCTTATATGGGCACTAGGTCTAAACATGGACCGATGTTTACCAAAATCAATAGGCTGCGTTATTGGGCCAATATAGGTCTGTGTACCAAATTTCATCAAAATATCTTAATATTTGCGTCCTGCAGCGTAAAAAAACAGTATAATTTTGGTAGGACCCTTATATGGGCACTAGGTCTAAACATGGACCGATGTTCACCAAAATCAATAGGCTGCGTTATTGGGCCAATATAGGTCTGTGTACCAAATTTCATCAAAATATCTTAATATTTACGACCTGCAGCGTATAAACAGTATAATTTTGGTAGGACCCTTAAATAGGCACTAGGTCTAAACATGGACCGATGTTTACCAAAATCAATAGGCTGCGTTATTGATCCAATATAGGTCTGTGTACCAAATTTCATCAAAATATCTTAATATTTGCGTCCTGCAGCGTATAAACAGTATAATTTTGGTAGGACCCTTATATGGGCACTAGGTCTAAACATGGACCGATGTTCACCAAAATCAATAGGCTGCGTTATTGGGCCAATATAGGTCTGTGTACCAAATTTCATCAAAATATCTTAATATTTACGACCTGCAGCGTATAAACAGTATAATTTTGGTAGGACCCTTATATGGGCACTAGGTCTAAACATGGACCGATGTTCACCAAAATCAATAGGCTGCGTTATTGGGCCAATGTAGGTCTGTGTACCAAACTTCATCAAAATGTCTTAATATTTACGACCTGCAGCGTATAAACAGTATAATTTTGGTAGGACCCTTATATGGGCACTAGGTCTAAACATGGACCGATGTTCACCAAAATCAGTAGGCTGCGTTATTGGGCCAATATAGATCTGTGTACCAAATTTCACCGACATAAGTAGGTGTATCAAGTTTCATCAAAATATCTCAATATTTGCGACCTGTAGAGTGCGCACAAGATTACATGGACAGACAGACAGACGGACGAACGGACAGACGGACATCGTTAAATCGAAATAAAAAAAAGTTCTGAGCCGATCGGTATACTATAAGGTGGGTCTACGACCAATATTTTTTGGTGTTACAAACATCAGCATAAACTTATAATACCCTGACCACATAGTGGTGTAGGGTATAATTATGTAGTAGTATACGGTGGTTTTTATTAAAACGGTTTATTTTAAAAAATCTTAAAAATAGATCTCATTCGCCGGTAATGGGTAAACAAACAAAAAAAATGTTGTCCATAAGATATTTTTACTATCTTTCCAATGGTATATATATATATATTGTTCCAATTCGACTATAAATGTCTTAGATATAGCTAAGTCCATTTCCAAACTTTCCACAGAAATAAACTCCCTACAGAGGTCTTTCCGCGGATTTTTTTCAAATCAGCTTGAAAAGTACTACATCGGGGTAAAAAAAAAATTCACTGAGATCAACTTATTGCAAAATTGAGATTTAAAATACGAATTAAGGAATTATATTTTTAAAGGTCTGCACATATCTATAATAACAATCGAGCAAAAAATACTGCTTGCTTGGAAGCAGGTTCGTCAGGCAAAGAAAATAGAGTAGCGCTTGCATTATTGGTGATATAATGCATGATTTTTGTTCGAGATAGCTCGCGTGAAAGCACTTGTTTCGATATCCGATATGCGCTTCTATCATAGCTCCAAATAATGGCATGAAATCACAGCTTTTAGCTAGTAAATTCGGTTATCATTGTGATTCTTTCGTGCTTTGTTAGAGCGATAAAGTGTGGTAAACAAAACTCTATTGCCTTTTTTTAACACACTACTGCAAGCTATAAATCCTCAGAAGCAGCACTTATCATTTTTACCGCTTCCGAATTTCTGTTGGGATAAGCAGTGTTGCCACTTTATGGGTAGTGCATGGATGATAGCAATTATTAAATTGTTTAGTTTTTCACTTAAATTTCAATTCAAATGAATGAATTCAAAAATATATTATATATATTATACATAAAAAAAGACCTTAATTCATAAACTAGCCAATGGATAGTGGCAACTTAGCAATTACTTCAAAACATTGTTGGTAGCTGATACGGTGCGATTATCGGTGAGGGTAAGTAACGCTATTGTAGATTATTTCGATTACAGTATTCTATATTACTATAAAAAATAAAAATGGCCTGTTGGCTGTCCGTCTCCAATATACACAAATTGCCTGCACTTGTACATACAAACCATACGTCAATGTGGCAATATTTGTGAAAAGGTGGCACGGAGGAAATAAGAAGATAAACAGAGAAAATCTGAAGTAGAATGTTTGTATATGTCTGTTTAATCACTTCTGAAATTATTCATATAAAGACAATCTGACAATAAAAATATAAACAATAATACAATTTAATGGAAGATCACTGATGAAGCCTGTCCATAAAAAGGCAGAAACTAGATCTAGTCTGATTTGCAAATTTAATGTGTTCCCGGGTAAAAATCTTAATATGGTGTCATATATAATTATATCTTATTTGATAAGTCCCCATATACAACCACATACAGCGTGATCCGAAAAATGGGTCATCTAGATGTATCTAATTATATAAAATTAGATATAATTTGATACAGTTTGATCCGAGATTTGTCCATATCCAGGACATCATATTATATCTATTTCGATATAAAAATATCTGATTTTATATAATTTTATCTGATAGTTGGTATACTTTTTATGCATAACAACTATTAAATTGACATTGAAATTTGTATAGTTTGAACAATTTTAAAGGCACAAATTTTATAGCATAAAATAAAAATTTAGTTGAATGCTTTTGTTTTCTAAATCGTACGCATCATTTTTTAACATGAGTTTACATGAAAAAAAACCACGTGAAAATTATTTGGCTATGAGTAATTAACTCTTATTTTGCAGACTACTAAATTTGATGTTGAACTATATATTAATTTCTACGGGATTATATAGAAAGTTATATAAAATTACAAGAATATATTTTTAGTATGACGACACATACAGTGTTATATAACTTAGTATCGAACCATATATAATCATATCGGTCACTACATATATTTTGATTAGTTTTATATGGCTTTTGTAGTTATATATGGAGTCAGATTTGGGGATATGTAATAACATCATTTACCATACAAAAAATTCGTTGAGAAAATAATATCAGATGTAGTTGTATATAATGATATGTGTCTTAAAGTAACTCCATTCATTGTCAGATATAACCCAATCACATTATATATGACAATATATAACTATTTTTACTAGGGTTTATAACTTTTGAGGAAGGTTTATTCTTCTTCTTAACCTCAAACCTACTAAATTAGAATTAATAAAAATAAATATTAATGACAATATTGTTACGAAATTTGATTGATCTGGTTCTGGTATTTTGGAATAAAAATATCCCGAGAAACAGGATTCACTAAACCTGTCAATCTGGCAACGCTACATTTGAGTATACAACATTATGCTATAATGTGCTATAAAGTGTTATACTGTCTATTGGTTTGTGTCTCGGCTAAGAATGAAGTGGTTTGCGTCTTGGCTTGGAATAAAGTGGTTTGTGTATTGGCTAAGTATAAAGTGGATTGTGTCTCGGCTAAAATCCAAGTGGTTGGTGTCTCCGCTACGAATACTCTGGATGCTTCTGGAAACTTCTGGTATGTTCTACAACCATGGCTAACAATCTGGATGTCTCTGGAACCTTCTAGTTCATTCTACACAAATCTGGATGTCTCTGGAACCTTCGAGATCATTCTACACACACAATCTGGGTGTCTCTGGAACATTCGAGATCATTCTACAACCGCAGACATTACACTATAAAAGGGCTGCAGCTTGTGTTAAGGAGTCAGTCGTGCATTAGCATTAGTGCAGTTGAGTTCTGTTAAGTAAAAGTCAGTCACGCAATAGCGTTTGTACAGTTAAGTTGTATTCTAGTCAATCGTTGTGAAATTGTTTGTAAAATAAATATAAGTGTTATATTTAGCATTGAATAAAAGCGTGTACTTAAAACCGAATTAAGAGTGTGTGTTTTTAGTTAATTTTAATTGCCAGCCAGGTTTATTTAAAGGAAATAAACGTACGTTTTTGAAGGTAAAACATAACAATTGGTGTCTGGATTTAGATTGGTTATTTTGATTGCAATAGAAAAGAATCCGGTTTATCTAAAGGAGATAAACCAACAGTGTTGCCAACTCTTAAAGACAGGAAAGCACCGTGAGCATTGTGAAAACGGGTAAAAAGGGTAAAAATTTACCAAAAATGGGGTAAAAAAGCACGATGTTAATTTTTTGAAAAATTTAAGTCCAGAATTTAAAAACACATTTCAGTTTTGTAAAATGGTGAAAAAAGGTTCAAAAATAACTTAAAAAAGGGGTAAAAAGCACCAAACTAATATTTAAAAATTTTGAAGTTTAAATATAACGAAGTTGCTATTTAAAATTGTACTACAAACACTGGAAAAAATGTATTTTTTGTATAGTTCGTATTATTTTTCATCTTTGACAGAAAATTGAAGAAAAATTAAAAAAAACGCGAACAAATACCAAAAATATAAACTGTACAAAAAGCACTAAAAGCACTGCCAGAAATTTGAAAAAGCACTGTAAATACCCGCTTTTTTAAAACGTAAAAAATCACCGGGTACGAGAAGGAAAAAAGCACAAAAAAATACCCGAAAAGCACTGAAATGACAACACTGTAAACCAACGTTTTTTAAAAGTAAAAACGTAACAATATTAATTGTATTTGGTCTATACGACGCGTTTGAAAAAACAACACTTTACTAAACAAGATTAAACTGAACTATTTACTTGTAGTGGTGGAAAAAATCGTACATATTTGTTGCACAGTGGATTGACCGAATACAAAATGGGTAATAATTCATACTTGTTTGTACTTAGTAGAATCCCCGAATAAAAACACCAGGATGGAGGGTATCTAAAGACTCGGCACAACCAAATTTAGTCTTTAATCTAGCAAGCGGGCTTTAGCCCGCTTGTTTAATATAGTTTCATTTTTGATTGACAGCCAAAGACATTTTAAATGTGTAATAAATGGAAATAACTCGGGTATTCCCTAAATTACAATACTATCCCAGCAAAATCTTTCATTACCAAATAAGTGGTTATATAATAGAAATTCATAGCTCCGCACAACTTATTTTTTGGCGTCTAAACTCATTATTTTTGTTTGGCCTGGTCGTTTTTATAAGTAGGCACGCTTACCTGCTCGCTTACGAAAAAATGAGAAGTAAGTAGTTACGAGATTTTGAATAATAAGTGGTTACACACATGCTTACAAAAAGTTGAATTATAAGTGGTTATCCGATTGCTTACTTGATTCTTAAAAATAAGGAGTTAAGCAAATACTATTAGTTTAAGGAAATACATTCAGAAAAATTTAAGTTTTCTCTAGTGTGTAATTTTAGGACTCGTCATAAAAATTTAAACATAAAACATATTTACATATAATAAATAAAAATGTATAAAATTTAACTGTGTAAAAAGTACTTATTTAAACTATTACGAGTAAGTCATTATATTATATTTAGAAACAATGAATACAATAGGCCTTTATTAGGAAGTCATTATTTTATATTATAAAATAATGCAAAAGGTAATGATATATCATTTTTGGTAATGCGGATAGTAATGAGGTGTCATTACCGATATTTTGCTGGGTTAGGATGTCAATATTATCGCGAGTGCACTGTATTATCCTTTCTGGTATAGCTCATTCTGTCTACAATAGAGGTCGCTAAAGTCTCTAAATTTTTAAGTCGCTAAATCTTACAAAACAAAAATTGGTAAAAATTAATTTTTAGAGGTATCTTAAAAATTTTTCTTTTTTGAAATATTGGAATCAATATAAGATAAAAAAATTGTAAAAAAATCTGCAATTAACATATCAAATTAGTCTTTGAATTTCTACAGTATTTTTGCTGGGAGCCTAAAAATATCAAAAATTAAATGGATAAATTATGTTAATTGATTTTAAAATTTTTTGTCATGCTCTTATAATTTTGTATAAGAAAAAATAAAGAAAAGAACCAATTTCTTAATCTAACTATAAAAACAAATTTTTTCCAAGTGACAAAAAATGTATTTTTGTAATTTCATCTTTTATGGGTTACGAAAAAGTGTCCAACATTCTTAGATTTTAATAAAATGGTATAATTTTTTTTTTCCAAAACTAAGGTGATATTATTTACAAAAAAAAGTATAAACTTTTGCAAAAACACATTATCTATTTCAATAATAAATCCTTAAATATACCTAACTTTTGGTTAAAATCCTAAAAATCACCAAAGTTTGATAATATATTAAAAAAAATTATGTTAATTGATTTTCATATTATTATTTTTGTTGTTAGAAATAGACTTTTAGTTATTATATTTAAAAAAATATCTACCATTTTTTTAAAGAAATCGAAAAAAAAAATTTTTAAAGACACTTTTTTACATCTCATTCACATAATAATAAAAGCTACATTTATTTAATTTTTTAATTAAATTACCAGCTGATAAAAAAATCTATCTTTGAACTTTGGGAGCAAATTCACTAAAGTATTACCGCTAAAAACATAAACATAAGTTCGCTGAACACATCCTATACCTAAAATGGAAGATTCCTATGGTTTCTCCCTAAAATCCAGGTTTGTGGGACATTTGAGCGCCAATTCTGAATAAGTACGAAATTAAACCTTAAAGAGATGTTAAGTTTTTACTTATTACTGGCACAGAAGTTAAATTTTCAATGCTGATGTCTTAAAAGACTTATAGTAGAATTTCATGACAAATATTTTTGCGGAACATTTTAACCCTCTAACCCTCTTCAACTTACGGGTCGTTTTTGTCCGTTTTAAAAAGGGGCCAAAAAAAGTCCCTTTAACTGAAGAGTTAGAAGGTTAAAATGTTGCCCAAAAATATTCCTCGTAGTGTTTTACATAAGTTCGCTAAACATACCCTATACCTAAAACATTCAGAAAATGTCGAAATCGGGTTTAACAGATTTTCCCGAACCAGTTTTTCCCGAAACAGTTTTTTGGTACCCCATGTGAAAATCGAAATATATATGAACGTACATGGAGTAGTATATGATCATGAATGGGCAAACATGATCATATACGTCCATGCATAGTTCAATGCATGACCATACATTATCTCATATATTTCCATATATCTTCGGATCCGAAATTTGAGGGTATATGACCGTACATGTTCATATATTGCCATATATGCTCACATATGATTCGTGTATGCTCATATAAATAAATTTTGTCATATTGCAATGCCACCAATAAGACGCAGCAATTTAGGTCGGAGAACATGCAATGCTACAAACCAAATGCAATTTCGATCTAACCCAGGAAAATGCTCTGTTCCAAATAATCGGTGTAGAATAGGTACTTTTCATTTACAACCCAGTGTAGAAACGGTAATTACATATCATTATTTTTTGGACTACCAGTAATGACACCATTGGTGTTACAATTGACAATAGAATGGGTTGTAGAGGAAAAGTAGCTATTCTACAATCGATTCTTTGGAACAGAAAATTCTCCCGGGAAGTAGATATGCATCGAATAGAAACCAATCACTTAACAATGAATTTGAGTAATCGTGCAAGAAGGCAAACGCATGTTGCTTTGAATACTCATCGAGCTGCATTCTGTTACAACATGACAATAGATTAAAAATAAATTACATTTTAAACTTTAAGGTGTTTACGCTAACAACGTAGCGGGCTTGCCCGACACGACAAAATTCATTTCCGCTTTCCAAGTATAACTGACATTCCAAAAATAGGCCTAAGGCTAACAACGTAGCAGGCTTTGCCGGCTAGTACAATATATGTATATTAGACTGTCCCTTAAAATAGCGATTTGTCGATTTTCGTTCATTACACCCCCAGTTTTTTTGGAAATGGTCCCAAATGGAAGAAATCGATTTTTTTGGAAAACGTTAACCCGTGCCGAAAGTTGGACGAAAATGGCCCATTTTGGAAAAAAAAGTGTACTACTATTAAAAATTCCCAAAATTCGAAATTTCAAAAAAAAAAATTAGTTTTTATTCCATTTATGCATTTAATATAGTCAAAATGATTCAGACATGGAATTTTGACTTCTTCGGATATCATTAACCCACTTTAGCCTGGAATGCTTTTTTAAATTAAATTTAAAGAGTTTTTAAAATGCCTAATTTGGAGATGTCGATTGCTATTCGTACCACATAATAGTTGATATTAAAGAAAAAAAATATATTGGAAAAGTGATAATACGAGTTTGTGTTTGGAGCGACTGCTTTCCAGGATATTTTACAAAAATTGTTCATTTTGTCCAAAATTAAACAGAATTTGAATGTTTCCATCATTTTTCGGAAAAACATCACTTAAATTTGGTTATCTTTGGTATCTTTACATTTGTTTAAAATCTCTTTAACCCTTAGTGGCCTGGGTCAGAAAAGACCCATGAAATGAATAACGCTATTTCACTTATTTCTGTATCGGTATTTTAAGGATAACGGTATTTTGGTTATTTCGTCATCAAGCAGAAAATAATTTTACTTATATACTTTTACCTCTAGTTGCCACATTTTTTATCCGATTTTCATAAGTAATACCTTTCTGGAAAGGTTGTAATGTTATATTGTTTACAACTTCATTAGTTGTATCAAAAAGCCAACGCAAGATGGCGCTAATCTAGCATTTATTTAAAATTGAAATCTGGGCGCCTCGAAAATGATTTTTTTGATATGTCGTAGTGGAATTTTTTTTCCTAATGCCAAAAGCTATCGAAAAATCGATGGCACAATATCGATTGCTAAATCGACCCACCCTAATTTACATATTTATAAAATATCTTTAATCTGCATTTATAATCCTAAAATATTTGTCGAACATTGTTATTAATTTTTTTTCAGTACATTAAAAATAAATCAGCATATATCCGTACTCATGTTCATTCGTCGCTGTTTCAGTGACGACTAAAAGCAAGAGCGTAAGAATACATGTGAATTGAGCAGGAACAATTGTCCCAGGGATGGGAAAGTTGATACGATCGTACTTTTTTTGATACTATTTGGTTCAAAAAAGTACCGTAGTACTCCCGGGTCGCATTTGATAATCTTGCGTCGTCGTAACTCAAGGCTTAGAAAATTCAAATAACAGTCTGAGCTTTTTTGCAAATCACGATCGTGAACACCCTCCGTATTTTCTTTATTCCTCTGTTAACAATTTCATTATTTGCTCATCAATAGCTATTTTTAAATTCATTTAGCGTGATAAAATATGATACTATTGCTATTATCAGGAATTCTGGCTATTTTTAAAAGTCGTCCGAATGTTTTAACGTTAAATTTTAAGCAAAACAGTGTTTTGCTATTTTTGTCTTATTTTTTAAAACTATATTTAATTATAATTTTTCAAATTTTTTTTTAGTGATTAACCACTTTTCTAGAAAACTGTTCAAATATTTTTTTTTATTAATTAAAAAAGTCCCAACAAATTAAGAAAAAGAGCCATTTACTACAAATGTATTGAAATAGCTTAATTCAACTTTTAAAAAGTTCCATCTCGATTAAGGCCCAATTACTGACACATTTGATGTTGTTTCTGATATAAAATTTTAATTTTACTGTCGCCTAAATTTTAACTGGATATTCAGTAATCCGCATAATTTTGTTAATTTCCAATGGAAACTCATCGTACCCAACTTAATCAAAAATTGTATGAGAATAAAAAATGAATACAAAATTAAAGCAAAGGATATAAAAATTAAAACAATCTCAAAAATTTGTATAATAGAAATATGCGAAAATCAACAACTAAGCCAAATATTGTTGACTTATCGGAAAATTAACGTAAGGATAAAAAAAACTCAAAAAAATTAATTTTGTTATTTTAAAAAATTTATGTAAATAATAAAATATGCAATAAAAATCATTAAATATGAAAAAGATATGATCTTAAACAAAAATATCCAAAATCTTTTTTGGGCTATTAAATACAAAGATTCATTTGCATGAAATTTGCTGACCCGGTAATATTTATTCGAGTAATATCGAAACTGCGATAATAAGCATAAATCGAGAGTTTTTCTATTACAATAATTAAACTTTACTTTGTTTTTCAATTAGGATAATCAATATTTTTGAATATAATTGTATTCTGTTTATTTAGAAGTTTTTAAAACGGGCTTTTAAGGTACTATTTTCTCAATGCAAATAAAAGATTAGTTTACTTCATTTAACTGGGGATTAAGAACTAAAAGCAATTACTTTACTTATTCCTAAATTCTTCTACCTTGCAGTGTTGAGGATATTATTTAAAAGGATCAAAAAATATATTTTAGTACTCTTGTGGTCGAAAAAGTACTCTTCAAACAATTTTTTGATACCGCAATAAAAATCTCATTTCCCATCCCTGAATTGTCCTATGGAATGAACAGCACTGCTCTGGAGTACGGATATGCTACACTCTAGAGCAGTGCTGTTCAAAAGTAAAAATGTGGTTGTGTTGGTGCGAAAATGAGAATTGCACTGTAAGAAATGTTGAATGGGTTAATAGAATCTGTATGAATTAATTTTTTATTAAAAATATGAAAAGGTATTGTGTAAAAAGTGAAGTACCAATGGAAAATATAAATAAATACTAACTACACTGTTTTAACGCAAATAGTATATATTATAGAGAGAAATTATGCTACTCTTAACTCTCTCGAAAAAGAATAGAACTCGGGCCAACTCGACATACAACATTTTTCTCTTAAAAGTAAGTTTAGTTGCAACATTTTATGTATTTAGCTATGGAGCAATTCCATTTTATTTCAACGAACATTTTTTCGGTAGTGTCCGATTTTGATAAAACTTGGTGAATGTGTGTAGTAGTGTATGTATGTTCACAAAACGATTTTTAATTTTTTTGTTTTCGAAAACTGTGGCAACCCTGCAGCTTCGAAATACTGAAAATTGCAGGGTAGGCACTACACTTAAAATTTCATAACTTTTGTTGTGTGCAAGATATTGAAAAAATTCTTTTTGCGTGGGATTAGTGAAGTTTTTAGGTTTAAGAAATTTATTATTATTTTTTTTTTTTTTTAATTTTTAAAATTAAAATTTATTTTTTGAAAAAAACCCATTTTTTTAAATTTTTATATTTTTTGCACAAAATGCCACATATGTGTTCTAAACATCCTAAAAATTTCAGAGTGGAATGCCTCCTACTTTTTGAGATATATTAAAAAATGTAAAAATGTAAACAAAAATATAATTCATTTTTTGGAAAAAAAAGTTTTTCTTATAAAAATAGCCACATGTACGTTATAAATACCTTGAAAATTGCGGAATCTTTTCAAGATATGAGAAAAAATATAAAAGTATTTATAAGTATTTTATTATCTTAATAGGTTTTGGAGTTTCAACTGAATTTGAAAAGGTTTTGGCAGCTATTTCTGTTCTTGAAATAGGTACGAATGAATGGAGTTTTTGTGTTCCTTTAATTGCAACAGATTTTTTAAATCTAGTGTTTAGTTTTATTTCCTCTTCTTCATATTCATTTTTTGTGCAGAATGTTACATTGATATTAGGCAAACCCTTAGCGTATTCAAATAAATCTGTAGCATTTACAATTTGATTTTCTATTGGACGCTGAAGACTGGCAAGAGCTGCTGCTCTTTTTAGTGAACCTCCAACTCCATCACAAGGGCCTTTCCCATGTGATGTCGCAAAAAAGTGCCATTCAGCATCACAATCAAAATCGGTTTTATGGTATAGTAAATTTACAAAATTTTTTCGATTTTTATACTGAGCTGCGCAACCGTCAGAAAAATATATTATTTTGTCAATGTTTTCATTAACATGTTCTTTTATAAATTGTACAAATTTCCTTTGAAATAAATGAACAGCGACTGTGTTGTGCTCCAAAATATCGGAAATGACAACAAAGCTTATGTGATCTATTTTTCCATCTGCATTTCGGAAATATGTCACAAAGGGGTGTATAGTGGCTTGAGAATTTATCCAATGATAGCTCTGTATACAATCTTGGATAACAAATGTGTAATTTTCGGCAAAATCACAGATAGTCAAAAATTCTCCAATTTTTAAATTGGATTTTACCTCATCAAGAAACTTGTTCTGTTCTTTTGCCACAAAACTATGAAAAATTAATTTTATCATTTCTTCAGAAAGTTTGTCCACAAAGTCGTCAGATGGAGATGTTATGGTCAAAAGATTGGATCTGTCTACTTGAACCCATTGTTTGTATGTTATGTTTTCTGTGTTGTTAGTGGAATATGCGTTTTTAAGGGCATCTTTAAGGTAAGTATGCCCTGGACAAAGTGAACAATTTCCCATATAGCATTGTACAGTTGCTGGATTACAAATAGATTGAGCAATCCAATGCTTGTAAGTGGGAAAACCTATAACTTCCTCTTCAGCCAATTCCTTGATTTTCCCCCCAATAAACATAAGTTTGGAATTTTGGTGAATAGCACACACGCAAACTGTATGAGTGCCACTTCCCCCAATCAAAATACATTCTTGTGGTCTCAGCTCTGAAAATTTTGAAAATCCAATTTTTACTGTTGGATAAACTTCTTGAAAGGAATTATGCAATTCTTTCAGATTACAAAGCATCAATCTCTTCTGTCTTTTTTTCTTTCTCCCCATTACAACTCTTAACAGACTTGTAGTCTTTTTTCCCGGGCATAACGCGACTGTTTTTGTCGTTTCTATAAAAATCTTCAACTATAGATTTTGTCTCTGTCGAGAGGCCGGATCGTCTTTTTGGATGCGAAGAAAAATAATAATCGCCATTTTGAATTAGTTTTTTAGCTTTACGAGCCATATAGTTTGTAGTTGAAAAGGTTTTTTCTATTTTACCAACACTCCAAGAATGTGGCAAAGATGTTAATATTTTAATTTGTCTATCTTTATCATCTTCAGAAGTATTGTAAATCTCTTTTAAGTGGTTTAAAATATCTTCACCATCGCAGGATATATTTTCTAAACTAAAAAGGTTTTTCCTAAATATGGAATTTATATTGCTTAAAATTTCTTCCTGTTTATATTTAGAATAGTTATTTTTAAACTCAATGGGAGATTCATTTAGCGCTTCTAAGCACTTATTCAAATAAAAAAAAGCTGTGTTCTTCTTTTCATTGAAAGCCTCTTCGGTTGTTTCTTCCGAAAGTAAGCCAATATCACTTTCAGACAAACTTTCATCAGCATTGGCAACTTTTAAAGCTGATGTAGAAGTACCTGCAACCGTGTCAATTTCAAAATCTTCGAAATTGTTTTCGTTTTTCTTTTTCTTTATCAATGACTTCGCTTGATCTAATAGAGCCATTCTACATGAAGCACAGATATATTGACCATGCAAATATTGTGGAAAACGCTCCCTAAGACTTTGGGAAACTTTACGAACACATTATATTTTGTTTGTTTTATGCTTGAGTTTTCGGAAAAGATTACAACAAACTTTTCCAAAAGGCATTTTAAGCAAATTTATTATCAGAGAATAAAACTACTACGATGTTGACTTGTCAAAAATCTATAAACAATTAAAAAGCTACTCAACAACGCAAAGACATTAAAGAAATCTAAATCGTTTTCATCGTTTTGTTTTTGAAATAACGGAACTTCTTAAGCATCAGCAAAAACAATTTTCAATGAATACAAACAATGCTTCCAATGAATTGCATACAAGCAAACTTAACTTATTAACTCAGTGGCACGTAGCAACTAGTAAAAGAGAGTATTTCTTATAAACATACCAGTAAATTTTTTAATATATCTCAAAAAGTAGGAGGCATTCCACTCTGAAATTTTTAGGATGTTTAGAACACATATGTGGCATTTTGTGCAAAAAATATAAAAATTTTAAAAAATGGGTTTTTTTTAAAAAATAAATTTTAATTTTTTTTTTTTTTTTTAATTTTAAAAATTAAAAAAAAAAAAAAAATAATAATAAATTTCTTAAACCTAAAAACTTCACTAATCCCACGCAAAAAGATTTTTTTCAATATCTTGCTCACAACAAAAGTTATGAAATTTTAAGTGTAGTGCCTACCCTGCAATTTTCAGTATTTCAAAGCTGCAGGTTTGCCACAGTTTTCGAAAACAAAAAAATTAAAAATCGTTTTGTGAACATACATACACTACTACACACATTCACCAAGTTTTATCAAAATCGGACACTACCGAAAAAATGTTCGTTGAAATAAAATGGAATTGCTCTATGGTGGAAGAATGCCATATTTAAAAAAAGTATAAATTTGCCAGTTTTTGTTCAAATTTGCCTGTTTTGGGTTTAGCATGACTAAGTTTTTATTATAAGTGTTATAAGGAATAGAACGAATATCTTTATTTCCAACATAATCAAGGTAACACGTTAACCACAGATATTTCCATATAATTTTAACTATGGTTAAGCATTAAACTTAGTTTATTTTAAAATAAGTTAACAGTTAAAGAAAAGTACATTTTTGCTAAAGTGCAGTTTACGGGCATAACTCTGATGAGTTCAAAATTTTTATCATAGGTAGATATTTTTATTCTGAGTTCAAAAATATAAATATTTTTGTCCGAAACGCCTCCTTTAGAGTGGGCGGGGCTTTAAAGTTGAAAATTGAAATTGGAATAAGTCTGAAGATACTTATCCGATCACGACAAAACGTACACCAACTAAAAGGTCTGTAAAATGCCTTCTTGATAGGATTCAATATGATCCCAAATATTAAGGCATTATGGCAATTTTTTAAATTTGCCGATTTTTTTAAAGTTTTCGCAAGTTTTTTAAATTTCGGCGAGTTGGCGATTTTTATCATATGCATATGCACATGTACAAGTGCAGCTTTTGCATGCACATCAGTTTTTGTGCATGTGCGTGTATTAGGAATCCTGGCTGTAATACTTTTTTGAAAAAAGGAACTTTTTTTTTCCAAAAAGGTATTTTTTTAGAAAAAGGTATTTTTTTTTTAATTCTAGAAAAAGGTAATTTTTTTGAAAAAGGTACTTTTTTTTAAAAAAAAGATACTTTTTTTTTGAAAAATGTATTTTTTTTTTTTGGAAAGGTACTTTTTTTTACAAAAAATTTATTTTTTTTTTAAAAGGTACTTTTTTTTGAAAAAGGTTCTTTTTTTTATGTAAAAAAAACTCCATTCTTAGAGGAACCTTTTTGCCAAATTTCAACTTCCTAGGTCCAGTGGTCTAGGCTGGGCGTTGATACGTTAGTCAGTCACTCCCGCCACTCTTTTATATACATATATAGATTGTTCAAAAAATTGGTTTTGGATTTATTCAAAAAACCGAATTCTGTTTTTGCAGTAAAAATTGGTTAAACGGTTTTTTATTAAATGTACTTCATACATTAAAAAAACATTAATTAGCAGGGCAAGGACTTTCATGCAAATGCATGTTTGTAGTCAGTGGCCCAAAAATGATTTTGACCAAACACTTTTCCGAATCAAAGAATTTGCAAAAAAATGGCATCGATTTGTTGTTGCATATTTTTGCCTATTTTGTTATAAATGCATATTTTTGCATATTTTGTTTTAAGCGCATATTTTATTGCATATTTTATGATTTTTATTGCATATTTTTGCATATTTTGCACATTATTGCACATTTTTTAATATTTTTAAATATGAAATTCGATTTAAGAATTCATACTTTAGAACTAATAAAAATTCTAAAGAATTAATTATTTGGAAGCTCTGTTGGTAATATAACACTACACTAGAAACACATAGTATACAATATGTTGTTATCCACTAACACATTTTTTATAGATGTAATTTTAAATTAACGTTTTCGGGTGTTATTGCTCACAAAAAGAAAATTGAAAAATTTTATAAAAATTATTTTCAGGAAACTTGTCCCCGAGCATTAATTTCTGCCGCTTTTTTTCTCTGAGTTACGAAAGTGAGTACGATTTTATAGTACACATATTTAAGTTCTATTTTATAATAAAGTTTTTTCAGGTAAAATGCCACACACAAAAACATATTCAACTATGTGTATTTGAAGTAGGGTTGCCAGACCGGCTTGATTTGGCTTTATTGTCAAGCTTTTTCTATGCGTGTCAAGAAAAAAGAAAAAATTCCATTTCTCAAGCTAAAACGGAGTTTTAGAAAATTTTCATTCAAAAAAAGAAAAAAAAACTAAATAAATAAATGACTGTTTCCATGGTAGTAAAGCATAAAAAGTCTTTCATTGAATGAAAAGGAAACTTTTGAGTTACGCCTAGAAAACAGATTCGGTGCTGACAACCCAATTTGTTGCCAACCGAATGGTTCAGTTGCATCAAATGAATTTTTCGTGTGCAACTACTGAACTATCTTTGATACAACTGGAATTCCATTGTCACAGTCAAATTAGCCCTATCTCAATTGGTTTTATGTGGTCACAACTGAAAAACTCAGCTTCCACAACCGAATCATTCGATTGGCTACAAATGCGGTTGTCTGCACCGAATCTGTTTTCTGGGTGTAGAAGCTAACAAATTTTTACAAATTGCTGTAAAATACTTACAAAAAAGATGTGATTTTGGAGAAAAATCGGTTTTTTTTTAGCAAATAGCTGTTTTAAATACAAAAAACTCGTTGTTGTCAAGAAATAATTAAGCAGAGCTGCCATTTAAAAATATCAAATTCAATTAATACTGATATGTTGTATGCAGATTACTGCTGCCTTCGGGAAGTTTTTGAAGAATTGCCAAAAGACACATCCATTGACAATATATGGGACCATTTCTTTGAAAAATGTGGTACAAAGAATGTAGAAAATGGCTGAGTTCCAAAACGTCATTTGCAATGCAACTGAACAAAGTCATGCATTCGTAAACGCAATTGATGCGCATATAAAAAGCAAACTGTGCATCACAAATGTTGTTGATGCTTTGTTGACATGTTTTTATTACAAAGTAAGCAACACACTTGTTTGCTTTGTATCGAAACAGTAGTAAAACCGCAAACACTGCAATGTGTTTTGACGTTTAGGAACTCACCCAATCTGTATAAATTAATATCATTTAAATTTTCAAGTCAATTTTGCAATTTATTTTGCTAATTTAACTGAATTTTAAATTGTCAAGAAAAATCAAGCCTTTTTTTCTGAATGTCAAGAAAAATCAAGCTACTACAATTGCAAAGTTTTGTTTAATTTTTGTATTGAATTTTTCCAGCTGTAGTAAATATAGAAACTTGTAGTAAGTAAACGAATAAGCTTATTGTAACCGATACCTGAATTTTTACGTTTATGTTAGTTTTTAATAAATATAATAAAAAAAACATTTATTTTTAATTGCATATTTTTTGGTTTTTAGTGCATATTTCGTTATAAATGCATATTTAAGTGCATATTTTCCATTTTATAGTGCATATTTTAAGCGCATATTTTCGATTTTTTAGTGCATGAAAGTCCTTGCCCTGTTAATTAGTCTATGATACTATGTCATATCAATAATATTTAAAATACCTTTCCAATACTGTATACATATATTGTACAAATCCAATTATTATTGAAAAAGATATGAAGTCGAAATTCAATCTTTATATTATATTTTGGAGATTGGGTAAAAAATGGGTAAAATTTATATGGCAGCACATATTTCTGACATTTCTGCACATTAAACGAATTTCTGTACCTTCAAACCAAATTTCTGCAATTTCATACCAAAATTTCCCATAAATAAGGCAATATTTACTCTTTGGTTGTAAATCGAGTTGGGGACAGCTTGTGAACAAAAAAAAAAGAGTACCAGTTGAGTACGTAAGAGTAGCATGGAATGAGTATGGTAAAATAAAAGGTTTTCGATTTTTTTTTAAATCAATATCAATGATTTCAATGTATTTACATATTTATAAAATATCTTTAATCTGCATTTATAATCATAAAATATTTGTCGTACATTGTTATTAATTTTTTTTTCAGTAAATTAAAAAAAATCAGCATATATCCGTACTCATGTTCATTCGTCGCCGTTTCAGTGACGACTAAAATTAAGCGCGTAATACTACATTCACAGTACGATTAACACGTTTATGTAAAAGTTAAACATATCAGTTCACACTTAAAAATGAAGTGTTTAAGTTAAACATCTCGAAAAGCTGTCCTTAACAATTAAAAAAAAAATATACAAAAATTTTACAAAATTTCCAAAAAAAGATATTTTTTCTTCTTCAATAATTAATAATTTTCGGCATTATCCAACGTTATAATTGCTATAAAAAGTGAAATAACATTATCCGCCCCAGTCGGGAACAAGATTTTTAAATTTTTAGTTAAGGGACAACTTCATGGCTGTTTTTGGATTTTTCGTTCACCGGAAGCAAAGTTTAATTAATTGTTATGTTCATCTATCACATTTATAAGAAAAAAACACATTTTAACTGGTTATACCCTACACCACTATGTGGTCAGGGTATTATTTTTATTTAAATTTAGTTTATTTTATTCAATTTTAATTTTTTTTATTATTTCTGTTGTGTCTTTTTCTGCTTTAAACTTGTCATTCAACACCAATTGATATCAATTTTATCGTGTTTGACAACGTGTTTAAAAATTAAACACGGTAAGGGTAGGAAAAATGTACTGTAAAACATCTCACTTAAACATGTTTAACGCTTAAACACGCCAAATCGAGTTAAACACGTATATGTGAACGCCGTACATGTGAATTGAGCAGGGACAATTGTCCTATGGAATGAACAGCACTGCTCTAGAGTTAACATTGATATGTTAACTGTTTAACATGGCAAATATACCTTAACCCTTTCCGCCCCATAGTTGCCTACAAGCATTGTGCCTATAACCCGTTATATTTATTTTTGTTATAACAAATTTTTTTACTCAGTAGCAGTGCAGTTCCACAATGCCTGTGTATAAATTCCATATAGCAGGCTTTGATAGTGTTCATTTGCGAGCTGTTTTTCGTTATGTTCATACACATTTTTTCTCACAGCAAATTTTTCGGAAATATAAATTTTTTGTTTAAATTAGGCTCAAAAATTGTGGGATGAATTAAATTCAAAAAATCAAAAACCTTTTTGTGTAGATTAGTAATAGAAAAAATATAAAATTAAAATTTTAAAAAATCTTAACCCGTTCGGGACCGAAAGCATGTTAATGTTTGAAATTTAATTCACTCTATCATTGTGAAAGCACCTTAATAATTTGAAAACCTAACACGTTTATAATATAAATTTTGAATGAAAATTTTGTTTTATAAGCCATTCATAAATTAAAAAAGTGATTATACATACACTCAAATAAAGAAGTCTGTAATGGCTACTGAAAATTTTGCTGTTTTGAGCCCAGCGGTATTTTTTTTGCTAATTTTAGTAACACATGTCTGCTGATCTGTAGTACAACAAAATTAGTATAAAAATTTAGTAGCCGCTACTAAATTTTATCAAAATTGTTGTAGACTGCAATTCAAAATCGATTTGCTAAAATCAGTTAAAAATTTTACTAAATATCAATAATTTTAGTACAATGAAATTAGTACACGCTACTAAATTTCAGTAAATTGTTGTAAACTGCAATTTAAAATCAATCTGCTGAAATTAGCAAAAAAGTGAACTAAAAATAAAAAAACTGTGAAATCTAAAAAAAAAAAATTAAAATCAAAATTAATAAAAAAAAATATTTTGTTTTCTTTCAATTGTAAAAAATGTACAACTACTTCATCGTACTTGACATTTGGAGTCAAATTGCAAATAGTTCTCAAGTTATTACCTTTTTTTGCATTGGAGATACAATGAAATTTTCTGAGTGTTATTTCCAAACTAAAAATATATCAATAGTAACAAATATAAACTAAACAAGAATTGTAAAAAAGCAACGAATTCTTGTAAATAAAGTTTTTTAAATTAGTATGTTTTTCTGATAAGTTTAGCACTCGGTTTTGAAAAATTAGTAAAATGTTTTTTTGAAATCAGCAGCGAAAATTAGTAAAAAAATCCGTAATTTGTAATAAGAGAATAGCAAAAATGATTACTAAAAAAATTTGTACTAAAAATCAGTATAAAAATAGTAAAGTGCGATTGGAAACTGTTTACAAATTTTTTTACAAACTTTTTATCGGAGTGTATGATCCTAAAAATATTGAATTTTTTTTAAAATTGTATTTTTTGAAATCCAGGGATTTCCAGAAAAAAAGTGCTTGCAAAAAAGTTGGTAATTTCAGCAAAAGGTTTGCTGAAAATCAGCGAGCTGATTTTTACCAAAAAAATAGTAATCTTCAGCAAAAGTTTTGCTAACACTTAGTCGACTGCAAATGAAAAAAATCCTTGCTAAAATCACTAAACTTTTTGCTGAATATTAGTAGACTGAAAAAAACTCAAAAAACTTGTAGCGAAATTTTACTTTAGTTAATTTATTTGCTGAAAATTTAAATATAGAATATGTGTAAAGTTGTTTTTCTTTTTTTTTGTCATTTCCGTGCGGTTATCAGCACAATTTTTGTAGCAAAATAAATTAGTAAAACATTAGTTCAAAATTAGTTTAGTGCTAAAAATATATAACTAAAATTTTTGCTGAAAACGGAATTTCAGCAAAAAAAATTGCTGAAAACTAGTACACTTGATATACAAGACGTTTTACTAATTTTTCTACTAACTTATTTTTTTGAGTGTATTTATTATTAATATTGATGTTGTTTCCGTTATAAAAACGCAACAAACAATATTAAATCAACCTTTTTTTCACTGTTCTCGTTTAACAACTGAACTGGGATTTTATAGTTTTGTAATAACATGTTAAAAGTGGTACTTTTAATTAATGATTTTCTTAAAACTATTTTAATTAAATTTTACGTTTTCTTTGTGTTGTTTATTATATTCTCTACATTATATAGTTTATTTAACACCAAATTTTATTATTTATATTGAAATATAAGCATTAAAAAATCACTATTGCCAGTTTGAAAATCACAGTTTATTCTAACCTTCATGAATAATCTTTATTCTAAGCCGCGTTTTTGAATAATTATCTCTTATTTTACAATTTAAGGTTAAACGTATGGACAGAGTATAATAAGTTTGTGCTGATCTTTGCAACACCAAAAAATATTGGACCTAGGCCCATTAGATGTTTTGATAAAATTTGGTACACTGACGACTTATTTCGGCTCAAGGACAAATCCTGTTGATTTTGGTTAAAATCGGTCCATGATGAGACCTAGTGCCCATATAAAGTCCCCCCCCCCCAAAAATTATATTGCTCGCACACTACAGGTCGCAAATACGAAGATATTTTAAAGAAATTTGGTACACGGATTCACATTAGTTGGCTTGCAACCTGACTGGTGTAGGGTCTCGTATAGTCGGCATGCCCGACTTTAACTTTTTTACTCGTTTTACTTTTATTTGTTGATATGGTGAAGGAGTAATTGTGCACAAAAATACTCCAATTTTTGATAAAAAAAAATTAATTTAAAGAATAGAGTTTAAAGTAGAATAAATGGAATTGCAAAATGTTGATAAGGTTGCAATTTTAATGATTTTTTTTAAGTTTGGGTCATAGGGTGTTATCTGGAGGCGTTTGTGATAAATAGCGTTTTCCTATCTTTTAAGAATTTCAGTGAATTCAGATTTTTTTTATTGTAACACTTGAACACTTTTTTATTTAATCATACCAAAAATCTTACAATGTAAACCAATACCACAAAAAGTATTAAACCTGACCGCGAAAATTATTTTTTTAAAGAATTTCATGCACATAAGCCCAAAGATGAAAATAATTGCAAACGGGAAACAGAGCATGCAATAAAAACCGTTAAATTAATTTAGA
The DNA here is from genome assembly GCA_949987735.1 of Leucophora obtusa. Lineage (NCBI taxonomy): Eukaryota > Metazoa > Arthropoda > Insecta > Diptera > Anthomyiidae > Leucophora > Leucophora obtusa. Next base: position 100,700,747 of record OX465298.1, read on the forward strand.
GTAGATAAATTAACGCAGAATGGGGAATTCATATTACCCGCCAAAGTATTCCACATTACCTCCTATTTAAGAAATAAAACAACAAACAAAGTACCCTAACTTTCGTTTATCCGCCTCTAACTTTTTGAGATAACATATTTTCAATAAGGTCGTTCAAAAGGGGTGTCCTATTTGTTGTATCGTCGTATCGTCCTACCAAAAACCAGAGTTGTTAGAGTTTAAATTGAAAAAATACAACATTTGAGAATAGCGCGATACAAAATTTTTACGTATGTTTAGTGTCCTATGTTTGAGTGTGCTAACAGATAGAAAATCCAAAATAAAATCGTTGTTAAAGCCAAATAAAAATTTTAACAACTCTGTTTTTTGTTAGGACGATACAACGATACAACAGATAGCACACCCCTTGTGAATCACCTTAATGACACAGTTGGGAAATCAAATAATAATAAACTTATTTTAAAGGATTTTTGAATTTTTTTACAAGAATCAACTTTTTGTTTTTAATTTATCGTTTATATAATTTTAGTTAATAAAATGAACCGAATTCATAATTATAGATGACTTATTTTTAGTTTAATTGTAAAAAATCACTAAAATAATTTTTTTTGTTAGCAAATTAAAACATTTTTTTTCGAAATTTTTTTAGCATATTTTTTCTACCATATTTTTTTAGTTTTTAGCATTTTTTAGCATTTTTATCAAAAAAATCTAGCATTTTTTCTTAAATAAGTTTTGGCAACACTGGTCTTATGTGAGATGAATGTTTTTGGTTAGTAAAGTAAAACCAAAGACCATAAAATATAAAAGTCTTTTGAACTCTCGCAACCTCTGTTAAATTTTCTCTTATTTTTGCATATTTGCATGTCGTTTGCATAGGCCAGGGATGATAAATGGGATTTTCAAAATAGTACCAACTTGCTTAAAAATAGTACTTTTTCGACCTCCATAGTACTAAAAAATATTTTTTGTATTCTACACCACTCCTTGGGTGTATTGAGTTGGTGCTTATGATGTCGGTTCGTCTGTCCGTACAAAATGAACGATCGATCCTTATAATCAAACTACAGGTCGCATTTTATAGGATAATTTGACGAAAGTTTCTACTGCATCGATTACTAACGCTATTGCGAAAGGTTAGAATCGGTCCATCTGACATTGAATGTATTGGTATTTAATGGTATAACCCAATCAAAGCAATTTTATTTGTGCTCGGAAAAGTCCGAAAAATTACAAATATTTTATTTCTTTTCATGGTTTCGGCTTTATCTCGCTAACTGTCGAGCCGATATTTACAACTCGGAAACTAGAATATTAGACGTAATAGATTGCATAAGGCCGGAAATACAATCCCTTCCAAAATCGGAAAAATCGATATTTGAAATTGTTAAATGCGTTTCTATAGAAGTATTTGGTATGGAATATAATAACTTTGTGCTGACGTTAGATTCAGATTTTTGTTTGAATGAAGTCCCTGAAAGTCGTATTCAACTTTGTTGTAAGGTTAAAATTATTTTAAAGGGATTTAATCAATTCAGCTTATTTGATTTATTCAACAATTAAATTAACATAACCCTCGATGAACGCAACTTCTTGGTCAGGGCTGGCAAAACTTTGACACGCGTTTTGTAGAATATTTTTTTTTTAAATTTAAACTATTAGAAGACCATCAAAAAATTCAGTTAAATGTTAAATTTCGCTACAAAACTGTGTGATTTAACTCCATAATGGTGAAATTTTTCATAGAGCTTGTAAATCGTCTTTTAAAATGAATAAAACTCTGTATTGCCACCATTTTTTGTTTAACCAAATATGGTTAATACAGAACCCGCAAATTCGATTATCAGAAAATTCTGGGAAAATTTTTAAAATTCTAGATTGAAAGAAGTTTAAATGTGTCGATGAGAAAATGCCTCATAATCGAAGAAATAAAAAGTACCAGAAAATTGTTATAAAATTCGATCTAAAGAATGAAGTTTTTTAAAGGGAAAACAGGAGTTACGAAATAACCCTCAATGTAATAAAGGCTGAAAATAAGTTTCATAATGAAATAACCCCCTTTGTTGGAATTTGAAATTGGTTTTTGATCGTGCTTCGCAGACCGATTTCATCTGAAATAGAAATTTCTCTGTTCAAATCGATAATATTTGCGATTTATTTTAACAAAATCAAATTTTTTCCCGAAGCTCATTTTTCAACTTGTTTCTTAAGTAATTAAATAATTAATGGCGCCCAATAATTTAACTTTTTTTAACAATATGAAATAACCACCAAAAATGGAATAACCCCCCAAAAAATGAAAAGGCAATAATGTTCAAAATGTTTTAATTTTATTTCATTGGGAATTTTTTCATAATGAAATAATCTCAATATTTAAAGATTAAATAACCCCCAAAAATTAAATAACCATCAAACATTTCATCCGTAGCGCTGCGATGATATTTAAATCGCGGTTTTTCAAGCCTCAAAACCGAAACTGAAAACCGACAAAAATAAGTCGGTTTTTAATAAATACTTTAACCAATTAACATAATCAGGGCAAGTTTAAAATGGCACAAAAAAAGGTGAAATTGGCAGGCAAAATGGCACGAAAAAATAGTAAAACTGGCACAAAAAACGCAACAATGGCACGCTTAATCCAAAAATTGTAAAATATAATAGTTGATTTAAGTGTTTTTCTGAATGTTTTTAAACTGATAAAGTGCATTCGCCGTATATGATTTAAATAAAAGGCTATTAGTATGATTTAAATAAAAAAATATGCAGTTTTATTAAATACTAGGCTTGTACGATTACATTTCTGTAAAACTAGTAAAAGAGAAAAAATGTTGAAAAAGTTGTCAAAATATTCAAAAGTAATCGAACAAAAAAATTGTAAGAATAGTAAACTAACAGAAAAAATTTACGAAAATCGCATAAAAACGTCCGCGAAGTGCAAACTTTTTCGAGTAAAACTAGTAAAATTTCCCCTTAAATTTTTTACTAGTTCTTACTAATTTTTTGTACTCGAACGGATTTTTGAGTAAAACTGGTAAAAATTGTAAAGCTAGTAAAAAATATCATGTAAACAATAAAATAATATTGGCCCTTACTATAAAAGAGTATTTTAAATTTAAAGTCGATTTTATTTTTAATCATACGGTTTTGTTCATTTTGTGTATGAAAACCCTACAAAAACATTTGTATTTTCAAATACATATTTTGATTGGGTGAAAATAAATTAACCAATCAGAATGCTCCAAAAATAAACCAAGTGAAGACTTTAACTAAAATCCAAAAATTATTTACAAATATTGAGTTTTTACTGAATTTTATAGCATTTTTTTAATGAAAAATCTAAAAAAATATACAAAATGGCTTTTTTTGGCAAGGATTTGTAAAAATGGCATTTTTACAAAATAAGTGAAAAAATGGCATTTAATGGCAAATGCCAAAAAAAACTTGCCCTGAACATAATTAATGAAATCGCATATTATTGAACCTTGAGTTTCGAAAAGGGCTCAGCGCCTATTTCACAAAATTTTGTGTTTAATTGTAATGAACATTTTCTCCATTAAATATTACTTTAAAGATTTTTTTTTTGTTATTACGGATAACATAAACTGAGGCTTAAAATTTTGGGGAAAAAAATGCACCCAAAAGTCAAATCGTTTAAGAGATATTGAGTTTCACATAATCAGTTCAGAGTTTCAACGCATATTTTTCAAAAAATCTTATTTCTTTAAAATACAGCTTAAGTTGCCAAAAAAAAGAATAACAATTTTTCATTTATAACAGTTTTCCGAGTTTTTTTTTCTTCTCCCGAAAATGTCTCGAAATGGCGTTATTGCCTTTATTTGAGTGAGAAATTTAATAGCATTTTAATAAATATCTCGGACGTGTTAAACTATTTAATTTTTATACATATTTAATTATTTAAAACGATTATATTTGTATCACAAGAAACCCAAAAAATAACCAAAACCGCGGTTTTAAAATTTTTCGGTTTTAGCAAAATCTAAAGATAATTTACCGATTGGTATATACATTTTTAATATGGACTTAATTTTTATTTTTTTTTAACTATATACTATAGAAACTTCACCACAACCCTTTGGAATGTATCGTGCTCCACCAGAACTAACTCCATCGCCGCAACCGCTGTCACCTTTAAATACATATACTCACAATACACAATCGCCATATAGTATAGCATCGACAGCGCAGGGCAATCAGCAATTGATATCACCCAACCAACAGTACAATACACTGAATACAGTTACTGGTATCGGTAATCCAAACGCCCAACCACCAATGGATATTGGTGATTACAATGCGTTTGGACAACAGCAGCAGCAATATCATGTCAATAATTTTGGGGACGCAACCCTTTGGGAGACTAAATTTAATCCAGCGGCAGCAGCTAATAGTATCGATCTGCGTAATCTTAATAACGCAAATGCATTTGTAATGCATAATCTATTGATACCGGCCAGTGCTAGTGAAGCGCCTGGAAATAGTACAAATGCAACAGGAGGAGGTGGTGGTTGGAATTTAACACCTAATCATTTTGTAAGTACAAATCGTCATATGAAATTAAAAAGCCGTAAGTTACAAAAAATTCAAAATCGACTTTTTGATTGATTATGATGCACCGTATCAAAATACACATTCCTGCAACATTTTACACTCCTACCCAGTGTAGAAACGGTAATGACATATCATTATTTTTTGGACTACCAGTAATGACACCCACTTATCTTCTGCATTATTTTAAAACATATAATAATGAGTTACTGATAATGACTTATTTTTATCATTATTTCAAATAGAAAATAATTTTCTCGATTTTTTTTTTAATTTTTTGACATATATTTTTAGATATTTTGATGTTTTTCGACCTTTATATATTTATTTAAAATTTTTTTGGAAAATAATTAAGCTCGAGGTCAGTTTCATTCAATAAATTTATATTTATTTTATTTTTCAATCAATATTTCGCCACCCTTTGGCTGGCATCCTCAGGAATCTTATAATAATACATAAAAAATAACAAATAAAAATATAATTTTAGTTTTCAAAAATTTTTAAATTTTCAAAAAATAAATCATAGTTTTACACCACTGTAACAAAATAACACCCGAAACTTACGAGTAACAATAATCAAACAATAACAAGTACGACTTAATTATTACACATTTAATATTGTACTAACGATCACAATTTCTTTTTGTTTACAATGTGCCTATAGCTTTGAGCGCAATTTATTATATCTGTTTGGTAGTTCATTCGTTGTTGTTGCGGTATATTTGTAATATGAAGCATTTCCAGTGTAAAGTGCCGTTTATATTTCTCTTCTGTTTGTAATATCTCTACGTTTTCAAAATTTGGCGTATGTGCTCTCTCTGCACAATGGGCTGCAAGAGCTGTTTTTTGTGTTGTTGAGTTATTCCTGCATCTTATATCTGACCTATGTCCTGATATTCTTGTTTTAAGTTTGTTTTTTGTCGTACCAACGTATACTTTCTCACATTTTGTGCTTCCGGCACCTAAGCATTTTATTTTATATATTAAATTCGATTTATCCATCTTGTCTACTTTGCTTTTCGTGTTAGAAAATAATTCATTAAGAGTGTTTCCAGCTTTTGGTGCAATTTTATATTTCTCCTTATCGTAAATTTCGGAATGTTCAATTCTTTCTGAGATCTTTGGTATGTATGTCATTGATTTATATATTTTTGGCGGCCTTTCTGGTCCAATATCATTCGTCCTTCGGTTCCTATATATGAGATTCTTAATAATGTTCTCAGGGAATGAATTTCTTTTTAGTATTTCTTTGATTTTCAGGATATTTTCACTATGAAATTGTGAGTCGCTGATTGTTAACACCCTTCTTTTTTTTAGGCTCAATATTTTTTAAACACTGGTAAGGATATATGTAACCACATATTTTTTGATTTGATTTCAAAAATTTTTTGTTTAATTTTTCCCGTTTTTTTTTTTTTTTTTGTTTACTGAGAAAGCTTATAAAATTTAAAAAAAGCTCGTTATTTTAAGTTTAGTGTGCTCCTTTACTTTTTGTGTAAAGTTCAATAAAATGAGAGTAAACACTTCTATCTAAAAGACAAAATTACCCAAAAGTACGGGAACGCACAAAATCACTTTTCTAACCCAAAACTATTTTAACTCAAAACTATTTTGCATTTAAAAGTTTTTTGACTTCGTTCAGTTAATTTTTATATACAGAAGTTTTCTTTTCCTATTTCTTTGTTTAATTAAAATTTAGAATTTTCACAATGGTGTTATTTGGCTATCATTCCACCAGCTGTCCCTTTTAAAATTTTTTTTAATAGTAAAAAGAGAAGTTAATAGTAGACAGAGGCAGAAAATTGTATAAAAATATCCGTAAGGATCCAAAAATATCTGTTAGTGCCTAAAAGTTTTCAAAACTTGTTTAATATTACAAATAAGAGTGGCTAATAACCATAAAGGAAAATTTAATTTCTAACGCATTTTCTAAGTTTTAAACTAAATTATATATTTCAAGTGCAATTTGATTTCTAGGTGATTTCAATTTTTAAAATTTCAGTTTTTTGTCTATATTTAAAATTTTCTGCAATCCGTTTGTGATATAGAACAAATTGTTTTAACCATTTTCTGCCAAGCATGGATTCCGTGTGAATTTTCTGACAAAATTTCGTAGAAGAAAATTGTTGTAGACGTGTCTTTAGAGATATGTTGGTAAAAAATGGATTAAACAATTTAAATACTGTGTCTCATAGTTTTGTTACTTGATTTTAACAATGAAATTATATTTTAATAATTTTTGGACTAATTTTTAATTTATTTGTGCGGTTTCCTTCTTCGATATTAGTTTTAAAAGGTCCCAGCAAAAAAACTAGGATGTAATGCTTTACAAATTACGTCTTCTACTACTTCACAAGTATCTGTTATTGTATTTTTACTGCATTTTTAGAAGTTAAAATCACTTCTTCCATTGATTCTAAAGTATCCATTAGTATATTTTTATAGCTTTTTTAGAATTACTTCTGAACAACATCCAAAAAATTACTTAAGTATTGCTTCTGAAGAGTAAATGCTCTAAAAGTGATTTTCGTATCATTTGGCATTTCCAAACAGAGGATTGCGGGTTCGATTCTCAGCGGGACCAATACTTTTTATTTTTTTCCATTTTTTTCTTATTTTATAAATTTTTTTTTTAATATCTATAATTAATTTGTTTAAATTCAATATTTTTTTAATTTTTAAAAATATGTATATGGGTGATATCAAAAAATGTGATAAAAACCGTGTAACCACCTAATTTCTAATGCATGGATTACATTTGAGTTACATATTTCGATATATAACAGCGCATTGTCACCTGTTTTACAAAATTTATAACAATCTGACCAATTTTTGGTTAATACATAGAATTTGTGACCAATTTTATAGGCCAAATGTAAACTCCGTAACAAGTAACTCATAAGGTTTTTTAACTTTAATAGCTTATATATTAATAACCAATAAAGCTAAACACTAACTGTAAGAATTTTTATGAAGAGGAAAAGCGCCGTTTTTAATAAAAATTAATACATTTTACAAACTTTTTCGTATATCTTAGCTATCACGACTTCAACTCTGTAACGATTTTTAGTCATAATTTTTGATAAAAATTCATATACCAGAATTTTGGAGTTATCTATTATTTATATTCCGAAAAGTATAATATTATTTATACTCAAATGATCGTTGGACTGTAAGTAATCATCCAGTATAACAGACTTGAAGCTTTTCTGCAGCATGTAACATTCTCGAGATGAAAAAGGATGTCTTTAATAAGATTTGAAAAAATGTTGTAAACTCCGTTCCTAATTTTTACACCAAACTATTTAACGAGTAAGAAAAACAATGTCATATTTGGATTCACCTTGTAGGCATCATGAGATTTTGTTTCGGAAAAAAATTCTGACAAAGGGTTTCTGAAAGAAAACGAAAAAAGTAACCAAATGTAAACTCCGTACCTGTAAACTCTGTAACCACAATTGTTTGCATCAGATTTCATTCAAATAAATGCAGATAAATGTTTAAAATATTTTAAAATAACCATAAACAGAGGTGATTCAGGTAATTTATGTGTCAAAAGACGATTCAACTAATAATTTTTAGTCAAATCAAAAAAAGTTATCAGTTTTTTACCCTAAGCTGCTGGAGCGAAAAACGATTGATTTTGCATTTCATTGGTTTTGAATCGATATTTCGAATCATTACTGACATTAGTTTGACAAATTAAATTTGTTTCACACAATTTAAGAATTTTTTGATCGCGAAATGTTATGTTTTTAATATATTATTTTGTAACTGCGCAACCGATGTTTCGATTTTAAAAAATTTTATATTTTTGAAAAGCATTTAAAAGGACCAAAAATACAAAATTAAAAAAAAAATAAAAATTTTTTTCGCGGAATGAATTGTATTTTTATTCGCGAAACCGCCAATTTGATCAACACAAATTATATATCATTGGAAAGCAAGTTGAAAACCCAAATACGAAAAACTAATAAATTGAAGAAAATTCGTACGCAATTTTTTTTTTGTTATATCTTTTGCTTGCAGAAATGTAAACTCCGTTACAACAAAAAAAATTAAAATTGTGCAAAAAAAGTTTTTGCGACAACTTGTAGAAGAGATTTTTTGCAATTAGGTTTATAATGACTAAACGTACTGATTCCATTAAGAAAAAACCGAAATATTAACACTTTTTGCTTCTCACAAATTTGGCCCAAAAATTTATCACATTTTTTTATTTCACCCATATATAAAAAAAATGGTGAGAATTTGCTTTTTATGCACCTGTAAAAATAGTACTGAAAACAATATTGAATTGGAGTGCACATTTTACACTTGTTTAAAAAGTACTTTTATTGAAGAGAATAAGGAACAATATCTCGCAGTAACAAAGTGGTGTTTTTATGTCACTCAACTTTCATATCAAAGAATAGCTCAGCAGTAGAGCTCTAGACTAGCAATCGTGAGGTCGCAAGTTCGATACCCGATGGCGGCAATAAAAAACTTTTGTAAAATAAAAAAACATAATTTTTTGCGAAGAATGTTGTAGTTGGAGTACTCCTCTCATATGACAACTCAATGTTAAAATCATTAGTGTTTATGTTAAAAAAGAAGTACATACATCTAGATTATCAATTGTAGTGCTTTTTCTACTTCTTCGGCATCCCTTTTTTTGCTGGGGTTTTATTACAATTTTATAGATTATCGGAAAGGTTAAATATTAAAAGTAAATTACATCATTATTATTTTGATTTCCAATGTAGTGCGCCATTCCAATATGATCTTAGACTAATTTCCAATCCAAAATTAAAGTAAAATTCCAGAGAAATTAGTAAATCCTGTTTGCTAAATATGAGTAAGATAAGTACAGCTAAAATTCAACTGTTTTAGTAATATTTGAGTTAAATTTCGTTTAATTGAATTGCAAATTTACCTTGCTAATATTGGCTAAAACAATAGTGCTGAATATTAGTAGAAAAAAAAGCAGTAAAAAAATTGTTATATTTTCAAAAGTTAATTTATGTTTAAGTTTAATTGAGTTGAATACAAATAATGAACTCTCCTGCTACAATAAACAGAAATATTTCCAAGAAAATAGACTGCTTTCTGCAGTGTAGATTTTGGTGCCTATTCCTACGAAAAGTCTGTGACTTTTAGTTATGACTGTATTCCCCATTTATTTGTTGTTGCAATCTTAATAAATTATATTTATTCAAATTTTTGTTTGAAAACTTCAAAAAAATTAAGACCTGGTATCGATACAATCATAACATCTCTATATATAAAAGAATAACGTGACTGACTGACTGACTGACTCACTCAACATCGCCCAGCCCAAACCGCTGAAGCTAGGAAGTTGAAATTTGGTATGTAGGTTCCTCTTTCGGGGTAGACGTCCACTAAGACGGGATTTTTGGAAATTCCTACCGGAACGGGCAAAAAGGGGGAAAGTGTCCCCCTTGACGGCCTGCCAAAACCCCTTTGGCTATAAAGCTGAAATTTAAGATATGTGTTCCTTGGAGTAGGGGCTAACTTTTCTGGAAAGTACTTTCTAGAATTTTGGACAGGGACGTTGTAAAAATGGGGGGAAAAAGGCCCCCCTTGACGGCCTGCCCAAACCGCTGGAGGTAGGAAGTTGAAATTTGGTATAAAGGTTCCTCCACTACCGTAGACATCCGCCAAGACGGGAGTTTTGGAAATTTTTACAGGGACGGGCAAAAAGGGGAAAAAGTCTCCCCCTTGAGGACCTGCTCAAACTGCTGGAGCTATGAAGTTGAAATTTGGTATGTAGATTCCTCGACCGGTGTAGACGTCCGTTGAGACGGCATTTTTGGAAATTCTTATCGGGAGGGGCAAAAAGGGGACAAAAAAAGTACCTTTTTCCAAAAAAGTACCTTTTCCCAAAAAAAGTACCTTTTCCCAAAAAAGTACCATTTTCCCAAAAAAGTACCTTTTTCCAAAAAAAGTACCTTTTTCAGAAAAAAGTACCTTTTTCCAAAAAAAGTACCTTTTTCCAAAAAAAGTACCTTTTTCCAAAAAAAGTACCTTCTTCCAAAAAAAGTACCTTTTTCCAAAAAAAAAGTACCTTTTTCCAAAAAAAGTACCTTATTCCAAAAAAAAGTACCTCTTTCCAAAAAAAGTACCTTTTTCCAAAAAAAGTACCTTTTTCCAAAAAAAATTCCTTTTTCCAAAAAAAGTACCTTTTTCCAAAAAAAGTACCTTTTTCCAAAAAAAGTACCTTTTTCCAAAAAAAGTACCTTTTTCCAAAAAAAGTACCTTTTTCCAAAAAAAGTACCTTTTTCCAAAAAAAGTACCTTTTCCAAAAAAAGTACCTTTTTCCAAAAAAAGTACCTTTTTCCGAAAAAAGTACCTTTTTCCAAAAAAAGTACCTTTTTCCAAAAAAAGTACCTTTTTCCAAAAAAAAGTACCCTTTTCCAAAAAAAAAGTACCTTTTTCCAAAAAAAAGTACCTTTTTTCAAAAAAAGTACCTTTTTTCAAAAAAAGTACCTTTTTCCAAAAAAAGTACCTTTTTCCAAAAAAAAGTACCTTTTTCCGAAAAAAGTACCTTTTTCCAAAAAAAAGTACCTTTTTCCAAAAAAAGTACCTTTTTCCAAAAAAAGTATCTTTTTCCAAAAAAAGTACCTTTTTCCAAAAAAAATTCCTTTTTCCAAAAAATGTACCTTTTTCCAAAAAAAGTACCCTTTTTAAAAAAAGTACCTTTTTCCAAAAAATGTACCTTTTTCTAAAAAAATTTACCTTTTTAAAAAAAAGTACCGTTTCCCAAAAAACATACATTTTTCCAAAAAAATAACTTTTTCAAAAAAAGTACCTTTTCCAAAAAAAGTACCTTTTCTAAAAAAAAGTACCTTTTCCCCAAAAAAAAAGTACCAAAAGAAGTACCTTTTCCAAAAAAGTACCTTTTTCCAAAAAACATACATTTTTCCAAAAAAAAAACACCTTTTTAAAAAAAAATACCTTTTCCAAAAAAGTACAAATAAAGTACTTTGTAAAAACAAAGTATCTTTTTCCAAAAAATTTCGTTTTTCCAAAAAGTACCATTTAAAATAGTATATAATTTCAAAAAAACTATTTTTTTCCTCCCCCCACGGATATCTCCACTAAAACAAGGTTTCTTGATATTCGGCATAGACGTGCGCTAAGACGGGATTTTTGGAAATTCCAACCGGAACGGGCAAAAAGGGGAAAAGTCTCCCCATAAACAGTCTCACAAATTGGAAAAGTGCCTGCCCAAACCACTGGAGGTAAGAAGTTGAAATTTGGTATAAAGGTTCCTCCACTGTAGTAGACATCGACTAAGTTTGTATTTTTGGAATTCCCTACAGGATATCCCAAAAGGAAACTCGGTATGTGAGTTCCTCCTTCTGTGTAGGCGTCCGCTTAGACGGAATTTTTAAATTCCTATCGGGAGGGGAAATAAGGTAAAAGTCTCCTCCTCACGGCTTGCCCAATCCCTTTTGGCCAACCTAAAATTTTAAATATGTATTCCTTGGAGTAGGACTAACTCACCGGCAACGTAATTTTTCTATTTTGGAACAGCAACATAGTAAAAATGGTGGTTGAAAGGGAAAAATGTCCCCACTAACGGCCTGCCCAAACCGCTTAGGCAATGCAGTTGAAATTTGGTATGAATGTTCTTCATCCATCGCAGATAGCCGCGAAGATGGAATTTTTGTAAATTCCTAAAGGGAGGGGCAAAAAGAAGAAAAGCCTCACCTTGGGGGCCGGTAAAAACCCCTTCGGCTAGAAACCTGAAGCTTAAAATGTGGGTCCCTGGAGTGAGGGCTAACTTATTAGAAAGATACTTTTTTGAATTTTGGACAGGGTCGTTATAAAATGGGGGCTCAAAAAGGGAAAGTTGCCCCTTAACGACCTGTCCAAACTGCTGGAACTAGGAAGCCGAAATTCGGTACTTAAGTTCCTCTCAGCCTGCTCAAACTGCTGGAACTAGGAAGCTGGAATTCCCTGTCGATGGATTTTCGGAAATTCCTACCGAGAGGGGCACAAATAGTAAAACTTGGCTAGAAACCTGAAATGTAAAACATATGTTACTTGGAGTATGTGCTCACTTACCGAGAAGGTGCTTTTTGGACAGGGACATTGCAAAAATGGGGATTAATGAAGCGAAAAGTGCCGCTTAAAGGCCTGCCCAAACCGCTGAAGGTAGGAAGTTGAAATTTGGTATTAAAGTTCCTCCTCTATTGTAGACATCCGCTAAGATGAGATTTTTGGAAATTTCTACAGGTAGGGTCAAAAACAGGAAAAGTCTCCCCCTTAACGGCCTGGCCAAACTGCTGGAACAAGGGATCTTAAATTCGGTATTTGGGTTCCTTCTCCAACGTTGACGTCCCCTAAGATGGTATTTTTGTAAATTCATACCGGGAGAGGTAAAAAGGGAAAAAACTTCCCCCTTGACGGCCTGGCCAAACTGCTGGATATAGAGACCTAAAATTATGTATGTAGTAGGTTCCTCCTCCAACGCAGACGTCCTCTAAGACGGAATTTTTGGAAATTCCTACCGGGAGGGGTAAAAACGGAATAATTCTCCCCCTTGATGGCCTAACCGAACCCTTCGGCTAGAAACCTGTAATATATAATATGTTTTCCTTGGAGTATGGGCTAACTTATCGACAAGGCATTTCTAGGACTTTGGACAGGAACGTGGTAAAAATGGTGGTTCAAAAGGGGAAAATTGCCCCCCCCCCTTAACGTCTGCGTCTTTAGCTAGAAACCTAAAACTTAAAGAACAAGTGTATATGAAACACTAAAATTAAGAAACTAAATAGGAAACGAGTGGGATTGAAACACTACACAAGTGGAATGAAATGGATATAAACGTTGAACGAGTGGAATTAAAATTATAGACAATGCAAATGGATTGGAAGAGGAAATTACCTGTTCAAACACTATCAACGGAATATGAAACTTATGTAGCATTGAAACATACTCTCCAAAAAGTTAAACAAATTTTCTGAAAGAGAAAAAACCTTAGAAAAGGAATGGAACTTATATATTCCGATATTTAAACTTCATGTAACGAAGCACCGGTGGAAGAAACCGACGAAGTAAATTTTCCAACTGAATTTGTGAATTTACTTGAATTGCCAGGTCTACCTTTACATAAACTGGAATTAAAAAAAAACTTTAAGACACGCTAACAACGTAGCTTTGCCCGCTATTTTTAATATTATAAAATGCTTTTCAACCCTGCTTTACGTTATTTATTTTCATTCAAAACACAAATGAACAAAACTACTTACGGGTCTATCTACCTAAGTTCGCACTTTACCAAATTATCTTGACATACACACGTATATTGCAAATTATTATGGATTCATTACTAACAATCCACTCTCATGAGCAAAAGTGATCAAATATTTATTTATTTTAAACCCATTGTTGTGCAGAATTATTTATTTGTGGTGGCTGGGTGAAGGCTTTAAATAAAAAAACGAATTTAATAAAAATTGTGGGGGGCGCAGCCCCCCGGGGGGGAGGGCGTAGCCCTCCCACCCCCCCTTAACCTTTAAGGCACGCTAACAACGTAGCGGGCTTCGCCCGCTAGTTAATACATAAAATTTGAATTTTATTGTTGTTTTGTATGAAAAGTTATGACTCTCAGTCTTAAAAATAGGCTTAAGACGGTCACAATGAGTCACAAGTAGGAATAGGCACCTTTATTCGCATTAAGAAAATCAAAAAACAATTTTAATTCTTTGTGATGGTTTAGTCGACTAATTTCCAGTAATTTTTTTGCTGCTTTTAGAAGGGTAAATTTTCATTCTCGATTAACTAAAATATAGCTGAAATTTTGTAAATTGAACAGATTTTTTCTTGCTGTTTGTATCTTTCTAATGTTTAGCAAACAGATTCTGCTGGATTCAGCTGTTTTCTCAGCAAAAATTTTTGAAGACTTTTATATTAGTGTATGAACAACTGAAAAAATTTCTCGAATGAAAGAGTGAACTAGAAGAACACAATAGTTAAAAAATAAAATTCATTGAAATGAACTGTGAACTATAATGCCAAATTGTAGTCATTTTTATTCCGATTGTTTGTTTGTACAAAATGTTTTATTTTGTGTGAGAATTTCGGAGTGTCCTTACATTTTTACTCACTATTTCTAATTTTTTTTACGATAGACTAACACTCAGGCGATGCCCCTACTTATGCCCCTATGTAAAATCATTGTCGTTTTTAAAATATTACAGAAATTAATTGTTTTAATACTTAACTTTTTATCGATTTTATTTACTATTGATTGGTGCGTTACATTTATATATTTAATTGTTTTTTTTAATGACCAATAACAATAGAATTCGTTCTAGAGATCGAATTGCTAGTATGGTTAATATCTTGGCTAAACAGAGATCAGGTATTAAAATCTGTCATATAAATGCGCAAAGTTTACAGGGCAAAATTGATGAATTCAGATATATATTTGAAAATTCTGGTATGGATTTCATATGCGTTTCTGAAACTTGGTTTGACTCGAATACAACAGATTTATCCATTTCTTTGGATGGTTACAATATACGCAGAGTTGATAGAGATGATGGCTACCGTGGCAATTTATATAAAAAAAGGTATTACATTTAGTGTTAAATGCACCTCCAAAGATGCTGATAGTTTGGAGGAATCACTTCCGCAAAACTTTGTACAGTTCCTTTTTATTGAGATTAATAGTTTAGGAAAGAAGTTACTTGTGGGAAGCGTATATAGGCCAAATAGAAATATACCGACTAATCGCTTCTTTAAAACTCTGGAGACTTTTACGGTTTTATATGAAGATGTCATAATAGCGGGTGATTTTAATTCTAATTTATTGGTAGATAGTGGTCTTTCTGATAACATGGTTTCACTCGGACTTTTTATACCAAATACAACTATACCTAAGCACTTTACTGCGACAAAGAGTACACTATTGGATTTGGTTTTGGTTAGTAATCAGTCAAATATCCAACTTTATGACCAACTTTCAGCTTCATGCTTTTCAAGACACGATCTTATTTTCATGACATATAAATTTGAATTGTTGGCAACTGAACAATTTATCACTTACCGTGACTTTAAGAATATCGACTTCCTGGCCCTGGAAGAGGAGTTTTTTAAAATAGACTGGGATTATTTAAACCACATTATCGCAGTGGATGATCAGCTTTTATTTCTAGGAAGAACATAAGTTATCTGTTTAATCAAACAGTACCTTTAAAAACTAAAATTGTTAGCCAAAAGAAAAAACCCTGGTTTTCTTCCACCATTAAAGAATCAATGTATCGAAGAGATTTTGCATTTTCTAGGTGGAAACGTTTTAAAACTACACAGCTACAAGAAGAATATCGTACTGCTAAAAAAGAAACGAATAAGCTGATAAAAAAGGCCAAATCTGAATTCTATGCCGAAAAATTATCGAATGCTCTGGGATCCAAGAAGACATGGCAGACGATTCGCGAAATTGGAATTGGCAAATCTGGTACGCAACATCCTTGTCCAATTGATGCCGACATTGCAAATAAAACTTTTTTAAATATACCAATGGTAGAAGCTGATTGTAACTATTATAGAAACATACACCCAATTTATGATTTTACAGAAAACAATAGGTTCTTCTTTACTGGCACAACTGAGTGTGACGTTTTATCAAGTTTTTTATCGATAAAATCTAATGCTGTTGGAGTAGATGGAATTCATCCGAAATTTATAAAAATACTATTACCTCAACTACTTCCTCGTATAACATTCTTCTTTAATAAAATATTTACAACTGGTTGCTTTCCTACTAATTGGAAAAATGCGAAAATCGTACCAATACCTAAATCAGGCACTGATTACAGACCCATAGCTATTTTACCGTTTCTGTCTAAAGTCTTCGAAAGGCTGATGCACAATCAAATGATTACCTTCTTAGATAATAATAATTTTTTTTCATCTCCTCAATCCGGGTTTCGAAGGAAACACAGCAGCATAACAGCGCTAGTTGATGTTGCGGAGGAGATAAGAAAAGAAGTTGATGATGGTAAAGTAACTTTTTTAATTCTATTAGATCATTCGAAAGCTTTCGATATTGTTGACCACGGCATCTTATGCTACAAATTACAAAATATGTTCAAATTTTCTTCAACTGCAACACGTCTTTTGTCGTCTTATCTTAGTAACAGATATCAGTACGTTGAAACCTCAACCGGAAATCTGTGTCACTAGCTGTTACAAGAGGCGTTCAGCAAGGATCTATATTAGGCCCGCTCTTGTTTTCATTATACTCTAATGATCTCCCGGATATTCTAACATACTGTAAAGTTAGAATGTATGCTGACGATATTCAACTTTACATTAGTTGCAATTAAACCTTGCTTGATCAGTGTGTAAGAACTTTGAATTTGGAACTTGATCGCATTCATGTGTGGGCAACGGCTAATGGTCTGGGGATTAACCCTAAAATATCTAAGTGTCTTATTATACAAAAACGATTAGCGAAGAAGAGAATTATTCCCAACATTTCAATAAATAATCAACGTATTGAAATTGTAAGTACCGCTAGGAATCTAGGAATCTTTTTTAATAATACCCTTACCTGGTCTGATCATATTAAATATGCATGTGGTCGAACTTTCTCCATGATAAGAACACTCTGGCGAACCCAACACTGTACACCATTAAAAATTGGAATACTGCTTGCTAAAACTTACCTTATTCCAATTTTGTTGTACGGGTGTGAACTCTTTGCCAGTTGTGACTCAATAAGTGAAAATAAATTAAACGTCGTTTTCAATAATATAGTTCGCTATGTATATGGTTTAAAAAGACGTGCACGAGTTTCTGCGTTTTCCAAAAAATTATATGGCCTCAGTCGCAACGATTTAATGAAAACTCGAATTTTGACTTTCTTACATAAAATCATTTATTTGCATCAACCTGTACATCTTTATGAGAAACTAATTTTTTCAGACCCTATTTGTAGGGGTAAAAGACTGAAAGCATTTAAATATAAAAGCCGTATATCAACTTGGCAATTCTATATCAATGCCATCCATCTCTGGAACTCAATTCCTTATTGTTATCAAATCTTAAGTAACACACTGCGGTTCAAAAAAACCATAATTACCTATTTTTCAAACGTATTTGATTAAATTAAATTATTTTCAACAATTATTTTAATTTTTGCATTAAAAAATACAAAAATTGTTTTTTTTGAAACAACAAATAAAAATCTAATATGACAATATCATATTAGAATTTGGACTTGAGGTAGAAGAATATTCTAACTAAATATATGAAATTATTTTCTTTTGTATTATGTTTATAATTTTTCAAATTGTTAGTTTTTAATTGTAAGTCAAAAAAAAAAAACAAAATTATTATTTTTTTTATTTTTTTTTATTATTATTATTTGTGCCTTTGCTATTATAAATATAGACAACTTTTTGAACTTATAAATGGCTTACAAATCGAATTTTTCATACAGAGATCATTTTAAAAACGTGTTACAAGGTTTTGTTATTATGCATAGGTACCATATTATATATATGTTTGATTACTTTATTTTTTCTTCATAATTAGTTCTTAAGTTATTAAATTATAAAAAGTATATTTAACGAATAATCAGTTCTTCACTGCAATATAAGACTTTAAGTCCTGTGTGTGGAACAACAAAATAAATAAATAAAATAAATATAAATAAATAAATAAAAAATAAATAAATGCTAGTGCCTTGTGTTAGAATTAGGAAAATAGAACAGATTTCGACAATTTTTAACACCAAACTGCTAATAACAAACAATATGAATAAAGAGCTACTGATAGTGCGTCTGTGTGACGAGAACGTGATTAAAATATACACATGTTTCAAGAGGCCATCAAAAATAAAAACCGAGATAGATTTGCAAAACACTTTGAGGGTTTTGTTTTAGCAACAGTGTAATTTCATTTCGCGTTTTCATCATTGATTCTTACCGCGATGATCATTTTGCAGGATCTTCTAAAACCGCAGAATATAGTTTTATTAAATATACTGTAAGAAGCTTCTTGGGACAAATCCGAATTTATATATGTATTTAATTTATAGTCACTTCCAGAATAAATTTCTTGTTTCTCCTAAAGTACGCTTTTTCATGGACAGTTAATAATTTTAATTTTAAAAAGAATTATGAAAATCCAACATTATAATGCTTGACTTAGGTGGAAAAAAAATTGTAAAATGTCGAATTATGCCAAATTATCATCCTATAGAAACAGCTTGTGCCTGCAAGCAGGAAACCTCTATTTTTTAAGGAAAACCGAAGGTTAATTTATCAATTTTATGTTTATACGACGAAATTTTATGTTTATATAATAAATATGTCGAAAACTATTAGTAGTAACAATAAAAAATAGAAACCTATCAATTAAAATTTGCGAAAAAAAATGTATGTTTCCTATTTGCAGTCACATTTTATAAAATTTTTATCAGTAAAAGAGAGGATTGCATTCTATTTATTTTCTAACCTCTTTGATTATGCTTAGCACACATAAGTATTCAAGATTTTTACAAAAAAAAACCCATAAAAAACAGTTTCCATGGCCACCAAAAAGCTTAGAAAAATTTTTAGAAAGCAGTTTTCGCAATTGAATTAGAGTCTATTTTATTTATGAAAACTTAAGAAACTTGGCCATTTGCTATTTGATTTCAACAAAAAATAAATATTTTTTATTACATTTTTTAAAAAATGTTGTTGCTTTCGACGTATTTTGTTACGTTTCAAAATTTGTCAAATCATTTCGGGGGGGGGGGAGGCTCGAGCCCACAAGCCCCCCCCCCCTAGCTACGTGCCTGTTGATATGTACATGTTGTGAGAGTTGGCATCCAGAACGAGTTCGAAGCCAGCGAGACTATGTAGGCGTCGGGTGGCATAGTGCCATGGTAATTTAAATATCATTTTAAGTAGCTTATTTTGTGCTACTTGGAGTTTTTTATATGACATTTTGCAGACGTGTACCAAACTGGAGCACAGTAAAACATTATGGGGTGGAATATAGATTTGATGATGAGTTTTTTATTGTCTATGTTCATTCCCGACTTTCTGTTTATAATTGGGTACATTATTCTAATAATTTTGTTAATTTTGTCCACTACATAGGGAATAAGATTATTAAAATTAAGCTTTGTATCAAGCATTGCGCCCAAGTATTTGACGTTGTTTTCCCATGAAATATCATGGTTCATGAAACGAGGTAAACTCTGGGGTATAAAACAAGACTTACGTTTTCTTGTAAAATAAATGGCCTGCGTTTTTTCAGGGTTAACAAAAATTTTCCATTTATCAAAATAATTACTCAACCCAGTAAGAACAGACTGCAAGTTTGTAATAATATTGTACTTAAACATTACAATAAATTTACCTTAACAATTATTTTATCTTAATAACAAATATTGTGTTTTATTTTATCTAAAAGAAATTTAATTCTAAACTTTAAGGCACGCTAACAACGTAGCGAGCTGCTTTAAATGTTTTTTTATTTTCATTTAAAACACAAATGAACAAAACTATTTACTAGTCCATCTACCTTTGTGCGCACTTTACCAAGTTATCTTGACATACACACGTATATTGTCAAGAATTATTGTTGTGTCAGAATTATTTATTTGTGGTGGTTGGGTGAGTGAAGGTTTTTATTATAAAAAAATGTATTTAAAAAAAGCAAACTTTAAGAAAATCAGGGGAGGGGGGGCTGCGCACCCCCCCCCCATCAACCACGAATACGACTTATCTATAATAAATTTACCTTAACAATTATTTTACCTTAGCAACAAATATTTTGTTTTATTTTATATAAAAGAAATTTAATTAAAACCTTTAAGGCACGCTAACAACGTAGCGGGCTGCGCCCGCTAGTAATATATACAGGAGTTGTTTTTGGTATAATTTATATTGCCTGTACTACATGTGCATTAGGGTCGTACACCCCTATTTTTTTACAGTTGACCTAAAAAGCATATGGTGAAAATTTGAGCCAAATTGGACAATTTTAAACAGCGGCACACAGAGGTCAAAAGTCAAATTTCGGGAAATTTCCCTTTTTTTCAAAAAATTAATTCTAAAAGTGATATTTGCCCGAATAATTAAATGAAAATTTGTAATTGAGTTCTTTTATGTTCATTTTTTTTATTATGATAATTTTTGTTATAAAATAATTAACCCTCTTATTGCCCAGGGGTCAAAAATGATCCAATTTATTCAATTCCGATAAATAATCATACAAAAGGCCTAATTTAAACAATTTTTTTCTCATAATTGGACAATGAGTTTTACTAAATATAAACAATATATCTACGGTCATAAATTGATACCACATAAGACTGATTTTAAATTATCAGATAACTAAATTATGTGTAATTAATAAGTTTCTTCGGCGACACATTGAAAATTTTTTTAAACGTTAACCCTTCATCTGACCATTTGGACCATCTCTGTTTAATTGCATTCAAGTTTGTTTTAAAAACGTAAATGTGATTTATATCAATATGTACATAATTTAACATTATTGTATTCAGTACGTACTTAACTATTAAAACGAAATGTTGGTTTAGAAAATTGTGAGTATTTTCGTGCTTGCTGCCGACGCTTTACTTTGTAATTTTGTAAGAGAAGAAAAGAAAACTAACTTAAAGATACCTTAAAACTATCTTAAAAACTAAGTGTAAAAAAATATACAAACATTGTTAAGGACTAGCCTCTGTGTGTACCGGGAGTAATGCTGACAAAGAAACTATGAACCAGCGACGATTCAGATTAAGTAATTGAATTACTACGCTCATGTAGTAACCCAGAGAGGTAATTTGTATTAGACCAACTTATGTCTCGGAGCCCAAATACAATTTCTCCAAAAATCTCGTTCTTGTGTAAGTTTAATTTATCCAAAAACCGTCTCATAAGATTTAAAGTAAACATTCCGAATGGAGTTACATGGGATTCATTATAAATATAACGATTTGAAAAACGTTTGCTATAGCCCTTAAAATGCTTTCCCACACATAAACGAAGAATTTTGCGCTCCAGAATTCCAATTTTTTTCGTTATCGTACGAGAAATTTAGAACCAAATAGGAAATGCATAAGCCAAGACTGGCCTGATACTGACCTTATAAATTAGCAACTTTGTTCCTACTGGTAAATTTGTTAAATGAACCTTTAATCCGATTTATCCTTTTCAACACATTTCTCGCATGTTCATTTTATTTTACTAATTTATAAAAATTGACACCCAAATATTTAAAACTATCTCTAAAAGGAATTTCCCTATCATTCAGGAAAAGTTTTAACCGTTTACTCTCAGGAACAACAAACCTTCTACATTTCCCTGATGCATTTCTTAGACATATCGCCTCACTTTTAGAAGAGTTAATTCTTATTCCCCAATCGTTATAAAAATTATTGACCACAGAAAGATGTAAAGAAACCTTTTCTAAAGCCCTTTGATAAAGCATATAATAAAGAATCATCATCATATAAAATTCCTGTCGATTCCCCAACTATATGAGGGAAGTCGTTAATAAATATGTTATATAGATGAGGAGCTAATAATGAGCCCTGAGGAACGCCACAATTCACCACTCCAGAATCAGAGATCATATTATGCATTTGAACACAAAATTGCCTATTTTCAAAATAACTTTTGAGAATTTTAATAATAGAAGGGTCAAATCCCAAATTTATCATTTTAAATAAGGCTCTATGTGATAAGCATAATCAAATGCTTTTTCTATATCTAGTGAGACAGCAACAGTTCATTTTCTTTATTTGAGATTACGGATAATATCATCTTCAAATTTAAGTACAGCATGTGTTGCAGAATGACCCGCCCGGGAATTCCCGAACCCCAAACCTTAATCATAAGCCTTGTAGAGGGTGGGGGTTAAAGCCAGACTATGAATTTCATACGCGATCGCCACCTGATGAAAATTTCTAAGTGGGTCGTGTAAACAGGGTTTATTTTGATGCTCGTTAGACCCCATGTAGTTGGTTGGCCCATAGTGCCGTGAGGTGGGTCATCTGTTCACATGGGTGAAAAGAGATGACCTAAATTGTCAGATTAAGGGCTACTGTTATTACCAAAGTATCGGAATTCATAAATGGATACCACTTAATTGCTATTTCCTTCAGTTTGTATTAAGTACCCGAAGAAATTTATTAATTACACGTAACTTAGTTAACTGAAAATTTAAAATCGGTCTTATGTGGTATCAATTTATTACCGTAGATATATTGTTTATATTTAGTAAAACTCATTGTCCAATTATGAGAAAAAGAATAACTTAAATTAGGCCTTTTTGTATGATTATTTATCGAAATTGTATAAATTGGGTAATTTTTTACCCCTGGGCAATTATTTTGCAACAAAAATTATCATAATAAGAAAAATTAACATAAAAGAATTCAATTACAAAATTTCATTAAATTATTCGGGCAAATATGACTTTTAGAATTAATTTTTTGTAAAAAAAGTGAAATTTCCCTAAATTTGACCTCTGTGTGCCGCGGTTTAAAATTGTCCAATTTGGCTCAAATTTTCACCATATGCTTTTTAGGTCAACTGTAAAAAAAAAAAGGTGTGCACATCTCGAAATTCAACATTTTGTAAAATACCTGCCACCCTAATGTGCATATCAGCGCAATGTTGGTAGCAAAATAAATTAGTAAAACATTAGTTCAAAATTATTTTAGTGCTGAAAAAATACAACTAAAAGTTTAGCTGAAAACACAACTTCAGCAAAAAAATTCGTGAAAACTAATAGACTCAATATACAAGATGTTTTACTAAATTTCCTACTAACTTATTTTTTTGAGTGTAAATCTTAAGACTGTTTTTTGAATTCATAAATAATAACAATGACCTTGCAACTCTCTCAATATTTTTTATTTGAAAAAATATTATGCGGCTTGGAACAGGAACGAACTCCGACTGGTTAATCAGGGATGGAAAAGGCTCACTTAATCGGGCTCTTATACCAAAAAATGTTAGATCGCTCTTACATATTTAAAAACGTATGTAACTAAAAAATAGCTTCCTCTTTGGCTCGTTAAAAAAATTAAAATTAAATATTTTGATATTAGCAAATATTAGCACAACCCGGGTAAAAAACTTAATATGGTGTCATACATAATTATATCTTTTTTGATAAATCCCCATATACAACGACATACAACTTGATCCGAAAAATGGGTCATCTAGATGTGTCTAATTATATCAAATTAGATATAATTTGATAAAGTTTGATCCGAGATTTGTCCATATCCAGGACATCAAATTATATCTAATTCGATATAAAAATATCTGATTTTATAAAATATTGTCTGATAGTAGGCATACTTTTTATGCATACCAGCTATTAAATTGAAATGTCTATGGTTTTAACAATTTTGAAGACCCAAATTTTAAAACATAAAATAAAAATTTATTTGAATACTTTTGTCTTCTAAATCGTACGCATCATTTTTTAATATGATTTTGCATGCAAAAACATCACGTGAAAATTATTTGGCTATGGAGTAATTAACTCTGAATTTGCAGATAACTAAATTTGATGTTGAACTATATATTAATTTAATGGGATTATATAGAAAGTTATATAAAATTAAAATATATTTTTAGTACAACGACACATACAGTGTTATAAAACTTAGTATCAAATCATATATAATCATATCGATCACTACATATAATTTCATTAGTTTTATAAGGCTTATGTAGTTATATATGGAGTCAGATTTGGGGATATGTAATAATATCAATTACCATACAAAAAATTCGTTGAAAAAATAATATCAGATGTAGTTGTATATAATGATATGTGTCTTAATGTTACTCCATTCATTGTCAGATATAGCCCAATCACATTATATGTGACAATATATAACTATTTTTACTTTTTACTTTACAATATATTCGTTTGCAGAATGTCGATCGCTGATTACCTCTTTTAATTCATTTTCTGTACCATAAAGCCTTTTTCGAATTCCGCCGTTATTTTGCAACTTTTTAAGTGCGGTTATTTTAAATATATAACCTAGGGATTAAATTTTTGTACCATAGTCTTTTTTCAAATTCCCCTATTATTTTGCAATTCTTTACGTTCGTTTTTTTTTATTTATAATCTAGGCTATAATTTATAATCATACAACAAAAGTTTGGTGGCTAGTTGCAAAAAAAATCGCGAAAAATAAAATTTGCAAAAAGGAAAATTTTTGCATCAATATATTTGTTTGCAGAATCTAAATCGCTGATTACGTTTCCTAATTAATTTTTTGTACCACAAAGTCTTTTTTCGCGTTCCGCTTTTATTTTGCAATTTTTTAAGTACATTTTTTTTAAATTATAATCTAGGGACTATAACACACATTTCATACAACAAAGTTTGGTAGCTAGTTGCAAAAAAAAAATCGCGAAAAATAAAATTTGCAAAAAAGAAAAATTTTTTCATCAATATATTTGTTTGCAGAATGTAAATCGCTGATTAAGTTTTTTAATTAATTTTTTGTACCATAAAGCCTTTTTTCGCTTTCCGCAATTATTTTGCAATTTTTTAAGTGTGGTTTTTTTAAATTTATAATCTAGGGTCTAGTATCAATTTTATACACAAAAGTTTGGTGCTTAGTTTGTAAAAAAAAAAAAAAAATCACGAAAAAAATATTTGCAAAAAGGAAAATTTTTGCGTCATTGTATTCATTTGCAGATTGTTAATCGCTGATTGAATTTTTTAATTCCCGGGTAAAAATCTTAATATGGTGTCATTTATAATTTTATCTTATTTGATAAGTCCCCATATACAACGACATACAACTAGATCCGAAAAATGGGTCATCTACTTGTGTCTAATTATATCATATTAGATATAATTTGATACAGTTTGATCCCAGATTTGTCCATATCCAGAACATCAAATTACATCTAATTCGATATAAAAATATCTGATTTTATATAATTTTGTCTAATAGTAGGTACACTTTTTATGCATACCGGCTATTAAATTGATATTGAAATTTCTATAGCTTGAACAATTTTAAAGGCCCAAATTTCATAACATAAAATAAAAATTTTAATGCTTTTGTCTTCTAAATCGTACGCATCCTTTTTTAATATATTTTTATATGCAAAAAAATCACGTGAAAATTATTTGGCTGTGGAGAAATTAACTCTTAATTTATATTAATTTGTATGATCATATAGAAAGTTATATAAAATTACAAGAATTTATTTTTAGTATGATGATACATACAATATTATATAACTTAGTATCGAACCATATATAATCCTATCGGTCACTACATATATTTTGATTAGTTTTATATGGCTTATGTAGTTATATATGGAGTCAGATTTGGGAATGTGTAATAACATCAATTACCGTACAAAAAATTCATTGAAAAAATAATATCAGATGTAGTTGTATATAATGATATGTGTCTTAATGGGACTCCATTCACCGTCAGATGTAACCCAATCACATTATATATAACAATATATAACTATTTTTACTCGGGTTATTTTTTTCTATCACAAAGTCTTTTTTCGCGTTCCTCTATAATTTCGCAATTTTTTAAGTGTGTTTTTTTTTTAATTTATAATCTACGGAGTATAATGCCCACTTCATAAAACAAAGTTTGGTGGTTAGTTGCAAAAAAAGAAAATTTTGGAATCGTTTGCAGAATGTAAATCTTTTAATTAATTTTTTGAACCCCATAGCCTTTTTTCGCAATCCGATATTATTTTGCAATTTTTTACGTATGGTTTTTTAAAATTCATAATCTAGGGCTATAATACTGTTGGAATAGTATAATTCCATAGTATAGTTCCATTCTTGATTTTTATAACTAAATTATTATTTTGTATCCCTCGTTACAATCGATGTTTTGAGTCAGGGATGGAAAACATGGTGCAATTGTAATTTTTTTGGTACATTTTGACATCCGTTGGTACCGTGGTACTACCGCGATCCATTTGGTACAATTTCAAAAATTTCCAAATTTAAAATTTTTGTATTAAATGAACTTGTACTTACTTGGAATTGCAGACGTGGACTAAAATCATTCTAACAAAAACTTATAACTGGCAACTTTTGGGCCCAATGTTTCAAAAAAATGCATTATTTCTTTCCCCGTAATCAGCTCATCATTACGCGTCGATTGAGTGCTGCTACCAGAGTAGGAAAATAAACTCTACCGAACCGTACTTTTAGGGTTGCGTACCGCACATCGCGAACACAGTACACAAGCATATTGGTTGCGTAGAAAACACATACGCTATTCTCTCTAATTAGTGTTTGTGTTTATACACACAACCTGAATTCGGTACCCCACGGGTGTAAATATGTGTTGAAAGTACAGTAGATAATCGTAGCGTTTGCGTGCATCAGACAATCGTAGTGTACCGCATTTGGTTTGTGTACAAACTCACAACCACTAAAACTGGTTTGTGTACAAACTCATAACCACTAAAACTGGTTTGTGTACAAACTCACAACCACTAAAACGATAGATCCGGTTTGTGTTCCTTAGCCGAACCCTACCCTACATATTGTGTACAGTTTATTTTCCTACTCTGGCTGCTACTTAGGGTTTTTCTTTTCCCGGACTTTTTCATTTCCCGGGACAGCGGGATTTTTTTTAGAATTTCCCGGGATCCCGGGAATTCCCGCTCGTTAGAAAATAAATAAATCCGATATATGTTGTACTTGAAAAACTCAATTTCTATTACAACACCGCCCGACAAAGTCCATCTTTTGGTTGCAACCATGAGAAAATCTATTTAATATATTCTGAAAGAAGTTCTTAATATAAAATATCTTCTACTTTTTCTAGATCAATTCGTTTAATAGTTTAAATCGCGAATTAATATTAAGGTACACTCTAAAAAATGCTTGTAAAATCGCTATTACAATATATGTAAAATTTCATGTAAAATTACAGAAAAAGCGTAAATTTGTGCACAATATGCCTAAAAAATTTATTTACAGATATTTGGAAGCAAAAGTACATACAAAATGCAGCACTTTGCATGTTGCTAAACATGTTCCTAAGTTTATACACATTTTCTCTTTATAATTACACACATTGTGCCTAAATTATCTATTTAGGCATAAAATGAGTAATACTACAGGATTTAAATGGTAACAGTAAATTTGTCAAAAGAAGCATAAATAAAAAAAGAAAAACACAATAAATTGAGATATTTTTGGAACAAATTACCATTTTATTCATTTAAATTAATAATAATAAAAACTTCAGGGTTCCGGCCAATATATTGGTGTACAAGAAAAGGGTAAGAAAACTAATTTAAGTTACACGTGAAGTAGCGATATTAAAACATTTATTTCTTGTAGATATTAAAAGAAGATATAAAAATTCGTTAACTGTCGAATAATGGTACCAAAGGGATATTTGAGAAGGTTTCGCATATGTTGCACATAAGTTATATGTTTCAAATGTATTTTCAATTTTGGACAAACATCAAGTTTTTATCTGCCTGCCACTACTTTATAATATTCCAAATAATTTTAGCAAGGAGTTATCTTCCCTAATGGAACTCAAATTACTAGACGAAAAGCCATTTCAAAGTCTATCTGCAAAAAGTTGTCTTTTTGTTAAGATATTAGGATCCTGATAGAAGAGATAAAAGAGCAGTTAAAAACGGGTTCGAAAATTTCAATCGGGCATGCTGTCAATATGAAACCTACACCATAGTACGACTTGGGCCATATTTCAGGAAGTGCATGAACTCAAGGAAGAGAATTTCGGTTATAACAAAAATCAGCACAAAATGATAATGGTTCCGTGCAAGTAATAGTTTAAAATCGCTTTGGTTTGCAATTACCATCTTGGCTTAACGCCGACTAGGTCAAAATATGGGCCGCTTCTAATAATTTTCAATTGATTTCGGCATTGAGGCACTACAAGCTGTTTCCTTCTTTCACAGAGTGGTGTAGGGTATGAATGTCACCTTCTAATATTGAAATTACCTATTTCAGTTATATTTTTCTAAAAATAGAAAACTTAAAATAGAATATTTGACTGAAAATATCAACTCCTACAGACAATACATATTTTTTTGTGGTTTGTTTTTTACTGACTGATAAAAAAAGTTAAACATTATGTTTCAATGTATTTTAAATGATTGTTCAATTGAAAATAAACTTAACCTATTACTTTTCAAATAAACCACAATCGGTTATGGAAAAGATATTCACGCAAATATTTTACCAATTTTTGGTAAAATATTGAAGCTACTTCTGTACACTCTAAGAAAAAATTACTTATAGCGAATACGGATGACTACAAAAACCACGACCTTTTAAAAAATATAAAAATTATTGCCACATTTACAAAAACCTACAACTTTTTTCACCTTTGGTTTAAAAAGTCAGAAAATAATTAGAATTTATTATATAAACCGTTAAATATCTGCTCTCTTTTAAACACACAAAATTTAAAAATAAATATTTGCTAAAAAATTGGGTGTAGGTTATAAGAAATTTGGCAAAAACTTATAGGAAATGTTTATTTGATTTTATATGAGGCTAAAACTAACACATTACTTTTCGTATGCACGTTAACTTGATAAGTATCCACGTTGATCACTCAACGTGGATAATTATCAATATTGAAAACATAACGTTTACACATCAAAATAACTTCTTCGCGTTACGTACTAAAAAGTTTTGCTGGCATACTTTCGATTATACCGCAACTAACATACACTCATAAAAAAGTCCGTACAAATAGGTCAAAATTGTGCTGACGCAAATACATGTAATATTTCCTGTTATTTTAGCAGAATTTTTACCTATTTGTACGGACTTTTTTAGAGAAAATAACAGAAAATTAGTTCAATTTAATCAGAACGCGTTTAACAGACTTTTGTACTAACTTTTTTTTATTAGTGCATTAAAAACGTTAAGGGTCATATGCATAATCATTTTTTAAATCCATAAATGGCTTATAAAAAATTTTTTATAAGGTTTTCAAATTATTATGCCTAAGCATTTAACTCTTTATATTTTTTTATACTTTAATCTCTTCTACTTATATTTGCTATAATAATAGCGATTATTTTATTTAATTAACTTACATAAGTTCTTTTATTTTTATTAAATGTTAAAAAGTTTACATTTGCAATTTCTAATAAAACATCATTTAAAAATATATTTGTTTTTTAATCCTTCAAATGGAATCATTTGGGTTGTTTAATATAAAGCACCAAGAATGTATATATACATACTTCACGTGTGGTTGCAAGCATTTTATCTGTACCTTTACATATTTTTGAATGCTATTTTAAATACAAACTCTGTAATTTTACATAAAATTCGTATGTTCCTAAACATTTTTTAAGCACATAAATAGGTATAATTACATACTTTATGCCTAATTAATGTACACACAATGTATGTAAATATTTGAATTTAGGCACAAAAATGTATTTTTACTGAAATTATAGTAGGAGAAAAAATACCTACTATAAATGCGGTAAAGTTACATGAATTTTTATTAGAGTGTAATATATTTGTATGGAAGGACGTCTTTGAAATAACGGTAAACGAATTGATTTAAAAAGAGTGAAAGGCACGGGTATTTTATTTTTATCCCTTCTTTCAGGATATATTGGAATTGTTAATGGCTGCAAACTTGTGTCGGACGGTGAAATAACAAATTTATTGAAATGAAGTTTTAAAGAGATTTAAAAAATTATTTTTAGACTATTCTTGTTCTTTATTTTCCCTTTTGCTTCTTATGAAAATTTTAAATTTGAGCCCTGGTTTATATAGTCAGAACTAAGATAGATTTTTTGCTTAAATGTTTCTTAAATATGGAATCAAAAAATTTATATTTCTAGATATTTTGTTTCTAAGCAAATTCTCAGAAATATTCGTCTAGAATTATTTTTATAAAAAAATTAAATGTGAGTATTTTTCACACAAATTTTTAAGGCAAAGTAGCATAAATCTTTTTATAAAAATAGACAGTTAAATATTATTAAATAGTTTTATAACATACTGTTATTTTTTGAATATAAATTTTTTATGCCAAAACTACTTAAAAAGAAATCATTTAATTTTCATAGTTGCATTTCAAATTAACATACATATAAAAAAATCCAAAATAATTTGAAAGAGCATTTGTTGCATTATTTTAAAAATAAATAAAATTTAAAAAATACAATTGAAATAAATATCGATTTAAATGAAATTATTTGAAGTAAAAAAATACTTATATCAATCAAAAATACGAAAATATTACTAATTTTGGAGGTATTTTGAACTGAAATACTGATGATGAAATGTATTGTAATTGCTTTATTTGAACAAAGATCATCATTTTAAATAACAAATTTTATCTGAAGTACGAAAAATTTTGTTGGTAACCTTGGTAATGGCTAATAAAATTTGTTTTCGGTTTAACTAAACCAAATTCAACTGATATCAAAAAAATATTGAATTTTAAATCGAATTTTTTAATTTTAAATATATTTTATTCAAATTAATTTTAAAAAAATCAATGCTTTAAATTTAAATTAAGCTTCCAAAATTGTAATATACTACTAAAACTTCTGTAAAAGAATAAAAAAAAAATCCCGGGAAATCCCGCACAAAATTCCCGGGATTGCGGGATAGAAAAAAGGGCGGGATTCCCGGGACATAAACCCTACTGCTACTACATAAAATTCGAAAATTTAACCCGCCTCTTATATTTTTTGAAAAGTAAAAAAAATATTACACTGTTTTCTTAGAACGGGTAACTTATCTAAAATATAACCAAAACAAAACATTAACAACATATATTTTCATACAAATTTGATATTCACAACTATTGGTTTCACCCAGAAGTTTTTTTTGAAATCTGGCAGGATTTTTTCAATTTTGACGGAAAATATAATTATAAGGCAAATATATAAGATGTTTGGGATACATGAGAAGTAGGAGATCCTGACCTTTATCCTGGAATATATATATGCCCAATAAGGCTTTCCTGTAGGAAATTATGTCCCAATAAATTTATGGCATTGCTCGGACAAATTTTCTATATATTTACGAAAATTTTTGGTACCGTGAGGGTCGAAAAACTAAAATTTTTTTATGTGGTTGGTACAAAATATAAAAACTCATTTCCATCCCTGTTTTGAGTCATACAAAGAGCGCACATAATGACCCTGCAAACATTTAAAAGATACCTTCCCAGAAGATACTTATTAAAGCGATATCTTCTATTTGTCATTTGAATGAAAATAATCAAGTAGTATTTACTTTGAAATTGTCTTCCTTTTATCACTTGGAAGATAATTCGGCGATATTTGGAAAAAACAATTCAAAAATTTTATCTTTTGTCATAACTTTTTATGACAATATTGCGGCAATATCGCCTTTGTATCATTTGGAAATAAAGTAAATTTGTTTCAAATCTTTTATCAATTTGGAAAAAATTAAAACTAAATTTGTACAAAAACAACCAAAATATATATAGGAAATAAACTCGTGAAAAGTTAAGATTAATTGCGCGGGAAAAATCGGCTAAGATGAAATCAAGATAATTTATAAGTTGGTCAATGGATTATGTATGCAGATATTGTTATTCAGGCTTAAATTTAATAATGAAAAAATTAAATTGTTTTTTTATTGTACCGGGAGTATATTTAGCGATATCCCTTTTATCTTCCATATGAGTTATTGCTTTCATATTGCCTGGAAGTATTGTTTTAGTGTAACAGTTGTTTCCGACGGAGGAAACTTCCGGAATACGAAATTGATATTGCCAGCAATAAATGTTTTCTTCCTGGCGATATGTTCGGAGAATCTTCTTCGTATCGCCATGTTTGCTGGGTGATATTGGTTTGAGTATGTTCCTGTTCCAAGGCACATAATAGAACAAATGCTTTCTCAGTGATAGAGAGTCCCCCAATCTCTTTATTATGTATACTCTTTGATAATAAGTTATTAAATTCTAATTTAATTGTATTTCTCTTTATATCTAGCATTCTTATCAACATCACATACAACAACAACAACTCCAACAGCAGCAAGCTCAATATCAACAACATCAAGCTCCAAATGATCCTGTGGTAACTAATAAAAATGGTGGTGCTGGAATAGCGAATGTGGTTGCGTCTAACAACAATACCAATAACACTAACAACAACAACAACAACACTGAACATGGTCTCAGCAATCTTCTTACTTTTGACAGCGAACAATTAGTTCGTATCAATTCCGAGGATCAACAAATGTTACGACTTAACACCGAAGACCTTCAAATATCGAATCTATCCATATCATCATAGTGATGGATAATAAAACAAAAATACTTCTAATTCCTATCTTCTCTTCTAGTTGTTGTATTTAAGTATTTATTAAATGTTTTTCTTTTATTTTATGATATTGAATTCATTGAAAGCCCAATATACACGGTCAAAATGATTGACATAAAATTGATGTGTGTTCATGAAGCTTTGAAACATACACGTACTGCATAGCGCTTCAATCATTCATTTGATATTTGATTTTGTGCTGTAAACACGGTGTCGGTAGCGGACGATACAGAACCAGTGATGCCAACTTAGTGCTTTAAGCACTATTGATGGTGCTTTTTGATGGCTCAAAACGCCAAAATTTTGCTCATGGTGCCAAAAGAAAAAAAGCACTGAAATAGTGCTTTTTTATTTTTTTGGTTAGTGCTTTTAGTGCTTTTTTAAAATTGTTTTAAAAAACTTCACTAATTTTTTTAAGTGGAACATTTTATATGGGAACTTTTTTTAGGTTTTAAAGTCACTGTAGGTAGTGGTACCAGACCAAATGTAAAAATAAATCGTCAAAATCTTCAGCCATTTTATGAGAAATCTTCAGGAAATCGTCATCAGTTAAATATTATAAAAACACAAGTTTTATATATTTTTTTATTCGAAATTTAATTCATTTTTACTTTTTGACTATATCGCTGGTCTTAAGATAATTCACAGCTTTTATAAATTCGAATTATATACAACTGGACGTAATTTTTACTTCACCTGTAAAAAGGTGATATTTATGCTACAATTAGTTACAGAAAACACACCTCATCATGCGTTATGTAGTTTAAGTTCTCATAAGTAATTTATATAGACTTTAAGTTCGTGATTCCGAACTCTGTTTTTAAAACTTTTAGTCACGTCATAATTGTTCTATAATTTTAAATAAGCCGAACAGTGTATTTTGGGTATTTTTAACCGCGATTTTCTAAAAAATGTGACGTGATTGAGACATTTTAAAAACATATTTAGAATCAGTTTGTCTAAATCTATAAAAATGTTGTACCAAAGTTTAAATCCTTGCAAAAAATTCATTTTGTAAAGATGTGCAAATTAAAAATTAACCTAGTTCCAACTTTTGTTTGTTAATTGTTTTCAACCATGAATATTTTTTTCCATGGCGAAGTATTGCGAATCACAAAACCGCGATTCGGAAAGAACAATTTGCGGATTTTTAAAACGCTTTTTTATAGTTTTGTGAATTGGTATTTATAATTAAAGAAAATATGGAAACCTTTGTATATGAACTGTTTATTTCTGTTTTAAGTTTTTAAATTAATTAAATATACATGTACATTACTTTTTTAAACTTCTTATAAATTTATTTGATTTTTTATTAAAAAGGCATAGTGCTTTTTTACGCTTTTTTAAGCGAAAAAACAACGCTTTTTTGCAAAACATTTGCGCTTTTTACACTCCAAAAGTTGGCAACACTGTACAGAACTTGCTTCAGAGAATAAGCACAATACAAATGGAAAAGGAGTCTTAAATCGTGACGGAAAAAAAGTGAACAAAATAGCAACGGAAACGGAATCTCACTTTTACAACACAGAACACATGGAAAATCAAGTTGGTTATATTTTATATTTTCCTTCTTGACACATTCCAACGTATTGTAGTTGTTTTACATTAGTTAGAATAAAAGGCGATGAAAGTGTTATTGTGTTATTGCTGTTTTTTATATATTTTATAAATGTATAAAGCTAAATCCTTTGATATTACTAATGCATATGACAAAATCAACCATGTAATCGTACTATACTTGTACTGTGATTGAAATTGTGTGAAAATCTGGCAACATTAGTAAAATAATCTGAGAGTAAAAACAGGAGAATTAGAAATTCGGTTGAGAAAATAAAATAAGTTTTATCTCTCACGGAAATCGTTGCACGATTTTAATTGTCAAATTGTATGGCAAAAAACGGGGACCTTTGCATTGTGCTTATACTCTCACTTAAGATTAATATATCGTCGGCTTGCCTGCAAGTAGTGCTGTGTATTTTTAACAAGTTTTCAGGAGAGCGAAAAAACTGAGTTCTATTATCCTTTTAAGATATTTTATTGACATCATATGCCTTAATGATTCACGACCTGATTTACTAAAATACTGCATTAAAAGAAATCCGGATTTAATCTCTGTTACAGAGAGGTGCTTGGTTGAAGGAGCCATTTTTCAAAATATGTTCATACCAGTTTGTACACATAACACCTTTTGTTCATAGAAAACAAATTTATTAAATTAAAAATTTGGAATTTTATGCAAATTTTGGGCATTTATTATGAAACATTTCTATGACCTTTTCCCATCTTTCTGACAACATATGGATTCCGATAACTGATAATTTTTTTGAAGCTAAGAAAGCGAAATTCCGAAACCCTGTTCTGAAGTGAAGCGTATTCCAGTGAGAGTTCTGTATCGATCTAAACAAATGGTAGTCCGACGGAGCATGTTCTGGACTATAAGATGGGTGAGGCAAAACTTCCCAATCACTATTTTCTAAATAGTTTTTAACCGGCCTTGCAACATCATCATGGAATATTACGGCTTCTTGCTTCCATTTTTCATCGCCAGTAATGATTCGATGCAAAAATTACTTCTTTTTATGGCGTTCAAGCAGCATTTTGGACATGCAAAATCGTCTTTCAACGTTTCTCGGCTTCAGCTCGTGTGGTATTTAATTTCCTTGCTTTTGGATGAATCCTGCTGCTCGAAAACGTTTTGAAATTGCCGCTTGAGTGAATTCTATGTTGTTTACACTATTTCATTTAATGACTAAAGCACCGTAAGTTGTTTTAGTTTCACGTGAAAAAACTATTATACTCCATATAAAGAAACTAATTTTCACGACAATGAATTTCACGTGAAAATTGTGTAGACTTTGTTTTCACGCAAATTTAATATGGGCATTTCCATCATGTCGAACGGGACCGTCGTACACCTTTAAAGTGAAAAAAAGTCAAAATAAAATGGATTTTTATTTTGACAATAGGTTTTACTTATATCTTTTTATTAGCCCTACAATTGGTGCTGAGGTTGACTTTTAGCAATTTTTCGTTTTCAAGATAATTGTAAAAAAACAAGGCATTCGCACGGGACAAAAACATAAGTGGTTTTCGCGGCTAACAATTAAAATGCCGATTTCAGCGAAACCTGAAGCAATATTTCAATGTGACTAATTTTACACTGTTGTGCATTGATGTCTTTTAAAAATGGTTGTAATTTTACCCAAAAACGATTCATATTATTTTTTTAATTTAATTTTATTCACTGTCGCACGTGACATGTCGCACGGGACATTTTTTTCCATCATGAGATTTATGTTGTTTCTGTTGCTCTTTTTACAAAATTATATATAAACAAGCTTAGTAAAAATGTTTTTAAATCGACAGAAGTATGCAAGGTATTTATTTTAATATAATAACCAAAAACAAACTGAAAAGAAATATGTAGTATGAATTAACCCAGCAAAATTGTCGGATGGAAAGAACCCATTGTAGAACAACTTGTACGTGCATGCAACCTGTTATAATTTATGTTCTATCATCGGTGATTTTTGTTTGAGTTTGTCCCAAAAGCAACAGGTTCTTTTCCTCCAAACTAGAACAGGTTACTTTGGAACCGGTTCTAGAACCAGTTATAGAACTGGTTCCGCGACAGTGAAACCTTCCATTTTGACTCCCAGAAATCAGTTCTAGAACCTGTTCCACGTAACCGGTGGTAAAAACACCTGTTCTAGAACAGATTCAGAGGCAACCAGTTCAAAAAACTTTTGCTGGGAAGTATTTAATTATATGAAAATATAAAACACAGTTTTTTTTTAGAATAGGCAGTCCTAGCTGCTTTTACTTCTTGACCATGGTGCATGCCAATTTTAAAAAAATTTAAAAGTAATTATTTATATAAATAAAACATTTACATAAGAAAGACAAATTTAAAATTTTTAAATTTCACACTTACGATGTCGCACGTGACCAACTGTGAATAAGTACCAAGATCACAATTCTTCTTATTTTTCAGGTAGGTTTTTTTTTATTTTAATTGTATAAAAAATCTCTGTTTGTAATCAATATTTGATGAGCTTTCTGCGTGTACTTTCGACGCACTGATAACAAATGTTGTTTTTCAATGTCGCACGGGACATCGAAATATGCGACAATTCAAATCAAAAATTTACAGTTATTTTCAATTGCATTGTTTATTATGCATTCTTTTATGACTCTTTGTACCTTTAGAAATATTTTAGAAAGCAAAAGTCAATGCATAACGTCTCTGTTTAAAAACTTTTATCAAAACAAAATGTGCAATAGAAATATCCAAATAAGAAAAGATGCGCTTGTGCGACTTTGCATTCGAATACCTCGAAATGGGTTATGAATAAATGCGAAATCTTTTTACGTTATTTAAATTTGATTGTTTGCCTATGAAAATATTATTAAACAAAGTGTTTTCAAGAACTTTTAATATTTTAGTCTCGGTGGACCTTTCGGTGGAAATGCCCATATACAAAACTATTATTTTTCTTGTGAAAAAGTGACATTTTGTGTTTATTGTGATTGTGGCTTTCTAATTACATAAAAAAGATTTTCATTTTAAGAATTTAAATAACTATTTAAGTCTTGTACATTAAATTTGCGTGAATACAAACTCTACACAATTTTCATGTGAAACTGATTGTCGTGAAAAATCATTTTTTTATATGGAGTATAACAGTTTTTTCACGTGAAACTCAAACAACTTACGATGCTTTAAGTGAGAATAAATGACAGATGTGTACCTTCCAAAATGTTATGTAAGTTATTAAAGACACAAACCTTTACACATGGTTTATATGTCAACTGCTGTTAAAGGTACAATTAGACGTGCCATAACGCCATAGCCGTAACCATAACGCCATAGCAGACAACCAAAATTCAATTGGTTTCTACGGTTATGGTTATGGCGTTATGGCATGTCACCTATAATCGAATACATTGTAGCCCATAAGATTGGTTTGAACAGCTGTTTTATATGGTTATGGTTATGGCACGTCTAATTGAGCCTTAAGCCGGCATTTCTAAGTACCATAAATGGTACAATGCAGAGTAGGAACTCTAACGAACCGTACTCTTAGGATTGAGTACCGCACATCGCGAACAGAGTACACAAGCATATTGGTTGCGTAGAAAACACATACGCTATTCTCTTCAATTAGTGTTTGTGTTTATATACACAACCCGAATTCGGTACGCTACGGGGTGTGAATATGTGCTGAAAGTACAGTACATAATCGTAGCGTTTGCGTTCATCAGACAATAGTAGTGTACCGCATTCGGTTTGTGTACAAACACAAAACCGCTAAAACGATAGATACGGTATGTGTTCGTTAGCCGTACCCTACATGTTGTGTACAGTTTATTTTCCTACTCTGGTACAATGTGTAAACTGAAACTGATTAACATTTTATTTAAAATATAAAATCAATAAGAAAATTGAGCAAACAAAAATCAAATAAATACATTTTTCGTCAAATAAATCATGTTTTACACATGGTTTGTATTTTTTATAATTTATACGGCATTTTGGAGGGTAGACATTTATCATTTATTTTCACTAAGTTAAGTTATACTCCAAATATTTTAGCCATACGTGTACCGAATTAGATTTCATCATCTTAACAGATTTCTTAGAAGGGCCGACTTGCTGTTTTTATTAAATAACACCAAAAACAAAAATAGTTTACAAACGCGTAATTTTTCACCATTATCAGCTTGAAAATAGCAGTCATAGCGATATTAATTTTTTGTAATATTACCCAGCAAAATCTTTCATTAGCAAATAAGTGGTTATATAATGAAACTAAAATTTTATACTACTTAAAATTCGGCGTCAGTACTACACCATTTTTAACTGTAATTGAGAAAAGAACAATTAAAATTGAGATTTTCCATTTGAAATTGAGAAAAGTTCATTTGATTTTGAGATTTTCTATTTAATATTAAGAAAAGAACAATTGATTTTGAGATTTTCCATATAAAATTTAGAAAAAAGCAAATGAAAATAAGGTTTTCCATTTAAAATTGAGAAAGGAACAAATGAGATTGAGATTTTCCAATTCGAATTGACAAAAGGACATACATATGTAATTGAGATTTAATATTTGATATTGGGAAAATAACAAATGAAATTTAGAATCTCTAATTGAAATTGATAAAAGAACAAATAATGTTGAGATTTTATATTTGAAATTTAGAAAAACACAAATGAAATTGGGAAAATTATAAATTAAATTAAGAAAAGAGTAAATGTAATTGAGAAAAAATCAAATT
Source organism: Leucophora obtusa (assembly GCA_949987735.1). Lineage (NCBI taxonomy): Eukaryota > Metazoa > Arthropoda > Insecta > Diptera > Anthomyiidae > Leucophora > Leucophora obtusa. The sequence continues at coordinate 100,739,923 of OX465298.1, forward strand.
ATTTTGGGAAAAAGTTTAACACTGAATTTATACTGAGCAAAAACCACCTGGTTTTTGTACAAAACTAAATTACAAAAGCCAAGTCATTTACACTGGTTATTTAGTTTTTCTTTGTCGCATCACTTTTTTATTACACACTTTTTTTTATTGTTAAATTAATGTAAAAAAATTACTAATACATTTAACAATTAATAACAACACACAATTTCAAACTAAAACAGAAATATTCTTAAAAAATTAAAAAATATTTTTTGACACTTGCTTTACTTCTATATTTGTTGTAACAGGGTGTATCGAAAGTTAATTATAAATGATACTGGGTATATCAAAAATGCGGATTTCAGATATTTTTACTTGGTTTTTGGCAAAAACCAGGTAGAACCTGGTTTCCAGTTTGTATTAAAATTGTATGGAAAAACTAAATTAATTTTGTAGTTTTCGGCTCAAAACCTAAAAATGGCCAAAAACTAGTAGTTTTTGCCCAGTCTAAATACACTATAAAGAATAAATTTTATTAAACACAAAAAATAAGCAATTAAAACAACAATCAACATACGGGCACCTCTTTTATTTGTACGACAGATAAATGAAATGTGCAGGAATACTGTATGGCTCTGCTGCAGGATTTGGGATTTTTTCCATATACTTTCAATTGTGTTGAAGTTGAAGTTCATTTGATTTTGAGATTTTCTATTTAATATTGAGAAAAGAACAATTGATTTTGAGATTTTCCATATAAAATTTAGAAAAAAGCAAATGAAAATAAGGTTTTCCATTTAAAATTGAGAAAGGAACAAATGAGATTGAGATTTTCCAATTCGAATTGACAAAAGGACATACATATGTAATTGAGATTTTATATTTGATATTGGGAAAATAACAAATGAAATTTAGAATCTCTAATTGAAATTGATAAAAGAACAAATAATGTTGAGATTTTATATTTGAAATTTAGAAAAACACAAATGAAATTGGGAAAATTATAAATTAAATTAAGAAAAGAGTAAATGTAATTGAGAAAAAATCAAATGATTTTGGGAAAAAGTTTAACACTGAATTTAGACTGAGCAAAAACCACCTGGTTTTTGTACAAAACTAAATAACAAAAGCCAAGTCATTTACACTGGTTATTTAGTTTTTCTTTGTCGCATCACTTTTTTATTACACACTTTTCTTTATTTTTTTATTGTTAAATTAATGTAAAAAAATTATTAATACATTTAACAATTAATAACAACACATAATTTCAAACTAAAACAGAAATATTCTTAAAAAATTAAAATATATTTTTTGACACTTGATTTACTGCTATATTCGTTGTAACAGGGTGTATCGAAAGTTAATTATAAATGATATCGGGTATATCAAAAATGCGTATTTCAGATATTTTTACTTGGTTTTTGGTTTCCAGTTTGTATAAAAATTGTATGGAAAAACTAAATTAATTTTGTAGTTTTCGGCTCAAAACCTAAAAATGGCCAAAAACTAGTAGTTTTTTCCCAGTCTAAATCCACTATAAAGAATAAATTTAAAAATTTAATTTTTAATTTAAAAATAAGCAATTAAAACAACAATCAACATTTTATTTGTACGACAGATAAATGAAATGTGCAGGAATACTGTATGGCTCTGCTGCAGGATTTGGGATTTTTTCCATATTCTTTCAATTGTGTTAAGCATGGGGGAATATGAGGTCAATCTGAGCAGAGTTGCAGAAGAGTTTTCAAATACAGTTTATAATCTGTTGCAATAAGGAGCATTATCAACAACTACCACCAACTCTGAAAGGCCGTTCCAAATCTCCAACATATTTCATCCAATTTAATAACGCCTTTAACATTTGGGCCACGTGATGGTGAGAATGTTTGCCTAGCGCGAGTTCAAAATCTTGAATAGCCACGTTTACGGCGATAAAACAAGTTGAAATTTGTTTCGCCCAGCCACACCATTTGGTTACCGGCTCTGACGTACTCGTTCAGACGAGTAACTTATTCTGAATATTTTGCCTTCTTAGCAGCTTTTTTCATTGTAACCGGTTCAATGGATATCTTTTAAGGAATATTTCTGGCCGTGTAAGATGTTTCCAATTTCTTGCCATTTTTGTCTCCATGCAAGGCTTAATTTCATTCACAAGAATTTTAATAAATTTCTTAATTACAATTAAAAATTTCTCAATTTCATTTGTACTTTTCTAATTTCCATTTGTTTTTTTTTTCTCAATTTCAAATCTAAAATCTCAATATCATTTATCCTTTTCTCAATTTTAATTAGAAAATCTCAATTTAATTTGTTTTCTTCTTAATTTTAAATGTAAAATCTCAATTTCATGTGTTCTTTTCTCAATATCAAATTAAAAATCTCAATCTCAATTTGGTAACTACTTATTTTTAACCACTAGTAAGTATATAAGTAAGTTGTATTATTTAATATCTTGTAACCACTTATTTTTTATCTGCGTATAAGCACACGAATAACTGCTTATTTTGGTAACTACTTATTTTATATAATTTTGGAATGCAGCGGGTAAGCGGGTGCGTTTTGTGCGTTTTTTCATGCAGCGAATATGGATAACTACCCAATCAGAAATCGCCAGTGGTACAAAAAGTCAAGCACTGGCATACCACTGGGTAACCATGGTGTTCAAAATAAATGACTGGGAGAGCACTCATTTGGGACGCTTTGCCAGCGCTTGCAAAAAGCGTTTTTCCAGCATTTGTTTTACAAAAATTTCGGTGGTTTACAAAAAAAACCGCTGGCAAAGAATGGTCTAAGAGTGATATGCCAAGGTTTGCAACCAGTGGTTATCCAGTGCTACCTAGCCAATGCTACCAGTGGTACAAAAACCAATTCACTGCACTGATAGAATTTTCGTTCATACTATTAATGAATCGATTTCATTAATCTGAATTCATTGATTTAATGAACATTTTTCATTGTATTAATGAAAAATTCATTAATTTAATGAATTTTTTCATTATATATTTTCAACTAACCCGTAATATATGCTATAATTTTTATAAGGGTTTTGAATTTGCTAATTACTAAAATAGATATACACTTGTGGCCAAGAATTTAAGTCAATTCAAGTTTTTCATAATTTTATTGTTGTTGCCTTTATTTTGATCTTTAAAAATAAAGGCAACAGCAATAAAATTACAGAAAACTTGAATTAACTTAAATTCGTGTCCACAACTGTATGTTCCAGTAATGAAAGCTAGGGTTGAAATTATTTAAATATAAAAGTCCAAATAATGACATCATTTTGTTTTGGCTATTTAGATCAATCGGTAACGCGGTAATGTTTACATTCTGGTGATTGCGGGTTCAAGTCGAGTTCAGGGAGATGTCAAAAACATTAAAAAACAAAAAAGAAATAAATGTACAAATAAAAATTAATAAAATAAAAATAAATAATAAATAAAAAAAAGTAGCGCAAAAAAAATATATTTTTTTCAATTAGTTTTCATTTAATGAATACGTTTCATTGATTTAATGAACGCGTTCTTTGGGGACTTTTCAATGAAAAAATCATTGGATTAGTGAACAAATTCATTAATACTATGTACAAAATTCTATCAGTGTGGTACACGGATAGAATTGTCGTTCATACTATTAATGAATCGATTTTATTAATCTGAATTCATTGATTTAATGAAAAAATTTCATTGAATTAATGAAAAATTCATTGATTTAATGAATTCTTTCATTATATATTTTGAACTAACCCGTAAGGTATGCTATAATTTTTATAAGGGTTTTGAATTTGCTAATTACTGAAATAGATATATGTTCCAGTAATGAACGCTAGGGTTGCAAACTGAAATTAATTAAATATAAAAGTCCAAATAATGACATCATTTTCCCAGTGTAGAAAATCATTACCAGATATGTGGTTATGTAACTACATACTTGGTAATGGTAACTAGTTACTTTTGTTATTACATTTCTTATTACCTTTATATGGCGATGTCGCGAAAAATAATGAGTTGTCGTTACACACCAGCATACGAAAAATCAAAAAATATATCGTTACCTATGTGCTTTAGTCGTGTGTTATTTCTTAGTTTAACAATTATGTGTAATAATATAATAATATTAACTGTTAATTCATACAAATTCATCTATTATCATTTTTCTATATTCCAGAGCACAAATTACATAATTATATAGCCTTTTCCATCCATTGGTTATATCTCCATTTAAAACATCTACTAATTCATTATGATTAAGATAATTTTTTCCTAAATGTCTGATTCGGAAGTCCCTGAGTATGGGACATTTTGCCATAAAATGCATTAGGTTTTCATCTTCTCTCAGATTACATAAACTACATGTTTTACTTTCATTGTCATCAAACGCTTTTGCATTTAGTGGTAACATATCGCACCTAGTTTTAAAAATTGTTGTTATTTGTTTTAGATTTATTCCATTTTGTATGTAGCTGGTACCTTTACTTAGGTTTAGATATTTGTAGAATCGATTTCTGCTTCTCAAAGCTATTTCATTCATTAGAGTAAAATTTGCTGATTTAAGTTGTTGCAACAAAGCTGTTCCTAGGCAGCGCCAATCATCTGCTGACGTATCATTTTCGAACATGATGTTAAATTCGCTTCCTAACTCATTAATTTTATGTGCCCAAAAAATATTATTTCTTAATATCATTATCGATAATTTGTGAGGAAGTCTATTCTGGTGATATTGAAAAAGGGTTTTGAATATATAATTCATGTGTAAATTCAATGTATAAATGTAGCTAACTTCTGCATTTGTTTCCAACGAAAGCGTATAGTTTGGTGTAGATTCCGGCAATTTTAATATTCTTTTTATAAAATAACGCTGTAAAATATCCACGTCTTCAAAAAGCCCGAATCCCCAAACCTGAGCTGCGTACGTTTGAATGGATCGACACACTGATCGAAAAAGTTTCCATTTTGTTTCGAGAGTTATATTTGTTTTACTCAGAAAATCACTCCATGTAGCATTAATTCTGTTTTTAGCTGATTTGTTTCTTTTTTGCAAGTGTTTTTTGAAACTCATTTTAGGTGTTAGGATTGCCCCTAAATAGTTATATTCATTAACAACTTCTACATATTGTTCTTTGTATTTTATTTTATCATGTACTGAAAGTCGACCACCACTTCTAAATATCATAATTTGAGACTTGCTCATGTTAACCTCCATGTTCCACTTATTGCAGTAGGCTTCCAAATTCTTTACCATTCTTTGCATGCCCAATATGTTATCTGCCAATATCACAATGTCGTCAGCATATAATAGCAAACGGACATTTACTCCTTCTAACATTAACCCACCTCCTAAGTTGTCATGAAGGTCATTCAAATACAATGTAAATAGAAGAGGGGATAACAAGCAACCCTGCTTAACTCCAGTGTACGTTTCAAATGGATCTGATAATTCGTCACCAGTCCAGACTGATGATCTTGTATAGCTGTAAATATTCTGTAGCAAATTTACAACTTTTGTGGAAATACCAAGAACCTGCAGTTTATACATAAGTGAACTTCTTGAAACCCTATCAAAAGCTGCTTTGAAGTCCACAAAAAAGGCGTAGGTCTTTTTCTTCTCCTTAAACTTCATATTTACTATGGCCGCTAAATTATAGATATTATCTACCGTAGAATACTGTGGTCTAAATCCGGCTTGAAATTCATTTAATACATCAAAGTATATGGTACTATATATAGTAGCATATATTATCATATCTGGAACTGTGTTAAAAATGTTGTTCATAAGGTACCATATATGTATTGTTGAAATGGCACCATATATCATAATATATGGTTTAAATGACACCACATATGGTAATATATTAAAAATCAATCCATAGAAATCGTTGAGTATGCTAAAAATCTTGGTATTTACTTCAATAATACTCTCACTTGGTCGAACCATATTAATTATGCTTGCGGTAGATCATTCTCAATGTTAAGAAATCTTGGGCAAACTCAGTATTGTACTCCAACTAGATTAGAATCCTTCTTGCCAAAACTTTTTTGATGCCGATCTTATTATATGGTATCGAACTTTTTGCCAGCCGTGACAATGAAAGCAAAAGAAAAATGAACGTAGCGTTTAATAGTATTGTCCGCTATGTATATGGCCTGAAAAGATTTGATCATATTTCATCGTTTGCAAATCTACTTTATGGCATTAGTTTTGATGATTATGTTAAAACAAGGATTTTAAGTTTTATGCATAAAATAATATATACCCGCCAACCTGAACATCTACATTTGCGATTAAAATTCTCAACACTTGATAGAGGCAAAAGACTATTAACTTTCAAGCATCGTACTCATATTTCGAAATACCAATTCTATATTAATGCAATAGGTCTCTGGAACAGAATTCCACATAGCACTCAAATTATTAGTAACGCACAACAATTCAGAAAAAACATTATTAGTTTTTTCTCTAATTAAATAATATACACTCACAAAAGTTTGACAGTGTAGTAATCCATAGTTATTTAGGTTGTTCATAAGGGGTATGCTATCTGTTGTATCGTTGTATCGTCCTAACAAAAAAACAGAGTTGTTAAAATTTTTATTTGAGTTTAACAACGATTTTTTATTTGGTTTTCTATCTGTTAGCATACTCAAACATAGGACACTAAACATACGTAAAAATGTTGTATCGTGCTATTCTCAAATGTTGTATTTTTTCAATTTAATTTTAACCAACTCTGTTTTTTGTTAGGACGATACAACGATACAACAAATAGCACACCCCTTGTGAAAAACCTTATTGTTTTAATTGTATATACCCAGCAAAAATATGTGTAAGTCATTAAAAACAAACAACTTTTAAATTGGTTACAATGGAGCGATAAGTGTTCTTTTTCTGTTTCGAATGTATGTGCTTTAAAACAACTTTCAAAAATGTACATATAATGTTGTTTTTTCTTTGTAAATGTATTTGTTTGTAAATTATGAATTTATTAGAGATTCCATTTTTCATCTCTAAAAAAACAAAATAGTTAATTTTATTAACGTACTTTATTAATTTACGATTATTTACATATTTTTAAATTATTCGTACATATTTTAAAAAATACTTCAATTACAGTTCCCATTGAAAAAGGGAAGGAAATAAAGAATTGGATCCCATTGAACCTCCTGGACTATGACCCAAATATGAATTCTTCTGTAAATATATAAAAGTTAACAATTAAAATGTATTGTTTAGGCTCTATGAAGTCGCTCGCGTGCTTTTGCACCGTGCACCAAAGAAATATGTTAATAAAATTTGTTGCAATGTTAACATATTTTATCGTTTAAAACAGACCAATCAAGAGGTTCGTTAACAGAGGTTTGTCCCTTACCTTTGACGGCGGGTCTCATACTGCAGATTTAAACTTAGGATAATAGTTAACCCAAAAATTTGTTGTTGTTTTGTGTACATTTTGTGACATTTTATTTTGATTTTAGTTAAGTTAAAGTTAAACCTACAGTATGAGACCCACCGTAGAAGTTCTATAAATGTCACCTGCTTTAAATGTCGATATGCTTTAATTGCTATTACACCTTAAAAGTCGTAAAATCAAGCTAAATAAATAATTCTATAGTGACAAAAAATATATTATTTCTTCAACTCAAAAATAGATTTAAAAAAATAACTGCCGTCAACTTTAAAATGTCCATTAAAATTCCAAATTTTATTTAAAGTTAAAATTTTGCTAAATGAACTTCTTCAACATAAGAATTTAACTAATCACGATTGCAAATTATAGCATTGGAACTTAATGCATCGTTTAATGAAAACGTTGATTTTAAGCTAACGGTGGTTGACTTGCAAAATGACGACATGGTATTCGCCTTCGAAATATATCTGGGGAAAAACTGTCCTCCAACGGTTCTCGGATTCTTTAATGAATTTAAAGCTAAAATTTCAATCATAGATCTGCGGATTCAGCAATTTTATAATAATGGCCTTATTACTGTAGAGTTGTAAAATGAAAAAATAGTTTCCTAGTACGCTTTAATATTCTGAAAATTCCTTGAGTAATGTTTAAAAAAAAAAATCAGAGGTTTATATACAACTTTTAGGCCCTGCTTTTAGGATGTAGATTATCTTTAAACTTAGTTTAACGCACTGGAATACTGCTTCTAAAATCTATTTTATATTTCGTTTTCGGTTTAACTAACCTAGTGTCTTCAAATGCAATGAAATGTGCAAAGAAATTTGAAAATAACACACAAAGCAACAACAAAATTATTTTCGTTGTTGTTGTTTTGAGTGTTATTTTCAAATTTCTTTGCACATTTCATTGCATTTGAAGACACTAGCAATTTTACATTCTTAGTAATTTTCGATGCATTTGTTAGTTATATTTTTTTTTCAGCAATTAAAAATAACTACTTTTTTTATCGCCTTTTGTTTATTTTGTCGCCTTTTGTTTTACCTGCTATTTGCAATAGTTTTCTACCGTTGAACTTTTTTGAGTGTGTCTTTTGATTCTAATTTCGAATTTTAAATTTTGAATTTTTATTTGTTAATAATTTTGAATTATGTTTATGTTACATTAAATTCTAAAATTGTTTATTTTACAGTAATTTTAAAATTGTTTCGTTCAAAAATATTTATCTATTCTATGTGATTAATGTAATTATATCTATAAGTATTTACCAAATTATTGTTTTTACGCATACTCAGTTCCATACTGTAATATAAGACTTAAGTCTTGTGTATGGAATAACAAATAAATAAATTAAAAAAAAAAAAAAAATTATACCATATATCAATATATATTGCAGTACAGGCACATAGCTAGGGGGGTGGGCTTGGCAAAATTTGAAACGTAACAAAATACGTCTAAAGCAACAACATTTTTTAAAAAATGTAATAAAAAATATTTATTTTTTGTTGAAATCAAATACCAAGTGGCCAAGTTTGTTAAGTTTTCATAAATAAAATAGATTCTAAATCCAATTGCGAAAACTGCTTTCTAAAATTTTTTAAAGCTTTTTGGTGGCCATAGAAACTGTTTTTTATTGGGGTTTTTATTTGTAAAAATTTTGAATAGTTATGTGTGCTAGGCAGAGATACAAGCCAGCCGATATCAGCCGGTCAACAGCCGCCAGCCGAAACCTTTGCCAAGCCGATTCAACCGCCGACAACATTCGGCTCAGCCGACAGCCGACAACAAAATGAAAAAATATTTTTTTTAAATTTATTTTTTATTTAATTTTTTTATAAATTCGTTTAAATCCAATTATTTGAAAAGTAACAAAAAAATTCTATTAAATGGAATAAATTCAATTCTGGCGCCGTTCGATTTCTTTTTTAACGAATTAATTCAATTGCTACTATAGTTCCTTTTATTAAATGAAATGAATAAATTCACCTGTAAACGCGTTCAATTTAATGAATCAAACGCATAAAAATTTAATTAATACCCACTGAATTAACTCACTATTGAATTTCAATTTCGTAAAATGTATTAAAACTTGTTTTTTTTCATTTAAAAAAATTACGTTTACTGAATTAAAAACAGAAAATTATATTCACTGAATTCAAAAGTGCTTTCTGCCGATCAGTAGACTTACAAAAATTGCATTACAATGATGTCATTAAAATTTTCTTTAAGTTTTATACTACATTTAAGTTGCATTTAGATCTGCACCCAAATCCCGAGTTTTCGATTTAAATTGAGATCTCAATTGAAATCTCATATGAAACCACGAGATTCCCCATACAAACAACATCGCTAAATTCCCGAGATTTGTAAGTAACCTCACGAAAATCTCACAAATTTGGAGACTTTTTTTAGAACACAACACTGCGTAGAAAATTAAATAAAAACTTACAAAAAATACGCAATAATTAAAGATTTCTGTTCAAGTTAATTTAACCTAGTGTGCAAAGAAATTTGAAATTAACACACAAAACAACAACAACGAAAATAATTTTGTTGTTGCTTTGTGTGTTATTTTCAAATTTCTTTGCACATTTCATTGCATTTGAAGACACTAGGTAATGAAAAAATTTTATTCGGATAAGAAATTTTCTCATCATTTCCGTACAAATAAATAAAAGAAGGAGGAAGATTTTTTTATTTTTTCTTATGGAAATTTCCAATAGTTGGAATCTATAAAAACTGTCTACTGATTCGGTGATTAAATTTCCGATTATGCTAAAAAATTTAAATAACAAATTTCGATAAGTTATTTTTTTTATTTTTTTTATTTAGTTTATTTATTGTTTCTATAGCTATCACAACAAGAATAAATCTTATAAATTACAGTGATAGCAAATCAAATTTTCATATTAATATTAGTCATTCAATAGCATTTATAATTAAATTAAAATTTAAAAGTAAACATAGTTAAATATAAATTCAAAATAAACATAAAACATAATAAAATAAATATATTTAATTAATTTTAAACAAATTTAAAAGTTCCTTTTTAAAACATAATGTGTTGCTAAGCAATTGAACATATGAGGGTAAATCATTCCAAAGACCGATTGTATAATTGAAAAATTGTCTGTAGACAAAAGATATTTATATTTTTGGGAAATCAGGTTTCTTCCACGTGGAGATTTGGCAAAAGTAAGTTTTCTGTAGAGAAATTCAGGTTCCTTTATATAAATTAACTTATGCATCATCATGAGACTTTTATATTTTAACAAATCTTTGAAACACATATTATTTAACTGATACGAAAATGATGAAATACTATCCCTTCTACCACGATTAAATACATATCTGGCTATGTTGTTGTAAGTGACCTCAAGTCGATAATAGTCAATACAGTCACAATTGGCAAATATTTCACACCCATATAGTAGAACAGGTATTAAATATGTTTTAGCCAGAAGCATCCGTATTTCAAAGGGCGTCGAGGCTTTAACAGCCCACAGGTTTCTCAACATTCCATGAACTTTCCCAGCCGAAATGTTAATATGATTTTTCCAAGAAAGTTCAGTATTAAACGTTATTCCCAGATTTTTTGATGATGGAACAAGTTCGATTTTATTGTCATTTATCATCAACAGATCATCATTTGCAAGTCTTTTCCTATTATTTTTTGATAAGAATATACATTTTGATTTTGTTGGGTTTATACACAAACCATTTGCAGTCGCCCAATTATGAATTTTATTCAAATCATAGTTAATGCATTCAATGCAATGACGCAAATCTTCCATTTTGGTGCTTAAGTACAGCTGTACATCATCCGCATACATTTGAATATCACAGTGATTCAGAGCATTAGGAAGATCATTAATGTATATACAGAAAAGGAGTGGACCAAGAATAGAGCCCTGTGGGACCCCTCTAGCAACATAGACAGCATTGGAAGTTAAGCCATTCAAGGAGACAACTTGTTTGCGGTTTAAAAGATATGATGAAATAAGTTTAATTGCAGAATTAGAAAAATGGAAAAGCTTTTGCAGTTTTGTTAGAAGTATTGAGTGATCAATTGTATCGAAAGCTTTGCTGTGATCCAGTAGTACAAGAAAAGATACCATATCATTATCCAATTTGGATCTTAGTTCCTCAACTACTTCGATTAGCACTGTAATGCAGCTTCGTCCCTTTCTAAAACCAGACTGTTTTGCGGTTATAAGATTACGCTCTTTTAAAAACTCATTAATTTGATGCTGCATAAGATTTTCCACGACTTTGGACAAAAATGGTAGTATGGCAATTGGTCTAAACTCACTGTTGTTCTTGGGAATCGGAATTATTTTCGATTCTTTCCACATATCAGGGTAAATTGACTTGGTTAATATTGTATTAAAAATATACGTAAAGAAGGGCAGGAGTTTAGGGGTGACAAGTTTTAAAAATCTAGGATTTATTCCATCCAAACCCACAGCATTTGACTTAATCGATGTTAAGCTTTTGAGAACTTCTGATTGATCAACACATCGAAAATAAAAACAGTTCTCAATAGGCACTGTATGGATTTTCTCATATTCATTTCCAATTGGCCTTTCCACTTGAATTTCAACAAATTGGTTGTTTAAATTATCAATATCAACGTCAGAACCAGCAGTGCAAACACTTCTTTTACCAATTCCTATTTCACGAATTTCTTTCCATTTTTTCTTGCTGTCTATAGCTGATGAAAATTTTCGCTGATAATACGTGGATTTAGCCGTATTAATATTACTGACAACTTCTTTTCTAGCTGATTTAAACAAAGATTGCAATTCAGGGGTTTTATATCTTTTCCATTTTTTATAAGCTAAATCTCGCATATCAATTAAACGTTTTATAGTTAAATTAAACCACGGAGGCTTGTTATAAAAAATTAAGAAAAGTTTTATGACGATATTGTAATGCCATTTCCGTTAAGTTTCACAACCCCGTTTACAGAATCTAATCCTTTTTCAATCCAATTCCAATAGGGTTTTCATAAAGACTAAACAGAAAGAATTTACAAAATTCTAATTCAATTTTTAAACAATTTTCTCATACCAAATTTGTAAATACAAAAAAAAACTTTTTAAAAAGGCACCAACAAAGAAATTTGTAAATCCAAAAAAAAATTCCTTTTTTTTTGTTACTTTGAATTTTTATTTTTAAACAATTTTTATATGAAAGATAACAATTTACAAACGAGTTGCAAATATTTCAAACAAAAAAATTGTTGGGAATAAAATATGTTGGGAAATAAATATAAATATAAATTCCCATTGTTGGTCCCTACTAGGGATGCCGAACGGGACTGGTTTTTACAAATCCCGGGATTCGGGATTATGAAAACTTAAATCCTGGGACACCGGGATTTTTCGGGATCCCGGGATTTATCGGGATCCCGGGATTTCGGTATTTTTCGGGGTTTCGGGATTTTTTTGTTTCATCATATTTTTAATTTAAAAAATAAATAGCTGAAATAAACCCTACAAATTAAAATAATTTATTATAAATCTACTTATTATTTCTTGTAGTATCAAGAAATAAACAAATTAAGCCGGATCCACAATGCTGCAGTACTCCACGCTGCAGAGTGGAGTGTGTAAAAAAGAGATATCATGATACAAAAAATATGTAACTGCAAAAAAGAAAGGAACAAAATCCACTCAGAGTGGAGTAATACAGCATTGTGAATCTGGCTTCAAACAGAAACTACACTCATAGAAATAAGTATATAAGAATAGCAGAAAAAGCTACTAAAAATTAACAAAAAAGGTTCCGCGATTAAAACTACTGAAATCAGCAGAACTTGTTTGCTAAATAATTGTTAAATTTTCGAAATATAATTATGAGTTAAATTTAAGCAAATTGCAAATTACAATTTACCTTTGAAGAAACTTTTTAACCAAAACTAGCTAAAACAAAGCTATATTTGTCTAAAATCAATTGAATGTAAATACAAACTACTCTGCTGAAATCATCAGAAATATTTAGTGACTATTAGTTTTTTTTAAATCAATTACCATAAAATATTAAGCACATACCTCAGCTGATTTCAGAAAGGCAGATTGTTAGATAGTTCTTTAATAACATTTAATAAGATATTAGATTTATGTGATTTAGGTCGAATATAACAATAAAAACAAATACAAAGAGAGATAAAATATGCCAAATAATCAAATCGGAAATCCCGGGATTTTTCAAGACCAATCCCGGGATTTCTAAATCCCGAAAATCCCGGGATTTTCGGGATCGGTATCCCTAGTCTGTGTACGATAGTAGTTAATTATTAATCAAGGTTGGTAACCAAAACGAATCACGGTAAGGTAACGGTATCGAATTTCGTTTGTTTCGGTAACGGTAACGGTATTTAAGACTGTTTGTGTAACGGTATGACGTTATCGAATCAACAATACCAGTACGTGGCGATATTATAAACTGCCTCAAAAACATATAAAAACAAATAAAAAATTTGCATATATGTCATTTTAAGTGTTAAAAATACAGATTATATGCTTTAAATTCAGTGCTGGTAGTTTTAATAACTAATGGTCTAATTCATAAACTTTTACAATAGTCTAATTGCAGGATTTTAAGCTAATTTGTGAAAAGCAGTATTCATATTTGCTTAATAACGAAAAAAATAATATAGGTTTATAGTCGATACTCATTAACTTTAAACCTTTTATAAAGTTTGGAGTGAGGAAGTCAACATTTAATTGTTAATTATTTCATTTTCAGGCATGAAATGATTTATTAAAGCCATCCCATCCCTAGAATGTGTGGCTTCCAACAACTTGCATCCATCAAACTGAAAAAAGCTACAACAATTGCGTAGCTAATAGGGTTTGGGGTTCGGGAATTCCCGGGCGGGAATTCCCGGGATATCCCGGGAAAAGCTTGCCGGGAATTCCCGGGAAAATAATATATTTTTCCCGGGAAAACGGGAAATTTAAGAAATACTAAATTCTTTAAATTATTTTTGTTGGGAATAGGATTTTTTTAATTTTAGTCATAAAAAACATTTTAAATACCAACACAAAATGTTATTGCTAAAATATTTTAAAAGAGAATCAATTTCTTTGAAACACAAAAAATCTTTGCAAAGTAATTGAGCATTTCAACTAATAAAGATTTTTCGCATAATGCAGCGCAGTGCAATATTTGCCCTAAAAGACTAATGGTTAACGAAGGTATTATCCGACATCTAAATTTGGTTCACAAAAAAAAAAAAAAAAAAAAAAAGTTGGGAGTCATGCAACTTATCTTGAAGAAAACAACAAAAAGAATAAAGTTCCAGCTAAAATTAGCAAAGTACCCGAAGAAAAAAGTGTAAGCTGAATAGGCATTGAACGTGTTATGGTAGGGCAATCATTTCCTGAAATGGTATCCAAATTAGCCGCAGTCGACGGAATGTCAATCCGCACCATAACTAGATCTTCGTTTATTCGAGAAAGTTTTTATAATAAAAACCTGGCATTGCCAAAAAACGAAACCGATGTAAAGTACATTATATTAAATTACTACAATCATGTAAAAGATATCATGATAAAAGAAATATTGAGCAATATTTCTAACAATAGGAGATTTACTATAATCTTAGATGAATGGACAAGAATATCACAAAAGAGATATTTGAACATATGTATAAACGGAAATAATTCATTTTATAACCTGCGGTTGGTTTATATGTCAGGAAGATGTAATGCTGATGAATTATGAAGAATTGTAGAAATAAGGCTAGAATAGTTTTATTTGTATTTGGAAAATAACATTGTAGCCACCATATCTAATGCGAATGTTTGTTTCCGACAATCCAGTAGTGGGTGCTTTCTGCTGGAATCATGCAATTCATTTGGCAGTTCTTAGAGCAATTTATGTGAAACCAAATGTTCAACATTCTGATATTTTTTACTTTGAATTCTCACTACACAGACTGAATCTGTACTGAAATAGTGTTTTTTTTTTAACAAATATTACTTATATATGTAGGTGGTTTTCATTAACAATTTTGTTTAAAAATATTTCCCGGGATTCCCGGTATTCCCGGGAATAAAATTTTTTTATTCCCGTTTCCCGGGAAATGAAAAAGTCCGGGAAATCCCAAACCCTAGTAGCTAATTACAAATTTGCAAAAAAAAAAATGTAAAAATAAAATTAAAAAGAAAAACAAAACAATAGTGATGTACATACTGTCAAAACATTATTCGAAATTGTATGCTTTCGATGTTCGATATGTTTTAAAAATTACCTTTTGAAACACATTTCCATTGATTTGCTTTATAAATAAAAGAAAATATGTTTAATGGCTTTTAAGTGTATCTTAGCACACCATTAGTTTAGCAAAACACATTTCCACTTCCGATTACCGAGTCAATCGTTTACTAAATTTATACATCACTTACGACTTATTTGGGAGAAGAGAGAAAATAAACAATAGTGTTGCCAGCAGTGTCGCCAACTCTTGAAGGCAGGAAAGCACCGTGAGCATTGTGAAAACGGGTAAAAAGGGTAAAAATTTACCAAAAATGGGGTAAAAAAGCACGATGTTAATTTTTTGAAAAATTTAAGTCCAGAATTTAAAAACACATTTCAGTTTTGTAAAATGGTGAAAAAAAGGTTAAAAAATAACTAAAAAAAGGGGTAAAAAGCACCAAACTAATATTTAAAAATTTTGAAGTTTAAATATAACGAAGTTGCTATTTAAAATTGTACTACAAACACTGGAAAAAATGTATTTGTTGTATAGTTCGTATTATTTTTTCAACTTTGACAGAAAATTGAAGAAAAATTAAAAAAAACGCGAACAAATACCAAAAATATAAACTGTACAAAAAGCACTAAAAGCACTGCCAGAAATTTGAAAAAGCACTGTAAATACCCGCTTTTTTAAAACGGGTATTTGTAAAAAATCACCGGGTACGAGAAGGAAAAAAGCACCAAAAAATACCCGAAAAGCACTGAAATGGCAACACTGGTTGCCAGTATCAAATCGAAAAATTAATTTATAGTTAAAATACGATTATGAATAAAGATTTCTAATAACTCTTTATTAAGCGAAATATATACTTTAACAAGCTTCAAATACCAAATAATTTTTTTTATGAATTAGCACATAAAATTATTATGTATAATTTTTTTTGTAAAAAAAACCCAAGATTATTATTAAAAAGTTAAAAAACTGTAAACTATAAATAAAAATAACGATATCGGTAACGATAAAGGTATTTGAAAAATTTTTAGAAGTATTGGTAACGGTATTCAATTTGAAACGATATTTTAGCGATAACGGTAACCGTTAACAAACCTTGTTATTAATATTTTGAATTTGTTTTTTTAGTCAAACGTGTTAAATTGAACGAATTTGAATTTAAAAAAGGAATTCATTTAATTCAAGACAAATCCGATTCTATTGTTAATGAATTTATTCGAAAACGAATTAACTCTGCAAAGCTCTCTTAGTCCACTTAAAATAAAACGTCAATAAAAAATCTGTGACACGGGATTCAAATCGATTGAAAACAGGGTTGGCAGGTAATGCCGCTAAAATACCGTTATCGATTTAAAACTCTTCCAACTGACTACCGCTATTCTTAAAATGCCGTTACCGGAATAACTGAAATACCGTTATGCCTAAAATAGCTATACCGAAATAAATTAAATAGCGTAACCCTTAAAATACCGTTACCGAAATAATCTAAAATATGTAGTGTTACCGCGCCGTTTCGGTTCATTCATGATTGAAAAACACATTTAAACAAAGGTTTTAGTTATCTTCATTTAACAAATTAATGAAAATCCTCAGTACTTTAAATAATTTTGAGTGTAAATTTTCAAAATATTAAGGTCGTTCACAAGGGGTGGGCTTTTTGTTGTACCGTCCTAACAGAAAACAGAGTTGTTAAAATTTAAACTGAAAAAATACAACATTTGAGAATACTTAGCACGATACAACATGTTTACGTATGTTTAGTGTGCCAAAGTATTCCACATTACTACTTATTTTAGAAATAAAACATTTTGGGGTACTTTTGTTTATCCGCATTTAAGTTTTTGAGATAACATATTTTCAATGACACAGTTGGGAAATCAAATAATAATAAATTTATTTAAAAGGCTTTTTGAACTTTTTTTTGCAAGAATTAACTGTTGAATTGTTTTTTTTAATTTATCTTTTATATAATTTTAGTTAGTAAAAAGAAATGAATTCACAATTATACACGGAGGAAAAAGACGTTTTTGTATATGTTTGGAGGTAATCAATGTATGTTTACAAACTACACTCATAAAAAAGTTAGTACAAAAGTCTGTTAAACGCGTTCTAATTCAATTGAACTAATTTTTCCTGTTGTTTTCGTTTAAATCCGTTGTTTAGCTAAAGTTGTTAGTTATCAAATTTCACCACAAAAACATATTTCTGCTGTACTTGAACTAATTTTTCCTCCTGATATTTAGTTATTTTTTATAAATGATTTTGACAATGTTATCAGCTAATATAGATAAATTTATTGGCAACTTTTTTAATATTTGTGTTTTCAAAAGAAAACGATAGGGGCGCTAGTGTATAGTGATTGATGGCGCTTGATGGTGAAGTGTGTATTGGTGATTTTGCCGACCAATACAAATTAGAAAATTTCTAGTAAGTGCCCACATAGCATTTTATGAAATTTTTGATCACATTCGAGTCATTTATGACTCCTCTGGACGATTAAAATTATCATATTTGACCTCATTTTCTGATCATAAATGACTGTTTTGTCGGGAGAAAATGGTACCCTACCCGCGACTCTTCTTGATGAGTATTTTATGACTCGCTCTTCTGATCAGTTTCGACTCATTTCTGACTCGTATTTATAATTATTTGTAAGTCTTCTTCGAGTCATTTTTTAGTCGTTTTCTAATCATTTGCGAATCTTTTTCGAGTAATTTTTGGTCGTGATTATGATCGTTTGGGAGTCTTTTTCGTGTCATTTTTTAGCCGTATTTCTAATTGTTTACATTAAAAAAAACAAAATATTTATTTGATGTAAATTGTTATTTAATTAAGCTTATTAAAATTATATACAATAATATAAACAAAATTATAATAAAATAGCAAAAATGTTTGTTAATGAAAATTTCCTGAGAACTTATTTTTTGGTTCTATTAATTTTTCGGCTTCTTTTTTTTTTTGCTTTTTAATTGTTTGGCTGACATCATCTTTTTTAATTTAAAAATCACTTTTCACTAAAATTATAATATATAAATATTATAATATTAAATTACTTATATTTACTTTTATAAAACTACACAACTTTATACCACGAATCCACTGAGATAAATAAACAAAAATTTACAATATTCAAATATTGGACGTCTGCTTCAAAGCAAGTAAAATATTGTCCCGTTATAAGCAAAAACAACAACATAATAAGCACTTTTATAATATAATAATATATATATATATATATATATATATATATATATATATAATATATAAACATAATAAGCACTTCAGCTGCGCAAAATATTATTCTAAAATAACATTGAAAACAGTCACATTTCTAGCACCTGTATGATCAATTTGTGATTGCTGTAGGTTTTGTTATTGTATTTTTAATAAATCGCTTTAAAAACAAAAACAACATAACAAGCATTTTTTAAATGCGCAATATAATTTTCAATAAATCTCTTTTAAGCATAAGCGAGAATCATTTTCGATTCTTTTTTCAAGCGCGCAAGTGATTAATCAGTATTTGGGCATCAAAAGTACTCGAAGAAGACTCTCTTAGGTGATTTTTGACAAAACAATCTTCCAAATGCTATGTGGGTGTATTTTAATGTGTGTGATGAGTCATCACTGATGATGCTTACCAATACAAATAAAAATAATATGCGCTTGTTTAGAAAGTTCTAGTAAATCAAATAATATGATAAGAGCATTTTATTTCAGCCCTTAAACATTTTCATCTAAATTCGACCCGCAGGTAGACGAAAAAAAGGAACCAAATAATTCAACTCCAGCGGAAGTTTAACATATTGGCAAGAAAATAAAAGTGCAAATAGTGTTTTTGGATTGTGTAATTTATTTGAAAATAAAATTAACAATATTTACATTAATTTGTTTTTATTCAATTAATAACAAAAAATGATTGTAATTTTAGCAGCATGCTTTGCAGATTTCAACTGACACACTTTCATTTCTATTAAACGAAAATTCTTCTAATATTTTGAATGTTAACTAAATTGTTTACCTGTTTATAACCAACTAAAATTTAGCAGAAAACATGTGCTGATTTCAGCTGAGTAATTTTCATTTCCATTAAACAACATTTCTTATAAATTATTGTATTTGAACTAACTTTTTTACCTAAAATTTAGGTCACCTAAATTTAGCAGACCACGATTCTCAACATCATTGAAATTTCTGCTGGCGCAAATTCAGGTACTATTTCCTGTTATTTTAGCAGAATTTTTAACTATTTGTACGGGCTTTTTTTATGAGTGTACCATATATGTATTTGCAGTATGTTTCCAATTATATTGTTTTTATAGTTACTATACATATATTTCCCGGTAATAATTATATTTGTGGGATACAATTAACATATATTTGGAAAAACGGCGAATTTCCATTTTTGATACATATAAAGTTGTATGTACCCATTATAACTTTTGCAGTTGGTAATAATCGTTTAGTTTAGCTAGACTGCATCTAGCCAGAAAATTTAGTGATATTTTTCCTTTGTTTATTAATTTTATTGTGAAAGATGTGAAAAAATAAATTTATACTAAAACATAAAATTAAAGTATTAACTTATTAAAGTATTAACTTATTATAAGAGTTTTTAATTAATATTTGTTAATAAAAATAAATAAAAAATAAATGAAGAGATTGTAGTTATTGTTTTTCAATGAAAGATTTGTATTAGATGTAAAATTCAATGTGATTTATAATATATTTAGTTATTAAATAATCGCCAAACAGTGGATGTATTAATTTTACATTTTATGTTTTTCCATTAAAATATAGAGAAATTTGGAGAGTAGAATAAATACGCCAATTGTTTGGCATATTTTAATAATTGCTTTATAACTAAATATATTATTTATATATAGTATTTGCATGGAAACATAATTTGTTTATGACACACATATTATATGTTTGCTACCAAACATATATATATTTGTCGATAGCGTCATTTCATTTCATCCAAATATTTATATATTTACAGGCAAACATAATATATTTGCATGCAAATATATATTGTTTTTAGTAAAAACACGGCGAATATGTTTAACAATTTCTCCAAATATATATATACTAGCGGGCGCAGCTCGCTACGTTGTTAGCGTGCCTTAAAGTGCCTTAAAGCGCATTCCCCCCCCCCCCCGACAATTTTTTTTAAATTCGCTTTTTATTTAAAGTACAGTTCACTTTTTCTCATGAAAGTGGATTGTTAGTAATGAATCCATAATAAATTGCAATATACGTGTGTATGTTAAGATAATTTGGTAAAGTGCGAACTTAGGTAGATAGACCCGTAAGTAGTTTTGTTCATTTGTGTTTTGAATGAAAATAAATAACGTAAAACAGGGTTGTTAGCGTGCCTTAAGTTTTTTTTTTTTAATTTCAGTTTATGTAAAGGTAGACCTGGCAATTCAAGTAAATTCACAAATTCAGTTGGAAAATTTACTGCGTCGGTTTCTTCCACCGGTGCTTTGTTACATGAAGTTTAAATATCGGAATATATAAGTTCCATTCCTTTTCTAAGGTTTTTTCTCTTTTAGAAAATTAGTTTAACTTTTTCGAGAGTATGTTTCAATGCTACATAAGTTTCATATTCCTTGGATAGTGTTTGAACAGGTAATTCCCTCTTCCAATCCATTTGCATTGTCTATAATTTCAATTCCACTCGTTCAACGTTTATATCCATTTCGTTCCACTTGAGTAGTTTTCAATTCCACTCGTTTCCTATTTAGTTTCTTAATTTTAGTGTTCCATATACACTTGTTCTTTAAGTTTTAGGTTTCTTGCTAAAGACGCAGACGTTAAGAGGGGGGGGGGGCAATTTTCCCCTTTTACCACGTTCCTGTCCAAAGTCCTAGAGATGCCTTGTCGATAAGTTAGCCCATACTCCAAGGAAAACATATTATATATTACAGGTTTCTAGGCGAAGGGTTCGGTTAGCCCATCAAGGGGGAGAATTATTCCGTTTTTACCCCTCCCGGTAGGAATTTCCAAAAATTCCGTCTTAGAGGACGTCTGCGTTGGAGGAGGAACCTACTACATACATAATTTTAGGTCTCTATATCCAGCAGTTTGGCCAGACTATCAAGGGGGAAGTTTTTTCCCTTTTTACCCCTCCCGGTATGAATTTCCAAAAATACCGTCTTAGGGGACGTCTACGTTGGAGAAGGAACCCAAATACCGAATTTAAGCTCCCTAGATCCAGCAGTTTGGCCAGGCCGTTAAGGGGGAGACTTTTCCTGTTTTTGACCCTACCTGTGGAAATTTCCAAAAATCTCATCTTAGCGGATGTCTACAATAGAGGAGGAACTTTAATACCAAATTTCAACTTCCTACCTCCAGCGGTTTGGGCAGGCCTTTAAGCGGCACTTTTCGCTTCATTAATCCCCATTTTTGCAATGTCCCTGTCCAAAAAGCACCTTCCCGGTAAGTGAGCCCATACTCCAAGTAACATATGTTTTACATTTCAGGTTTCTAGCCAACTTTTACTATTTGTGCCCCTCTGTGTAGGAATTTCCGAAAATCCATCGACAGGGAATTTCAGCTTCCTAGTTCCAGCAGTTTGAGCAGGCTGTCAAGGGGGACAATTTTTCCTTTTTTGTCCCTCCCGGTTGGAATTAGGCTGGAAGAGGAACCTAAGTACCGAATTTCAGCTTCCTAGTTCCAGCAGTTTGGACAGGTCGTTAAGGGGCCACTTTCCCTTTTTGAGCCCCCATTTTATAACGACCTTGTCCAAAATTCAAAAAAGTATCTTTCTAATAAGTTAAGCCCTTACTCTAGGGACCCACATTTTAAGTTTCAGGTTTATAGCTGAAGGGGTTTTTACAGGCCCCCAAGGTGAGGCTTTTCTTCTTTTTGTCCCTCCCTTTAGGAATTTACAAAAATTCCATCTTCACGGCTATCTGCGATGGATGAGGAACATTCATACCAAATTTCAACTGCATTGCCTAAGCGGTTTGGGCAGGCCGTTAGTGGGGACATTTTTCCCTTTCAACCACCATTTTTACTATGTTCCTAGGCTGGGTCGATTTGTGGGGAGGCAAAAAAATCGCCCATGGCTCAGGGAAAATCGTATTCTAGGGATCAAAATAAGAAACTTTGCCGAAGGAACCATACCTCTAAAACGAATTCTACTACCCCTAACTGTTGACTTTTGTCCCGTAGGGTCAAGTTTTGAAAAATCCCACTTTGACCCATTTAGAGTGCCCCAATCGAGTCCAAATGTATGACCGACCCCCACTAACTTTGGAGGGCCGATCCACCCATGCCAGTGGTACACCCCCTGGAACTCCCCTGGGGGGTTCCCCATACAAACATTTTAAAAAATCACCATTTTTGGCACTTTATTTTATTATTTTTTATTTATTTTATTTATTTTTATTATTTTATTTATTTTTTCTCCTTAGAAATTTATTTAGTCAGAACATATGTAAATGAAAAAATTAATTTAACTTAGTAATAGAAAAGAAAAAATGCCCAGACTTGAAAGCAAAAAAGACTTCAAACAGTAATTTTTTTTATTTTCTTTTCTATTACTAAGTTAAATTAATTTTTTCATTTACATATGTTCTGACTAAATAAATTTCTAAAGAGAAAAAATAAATAAAATAATAAAAATAAATAAAATAAATAAAAAATAATAAAATAAAGTGCCAAAAATGGTGATTTTTTAAAATGTTTGTATGGGGAACCCCCCAGGGGAGTTCCAGGGAGTGTGCCACTGGCATGGGTTGATCGGCCCTCCAAAGTTAGCGGGGGTCGGTCATACATTTGGACTCGATTGGGGCACTCTAAATGGGTCAAAGTGGGATTTTTCAAAACTTGACCCTACGGGACAAAAGTCAACAGTTGGGGGTAGTAGAATTCGTTTTAGAGGTATGGTTCCTTCGGCAAAGTTTCTTATTTTGATCCCTAGAATACGATTTTCACTGAGCCATGGGCGACTATTAAATCGACCCGCCCTATATGTTCCTGTTCCAAAATCGAAAAATTACGTTACCGGGGAGTTAGTCCTACTCCAAGGAATACATATTTAAAATTTTAGGTTGGCCAAAAGGGATTGGGCAGGCCGTCAAGGAGGAGACTTTTCCCCTTATTTCCCCTCCCGATAGGAATTTCAAAAATTCGGTCTAAGCGGACGCCTACACAGAAGGAAGAACTCACATTCCGAATTTGCTTTTGGGATATCCTATAGGGAATTAGTCGATGTCTACTACAGTGGAGGAACCTTTATACCAAATTTCAACTTCTTACCTCCAGGGGTTTGGGCAGGCACTTTTCCAATTTGTGAGACTGTTTATTGGGAGACTTTTCCCCTTTTTGCCCGTTCCGGTAGGAATTTCCAAAAATCCCGTCTTAGCGCACATCTATGCCGAATATCAAGAAACCTTGTTTTAGTGGAGATATCCGTGGGGGGAGGAAAAAAAGTAGTTTTTTTGAAATTATCAGCGACGTTCTGTATTTCGTAGTGGTTTCAAATCGATAGTGAAAATGAAATCGATATTACTCTTTCACTGTGTCACAAAAATCGAATGAAATGATAATCGATTTCATTTCTCATCGATTTCATTTTAGCTTTGTTTCAATAAACAGCTGTTTTGTTTTATTCTTCTTTCACTCATATTGTCACTTTTAAACAAAAATTCAAAAGCAAAGCAGGCGAAAATTTTAACCGTTTATTCTAAGAATTTCTAAAAATATGAGTTTTGCTTTTGTGGTTTCGGTAATTTTTTTGGAAAAAGAAAAAATGAAAGAAGAAAAGTTAAACAGAAGACGTCATTGGAGTTATCTGAACAAGCGTATGTACAAGCATATAAATTCTTTTATGTGTTCAAACTGCTAATAAGATCATAAACTATCAGTTTTATAAGTTACTTTAGACTCAGCTAAAACACGACCACCTTTAAAAAGTCCTTTTGCTAAATCGTTGTGCGCCTCCATAAAGTTTACGATTGCAGTTTCTTGGGCTGCATTTTTGTGTTTACCCCTATAAAATTTTATCAAGAGATATTATTTTTCTCAAATTAAGTTTTTTTAATTTAAATATTTTACTTACATTTTTTTTTATTTTTAAAATTTATTTTTAATGAAAATTATAGGAATTTACCGCTTACTGTAGCTTTTTTCTCTGTTATAGACACTTATAGCAAAATTCACATGAATTTCACACAGCTAACTGGCAGTGATTTGAAATCGCACAAAACAACACAAACTTCGATTTGCATGACACAGAATTTCACCTCAATTTCGTTGGGAACAAAGTGAAATCGTTTGAAACGAAATGAAATCGTTTTAAAACCATTTTTGTGAAATTGGGAACATAAAATAGGTGAATATTTTCATTTTCACCCAAAAATGAAATATAGAACGTAGCTGTATATATTATTTTAAATGGTACTTTTTGGAAAAACGAAATTTTTTGGAAAAAGATACTTTGTTTTTACAAAGTACTTTATTTGTACTTTTTTTAGAAAAGGTATTTTTTTTTAAAAAGGTATTTTTTTGGAAAAATGAACTTTTTTTGGAAAAATTTATGTTTTTTGGAAAAAGGTACTTTTTTTGGAAAAGGTACTTCTTTTGGAAAAGGAACATTTTTTTAGAAAAAGGTACTTTTTTGGGAAAAGGTACTTTTTTTTTGGAAAAGGTAGATTTTTTTGGAAAAAGGTACTTTTTTTGGAAAAACGTACCTTTTTGGAAAAAGGTATTTTTTTTGGGAAAAGGTACTTTTTTTGGAAAAAGGTACTTTTTTGGAAAAAGGTACTTTTTTTGGAAAAAGGGACCAAAAAAGTACCTTTTTTCAAACAAAGTACCTTTTTCCAAAAAGGTACCTTTTTTCAAAAAAAGTACCTTTTTCCAAAAAATTTACCTTTTCCCAAAAAAAGTACCTTTTTCAAAAAAAAAGTACCTTCTTCCAAAAAAAGTACCTTTTTCCAAAAAAAGTACCTTTTTCCAAAAAAAGTACCTTTTTCCAAAAAAAGTACCTTTTTCATAAAAAAAAGGTACTTTTTTGGAAAAAGGTACTTTGTTTGAAAAAAGGTACTTTTTTGGAAAAAGGTACTTTTTTTGGGAAAAGGTACTTTTTTGGAAAAAGGTACTTTTTTTGTCCCCTTTTTGCCCCTCCCGATAAGAATTTCCAAAAATGCCGTCTCAACGGACGTCTACACCGGTCGAGGAACCTACATACCAAATTTCAACTTCATAGCTCCAGTAGTTTGAGCAGGCCGTCAAGGGGGAGACTTTTTCCCCTTTTTCCCCGTTCCTGTAAAAATTTCCAAAACTCCCGTCTTGGTAGATGTCTACGATAGTGGAAGAACCTTTATACCAAATTTCAACTTCCCACCTCCAGCGGTTTGGGCAGGCCGTCAAGGGGGGCCTTTTTCCCCTTTTTAACCCCCATTTTTACAACGTCCCTGTCCAAAATTCCAGAAAGTACTTTCCAGAAAAGTTAGCCCATACCCCAAGGAACACATATCTTAAATTTCAGCTTTCTAACCAAAGGGGTTTTGGCAGGCCGCCAAGGGGGAGACTTTTCCCCTTTTTGCCCGTTCCGGTAGGAATTTCAAAAAAATCCCGTCTTAGCGGACGTCTACGCCGAAAGAGGAACATATCAAATTTCAACTTCCTAGCTTCAGCGGTTTGGGCTGGGCGATGTTGAGTCAGTCAGTCAGTCACGTTATTCTTTTATATATAGAGAATATTACCAGCAAAAATATGTTTGGGACAGGCCTTTTTTTCAGCGTGTAAATGACCTATTTTCAGTTTAATTATAAAAAGTCACTAAAATACTTTTTTTTAACAAATTCAAACATTTTTTTATAATTTTTTTAGCATATTTTTTCTAGCATATTTTTTTAGTTTTTAGCATTTTTTTGCATTTTTATGAAAAAAATCTAGCATTTTTTCCTAAATAAGTTTTGGCAACACTGGTGCTAACAGATAGAAAACCCAATAGAAATCGTTGATAAAGTCAAATAAAAATTTAAACAACTCTGTTTTTTGTTAGGACGATACAACAGATAGCACACCCAACACATAGCGCAACCTAATTAATTTAATAAACTACTTCCCAATTTTTAACTTATACACTCAAAATAATATGTCTGTTGGCCCAACAGAAAAATTTATTAGCTTAGCAAAAATTATTATTGTGTAAAATTTTATTGTAGACTTTAGTTGATCTGAAGATTGTTACAATGAGTGTAAAATTTATATATTTATTTATATTTATTTATATTTATTTATATTTATTTATATTTATTTATTTTATTTTCCATTTCCTGTACAACAAGATTTAATCTTATATTTAAAGTACAGGAATGCAATATCCATTAAATAACATTCAAATTAACATTAAAATTAACATATTTATATTAGAACAATTATTCAAGAACATAAATTATATTTAACCAAAAAACTTAAATAAAAACTGTTTAAAACTATTTGCGTTGCTATTAAGTTGTTGGGTATGTGGAAGAATATTCCAAAGAAGTGAAGCATGCAGGTAAAACTGCCATTCAGATACAAGGCAACGGTGTAGAGGGATAATGATCTTTTTCCCTCTTTGCGATCTGGCAAAGCGAAGTTTTTCGAAAAGATATTGTGGGGTTTGTGTGTAGATAATTTTATGAAGATAGAGAAGTACACGTATCTTAAGAAAATTATCGAACGAAACGCCATAAAGATTTTTGGAAAAATTAGAGACTTCCGCATCCCTTCTTAATCCATAGACATATCTAACAATATTGTTAAATAAAACGTTAAGACTTCTTTTGCTAATAGAGTCGCAGCTTGCGAAAATTTCACACCCATAAATTATTCCGGGAATTAGATATGTCTTAGCAAGAAGAATTCTTATTCTTAAAGGGGTGAAGTATTGTGATGACCAGAGGGACCTTAACTTATTGTAAGTCTGACCAACGAGTAGGTTTACATGATTTGTCCATGTTAAATTTTTGTTAAAAATCAACCCAAGGTTTTTGGCAGAATTTACAATCGGTATTTTTTTCCCCATTAAATAATATATTATTATCTATAGCAGGATTGATTGATTTTTTATGAATTATCATGCACTTAGACTTATGTGGATTAAGACAAAGTCCATTTGCTGTTGCCCAGCGAAAAATTTTGTTCAAATCATCATTTAGTCTACGCGGAGGAAAAAGACGTTTTTGTATATGTTTGGAGGTAATCAATGTATATTTACAAACTACCAAATATGTATTTGCAGTGTGCTTCCAATTATATTGTTTTTATAGTTACTATACATATATTTCCTGGTAATAATTATATTTGTGGATACAATTAACATATATTTGGAAAAACGGCGAATTTCCATTCTTGATACATATAAAGTTGTATGTAGCCATTATAACTTTTGTAGTTGGTAATAATCGTTTAGTTTAGCTAGACTGCATCTAGTCAGAAAATTTAGTGTTATTTTTCCTTTATTTATTAATGTTATTGTGAAAGATGTTAAAAAATAAAACAAATTAGTACCTATAAATAAAACATAAAATTGTGTTTGTTTTTTCTCGTAAAATAATTTCCGAAAATTATGGAAAATAAATAAAAAGTGCGGGTTAGAATATTTTCTAAAAACGTTATAAAAATAACTTGTTTATTTAATAAACAAAAACGGGGGTTGAAACGTACCTTACGCTCGGGTTGATACAAGAGTATTAAAAATTGTTGGCTTAACAAAACAAGAGCTCTAAGGCTACGAGTAAATGCCAAAGAGCGCGAGATTGTTTCGTTAAGCCAACAATAGGTGCGTTCGATGCACTTTGCACGTAAACATCCCGCCCCCCTTGCACGGGTGCAACAAGAGGAGCTAAAGAGTGAGTGCGAGGTACGTTAAATTTTTAAAACGGGTATGTATTTACAATTAAAAAACCTTATAACTAATTAACAATTTTTATATTTCAGGGAAAACTGAGTTTAAATAAGAAAAAAAAGAAAAAACAAATATAATTAATTAAAAAAAATTCCTTAAAAATTAAAAAATTTGGCAACCCCAAATGGGTTGTAAAGAAAAAAGTTACTTAAAAAAAATAAAATAAAAAATTTGTCCGGAGTGGACATTTATAACTATGGTAGCCGGTTGGCTACCGCTTCCACCACAATTTATATTGGCTTTATTGCCACTACGGCGGCCACCCTGACACCGGTGCAGTTGTTGAAGCTGTTGTGGTTGGTGCTGTCTTTGTAGATGTTGGGTTTTCAACTACGGGTCGGTAAAATTTGAGGCGACGTGAGCTGTCAGATATGTTTTACCTACGGAGAAGAAAAAGAAAATAAACGGGTTAATTTTGTTCGGATACAGGTAGGAGAACAAGCTTCACAATGGGCCGAGTAAAAATGCCTAAAACTGTTCTCACCTCGCAAACGCGAACTTTCTCATCGGGACCTTTAAAAACTTTTTCTATACGCCCTAACCTCCATTCATTCGGGGGTAAGTTATCCTGACGGATTACTACGATATCCCCTACCAGAAATTCCCTCTTAGGATATTTCCACTTCACACGTCTGTGGAGTTCCTTCAGATATTCTTCCTTCCATCGAAGAGCAAATTGATGGTGAAGAATTTTTAGCTTCTGCCACCTATTGGCATGACTGAGGGACAAATCGGACATACTGGGTTCAGGAGGAGCTAACAAGGGGGCCCCAATTAGAAAATGGCCAGGCGTTAAAGGGACAATTTCATGCGGGTTTTCATTAATTGAAGATAAGGGCCGTGAATTTAGGCAAGCTTCAATTCTAGTGAGCATAGTGGAAAACTCTTCATACGTAAATCTCTGAGAGTTGTAGATCTTTTTCAAGTGGGTTTTAAAACTTTTAACGCCAGCTTCCCAAAGTCCTCCCATATGAGGGGCGCCGGGAGTTTTACATTGCCATTGCACAATTTGACAATTGTTCTGGGAAAAAAGCTGTCGTTTAAGGTGAGAAAGAAAATGCTTTCGATCTACCTCCAGTAAATTAGAAGCACCTATAAATGCTGTCCCATTATCGGAATATAAATGGGACAGCGACCCGTTCACCCGTTTTTCCTCGTCGCGAGAAAAAACGGGTGAACGCTGCTAAGAACGTTTCTGATGACATGTCGCCAGTTGCTTCCAAATGTATTGCTTTTGTTGCAAAGCATACGAAAACCACTACATAGCCCTTTGATGTACGGCAACCTCTGCCACTATAAGATTTTATATCGAAAGGTCCAGCGAAGTCTAGACCTGTGTGCGTAAAGGGTCTCGTTAAAGAAGTTCTTTCTGGAGGTAATGCGCCCATAATTTGTTGTCCCGATTTCTTTTGATGTAATACACAAATAGTGCAATTACGAATAGTTTTACGGATTAAATTTTTAAGATTCGGGACCCAAAACTCCATTCGTACAATTCGAAGCATTAACGACTGACCACCATGTATGGTACACTTATGTATATGTTTTACGAACAAATCCGTAAAAGTCGCAGAATAGGGCAAAATTTTCGGGTATCTTTCATCATATGTCAGCCCGGGTGCATGAACAATCCGACCGTTCATCCTAACAAATCCATTCGGGTCAATAAAAGGATTTAAAGACAATATATGACTTTTAGAGGGGATAGGAAGTCCTTTTGATAGGATCGAATATTCGGGGAGATAAATTTGCTGACATACGAGAACAAGCCGATCTCTTACGAATTTCATCTCCACTTGAGTAATATCGGGAGTGTCGTATAAACGCTTATGTGTTCGCGTAAAATTAAGACAGCGAAACCAATATGCAATAATTCTCATTGCTCGGGGTAAATCAGAAAATAATTCGAGAATATCAGTTATTTTCTTTGGGGTATCATGAGAAACGACACATTCTAAATGGGAACAAATATTTATCGATTTCTGTGGCCATGTATCCCTTGGTTGAGACAACCATTTTGGCCCATGCCACCATAAGGGGTTTCCAATCAAATCACGAGCAAGAGATCCACGACTTGCCAAATCGGCGGGGTTTTCCTTGGAAACAACGTGAGACCAATTCTCAGTTCCAACCTTTCTCTCAATTACTGCCACTCTATTCGCTACAAAAGTTGGCAAATGGCACGGGGGTTTCTGAAGCCAAGTCAAAACAATGGTTGAATCTGTCCACAGGTAAATCTTTTCTTTAGGAAGATTTAATTGGCCACACAATGATTCAACCATGTTTGCCATTAATGCCGCTCCACAGAGCTCTAAACGGGGTAACGTCTCATATTTTACTGGAGCTACTTTTGTTTTGGATGCAAGCAAATGCGATTGTATCTCAAACGGGGAAGAGATGGTGCGAACGTAGAGTGTTGCAGCGTATGCTTTTTCGGAAGCATCACAAAATCCATGGATTTCATAATCATTATCGGGGTGATAATTAATCCATCGGGGTATTTCAATCTTCTCAATGTACGGGTAATCATCGAGAAAAGAGTGCCATTGAATCAACGTGGCAGAATTCAAGCACTCATCCCAATCTGTCTTGTCCTTCCATATTTGTTGCATGATCATTTTCGCAACTATAATTTTCGGGGATAGCCAACCGGCGGGATCAAATAATTTAGCAATTTCAGACAAGACTGCACGTTTGGTGACCACATTTCTACCCGGCTGCGAAACGAGTTTAAAATAGAAGCTGTCTTTTACAGCATTCCACCGCAAGCCTAGGGTTTTAGTAGAGCTCGCATCTGAAATTTTCAAGAAATCTGTTCCAAGCAGATTCTTGTCGGGTAAAGTTTCGAGAAGACGTATATGATTCGCGGTCCATTTTCGGAGAATAAAACCCGCCGACTCAAGAACTTTAATAAGTTCATTACGTCTTCTACAACCATCTTCCAACTCATGCGAGCCAGCTAGCACGTCATCAACATACATATGGTTTTTCAAAATTTCAGATGCAGCAGGACATTGAGCCTCACACTCACGGGATAGTTGAAGTAGTGTCCGTATAGCGAGATAAGGGGCACAATTTACTCCAAACGTTACAGTTTTTAGCTCAAAGTCCTTTATATTCTCATTAGGATTACGACGGAAAAGAATCCTTTGAAATGTGGTTTGATTGGGGTGTACGAGTATCTGACGGTACATCTTTTCAATGTCCGCATTAAAAACATAACGATAAAATCGCCAACGGAGAATTAAGACCGTGAGGTCAGCCTGTAGGATAGGACCGGGGTAAAGAACATCGTTCAAACTCACGCCATTTGACGATGAATTTGATGCGTTAAAAACCACTCGAAGCTTGGTAGTAACGCTATCGGGCTTTATAACGGCATGATGGGGCATGTAATAGCTGGACGATTCATTAAAAGGGGGGTTTACCTCGCTACCATGTCCTAAAACCATATATTCGTTAATTACCTCATCATACTGCGACTTCAGTTCAGGGTTCTTCTGAAGCCTTGCCTCATTTCTCATAAATTGAGAAAGAGCTAAATTACGAG
The DNA here is from genome assembly GCA_949987735.1 of Leucophora obtusa. Classification (NCBI taxonomy): domain Eukaryota; kingdom Metazoa; phylum Arthropoda; class Insecta; order Diptera; family Anthomyiidae; genus Leucophora; species Leucophora obtusa. The sequence continues at coordinate 100,771,988 of OX465298.1, forward strand.
ATTTTCCCAAAGACAAATTAGTAGGAAAATCGGGTTTAAAGGGTAAAGAAACTACATATCGACCATCTGAATTCCTATAAGTGGTAGATCGATAAAGTTTCTCACAGTAGTCTTCGGTTTCAGTTATCCGGGAAACTGGGGGAACCTCTTCGAGTTCCCAAAAACGAGAAAGTTGATTGTTCAGTTGAACGTGGTTGAAAAATGACGTAACCGATTTCAAGGGTTCGGGTTGACCTACTTTACCGGTTACAATCCAACCGAAGAATGTCTTCTGGGCAATAAGATTGCCCTTCGGGTGTTTTCTGACATCGGGCAATAATATATGGGGATAAATGTCTCCGCCGAGAAGCAGATCCATTCGAGAACAACTGATGTCAGCCATAGTAATATCGGGAAAACTATGATTAATTGTGTTAACAAGTGAACACGAGGGTAAACTACCAGTCAATTTGTCAACAACATATGCCTCAGTTTGAATTTTAAAACTGGGGTCAATTGGAGAACCAATTAAAAGTAAACATCTATCCGATGAAATGGCAGTAACGGTCTCATGAATGCCGGAAATTTCAGCCATCGTCGAAAAAGTAGGGATACAAAGTCTCTTTTGCAACCGTTTCGAAATAAAAGTTGCTTGAGAACAGGGGTCTATTAATGCCCGGGCTGAACTCAAAATATCCTTTGTACCAACTTCACAAATCGCATTTCCTAAAAGCACGGTAGAATTCGGGGCACAATCTACCTGGGCAGTATAAGTCTGATAAGATCTTATGCCTGTAGACGTAGACGGTCCATCATCGGGATTTAATGAGACCTGAGCGGGATTATGGGGAGATACATTCGGGTTCCCAGTAGTATCAGAAGAGTTATGAGGGACATTTTGATTAGAAAAATTATCAGAACTCGATTTTACGGGCTGATTTCCTCTGTGAAGAAGCGAGTGATGCTTTTGCTTACAAAAAAAGCAAACGTGAATGCTCTTACAAGCCTTAAATTCATGGGAGGTAGCAAGGCAATTGGTACAACACTTTAGTCTTTTTACTGTTGATAATCGATGATCAACATTTTGTCCTAAAAATGTCGGACACAATCTAAGTGGATGTCGTTCTTGGCAAAGAGCACATCTACTCACGGTTTGGGTCGTGTTTTTCCTAGCCACAAAAGTATTTATTCTCTTCGAATCATTCAAAGATTTCTTCGGGTTAACGGGAATCGAATTCCGAGATTGATTTTGAGTGGGATTTAACTGCGAACGCCTTATATCGGTCACGGATTCAAGTGTTTGATACCGAGAGAATAAAAATTTATCCATTTAATCCCATTCGGGTAAATCGGGATTACGTTTCACAGATTCTTCCCAAAGACTTAAAGTGTGTTCCGGTAATTTAATAGAACAAACGTACACAAAAATAACATTGTATAACATTTCCGGGGTAACTTTCAATAAAGAAAGATTTGCAATTATATCATTTATGGTGCGTTGCAACCTTTTAATATTAGGGCCAGTTTCCCGCTCTATTGAAGGAATACTGAAAAGAATTCCCATTTGAGCATTTATGAGACTCTTTTTGTTCTCATATCTGTCCATTAAATTCTTCCAAGCAAGATCGAACCCCTCATTAGTCAAGGGGCACTTGCTTATGACACTATAAGCCTCGTCTTTTACCAAACTACGAAGATGAAGTAACTTTTCGACGGGGCTTATACGGGTATTAATTTACATAGCCGTGAACAAATCACGAAACGTAGGCCAACTTGTATAAGTGCCATCAAATGAATCCATTTTACAAGGCGGAAGATTAATGGTATAGGCGGGAAGCGGGTTTAACTCTCTGGCCTTTTCTGCCCTTAAACGCTCCAAGATTTCAGTAACAAAGGAAACACCGCGAGTATAGGTAGTGTACGAAGACATATACCTATGTTTTATTTCCTTAAGCATCTTTTTGTTCGGATCAGATTCAAGGTGTAAAGAATCGTAAGATGCCCGAATAGATTCCCATAAACGATTTAATTCTCTTTCATGGGCGCTTAGTGAACCGATTTTATGATCCGCAGGAGGGAGAGCGGTTATAAATGATTCAAAATCACTCAAACGGTCACAATTTTTCACTAATTCGGAAATATCAGACATATTCGTGGATATAAGTCACTCTTTTCTCGGAGAAAAATGGGTAAGAAATATAAAGATCGAATTAAATCTTCAAAAAAATCAAAAAAACGGATTTAAAATTTAAAAATCAGGGTAAATTTTCAAAATTATTTCCAAAACCGGGTAAAAATTTATGAAGATCGAATTAAATCTTCAAAAATAATGAAGAAATGGAAGAAAAATTCTCAAAATTGGAATAAAATTTCACAAAAAAAATAAAAAATGGGTAAAAATTTATGAATTTCAAATAAATTTAAAAACTTTCGCTAAAAGTCGATAAAAATCGGAAATATTTATCAAACGCGCAAAAATGTATCAAAATATATAAAAATATTCAATAATACTTAAACAATTTTACACTGGTAAGCGATTATTCGTTAAAAAATTTGAAAAACTCGGGTAAATTTTCGGTTTTTATTCTAAATCTCAACTTTAAATTAATTCAAAACAAATATTTTGCTCAGTGTAATATTATTTGATTGCAAAAAAAAAGGTTTCAAAAAGCTTAATTTACAATAGTGTTGCAATAAATCACTTCGGGTACTCGTCACGGGTAAATTAATTTTCTTCAAAAAACGAAAAATACAAATAAACGAGAAATAATCGAATAATAATTCAAAATAATCGATTGTGTTTTTTGTTTCACTATGAATCACGGGAAAAAATTCGATTTTCTAGCACTTTTCACAAAATAACACTTTTTATCCGATTATTCGTTCGATTCAAATGGTGCAACACTAATGTAATGTGTGTAACAATATAAACAAAGTAAACTACCAACAAAAACAATACAAAAAAAGAACCACTTGTACTCACAACAAACCTATGAACAATTGGAGTATATTTTATTAAAATGTTTTATTCTTTTATTTTTTTAAACACACGAGTTATTTGATTTAAAATTAATTTATTTTCGCGAGTAAAATAAAAATTAAATTAATAACTTATTTTAAGTTTGTCCGTCCGTTTGTTTAATAGAAAAAACAACGAGTAAATGTTATAATCACTATTCTCTTTAATTTCTTTCAATTTGTATGCACTTACGGGGGGGGGGGGGGTGAACACTTATTTTGCAATTAAAAAAAAAAGAGAATTAAACAAAACGGCTTTGAATTTTAAGAGTAAAACCAACGAAAATTAAGGTTTTTTTTCTTATTGTTTTCTAAACAAAAGAAGCACACAAATAAATAAACAAATTAAAGGCGCTTTTTTATGCACTTGCTTTGTTGGTAGGATTTATTTTCTTTAACGCGGGTTCACTGTATATATATTTATATTCTTTTATATTGTTACACTTATTTATTTGAACACTTTATTTCAAATTACGTACCTTTATTTTAAGGGGGTTTTGTGGGGTAATTATTTGGGTTTATACTTATTGAATCCTCAACAGCGAATCCAAAGAAATACGGGTTATATTTCTGAAAATAAAAATAATTTTCGGAGAAATTATTTTACGATTTCGGGTTCTAAATTATCCGGTTCGAAGGACCAATGTTTTTTCTCGTAAAATAATTTCCGAAAATTATGGAAAATAAATAAAAAATGCGGGTTAGAATATTTTCTAAAAACGTTATAAAAATAACTTGTTTATTTAATAAACAAAAACGGGGGTTGAAACATACCTTACGCTCGGGTTGATACAAGAGTATTAAAAATTGTTGGCTTAACAAAACAAGAGCTCTAAGGCTACGAGTAAATGCCAAAGAGCGCGAGATTGTTTCGTTAAGCCAACAATAGGTGCGTTCGATGCACTTTGCACGTAAACAGTGTTAAAAAGAAAAAAAAAATTTAATTGTGTATATTAAAGTATTAACTTATAATAAGACTTTTTAATTAATATTTGTTAATAAAAATAAATAAAAAATAAATGAAGAAATTGTAGTTATTGTTTTTCAATGAAAGATTTGTATTAGATGTAAAATTCAATGTGATTTATAATATATTTAGTTATTAAATAATCGCCAAACAGTAGATGTATTAATTTTACTTTTTATGTTTTTCCATTAAAATATAGAGAAATTTGGAGAGTAGAATAAATACGCCTATTGTTTGGCATATATTAATAATTGCTTTATAACTAAATATATTATTTATATATAGTATTTGCATGGAAACATAATTTGTTTATGACACACATATTATATGTTTTCTGCCAAACATATAATATTTGTCGATAGCGTCATTTCATTTCATCCAAACATTATATATTTACAAGCAAACATAATATATTTGCTTGCAAACATAATATATTTGCATGCAAATATATATTATTTCTAGTAAAAACACGGCGAATATGTTTAACAATTTCTCCAAATATATATATATTACCAGCAAAAATATGTTTGGGACAGGACGTTTTTTTTCAGCGTGTAATGATATTATCGGCGCCGGATTCTGTTGGACTACTTAGATATAATTGCACATCAAAATGTATTTATAATTTTAACAACCACATTGTGAAATTTAAACCTAATTTTTATAACTTTAATATTTTTGCGTGTATGTATCTGTAGGGGTTTATTCCCTACATTAAAAAAATATTAATTTAAATTTTACTTTGAATTTTATGTTTTTCATTATTGTTTTTCTTTATTATATTTTAAAATTGTGTTCATTCAAGTTTCATAAATCGAATAAACAAGTATAGATTTGATTAAGACAATATTAAACCAAATTAAATTTTAATAGGATCCTTCGGGATCCTATATTGGCGATCCTGGCAATTACCTGGATATGATTTCACCCAACAAGGACCACCTAAACGATTCGTAAAATTTCCAAGGCTTTAGGGGGTTATTTTGTAATACGCAACGCCTTGCGTTACGTTGTTTTCCATACAAATTGTTTTTGTAACAATAACAATTTACACACAAATCAACGCAAGGCAAGGCGTTGCGTTTTTCAAAATAACCCACTCTTATAGAAGTTATATGCGTATTGCAGTTTGTTCCAGCAGCCTGTACCTATTTTATTAATTACGGTATTCAGGAGCTTGACAACCCCAAGTTCAGTTCAATTAATGACAAGTTTCTCAGCAATAAGTTTCCAGTTTAAAATAACATGATGTGGATTCTTGTTATATCACAACACAGATTTGTCAAACAAAAATATATTTATTGAAACAAATAAACAAATTGAAACAACTCAATTAGACTAACATCATCGAAATTCTAACTTATGTTATTTTTATCCAGCTGCTTCCTATGGAATTCAACTCTGATCGACAACTTATGAAGCACAGATTTATGAACGACAACGAACCATTAATTTTAAATGCATATTCCAATTATTTTTTAACATACAACATAAATCCATGTTGTTGTAAACAATTAGGCATGCGTATTAAATTATATTTTTCACTATATCTAGTGTGTTAATAAGATGAATAAAATATTATTTAATAATATTCTAAAATCTTTAAGAGAATTTGCCTAATAACTTGTGTGAAGAGTACTCTTAAACTTCTTTTATAAAATAAATCTATACGAATACTTCTGAAAATCTGCATAGAAACAACATATTTAGAAATACAAATTTTTGGATTCCATATTTAAGATTTACTTAAACAAAAAATCTGTCAAGTTTGCACACGGAGGAAAAAGACGTTTTTGTATATGTTTGGAGGTAATTAATGTATGTTTACAAACTACCATATATGTATTTGCAGTGTGCTTCCAATTATATTGTTTTTATAATTACTATACATATATTTCCCGGTAATAATTATATTTGTGGATACAATTAACATATATTTAGAAAAACGGCGAATTTCCATTCTTGATACATATAAAGTTGTATGTAGCCATTATAACTTTTGTAGTTGGTAATAATCGTTTAGTTTAGCTAGACTGCATCTAGTCAGAAAATTTAGTGATATTTTTCCTTTATTTATTAATTTTATTGTGAAAGATGTGAAAAAATAAAATAAATTAGTATAAATAAAACTTAAAATTTTGTTAAAAAGAAAAAAAAAATTTAATTGTGTATATTAAAGTATTAACTTATTATAAGAGTTTTTAATTAATATTTGTTAATAAAAATAAAAAAAAAATAAATGAAGAAATTGTAGTTATTGTTTTTCAATGAAAGATTTGTATTATAGCGAATTTACATTGTTAAAATGTTCACTAGATTTCGTTTTGAAATCAAATTCGAAATCTATATCGTTTACATTAGAATATTTGACAGATGAATGAGATTTCGATCAGCCAACAACAAATTTTTTGTAAACAAACTAACCTTAAAAAATAACCAAAATTAAAAGATTTTCTAAAAACCATTTTATTTAATGGCGGAACACAAAACTTATTTATATTATGAAAGATACAATGTTATATTTGCTAAGAAATGTGTTTAAGTATTGGGATGATTAGTAGAAAGCTAAAATATTCAATGTTTCGTCAATGGTCTTGCCGGAACCATCAAATGATTTTTCATAGTTTCTCTTCGTCGGATACAATAAAATAGCCGTTTTCAACTTTAAATATTTCTTTCAATTAAAAATAACAGACTTTATTTTGTTATTCCTTAATTTTTTAAAGTTATTAAAATTTTTTATTTATTAATGTTTTATGACATAAACAGCTGCTAAATGTTGCCACTTTTCTGCAAACTTCCCTACATTTCTGCAAATATGGGAGAAGAATTGGATTTCAATTTGGATTTCGATGAGATTTCGCTGAAATCCAAATTAAATTGGGATTTCATTTCGTATGGGAAATCTGTTTGAAATCCCAAATTTTTATTGGATTTCAGTCGAAATCTATCGAAATCTACTTTTAACTCGATTTCGATCATAATGTAAATTCGCTATTAGATGTAAAATTCAATGTGATTTATAATATATTTAGTTATTAAATAATCGCCAAACAGTAGATGTATTAATTTTACTTTTTATGTTTTTCCTTTAAAATATAGAGAAATTTGGAGAGTAGAATAAATACGCCTATTATTTGGCATATATTAATAATTGCTTTATAACTAAATATATTATTTATATATAGTATTTGCCTGGAAACATAATTTGTTTATGACACACATATTATATGTTTGCTGCCAAGCATATAATATTTGTCGATAGCGTCATTTCATTTCATCCAAACATTATATATTTACAGGCAAATATAATATATTTGATTGCAAACATAATATATTTGCTTGCAAATATATATTGTTTCTAGTAAAAACACGGCGAATATGTTTAACAATTTCTCCAAATATATATATATTACCAGCAAAAATATGTTTGGGACAGTCCGTTTTTATTCAGCGTGCACCCATAAACAATTTCAATATATTCTGAAAGACGGGAAGAAATTAAAATACCCGTGTCTTTCACTTTTTCTATATCAATTCGTTTAACCGATCTAATCGCGAATTAATATTTAGTTAACATATTTCATTTTAATTTTTTTTTTCATATTTATTTATTTGCAATCTATCAAGTGATAATAAGCAAATTTGCTATAAAATCAGGTACATATACAATAGCATATAGTATATTACATCATTATGTAATATCCCTAATTTTTAAAAAAATATTATTAATAATCAGAGAAGACAAAATTGCTATTTTTGCTTTTTATGCTTTTTGTTGCTTGTTTTACTCATATTTGCTTCTTTTTGCTTTTTTTTGGGTTTTCCGTTTTTAGCTTTAAAATAGCTTTTTCTTAAGAATTTTGAGCTTTTAATTGTTTTTTTATAACTTTTTCCCCAAAAATAATTTTTTCTTTTAACTTTGAATTAAAAAATAAAAAAACTGTTGTTTTTTCAAGTTTTTTTACTTTTCTTTTTTCTTGCTTTTTCTACAATATTTTTTTGCTTTAAACACATCGGATTTTGCTTTTTCCTGTCTTCTCTGTTAATAATATATAATAATTGAGATCTTAACAATTTTAGAGAGTTAATTGATACATATTTACAACTTATTTTCTAAATGGGAGATCTAATACATGCATGCAGTCTCTTTAATCTTTTTGTTTCATAAGTGTCATCTAGTAAAGAAATTGCTAATATGTTGGGGTGATCACTTAATCTATAAATACTTTTCCGAAAATCTTTTAATTTCATCCGTTACTTTAGCCATGTCGAGATCATGGTGGATTATATTATTTGTGACAAACCATGGTGAGCCTAAAATTGTCCGAAGTGCTTTAGATTGAAATCTTTGCAAAATTTCTATGTTAAATCCCGGGAATTCCCGGGATCCCGGGAAATTCAGAAAAAAATCCCGCTGTCCCGGGAAATGAAAAAGTCCGGGAAAAGAAATATGTATAAACTTTGCCATTTTGAAATATTAGTTTGGTGCTTTTTACCCCTTTTTTGGGAATTTTTAAAGCCTCGTTTTATACATTTTTATAAAGCTAAAATGCATTTTAAAATTCTTATCTTAAATTTTTTAAAAAATTATTTTCGTTTTACCTTTTTTACCCGTTTTCACAATGCTTTCGGTGCTTCTCTGCCTTCTGGAATTGGCAACACTGGGAAGCATTCTCATCACATTGAAGTGTTTGGAACACACTCTCGAAGGAAGTTACCAAAATAAAATTAAAACAAAAAACGAATTAAAAACAAAATATAATAAAATATAATCCACTAAACCAAAACGCATTTTTATTGAAAAACTCAAATATGTGATTTGTTAGAGAGGACCCCGGAGGGAAGGGCCATGTGATATAAGGCATGGTATATCCAAATAAAGGTTGTCAACGAAGGAATCCGAAAAATTACCTTGCAAAAAAAATTATGGTTAGGTTTTTGGGCAAAATGAAAAAACCATTATAATTTTTGAAAACTGTTTCTTTTCTACAATTTTGTAAGTAAATGAGCAAGCCTAATGTAAGATTTTTACTATTTTCAAAACGTTGGAAAATTTTGCATAAGTAAATTTGAAATAATTACCTTTATTATTTTAAATTGCATTTTTTGAAATCCCGGGATTCCCGGTCCAAATTCCCGGGAATGCGGGATTTGAAAAATGCATAATTTCCCGGGAATCCCGGGACGGGAAATTCCGGGATGCATTCCCTAATAGCAAGGTATATCCAAAGAAGCCTTGTGAACACAGGAATCCGAAAAACTACCCTGCAAAAAAAGTTATCGTAAGGTTTTCCGGCAGAGCTGGAAAAGCCATTTAAATTTTTTAAAAACCATTAATATGGGATTTTGCGGGGAAGATTTTGGAGGTATGGGGCTGCGGTATATAGCAAGGTATACTCAAAGAAACATTGTGAACACAGGAATCCGAAAAACTACCCTGCAAAAAAAGTTATCGTAAGGTTTTCGGCCAGAGTTGGAAAAGCTATTTAAATTTTTTAAAAACCATTAATATGGGATTTTGCGGGAAGATTTTGGAGGTACGGGGCTGCAAGACATATAGCAAGGTATATCCAAAGAAACCTTGGGAACACGTTCGTGAAAAAATGGGCAGTTTTTCACGAATGTTCTTTCGCGTATACTCCGCTTTAGACTGCTTGTTGTGTTAGTCAGTGTCAAAGCCGATCAAGCCCAACATACACGATCAAAGTGCTTGACGTCAAATTCATGTATGTGTGTTTGAAACTTTGAACATACACGTATAGCAGTTTTGCCAAGAAATTTTCAAAATGAATGGCTAGATGAGACCAAAGAATCGATAGAAATTCACTAGAATTATAAACAGTGCAAAAATTTAGCGATTTCATCGCTAGATTGTTTAAAATGGTACTTAAAGGAGTTTTTTACTGAAAATTTTTTTTAATATGTTCATAAGAAGTGTTATAACTTTTTAAATAATGAAAAATGTTACGATTAAGCTTTTAGTAATTAACCCCGATTTTCATTAAATTAATATTAGTATTGAAAATACTCATTAGAGGGCGTTGTACAGTGAAAGACTGCATACCCATATTTTACAGAAAAGTGTATTTTTTAGAAAGTTTTTTTTACTAAAATCGTTTAAGAAATTGTATTTTACAATAAAGGAATATCAATATGCGAATATTATAGTATTTTTTAATATAAACTGAGTTTTAAGAATTATATTTCGGCTGATAAAAAATCGCTAGATATTTGGTTAATAATTACAGGACAATTTATACCGCTAGGGGCGAAATAAAATCGCTAGATCTGACGAGAAAATCGCCGTTATGGCAACACTGACGTACAGCATAGCACTACACGCAAAAAATAAAAAGGGGGAAATTACATCAAATAAGGGTATAAGTTGCCTAGTTTTAGTATGTATTATAGCTAGGGTTTGGGATTTCCCGTACTTTTTTATTTCCCGGGAAACGGGAATAAAAAAATTTCCCGGGAAATATTTTTGAACAAAATTGTTAATGAAAACCACCTCTATAAGCAATTAAAAAAAAAACACTATTTCAATACAAATTCAGTCTGTGTAGTGAGAATTCAAAGTAAAAATATAAGAATGTTGCACATTTGATTTCACATAAATTACTCTGGGCACTTCCAAAGAATTGCATGATTCCAGCAGAAAGCACCCACTACTCAACTGTCGGAAACAAACCGTTTTATTACATTTGGCTAGAGTTTGCTGTTCGGTTTTAATCGAAACCGAAACCGCGGTTTTTCAAGCTTCAAAACCGAAACCGAAAACCGACAGAAATAAGTCGGTTTTTAATAAAAACTTTAATCATTGAAAATAAATAATTAAATTGCATATTATTTAATCTTGAATTTCGAAATAAGTTCAGCTCCTATTTTACTAAATTTTGTATTTAATTGTAACGAATATTTTCTCCATTAAATATTACTTTAAAGAATTTTTTGTTTCTATTATTACGGATAACATAAACCCATTATAATTTGAGAAAAAAATTGCAACAAAAAGTCATGTGGTTTAAAAGATATTGAGTTTCACATAGTCAGTTCAGATTTTCACCGCGTATTTTTCAAAAAGTCTAATTTTGTAGTCCGCGAAATTTATAAAATTGTAACTTTATTTCGTTTTAAACAAACTGCTAAAATTTAAATTTAAACTCTTTAAAATACAGCTTTAGTTGACGAGTAAATAATAACATTTTAATTTATAACGGTTTTCCGCGTTCTTTTCCCAGAAAGGTCACGAAATTGCATTATTGCTTTTATTCTAGTGAGAAATTCAGTCGAATTTTAATAAATATCTTAAGCGTGTTAAATTAGTTAATTTTATACATATATAATTATTTTAAAACAAGTCTATTACTATCACAAGAAAACGGAAAAATAACCGAAACCGCGGTTTTTTTAATTTCGAAAAACCGAAACCGCGGTTTTCTAATTTTTCGGTTTTTAGCAAACTCTACATTTGGCCCATTAGATATGATGGCCACAATGTTATTATCCAAAGACAAATAAAACTCTTCTAGTCTTATTTCTACAATTCTTCTCATTCCATCAGCATTACATCTTCCTGATATATAAACCAACCCCATGTTATAAAATGAATTATTTCCTTTTATACATGTGTTCAAATATCTCTTTTGTGATATTCTTGTCCATTCATCTAAGATCTTCTATTGTTAGAAATATTGCTCGATATTTTCTTTTATCATGATATCTTTTATATTATTGTAGTAATTTAATATAATATTCTTTACATCGGTTTATTTTTTGCAATGCCAGGTTTTTATTATAAAAACTTTCTCGAATAAACGAAGATCTAGTTATGGTGCGAATTGACATTCCGTCGACTGCGGCTAATTTGGATACCATTTCATGAAATGTTTGCCCTACCATAAACCGTTCAATGCCTATTCAGTTACACTTTTTTCTTCGGGTACTTTGCTAATTTTAGCTGGACCATCAATTGTTTTTTGTGAACCCAATGTAGATGTCGGATAACCAAATTTAGATACCTCCGTTAACCATTAGTCTTTTAGGGCAAATATCACTTCGCTGCATTGTCCTTTTTTGTGAAGTATTTCCATACTCCTGACTTTTATTCTTTAATATAAAAGAATATAAGAGTTTGAAAGTAGGTGTATTAAAATAAAGTAAACTTACTTGAAAATATCACATTTATTAATGAAAACGTTACTTATAAAATTATTGGCCCTTAATATAAAGGAGTACATATTTTAAATTTAAAGTTGACTTTATTTTTAATCATACGGTTTTGTTCATTTTGTGTATGAAAACCTTACACAAATATTTATATTTTCAAACATTTTGATTGGTTGCAAATAAATTAACCAATCAGAATGCTCCAAAAATAAACCAAGTCAAGGTATACTGCCACCCAATATTTTAACTAAAGTCGACTTTAACTAAAATATAAATTTGAAAAATTTAGATAGTAAGGGCGATTATTTGTAAGAAACAAAACTTTTTTTTTGCATATTTCTTTTAAACAATTTACCCAGTTTTTAGGTTTTACTACTTAAATTTTGAATAAGTTATCCGAAAAATCTTTATTAGTTGAAATGCTCCTAATTATTTGGCAATGATTTTTTTGTGTGTCAAATGAATTGATTCCCTTTTGAAAGATTCTAACAATGACATTTTTGTTTTGGTATTTAAAATGTTTTCTATGACTAAAATTAAAAAATTCTATTCCAAACAAAAACAATTTAAAAAATTTAATATATTTAAAATTTCCCGTTTTCTCGGGAAAAATATATTATTTTCCCGGGAATTCCCGCCAAACTTTTCCCGGGAATTCCCGAACCCCAAACCCTAATTATAGCTCTACCTAAGTTTTTGGTATAACTTATATAATATGCTTGGTATAAAATAAGAAAACAAAAACTAACAATAACTATACAAAAAAAAAAACTTGGTAAGTATTTCTTATTCTGTTTTTGGAATTGTTAGCACTAATTTATTAAACTTAAGCCTTATTAAAACAATTTGATTAAATTATTTATTTAATTATTTATTTTATAATTATTACTGGTATTAATAGTTGGATACAAATTAAAGCATTATTATCTTCATTTATGTTTAAAATATTAAATTTGGAAAAATATTTAATTATAATATAAAAACTAATTTTTTAATTTGTTACCATTCCAAACAAAGCATTGTCAGCCTATCATATTGCAATAATAATTCCTTTTCCAGTCTCAATTGTTGGGCCATATAAATAACAGGCTTCAAGTCTAAAACATGTTGATCACTAGCTTGGGACTGCAACCATGAAAAATGACAATCAGCACATTTTGGATAATCAGCCAAACATTTAAAAATGGATTCAACTTGTTAAAAACTTAAACTGCATTGCAAATAAAAATGAAAGTTATTAACGATTTTAATTTGAATATATGATAGTTCTACTAACCGAAAAATTTTAGGTGATGAAAATGTGGATGATAAATTTGTAAACGCACCGATAGTTGTGTCTTATGTGAATATAAAGCCATATCCGTTTGAGATTGTCCCTCAGCCTTACCCACCGACAATTCCATATAACATTTAGCATAAAATTTTATATTATTTATGTGGTTTTATATTTTTTTCCAACTTTTTTCACTTTTGGCATCTACTTTTCACCATATTGTTTTATCTTCTTTATTTTTTTTAAGAATTTTCAACTTTGGAAATTTTAATGCTATTTTTAGGAATTATACACATTTTACAAACATCTGGCAACAAATAAATTTTTATTTGAGTATACCTTATACCTATGGCTCGCAGCCCCATACCTCCAAAATCTTCCCCGCAGAAGCCCATATTAATGGTATTTAAAAAATTTAAATGGCTTTTCCAGCTCTGCCCGAAAGCCTTACGATAACTTTTTTTGCAGGGCAGTTTTCCGGATTCCTGTGTTCACAATGTTTCTTTGAGTATACCTTGCTATGTCTCGCAGCCCCATACCTCCAAAATCTTCCAAGCAGAAGCCCATATTAATGGTATTTAAAAAATTTAAATGGCTTTTCCAGCTCTGCCCGAAAGCCTTACGATAACTTTTTTTGCAGGGCAGTTTTCCGGATTCCTGTGTTCACAATGTTTCTTTGAGTATACCTTGCTATGTCTCGCAGCCCCATACCTCCAAAATCTTCCCCGCAGAAGCCCATATTAATGGTATTTAAAAAATTTAAATGGCTTTTCCAGCTCTGCCCGAAAGCCTTATGATAACTTTTTTTGCAGGGCAGTTTTTCGGATTCCTGTGTTCACAATGTTTCTTTGAGTATACCTTGCTATATGTCTCGCAGCCCCATACATCCAAAATCTTCTCCCGAAAAATCCCATATTAATGGTTTTTAAAAAATTTAAATGGCTTTTCCAGCTCTGACGGAGAACCTCACCATAACTTTTTTTCAGGGTAGTTTTTCGGATTCCTGTGTTCACAAGGCTTCTTTGAGTTTACCTTGTTTCGCAGCCCCATACCTCCAAAATCTTCGCCGCAGAAGCCCATATTAATGGTTTTTAATAAATTTAAATGGCTTTTCCAGCTCTGCCCCAAAAACTTCCGATAACTTTTATTGCAGGGTAGTTATTCCGATTCATGTGCTCACAATGTTTCTTGGAGTATACCTTGCTATATGTCTCGCAGCCCCATACCTCCAAAATCTTATCCGCAGAAGACCATATTAACGGTTTTTAAAAAATTTAAATGGCTTTTCCAGCTCTGACGGAAAACCTTACCATAACTTTTTTTGCAGGGTAGTTTTTCGGATTCCTGTGTTTACAATGTTTCTTTGAATATACCTTGCTGTATGTCTCGCAGCCCCATACCTCCAAAATCTTCCCCGAAAAATCCCATATTATTGGTTTTTAAAAAATTTAAATGGCTTTTCCAGCTCTGCCCGAAAACCTTACGATAACTTTTTTTGCAGGGTAGTTTTTCGGATTCTTGTGTTCACAAGGTTTTTTTGGATATACCTCGCTATATGTCTCGCAGCCCCATACCTCCACAATCTTCCCTGCAGAAGCCCATATTAATTGTTTTTAAAAAATTTAAATGGCTTTTCCAGCTCTGCCCCAAAACCTTACGATAACTTTTTTTGCAAGGTAATTTTTTGGATTCCTGTGTTCACAAGGCTTCTTTGGATATACCTTGCTGTATGTCTCGCAGCCCCATACCTACAAAATCTTCCCCGCAGAAGCCCATATTAACGGTTTTTAAAAAATTTAAATGGTTTTTCCAGCTCTGCCCGAAAACCTTACAATAACTTTTTTTGCAGGGTAGTTTTTCGGATTCTTGTGTTCACAAGGTTTTTTTTGGATATACCCAGGGCTGCCAGATGATTTTGATGAAAAATCGGCACTTTTTCCCAAAAAAAATCGGCATTTTCGGCACTTTGATTTTAAAAAATCGGCAAAAAATCGGCACTTTCAAAAATACTCATTAATGTAATATTTAGGTTACTTTACATAAAAAAATATGTGAAAAAGACATTTCGTGTAAAATAATATGTTTTAAGTTTAACAATTAAATAAAAATAAAGGCTTAAGAGATAAATGAAATGATAATAAAAAAATGTTAGTTGTAATTTTATGAATATTTTTATGATACACATTCAGATATTATCTGATCTTATGTACATAAATTAGTTTTACAGCTTTTAAAAATAGTTCTTCTCCGAACTTAAGGTACCCGTACACCTTGAAATATTATGCAAATATTGGCCCTTTTTTTTAATCACTGGATTTATTTTATTTTGTTAAAACATTCACATTTTTTTTTTAATTTTAAAAATTTAATATATTTAATATACACATACATGGGAATTTTTCATTACCATTAGTTCATACTAATGACAATGAAAAAATGGTAATGAAATATTTTTCATTAGAAAAATCATTACTAATGGTAATGAAATGACACTAATGTATAAAAAAAACTAATTACAGTTGATCAAAAACCATTTGGTTACAAAAAAATTCAGACAAACGAAAACGAACAACGGGCTTCGCCGGGGAAGTTATAAAACATAAGTTTTTTAGGAAGATCCATTTAATTCCGTTAAACTTTACCTGGATACAAATAACAATGGAATGGAAAGTAGTATTTAATTTCAAATGAGCATGAGCCGGAATAAGCATATTCCATCTTCGATTTCAGCGAGTTTTACTCCATTTTTACGTTTTTCTGTCAATGGCAATTATTTTTTTTAATTTACTCATTATCAATGGTAATGAAATTTAAAATCATTGTCATTAATCAATGAAATTAAATTTTAAAATCATTACCATTAATTAAAAAAATGGTAATGAAAATAATTTCATTACAATTGATATTAATGCAATGGTAATGAAATCATCAATTAATTATTCCACCTAATTAATTAGTCCCATGTATGAATATACATATATATATAATGTGAAACAAAATCATTAAATTTTGCAAAAATGTGAACTGAATTAAGCTAAATCCAAAATAGATTTATAAATAAAATAAATCCGTTTTGGATTTAGCTTAATTTAATTCCAGAAATTGCGTTTTCGAAAAATTAAAATTTTTTCTTTCACATTATCTTAGCGAATAAGTGTAGAATTTTTTGATATTATCAATTCAGTTTTAGTATTACATATTTGTTTGTAAAAGTAGTTTAAACATTGAAAATTGCAATTAATCATCGTCAGAAATTGATTTAAGTTTGATATTTTTGTATTCGGGATCAAAAAAATTTTGAGAAATATTTGGAAATCAGAATAGAATATTGTTCTACCTAAACTGCAAATCCTAACAAGATATTTAGAAATTTAAAAAATAATTTTTTTTGGACAGTGTATAGTTAGAAACACAGTTTTAAAGTAAATACCAAAAAATATGCTAAAAAATATTCGTTTTCAGCAAATAATACAAAAAAATATGTTTTTATACCACAATATGCAACAAAATATTTTAAAAACATGCATTTGCAGCAAAATATGAAAAACCAAGCTTAACAAATCGATTCCATTTTGTTAACATTCTTTTTCAGCCAACGATAACAAATATGAACTTTCGAAATGTCAAAGATAGAATTATTTTCTTATTTATTAATGGATTGTAAATCACCAAAAATTAAAATTTCGTGTTTTTGACTTTTAACAAAAAATCGGCATTTTTCGACCAAAAATCGGCAAATCGGCATTTTGCATATTTTTTAGTAAAAAATCGGCAAAATGCCGAAAATTCGGCAGTTCTGGCAGCCCTGGATATACCTCGCTATATGTCTCGCAGCCCCATACCTCCAAAATCTTCCCCGCAGAAGCCAAAATTAATGGTTTTTAAAGATTTAAATGGCTTTTCCAGCTCTGCCTCAAAACCTTACGATAACTTTTTTTGCAGCGCAATTTTTTGATTCCTGTGTTTACAAGGCTTCTTTGGATATACCTTGCTGTATGTCTCGCAGCCCCATACCTCCAAAATCTTCCCCGCAGTAGCCCATATTAATGGTTTTTAAAAAATTTAAATGGCTTTTCCAACTCTGCCCGAAAACCTTACGATAACTTTTTTTCCAGGGTAGTTTTTCGGATTCCTGTGTTTACAGTGTTTCTTTGAATATACCTTGCTATATGTCTCGCAGCCCCATACCTCAAAAATCTTCCCCGAAAAATCCCATATTAATGGTTTTTAAAAAATTTAAATGGCTTTTCCAGCTCTGCCCGAAAACCTTTCGATAACTTTTTTGCAGGGTAGTTTTTCGGATTCCCGTGTTCACAATGTTTCTTTGGATATACCTTGCTATATGTCTCGCAGCCCCATACCTCCAAAATCTTCCCCGCAGAAGCCCATATTAATGGTTTTTAAAAAATTTAAATGGCTTTTCCAGCTCTGCCCGAAAACCTTACGATAACTTATTTTGCAGGGTAGTTTTTCTTATTCCTGTGTTCACAATGTTTCTTTGAGTATACCTTGCTATATGTGTCGCAGCCCCATACCTCCAAAATCTTCCCAGCAAAATCACATATTAATGGTTTTTAAAAAATGTAACCGGCTTTTCCAGCTCTGCCCGAAAACCTTACGATAACTTTTTCTGCAGGGTAGTTTTTCGGATTCCTGTGTACACAAGGCTTCTTTGGATATATCTCGATATATGTCTCGCAGCCCCATACCTCCAAAATCTTCCCCGCAAAATCCCATACTAATGGTTTTTAAAAAATTTAAATGGCTTTTCCAACTCTTCCGGAAAACCTTACGATACCTTTTTTCGCAGTGTAGTTTTTCGGATTCCTGTGTTCACAAGGTTTACTTGGATATGCCTCGCTATATGTCTCGCAGCCCCATACCTCCAAAATCTTCCCCGTAAAAGCCCATATTATTCGTTTTTAAAAAATTTAAATGGCTTTTCCAGCTCTGCCGTAAAACCTTACGATAACTTTTTTTCCAGGGTAGTTTTTCGGTTTCCTGTGTTCACAATGTTTCTTTGAGTATACCTTGCTATTTGTCTCGCAGCCCCATACCTCCAAAATCTTCCCCGCAAAATCCCATATTAATGGTTTTAAAAAAATTTAAATGGCTTTTCCAGCTCTGCCGGAAAACGTTACGATAACTTTTTTTGCAGGGTAGCTTTTCGGATTCCTGTGTTCACAGGGCTTCTTTGAATATACCTTGCTATACATATGTCTCGCAGCCCCATACCACCAAATTCTTCCCCGCAAAATCCCATATTAATGGTTTTTAACAAATTTAAATGGCTTTTCCAGCTCTACCCGAAAACCTTATGATAACTTTTTTTCCATGGTAGTGTTTCGGATTCCTGTGTTCACAATGTTTCTTTGAGTATACCTTGCTATATGTCTGGCAGCCCCATACCACCAAAATCTTCCCCGCAAAATCCTATATTAATGGTTTTTGAAAAATTTAAATGGCATTTCAAGGTCTGCCGGAAAACCTTACGACAACTTTTTTTGCAGGGTAGTTTTTCGGATTCCTGTACTCACAAGGCTTCTTTGGATATACCTCGCTATATGTCTGGCAGCCTCATACCTCCAAAATCTTCCCCGCAGGAGCCATATTAATGTTTTTTAAAAGATTTAAATGGCTTTTCCAGCTCTGCCGGAAAACCTTACGATAACTTTTGTGCAAGGTAATTTTTCGGATTCCTTCGTTGACAACGTTTATTTAGATATACCATGCCTTATGTCACATGGCCGTTCCCTCCGGGTCCTCTCTAACAAATCACATATTTGAGACTTTCAATAAAAATGCGTTTTGGTTTAGTGGATTTGTCACGAAACCCTGGTCATAGCGTACCGGAAATAGCCCCTACTTGTACAGGGGAGGTAAGACCCGCTATTTTCGGCAGAGGGTCGGACACTAAAATTTATAAAACTCACAAAAAAAACTACATAAAAACTAAGCTCATAAAAAAAACTCAAAAACTAAAACAAAACAATGAGCTAACACTGGGACAGAATTACTCAAAACAAAACCCCCATTAAACCCTTACATAAAAACCTACACAAAACTAACAAAAAGGTACTGTATTTGCATAAAAAAAACAGACGGACGAAAACCTACAATAAACAGAACTGAAATAAAACATTTCGGGGACAAAAGATGGAGCTTGTCCCCCATAGCCTGCCCACCCTGACATGGTAACATACACTAGACGACGATTATGTTACCCCACAAACACTACACTGGTCACTTTAACACATACTTACGTTAACACACCATTTTTAACACTTTAGCCAGACATTTTCTTATTAATGTTCAGCCAAATGAAAACATGTATAATTTCTTTTGCAAAAAACAATAAATATAATAAATTTTTATTTAAATTTAATTTGGCACTTGTTTTAAATTAATTACGATATATATAAAAAAAAAGGTAAGAAAATGAAATAATACAAAAAAACTACAAAATAGAAAATTAATTTTAATTTAAACTAACCTAATACAATAAACAAAAAAAAACCTCACACTAACAACAATCCCAAAAATACACCTACCCGTATCCAACCTAATTTCAGGCTTTGTAATTACTATTAAAATGTACCTTCCTAACCTGAGAGAGCTCTCTAAAGTTGTTTTCTTTTAGGGCCAAAAACTACCCGGGATAACCTAACACAACCAAACAGACACTTCAATGTAGTTTTGGGCTAACACTTTTTTCTGTTTACTAACGCTAACACTGTTTAAAACTATTTAACACTATTTTAAAAATTACTCTAATTGCTGTTTTAATCTTGATATTTTCCTTCTTTAAAAACTTTATTTAACAAAAAAAAATCTTAAAATTCTTTCCTTTTCTCTTTTCTTTTAATTTTCGAATTTAACTTTAACTTTTTTTTTTTTTAATTAATAAATATTCTTTTACCATCACTTTTTTTAACTAAAATTTTATGCCTTCTTTTTTTTATCACCTTAAATTAACGCCTTTCTTTTACAGGACTCACCAAAATATATAATTTATTGAGTTAATTTGACCTCCCTCAAAATACAAATGGCCTCCTGGTGTATCTATACGCCACACAAAATGGACGGTTCGGTTTAATGGCGGCTTGCTGGAGTAATGTCCGCTACTTCTATTTCTTCCAAAAAAATGGTGGTATCACAATGGTGGTATACCACTATTTTACAAAAATCCGGGAGTATCCAAAACTGGGAGTAGCCAAAAAAAAAACGGGGTGACCAAAAAAGCTATTGTGGACTACAGTCCTAGGGATCCCAGGAGACCCTTGGCCCTCCTGGTATTTCTCACAAACGAGGACTGTAGTCCTCCGCTCCAAACAAAAAAACTTGCAAAGTTTTTTTCTTCGACCCCTAAAGAGGATTGGGCGAAACCCTTTTTTTGTTTTCCAAAGGCTTGGCGGTTGGTGATAGAAGAAAAAAACACAGTTTAATAGCAATCAAGAGTTAAATTTTCTATCACAACCGCCAAGCCTCATTCTAATCAATTTCCCTTACTCCGAAATTCTCTGTGCATAGCCGCCATCTCACTTCTACCTTATTCTTTCTACTACCCAGTGAGCCTTTCGCACGATCTGTCCTATTCTTACCCCAGGAATTTCGATATAACTTACGAATAGTAACACAAAAGAGCGGGAGCCGGTAAAAAAAGGGATTAATTTTCATTTGGCTGAAATATCCAGCCCTCAAAAAATAATATCACATTTGTTGACATTTTGATATTGTTGCCATTTCTTTTGCTCCCTCTCTATTTACATTTGCCTATTTTCTTTTCCATTCAGCAAATCAGCTGTTCTACTACGTAAAGAATACAACCCTTCACAACCGGTCCACCGCTACAGATTATATTTTATTATATTTTGTTTTTAATTCGTTTTTGTTTTCATTTTATTTTGGTAACTTCCTTCGAGAGTGTGTTCCAAGCACTTCAATGTGATGAGAATGTTTCCCAGTGCTGCCAATTCCAGAAGGCAGAGAAGCACCGAGAGCATTGTAAAAACGGGTAAAAAAGGTAAAACTTTAACAAAAATTAACGAAAGTAATTTTTAAAAAATTTAAGATAATAATTTTAAAATGCATTTGAGCTTTATAAAAATGTATAAAACGAGGCTACAAAAAATTCCAAAAAAAGGGGTAAAAGCACCAAACTAATATTTCAAAATGGCAATGGGCAGTTTTGACTGAAAATTGTATAAAAACACGGTGAAAAAATTGTTGTTTATTGTATTCTGTATCGGAAATATAAGTTTTATAAAAAAAGCACTGTAAATCACCGGTTACGGTGAGGAGAAAGCCCAAAAATACCCGAAAAGCACCAAAATGGCAACACTGATGCTTCAATAATAGGCCTTTTTTTTAATCACTGGATTTGTTTTTGGATTTATTTTATTTTGTTAAAAAATCCATATTTTGGTTCTTAATTTTCAAAATTTATAATTTTTATTAAAATCTAATACTTATTCGCCAATATATAGTTCAAAAAAATTATTAAATTTTGTAAAAATGTGAACACAGGAATTGAAATAAGCTAAATCCAAAATGGATTTAAAAGATAAATAAATCCGTTTTGGATTTAGCTTAATTTTGTTCCAGAAATTGCATTTTCGTAAAATCTAAATTTTTTCTTTCGCATTATATTAGGGAATAAGTGTTAGATTTGGATAAAAATATAAAAAATTAAAAAACAAAATGTGGATTTTTTAACAAAATAAAATAAATCCAAAAATAAATCCAGTGATTAAAAAAAAGGCCAATTAATTCTCTGCCTTCTTCTTACTAATTCCATCCAGTTAGCAATGACAACATACTAAAATGACAGCTGTCATTAATTTTGCGTATCTAACGTTGCCACCTAGTTTTTTTTACAATCCATGGATAACTTGCCAGGCTAATGGCACGCACGCTCTTTTAACTACACCGAAAAAATTCCTCAGTTGCTCAGTTGAAGATATCCTCAGTTAATTTAAAATAAATAAAAATTAACTGAGCAACTAATATTTGGTTCACAATAACTTTTTTTGAGTCAACCTGTAAATTTTCAATGATCCAATTGTTAATAAATTTACAAAAATATTTAAAAATAAGTCACACAAAAGGGAAACATATTGAAAAATTTTTGGATTTCTGGTAAGTTCTTGTTTCTTTATGGAAATTAAAATTAACATTAATAATTTCAATTTTTTTTAATTGTTTTCAGCAAATTTTTGGGTAAAACAAGATATAAAAACTTTATCCATTGGACAAATTTTTAAAATCTGAGTGCATGCTGACAATGGAAGAAGACAAAGTATGGAATACATTTATTAAGGGTATGACAATTGTGATTTAATTTTTGTTTTTTCTAAATAAATACTGTAATTATTACAAAAAATTCCATTTGGTTTTATTTATTGATAACCATAAAAATATTTGTTATTTAAATTTTTTGAATCGGTTATTTGTTACTAATTTAAAATTTTCTTTCATTTTAACTGAAGGCTCAGTTAAATTAATTTTCAAATTCATATTGGTTAACTCCAACTTAATCGATCAACTGAAGCTCAGTAAGGGGAATTTCACCTGAAGCTCAGTTGAAAATTTAGTAGCCTGTAACTGAGAAATTTTTTCGGTGTACTAATTTACTATTTTAAAAATCCTCCCAACAAACAAATCGTACCGTTTTCGGTCCGTCATAAACGGAATCCAACTCCGTTTACGTACCGTTTTCCGGATCCGTATACGGACCAGAAAACTGATTTTAGGGAACATCGAAACTGATTCGAATCCGTTGAAAGTCCGTCAATGACGGACCGTTTACCGACCGTTATGTCGTGTAAAAAACCGACAAGTCCGTTAAAAGTCCTTAATTGACGGACCGTCGTGTCGTGTAAAAAACGGACAAGTCCGTTGAAAATCCGTCAATGACGGACCATTTACGGACCGTTGTGTCGTGTATAACCGGAGTGACTCCGGACCAAAAACGGACTTGTATATCTATCTAAATTGACTAATTTTGAGTAAATTTTTTTTTTTGATTTTTAATAGAATTATTAGTAACGATATTATTTACATTTACACTATATTTAATACCTCAGTTTACCTCTTTATCTAGCGCGTCAATTCACGACTGTCACCCATAATAGAATCGATCATCTACATGCAAATTAGTTATGGTTTAATTGATTGTATTTACGATGGCGTTTTACTCGAAACAACAACAATTTACACACAATTTGGGAAAAATTGCGTAGCCGCGTTAACGTACGTGGAACAGAGCTTTTGTTATAAAAACAAACGATATTACATAAACCACAAACCATTGTAAAACACGCACTAAATTTTATTAATCTTACGATCTAATATATGTATGCGACTTGATGATGTGTTGATTGTGTTGTGTTCGATATATTCTAGCTACCGCCACCAATTTATCGCCACAAAAAGTTTTTAAAAGAATTTAATTGTTTTTATTTTGAACACAAATTAAAATCCATTAAGTCCGTATTTTACGGTACGGAAACGGAGTTAAAACGTATTATGTTCGAAAATCCGATTACATGGTCCGTTAATGTTCCGTATACGTACAAGCTTTTTTATGTGTATTACGGACCGTTAATGTGCTGTAAAAGCTGGATTCATGATTCCGCATGTGCCGGAGTATCCGTAAAAATGTTTCTTGGGCTATTTATCATCCCTGACAAGCATAGTATTTTAATGTTCGTATTCGAGTCATACTCATTTTGCATCGTGCATACACATTGAGTGAAGCAGAGTCGAAATCAGTAACGTCATAAATGTTGTTAGGTATTGGTACGATGAATACATTAAACATTTCAATACGTATAAATGCGTATAAGTACAATAAATCATGAATCATGATTCAACTCTACTCACTTTTTTACTACTCATTGCTGATCTCTGATACATATGTCTTCAAGTATTTATTAACCCTTACAGTGAGGTTACATTATCAAGATTTTGCTTTCAAGTTGATAACACATACTGCTTGTCAAATTCAGTTGAACTTGAATCTGTGACGTAGGCTGCATGCAACTTGATAGTCAATTTTGCTTTCAAGATGCCGTCGTCAAGGAAAGAACTAAAATTGCTCGCCTATGTGGGCTGTTTCCGCACTGTAGGCTGTTCGAAAAGACTTTATTTTTTTCTTCACATCTTCCACAGACATTTTCATGTCAGCAGAAATTAGTTTTTTATTTATTTTTATTTTTAAATCATTTCGTCGATATACCGAAATATTCACATTCCGTATTTTATCAATCGTGTTTTATTGCGGCACAATATTTGTAAAAAGAAAAACAAATTTACAAGAAATTTGATCAGCTGTTTAAAACTTGACCGTCAAGTTTTCTCAAAACTTGAAAGCAAAAATTGATATCAAGTTGCTGTTCAATTTTTAAAATGTGAGTGTGTTAGTAAAAAAGTGTGAGTGTATTAAAACTTGAAAGGAAAAAATTGATCGTGTAACCCCTATGTTAAATGCATGATCTCTTCAATTTTAACCATTTTTTATACATGATTTCATCTCAATTAAAATACCAAAAAAAAAATTTTTTTTAAAAGTTGATTTTTATTGATAAATATGGTATTTTGCCATATAGCTAAATTGTGAATACATATTTTAACGTGTATGAAAAAAAATATATATAAACTATGAATTATACATACATTTATTGTCGCCAAAATTAATTTTATTGCGAGAATACCACTTTAAATATTTAAACTAACATTTTTGAATTTTACACTTTTTGTAAAAAAAAAAACGCGTGTTTTCGATTTTTCAAAAACATACGAAGCAAAACTAAGATTTTTCCTACAACTTTTTAAAAAATCTGAGCTAAACTATAAAGGCACATCTACACAAGAGAGAAAACTTCTAGAGATAAAGCAAAAAAACACCTCTAATTAGCTTTATTATGAACGATTTAAGCTATTTAGAGGTGTTTTTTGCTCTATCTCTAACAATTTTCTATCTCGTGTAGATGTGCCTTAAGAAAACTTTGTACAAAATTTCTCAGTTATAGGCAACTAAATTTTCAACTGAGGTTCAGGTGAAATACCCCTTACTGAGCTTCAGTTGAAGTTAACCAATTTGATTTTGAAAATTTAATTTAACTGAGCCTTCAGTTAAAATGAAACAAAATTTTAAATTAGTAGCTAATAACCGATTCAACAATTTAAAATAACAAATATTTATATTTGTCAATAAATAAAACCAAATGGAATTTTTTGTAAAAATTACACAATTTATTTAAAATAAACAAAAATTGAATTACAATTGTCATACCCTTAATAATGTTTTCCATACTTTTTCTTCTTCCATTGTCAGCATGGAACCAGATTTTCAAAATTTGTAGGGAATAAAGTTTTATATTTTGTTTGACCGAAATATTTCCTGCAAACAATGAGAAAAAAAATTAAATTATTAAGGGTAATTTAATTTCCATGAAAAAACAAGAACTTACCAAAAACCCAAAAAATGTTTATTATATTTCGCTTTTGTGTGACTTTTGTTTTTAAATATTGTTGTAAATTTATTACCAATTGAATCATTTAAAATTTCCAGGTTGACTCAAAAAAATTTATTGTGAACCAAATATTAGTTGCTCAGTTAATTTTTATTTATTTTAAATTAACTGAGGATATCTTTAACTGAGCAACTGAGGAATTTTTTCGGTGTAGCCTTTCTGAAAAACATAAATACTTTGTTCTGAAAGAAACTTTTAATATGGATAAAATACCATTTTTTTAATATTCAAAATTAAAAGCACGCTATTTTAATCCTGAAAAAGATATTGCATTGAAATTTCCTTTAGTTAATATAATAATTTGTTATAATATTTTCTGAGAAATTGGCCTGGATTTGGTAAAAACGCTAAATTTTAGTTTTAAAATGCAAATAACTTTTGCACTTTGTAGATGATAGAAATGTTACGTCTTTAAAAATCGGTTTGTAAATAGCAAAATTGCAAAACTTTGGAGTCGAATACCTGTAGCAGTTTCGGCCATCCAAAACTTACAGTGTGAAATTTCATAGCAGTCGGTAAGAAATTTCACACTGGTGCCACATCCACATGTGCCAAGCGGTAAGGCACATAATTTTTTTCACATGTGTGTGCCAAAACTTACCCTGTTTATAAATAATATAAATCCGTTTTGGATTTAGCTTAATTTAATTCCAGAAATTTCGTTTTCCAAAAATTTAAATTTTTTCTTTCTCATTATCTTAGCGAATAAGTGTAGAACTTGGATAAAAATATTATTAACAGTCCCAAAATTTTTGCATTCTTCCCCAGGAAAGTTTATTTTGAAATAATATGAAAAATATATTTTTTGTGTAATTTCATAGGGTTTTGGATAATTTTTGACCTACAGCTGTGTAATTTTTTCTTTTACTGGTGGCAACACTGGTGTATAGAATTGTGTCCAGGGCTGCCAGATGATTTCGATGAAAAATCGGCTCTTTTTCCCAAAAAAAATCGGCATTTTCGGCACTTTGATTTTAAAAAATCGGCACTTTCAAAAATACTCATTTATGTAATATTTAGGTTACTTTACATAAAAAACTATGTGAAAAAGACATTGCGTGTAAAATAATATGTTTTAAGTTTAACAATTAAATAAAAGTAAAGGCTGAAGAGATAAATGAAATGATAATAAAAAAATGTTAGTTGTAATTTTATGAATATTTTTTTGATACATATTCATATTATCTGACCAATAATATGTACATAAATTAATTTTACAGCTTTTAAAAATAGTTCTTCTCCGAACTTAACCCTTAAATGCATGATCTCTTTAATTTTGACCAGTATTTATATATGATTTCTAAAGGCGTGTAGATTTCAAAAAATTTCTAAAAAAAATTTATTTTTAAAAATAAGGTGATTTTTATTGAAAAATATGGTTTTTTGCCAAATAGCTAAATTGTGATTATTTTAACGTGTATGGAAAAAAAGTCTATAAACTATAATTTATACATTTATTGTCGCAAAAATGAATTTTATTGCGAGAATACCACTTTAAATATTTAAACAAATATTTTTGAATATTACACTTTTTGTAAAAAACGCGTGTTTTAGATTTTTCACAAATATACAAAGCAAACCCAAGATTTTTACTCTAACGGTGGGTCTCATACTGCAGGTTTAAACTTTAGTTAATAGTTAACCCAAAAATTTGTTGTTGTTTTGTATACATTTTTTGGACATTTTCTTTTGTTTATAGTTAAGTTAAAGTTAAACCTACAGTATGAGACCCACCGTAACTGTTTAAAAATTCTGCGCTAAACTATAGCAGCACTATGTACAGAAGGGGCCCCTAATGCCCAAAAATGAAGTTTTTTGCATCAAGTGAGTTTTTTATTAAAAAACGGGTGTGTTGCCAAATGGCTACACCAAGCATTTAAGGGTTAAGGTACCCGCACACCTTGAAATATTATGAAAATATTGGCCCTTTTTTTAATCACTGGATTTATTTTATTTCGTTAAAACATTCACATTTTGTTTTTTAATTTTCAAAATTTAATATATTTAATATATATATAATGTGAAAGAAACTCATTAAATTTTGTAAAAACGTGAACACCGGGATTGAATTGAATGTGGCGCACATCTGGCACATCCACATGTGCCATGTGCCAATAGTCGCGCACATTGGCACATCCACATGTGCCATTAGGCACATCACATGTGCCAAGACGAAAATGTGATGTACCCGGCTTTTGGCACATGGCACATTTGAAATGTGCCATGTGCCCGACTATTGGCACATGTGACGAATGTGGCCACATGTGGCGCATTAAAAAATAATTTTAAAAAATGTACCATTTATGAAAACAGCACAATTTTTCAACAAAAAAGTACCATTTTTGGGAAAAGGTGAAATTTTACAAAAAAAAGTACAATTTTTGGAAAAATTACAAAAAAAATTAAAATTTTTCAAAAGAATTAAAATTTTTCAAAAAAATTAAATTTTTCAAAAAAATTTAAAATTATCAAAAAAATTTAAATTTTTCAAAAAAACTTAAATTTTTCAAAAAAATTTAAATTTTTCAAAAAAGTACAATTTTCAAAAAAAGGACCTTTTTGAAAAAGTACAATTTTTGAAAAAAAGTACAACTTTTGCAAAAAGTAAAATTTTTGAAAAAATTGCAATTTTTGAAAATTGCAATTACAGTACAATTTTTTAAAAAAAATTTAAAATTTTCAAAAAAAAGTAAAATAAACATCCTTTTCCTTCTAGCATTGCTAGTTTACGAGATATTTGCAATTTTAAAATCTAGAAGAGTTTGGTGAAATTTGCAAATATCTCGTAAACTAGCAATGCATAGCAATTGGCACATGGCACATGTGGATGTGCCAAGCGGTAAGGCACATAATTTTTTTCACATGTGTGTGCCAAAACTTACCCTGTTTATAAATAAAATAAATCCGTTTTGGATTTAGCTTAATTTAATTCCAGAAATTTCGTTTTCCAAAAATTTAAATTTTTTCTTTCACATTATCTTAGCGAATAAGTGTAGAATTTGGATAAAAATATTAAATTTTGAAAATTAAAAAACAAAATGTGGATTTTCTAACAAAATAAAAGAAATCTAAAAATAAATCCAGTGATTAAAAAAAAGGCCTATTATTACTAGAGCTCGTGTATTCATGCATTTATAATCGTGTTTTATGTACATAAGATGTATGTATGATTAAAATCGAAAAATATACTCTTAAAATTCTAAAAATATGCAATTAAAATTTTAAAAATATGCATTTATTATTGATTTTTCCAACGTTTTTGATATTATTACATATTTGTCTTTAAAAGTAGTTTAAACATTGAAAATTGCTATTAATCATTGTCAGAAATAGATTTATGTTTTTTAGATATATGGCAACCACAATGGTAACCAAAATAGAAATAGTTAAATGTCGAAATTGAAGTGATTTGCAGAGAGGGACAAATATACAAAAAATATATCGATTTCTTTCATTTATTTAGAAAATTCTAACCAGGGATGAAAAATTCAGTACTTGAGTACAATGCAGTACCTTTTCAACTGAAAACGTACCCCATTAATGATAAAAAACAAATCTGATATTTTAGAAAATTTCTTTAATTTGTAATGGTCAAAATCTTTAAAAATCCAAATGATAAGAAGAGTCTTAGAGTATTTTAAAAATGAAGAGTTTATTAATCAAAAAATCGTATGATTCTTTGATTAATAAGCTCTCTTTTATCAATAAATAATAATAAAGGGGAGCTTTAGATAATTAGGAACAGTTTTGATCAGAAATATAGCCGAACCACGATATTCATTGGCCAAGTAGTAACATAAAATTTCCCAACATTGTAAAGTTTCTAAATTCAGTAGCTCCTGTAACCTTAATGTAAATGGCAATAGCTTTTCCTGTTTCTTTTCCATTAATAATTTTTCCAAATTATTTTTATTTGAATTTGCCGTCTTGAATTTTAATATACCATCTTGCAGTTCTTTTGACACATTTAACAGTTCTTCCATTACTGAAGTCTCGGGTGTCTCATGATGAATGCCCGATACCAGTTCCAGTCAAACGTTTCCAGTCCGTAATTACATTGTTACTTGTAATAACCATTCTTATATTGCAAATTTTATTAATATTTTAAAGTTTTTAATGCAATTTTTTTAAGTTTACTGATTTTATTATTGTTTTTTGTAATCCACACAAAATATTAAAAATATTTCCATAAATTTAAAGTGTTTTGTTGTTTACAATTTTTTTGTCACATTGTATTACATGTTTAAAAAACACCTTATAGCTGATTTCTCACACTCGTTGCTTATTTAATATGTTTTTTTTTTCTATCTCGCTTTGTAAATCACTGCAATGTAGAATGGTGCGTAAATGTCAAAATAACCATACGGTTCGAAATTACTTGTTTGACATATGTCATTAGTTACCTATCTGGGTAATCTGTGATATCAATGTTCGTTTTTTCCAATTCGCCAGAGTTGCCAAATTATTCTGAACTCGATTTTGTTCTCCAGTGATGCCAGATTATCAGAACTTGAGCGATTATTGACAACTGGTTTTATCCTTAATTCAAATGTGTTGAAGGAATAGATACGCTACATCACTCCACTTTCAGTTACGCAGTCCAATGTAAATTTGTAGCGGTGTGTTTATTTTGTTTTGGATGAAACAGAGTTGTTAACTTCAAACAGCTGTTGTCTTGCTGAATTACGAAAGTTGCGAACGTGGAATAGGAGAAGTAAACAATAATTTTAAATAGATTGGGGGAATTCCAAATAATTGCACATAGAATGAAGGAAGTGAAAATGATAAAGGTAAAATAACAACTACTGGCTGATTTTTCTGCTAGCCTGGTCTTTCAACCAAATGAGCAGCACTATGTGGCCTAAAATACATGGCTTAGATGGTATATCTAAATTTCAAGGCCAACAATATGGAGTTTGTTGACCTTTAGGAACCATGTTGATATTTGTTGGTAGATTTTTGTTTATATTTATCCTAGTTGAAAAAATCTATATGGGATCTTTTAGGGAACCATATTTAACTAAATTTAATAGAATTGGCGCGAAAACAGAAGAGAAGGAAAAAAAAGGCTGCATACTAAAATAGAAAAATTAAAGGAAAAGAGTAAATTAGGTTAGTGATAGTGCTAAGTACAAGATAGAATAGGATAGATATAAGACAGAAATTAGAGTTAGATGGGTGGGGTTTAGCTAGTTTGTAGTGGTAGTTAATGCCTGCAAATGGTTTGGTGGAGAGTAAAGTTTCGCAGCAGCTTCATTGCTGCAAGAACTTTGGTGACAACAGGTTGCCGTGAGGATATAGTACGACCGAGGACCGTAATAAACCAGACCATTTGGAGGCCATTGTATGTGGGTAAGTGGTATTTAAATTATAAAATTTAGGAATTTGTGTTATTTTGGTTTTTATGTAGTTTACCAGAACTCACCGGTTTCCTAAAGGCGCAGGATATTGTGGACTACAAACCTTGGATTCGACAGGGTTGTAGTCCACCATTTTATTTATTAAGTGTTGGATTGCTACACCGTTCAAGTGAGTGTGCCGTTTTTGTGGTAATTAGTCACCAGCTTTGGAGATTTTTTTTTGCGCAAAGTGGGTATTAGTGCCACCGTGAGAATTGAATTGTGCCCACGAATCACTGGATTGTGCAACAAAACTTTATAAAGTTGCCAACATTTTAATCGGCTGCGCAGGATAGTGTAAGAGCTGGTTGTAGCGGAATCTATAAGTCATTTCGGGCCAACTTGAATTGAAATATTTTTGGTTGAGAGGTGATTTTGCCAGAAAATTATTGGCATCTGATTCCGGCGGTGGGAGCGGAAGTTTGGTGTATGTAAAAAAAAAACCAGAAACATCGGTGAGTTCGAAAATTTTATACGAGTGAACGAGTGTTTGAAATTTTAAAGTAAAAGTGCGTTGTATAATATCAAGGTAGATAAAAAGATTTTAAATTTGTTAATTAAAAGAAAAAAATAAGAATATATATAAACCGGAAGTTAAAGCAGCATTAGGCTTAGTCAGAATCAATTTTGTTTTATATATATATAGTGTAGTGTTTAGTGCTAAGTTTTTTTTTGGTGCCGTGTAATCCCAAAACACCGTAGAAATATTCCCCATTTTTTGTGCGCGGTAAGGTCCATAAGTGACCTAGTGAAATTTATAATATAGCCCGTATAAGAGAGCTCTCTCATAGGTAGCAATTCGAGTAAATTTATAAGAAAATTTTAAAGGCCAGAAGATTTGGGTCTAGGGGTTTTGTTGATAGGGATATTTTGGGAATTAGGGGTTAAGTTTTTATCAAATGTTAATTGTTAGTATTTTTTATATTGTTATTATTTTTTTTTGTTAGTTAAATTTCATTTAGTTTTACTTACTGTTAGTTTAATCTTCATTTTAATTTTTTTGATAGTACATATCGCCATTTTATTACTTTTAAAATTATACTTACGTAATTCCTCCATTTTTTTTTTGGATTCATTTTTCATTTTTGCGGGTTTTTTTTTTTGTATACTTACTTTTATTTTATTCTTAGGAATTATTAAATAAAAACAAAAATCATTTTTATATTTTAAAATTAAAAAACTTTATTATGTTATCATTTGGTTGACATTCTTCAGATAATGTCTGGCTAAAACGTTTAGGTGTGTGTTAGCGTAAGTATGTAGGGTGACCAGTGACCAGTGTTTTGTGTTGTTTGTGGGGTAGCCTAGGATAAAAATAGCAATAGGTTATCATGGCAGGGTGGGCTACTAGAAGGGCATAGACCAGCTTTTGTCCCTTTGAAATCTATTGTTTAGTTGAGATATTGCCTGTGTTTGAGTCTGTCTGTTTTGTGGGTCAATCTCAATGGTTAATTTTGTGGGTTTTTTTTTGTGGGACTTGTGTCAAGTGCCCATCGTCAGTTTTATTGTGGTGTATATAAACTATTATACACAGAATTATTTTTGAGTTTTTTATTGTGGTTTTTGTGTTTGTTAGAGTTTTTTTTTAGAAATTTTTATTGTTTCGGCCCTCTTCCCAGGTGATCGGTCGATCCCCCCCTGACGTCCCTGAGCTAGGCGGTCAGAATGGGTCATTCTGGGAATGTTATGGTAAGGGTTTTGCAACAATATGGCGCCCAATGGAATTTTAGAATAAAACATTAATCGAGAGGATCATTTTGTTGACTCACGGTGTAGTGGCTTGACAATCACTTCAGGTATTAGGTCAATAGCATGAAAACCGTGAGTACAACAGAATGATGATCTTCAGATTAATATTCAGAGGGAAATTTTGTTTAAATTTTGTCGTCCGTGATTTTAATAGAATTTATCAATACATTATTTAGTTTCAATAGATTTACAATGAAGGCCGTAGACATGCTAAGAGCTACGTAGCTTCATTGTGAAATTTTAAGACAGTGACCTTTTGTAATATAAAAGACAAATGTTCGCACTGTCTGATTAAATGGGATTTTTGCAATATAAATTAGTTTAGTTTAGAGTAGGTTAGAGGCAATATTAATACTGTGATATAGATTTAGGAAGCTAGTAAGAGAATAAGTTCGTAGAACTTATTACAGAATTTTGTATGGTCACCTGAAACATTACTTTACGTTAACACACCAATATGTTAATTATAAAGAAAAGTTTTTTTTTAGAATTTTTAGAAAAATAGCGTTAAAAACAGTGATTTTTATTTTGTATTATATTTTCAATTCCTTCATTATATACTAATTTTTGCGAAATGAGTAGCGACAAGTCAAAAGGGAAAAGGCAGTTAGAATTTGACGAACATCGTCCACCGGTTATTCATACTCCGTCTGGTTCCATATATGGAGACCCTAATGTACACGATTTGGCGAATACAATTAACCAAAGAACGAACCTAAATACAAGCGCAGGCACGTCTCAAGCGGTAGCGGGGGCAGGTACTGGCGCAGTGCCAAAAACTACTCCTATTCCACCAGCACCTATAGTTCGAGAATCTAGGGATCTAATCGATATTACAGGTGAAATTGATCGGAATCAGTTACCTGCAAATTTAGGAAACTCTATAAATAATGCTGTGATGCGAGCGCAGGAAGATTTTGGCCAAATTTTGAAAGCCGAGGTGTCACAGTGGGTACGGGCTATGATGAAAGAAGGGTTTTCAAAGTTTAGGGAAGATATGGAAATGGCAATCGAACCCCTTAAAAATTTAGCGGCAAATTTACCTCGGAATAATAATTACGTTGAAAATATTGAATCACGTAGAAGCAGTACATCGGCAAGGGAAAAAGTACCATTAGGTAGTAGTGGATTCACTTCTGTTGACGGTGATAACACGTACACCGATGTGCGTCAACAACCGAATGTTCGGATACAAAATCCACAAATAGCTAATTTACCTAATTTTAATGGTTTAAATGGACCAAATGGTTCCAACGGCTTAGGAGGACGATCTGAGAATCGTATACCTCATACTAGGAGAAGCCATGAGGATATCCCTAGGTTCTCTAATTTATTGGACAACGGTACCGTGTTCACAAATTATGAACCGAATATATGTGTTGAACCGGTAGAAGGTAGGGTTCGGATAGATAAATGGGATATTGTATTTGATGGTACGATGAATACAACTAGTATTGAAGATTTTGTGTTTCGTGTTGAGTATTTAAAAACTCATTATGGTATTCCATGGGCTGAAGTATTCCGAGATTTTCATTGTCTGTTGAAGGGACAGGCTAGAGAGTGGTTTTGGCTCTTTCTAAAGTCATATAATCTTAATGTGAGCATTAATATTAATAATAATAACATTAATGCTAACACACCAGGCAATAGAAGTAAATTAGATTGGCCAACTCTGCGTTTTAGCTTATTAAAACAATACCAATCTAACCGCAGTGATTTTGAAGTTATGCGTGAATTAGTAGAGAGAAGGCAACAGTCGAATGAGGGCCTAGATAATTATTTCCACGTCATGTTAACGCTGAGGTCAAGGTTGCGTAGTCCCATCCCTGACTATGAAATGATCAAGATTTTGAAAAGGAACTTGAGGGAAAATCTAGCTAGAATGGTTTACCCTATGGCTATTTATAATATAGAGCAACTTAGAGAAGAGTGCAAGGAAATCGAAAAGCGATTCCCAATGCGTGAAATGCGGACGATTCCACCACCTCAAAACTTAAGATATACATCTAGTAAAAATATTAATGAGATTTACCATGATGACATGATGCCGGAGTATGATGGTGATGACTTTGATGTAGCTGTAGTTGAAGCAGTGGCTCAGCGGGAGAAAAAAGATTTGAAGTGCTGGAACTGCAAACTGGCTGGCCATACATATATGGAGTGTGAAGCAGCAGTCAAAAACATATTTTGCTACAAATGCGGTTTAGAAAACACAGTGCTTCCCAAATGCCCAAGATGTCACCCGGAAAACACTCGGAGGAGCATGGCAACAGCGGGCACGTCACGCTCCACACAAACGTCCGCGCCACCAAAACCATAGGCACCATGACAGAACTTAGTTCGCCTGTAAGAAAAGATAATTTGAATATTTTAGATAAACAAGATAGAAACGATACTGTACCCATAACGCATAGAAAATCAACAATAAAATCTTATGAGGAACGATTGAAAAATTACATAGCAGTCAGAAACCGAATTTTTGGAAACCAGGCTTCGGAACCACTGGATTTGTGTACACCGAAATATATAAAAGCCAGATCCAGGTACAGAATCAGGAAGGCCGTTAGAAAATCGGTAATAGCATCGATTGAGTCTGTTGACAGTATCTGCGGCAATGATCCTAGGGTTTTTGCGGAAGTAATTCTGGAAAATAAGAACATAAAAGGATTATTAGATACTGGAGCTTCAGTGAGTTTGTTAGGGAAAAATTGTTTCGAATTGCTAGGAGAAGTAGGTATTAAACCAAATAGATATTATTCGAACGTTAGAACAGCTGCAGGTCGAGCCCATAAAGTCTGCGGAAAAATTAAGCTAAAAGTTAAATACCGAGATCAGGAACATTCTATTTTATTTGTGTCCGTCACTGGAACAAAACGTTTATTTAGGTATAGACTTTTGGCGAATATT
This sequence comes from Leucophora obtusa, assembly GCA_949987735.1. NCBI lineage: Eukaryota > Metazoa > Arthropoda > Insecta > Diptera > Anthomyiidae > Leucophora > Leucophora obtusa. The sequence continues at coordinate 100,807,988 of OX465298.1, forward strand.
CAACTTAGCACCAGATGTTCTTAACGTCGAAGAAATCGACATGGAAAAATTATCCTTAAAATTGAAATCGACTACAAAACAGCCTCCAGAGCAACATAAACTGAATCCTCAACAACAGCGAAAACTTGAGGAAATAAAAAAGCTGTTTAAAACGTTTGAAAATAATGGCCTGGGAAAAACTCAGCTTGAAAAGCATAATATTCAATTGGTTCCAGATTCTGTGCCTTTTAAGGAAAGACATTACCCTGTTTCACCAAAGGAGCAAGAGCTTTTGTACGAGGAAATTGACAAAATGATTGAATTAGGTGTCATCGAAAATAGTGAGAGTCCTTGGAACAATAGGGTCACCCTTGTCAGTAAGCCAGGCAAAAATCGACTCTGTTTAGATGCTCGTAAACTGAACGATCTCACAGTGAAGGATGCATATCCTATTCAGAATATTGAGGGCATTCTGAGCAGAATTGATGAAACCATTTTTATAAGCAGTGTTGATTTAAAATTCGCATTTTGGCAAATCGAACTAGAGCCAAAATGCAGAGAATTAACTGCTTTCACAATACCTGGTAGGCCACATTACCAGTACACTGTTATGCCATTTGGCCTCTGTAATGCGGCGCAAAGACTTTGCCGGCTTATGGATAAAGTTATTCCTCAAAAATTGAAAAATAACGTATTCATCTACTTGGATGATTTACTGATAATATCCAAAGATTTTGATACCCATATGTCATTATTGAGAGAAGTTGCTATCTGCTTAGCAAAAGCAAATTTAACCATTGGTTTAAAAAAAAGTATTTTTTGTTTTAAGGAATTGAAATACCTTGGTTTTGTGATTGGAGGTGGCACACTACGCACTGATCCTCAGAAAATAGAGGCAATTGAAAATATACCGGTACCTAAAACACCGCGTCAAGTCAGAAGCTTTCTAGGAACAGCTGGGTGGTACAGGAGGTTCATTAAAGACTTCGCTGTGATTTCTGCACCACTCAGTGATACGCTGAAGAAAGGCAGCAAATTTAAAATGACCGAAGAGGCATTGGCGGCGTTTGTAGAATTAAAGAGAGCATTGACAACAGCTCCTGTACTGGTTCATCCAGATTTCAAACGCCCTTATTTTATACAGTGTGATGCTTCACATGTTGGCGTTGGGGCTGTACTTTTTCAAAAGGATGATAGTAGCAACGAAAACCCGATAGCGTTCTTTTCACAAAAGTTGAATGACGCACAGCAAAACTATACAGTCACAGAAAAAGAATGTTTGGCTGCGGTACTGGCTGTGAAAAGATTTAGGCCATATGTAGAACTGATGCCTTTCACTATTATCACCGACCATGCCAGTTTAAAGTGGTTAATGACACTCAAAGATTTGAGTGGCCGATTAGCGCGTTGGTCCCTTCAGCTACAGGCGTTTAATTTTAAAATAGAACACAGAAAGGGTTCAGAGAATATAGTTGCCGATATGCTGTCACGATCAGTTGAAGATATAGGGGTAGCAGAAGTCGATCTACTTGACTTTGAAACAACGGAATTCGATTCCCCGGAATATATAGAATTGGTTGAAAATATAGAAACAAATAGGGATCGATTTCCTGACCTTAAGATAGATAACGGAATGATTTACAAAAGAACAAAATTTTCTAGAGACGATAGTGGTTTAGAGTGGAAGTTGTGGATACCGGAGAATTTAGTGACTACCATTATTTCGAAAGCCCATGATTCGGAAACAACTTCACACGGTGGCATAGCAAAAACTCTGCACAGAGTCAGACAATTTTATTATTGGCCAAAAATGGTGTTACATATTAGGAATTATATTAAAAATTGTAGAATTTGTAAAGAGACAAAATCATCAAACTTTGAAATGAGACCCAAAATGGGGGATGAAGTTTTAACTTATCGCCCTTTCCAGAAAATTTATATAGATTTTTTAGGCAAATACCCAAGATCTAAAAGAGGCCATGCCTATATTTTTGTGGTTTTGGATCATTTTTCAAAGTTCGTATTTTTAAAACCAATGCGAGAGGCTACTTCGAAGCAGGTAGTAGACTATTTAGTTCGTTTTGTATTTCATACTTTTGGTACGCCAGAAATCATTCACTCGGATAATGGCAAACAATTTATTTCCAAAGAATTTCAACAAATGATTTCATCGTTCAGAATAAACCATCTGAAAACCCCTAATTATGGCCCACAATCTAACGCCTCGGAAAGGGTTAATCAATCCGTTCTTGCTGGTATCAGGGCGTATTTAGAAAATGATCACCGTGAGTGGGATGCACACTTAACGGAAATAGAGTGTGCATACCGTAGCTCTTATCATGAGGCAATTGGAACTAGTCCATATATGGCATTGTTTGGCCAACAAATGTTTAACAACGGAACTGATTACGCACTGGCCCGTAAATTACAATCTTTAGGTGAACCGGATATCGATATTGTAGAAAGAAAAGATAATTTACAGATAATAAGGGAATCTATTAAAGATAATTTACACAAGGCCTATGAAAAAGGAGAAAAACAATATAATAAGCGTAGCAGGGAAGTTAGTTTTTCACCAGGTCAAGAAATATTTCTCCGAAATTTTGTCCAAAGCGATTTTAAGAGGAACTTCAATGCAAAATTCGCTCCTAAATTCAGAAAATGTAGGGTATTAAATGTTATTGGCAATAACATGTACGAAGTGGAAACACTTAATGGGAAAAAGATTGGAATATTCCACGCAAAAGATTTAAAGCAATAACCTGTGATATTAGATTTAAGGATTGTGCAATACTTACCATTAGAATTATTTATCTATTTATACACTTTATTGTTTGTGCCGTCCCTCTTTAAAAATTTACTCAGGTTGTTTGCCCAATATATGTTGCGTGGAGTCCCATTTTTTTTTTCATGTTAGAGCTGTGATAATTAGTTTTATTCGCCAATTTGATTTAGTACCTGAAAAAAGAAATGTAGGCAACTTTTTAACAAAGTACCAGATTCTGGTTGAAATTATAGATAAAGTACTTCCCGTAACTCATCTGCAAGATGGAATATATACACCGCTACATTGACTCGATAGGTGCTCAGATCTGCGAGTGATACTTTTCTTCGTCACAGGATAAGTTGCATCAAAATGGCTTTTGTACCCAAATACCTTTGATCCGCTCTGGCTACCGATCTGCAGTAAAATAAATAAACTGGGTTCAATTAAGTTGTTAATTTGATTTAGGCTATATTATTGAATGAATTCATTCTTTTAACGCCCTTAGCTCAAAATTTTATGTCGCAAGTTTTTTTGTGTTTGTCTGGTATGGTGTTTCCGTTTGGTTGTTGTGTCATCTGGTTGTATCACACACCAGTTAGATTTATTTTATATTAGCAGAGGATAGATAGTATGGAAACATGAAATAGAATTTTATATGTTTATGATTTTGAAAATTTTGCTTTCGTAGTTAATACGATAAGATATTTCTTCCTATACTCTATGTATAGACGGAGTATAAAACAACCATATTTCTTTACTACCCTTAAAGATTTATTGGTTGTACTTAGCAGATACTACTGATTCATCAACAAATATTAAATTAGTATTTGATTGTCATGGATCGGTAGTTAAGTGTTGGTATGACCGTTTATTTTTTTGTGTAGTTATGGTTGTGTGAATGGTGTTGTTATTTAGCACTAAAGTGCGTTCGTTTTACTAGTGAACTTCCAGTTCCTTGTAAATTTTAATTTGTTATGAGCAATTAATAATTGCATTCCATACTACCTCTGTTGTGTGATACAAATAGGAGACGTATATATTTTGTCTGTCCGAAATTATTTTCAACGGAATAGCTCCTTACTTACCTGTTATATGTGTATGTGTTTGTTGAATTGTGCTGTAAAATTAGGGTTGTTTTGGGCGTTAACGGAACTGACAATTGAACTAAAGTTGATTGTCAGTTGGAAAAGCTAAGACTTAGTCGAATTATGAATGAATTCAGGTTGAATAAGATTGGAAAATGGTCAAAGTCTGAATGACATTGTTCATAGAATCAGCGTAAAATTGAACCGATTCTTTGGGCAAAGAAAAAAAATAATTTTTGTGTTTAAAGTTTCAAAAGGTAATTTAAGATCTGGAAATTTTTATTTGTTTTTTTTGGAAATCAGTCCACTAAAAACGTAATTTGTTTTTTTGCTCCGGTTTGAGTTTGAACGAATTAATTCACAAGATTTATTTTCTACTTTATTCAATCAATATCGTATTCAGGAAAAAGGTCAATTTGATTTTTCGTTCTCTTTTGAGAACTTGATTATTTGTTTTGGTAAATGCTAAGGTTTTTTTTTTGTTTTTTTGATATCAAGGACCAGAAAGCGATTCGATGTTTTTTCTTTTGTATTATCGGCCCGTGAATTCATTGGTCCTGGTAATGAGAAATTCAAAGTTTTGCTCAACTAGTGAACCCACGTTTCTAAGCTGGGTACATGTGTAACCGTCATTGTACCAAAAGTGCACCTCCTTTCAAATCTGCGTTGCAGACTAACACTCTGGAGAACTATGCCAATGAGAGCTGGGAGTTGTTAGTCACCTAGTACAATAACATAATTCTGAGTCCGTATTTACGGCGAGTTGAGGCAAAAGTTAGTGAATTTTACAACCAGTGTTTTATATTAAAACAAATGGTTGGCTCATTACCGAGAACGGAATTTCGCGGGCGGGGGTACAGATGAAATCACATTTGAATTCGCGATCTGGGCCGGGGTATCATATTGGGCCTTTTCGATTCCAAGAAAGAGAAATTGTTTTTTTTTGTTAAGCTATAAGGTAAAGGCGTTTTGATTTGCCTGTATCACTACCCAGGTAGAAAATTACGAAGGTGCCAGTATTTCTTTTTATTACCATACATAATTTCTACCTGGGTATCTATCGTCGTAGGGGAAAAAAAGATAATTCAATCAACAGTAACAGTTTGATTTGCTAATAACCGAAATTTATTGGATTATTTCTATGATTCAATTGATAAAATTCTGAAATTCAATTGAAAAATTTCCGAATTAAAATGATATTTTAGGAAAGGTGATTGATGAAACTGAAATTCAATTGGTAATTTCCGAAATACCAGTGGTAAATCTAAAATACAATTACAGTTGCTGAAATTCAATTGATAATTTATGAAATACAATTAATGAAAATAAAATTCAATTGATAAATCGGAAGTTCAATTGATTATCCTGAAATAGAATTTATAAGTCGGAAAGACAATCTATAATTGCTGAAAGAAGGTGATAAATCGGTAAAACAAATGGAAATGGTGTGATAAAGAAATTAAGACACAAGGGTGAATACTTACCTTTGAATATGTATATATTAAACGTTTGATGATTACGATTAGTCGGCCGCCGGTAGGGTGGATAATATCATCTGCCAGTCCATGAAATTTATCAGCTTACACCTCTGGTACAGGCACTTGTTTTTGAGTGTTTTTTTACGGTTCATGTTAGTTTGTTGTTTTGTTTTTCAATATTTCACGTTTTTTTATTTCGTTTCTCACATTTTTTGTGGCTTTCAATTTTTTTTTCTTTCATCACATTCTGTGTTTTTTATATGTCTTTCTATGATTTGTTTTTATTGGCATTTTTTTTTGAACTTTCTATTTTGTTTTACCCATTTTTTTTGGTTTCTTTTCACAATTTTTATTTTCGTGTAACTATCTTTCCTCCTTTCAATTTTTTTTTTTCTTCAAGTGTGAAAACTTTTGTGTTTACATTTTTTTTATGAATTTTTTTTTATAAATCACATACATCTGCAATATTATGTTCAATATAATGGCACAATATTTTCCTCGGTTAGCCACATACCATGCAATAATTTGTAAATGTATGTAACAAAAGATCGCCACAATAAATTAAAATGTCAGTGTTGCCCATAGATTACGCAGTGTTTCGGGTTACCTAATGTAAAGCTGCCCACACACTGGGGAACATTCGTGACAGAACATATATTTCTATTTTTTTGTTTTTTTTATTATTTATAATTGTCGTCATTTTTTCAAATGTGTAATTACCAGGGACGTAACAGTTATAACTTTTATTCAAAAAAGTGATTGTTTTACAATTATTTCTTGTTTGAGTATTTTTAATTTTCTGTTTATTTGCTCTGTTTGATTTTTATTTTAAATTCAAACAAAAACAATCCAAATACGATTTTTATTTTTTCAAAAATAATAAAAGTTATTTTGTGATTTTTTTTTTTTTTATCAAAAAGTAACAATTAAGAATACAAATCAAAAGCCATAGAACCAATGACTTCAACAATTATAATATCCTGATGATGTCAACTAGTGTTAATAAAAGGTTGAACAGTGATTTAAAGTGAGTAAATATGTATATTCCATCACCTTCCGGCATTCAATTTAGGTCAATTTTTGATTTTTATTTTATTATCAAATAAAAAAGTTACTGCTAATTTTTTCAAAAAAATCATTCTGTAACTTTTATAAAAAGTTTTAAAATAGAAATCAAAAAAAACAACAGAAATTTATAGAGTAAAATATAAAATTTGAAAAAATTAAAATCTTTGCCAAACTTTGTGATTTTTGTTGTGCAATATGAGTTATAAAATATAGTGCATTATTGAAATATTATAATTAAATAAATTTGGGTGGTGACTTTTTTAGAAATATAACAGTTATTTTGGGTCTCTGGTAATTACAAAAGCTATCAATGAACTGAATACAGCAAAAACAGTAACATCGATACCCACGATGAAAAATTGAGTTTGGCAATAAGAAAATATCAAAGAAAAAATTTTTGGTAAACACGAAGGTCAACATGACACAATGCTATACACATTTCAACATTCGTAGAAAAATGACCATGTGAAATGGAATGTTCCCTAGTGTATGGGCAGCTTAGAAAAAAAAAAGAAACAAAGAATTTTTCATTCATTGCGTGATATTGCGCGGCCTTGAATTTAATACATACACGGTCAATAGGCTTGCATCACTTGGGAAGTTGTACCATAATATTGCAAATGTATGGCCTGCTTTACACATCTGTTTTGTTAAACATTTTTATATTTTTATTTTGTACACATTTTTTTTATTATTTCGTTGCGGTTTTTGTACACAAAGTTATTTTCTTTAATTTTCTTTTATCACGCGTTTTCTTCGCTTTTATTTGTTTTTTTTTCATATTAGCCGTTTTTTCTAATCACTGAGATTTAATAAATCCAAAAAGGATTTCTAAAAGTGCGCAACAGATGGGGGTAGATTTGCCCTATTTTAAAAGGAATTTTCTGTCCGACACTTCCTACATCCTAATTTTTAATACCGAATTCGATGATGAAGGATTTTACTTTAACTTATAACTTTTAATTATATTTTATATAAAGCAGCGATAAACAGTCTACCTGTTTAATTTTATCACTTCAATTTATATTTTGACACAATTGAAAAATTCCATTGCAATATTTAATATTCACTAATTGGATTGAATTAAATTACTTACAGTAGAGTGAAAAATTGCCATTTCTATTTTAGCTATTTCTCCATGTCCAGGATTAAAAATGTGTATTTGGTGGGGTGTAGTTTGTTCTCCAAACATATTTCATAAAAAATTTAATAAAATCCTTTTATTTGTTAGTTTTCAATTCCTCTTTTAATTTTCATTCGGGTTTTTTTTTTCTGTCATTAAATTAATAGGCTGTTTCAAATATTTTTGCTTTTATTATGGATTTATTAAATCCAGTTTTTAGTATGGAAAATTCTAAATCAAGTGATTAAAAAGAAAACGCAATAATTGGAGTTCACATTTTTTTTTTATTTCCTTTCCGTGTTTTTTTTTTGTTTACACCTTTGCGTTTTCGTTAAATATTTTTTTTTACGTTTTGTTTATTTTCTTTATTTCAAATTTTTTTTTGTTCACACGGTTTTTTTTAATTGCTTTTTCACACATTTTTTTTGTCTCCTTCGGTACATTTTTTTTCGCGTCACTTTTGTTTCCACATTTTTTTTGTATTTTCCATGATACTCATGGTTTTTTAACTTTCTTTCTATGTTTTTACGCATACTATCTTTCTTTCCGTTTATTTCTTTCTCACACACATTTTTTTTAGGTACGCTGGCCATTTTAGCGTCATTTTTTTTTGTTGTTCTTGGCAGACATTTTGTTTTTTTGTCAGCACAATTTTTTATATTTTTTTAGTCATATTTTTTTTACGATTTTTTTTTACAAGTTTTTCTTTGGTTCTCTGGAAACTTTCGTTGCACACTTTATTTTCTTCACACATTTTTCATCTAATTTAATTTTTACTTTTCATTTTCCTTAACATTTATTTTTTTTTTATTCACCAAAATTTTTATTTTTTTTCTTTAGTTTCTTCAGTCTTTTTTTTTTGATGCACTTTTCACTTTTGTTTTTTTTTGGCACACGTTTTTATTTACAAAATTTTAATACGTAGTTTTACTACATTCCGTGTAGCAAACAAATTGTAAATTACGATGAAGAAGCCGGAAATAGTTTTTTTCATTATCCAGCTTGTTCATCAATGACAGCTGGTGTAGTAAGGGTGCTGGTTATTCGGGTACCCGGTACAAATACCGAGTTTATTTGCGGAGTTGCCAGATGAAATTTTCTTTGTGACGAGGATTGGGTAGCGATTTTGGTACTGCCAACGTTTGACGTTTGATCACAACGTTTTGAGGATGCCAGATCTGAGGGATGTTGGGATATCAACGATTGTAGGGTTTCCGATGCGGAAATGAATTGGATCGTATTGCCCGGCTAAGAAAGTCGGTGAGCACGGTACTTTTTATCTCAGGGTGTGGGCGTTTGCCTACGTTGGGCATTGAATCTACAGTTTTGACCGCTCTTTCACTTTTCTGCAGACTGGCATTTGAAAATCGAAAGATTTGTAGCGGTGTGTTTATTTTGTTTTGGATGAAACAGAGTTGTTAACTTCAAACAGCTGTTGTCTTGCTGAATTACGAAAGTTGCGAACGTGGAATAGGAGAAGTAAACAATAATTTTAAATAGATTGGGGGAATTCCAAATAATTGCACATAGAATGAAGGAAGTGAAAATGATAAAGGTAAAATAACAACTACTGGCTGATTTTTCTGCTAGCCTGGTCTTTCAACCAAATGAGCAGCACTATGTGGCCTAAAATACATGGCTTAGATGGTATATCTAAATTTCAAGGCCAACAATATGGAGTTTGTTGACCTTTAGGAACCATGTTGATATTTGTTGGTAGATTTCTGTTTATATTTATCCTAGTTGAAAAAATCTATATGGGATCTTTTAGGGAACCATATTTAACTAAATTTAATAGAATTGGCGCGAAAACAGAAGAGAAGGAAAAAAAAGGCTGCATACTAAAATAGAAAAATTAAAGGAAAAGAGTAAATTAGGTTAGTGATAGTGCTAAGTACAAGATAGAATAGGATAGATATAAGACAGAAATTAGAGTTAGATGGGTGGGGTTTAGCTAGTTTGTAGTGGTAGTTAATGCCTGCAAATGGTTTGGTGGAGAGTAAAGTTTCGCAGCAGCTTCATTGCTGCAAGAACTTTGGTGACAACAGGTTGCCGTGAGGATATAGTACGACCGAGGACCGTAATAAACCAGACCATTTGGAGGCCATTGTATGTGGGTAAGTGGTATTTAAATTATAAAATTTAGGAATTTGTGTTATTTTGGTTTTTATGTAGTTTACCAGAACTCACCGGTTTCCTAAAGGCGCAGGATATTGTGGACTACAAACCTTGGATTCGACAGGGTTGTAGTCCACCATTTTATTTATTAAGTGTTGGATTGCTACACCGTTCAAGTGAGTGTGCCGTTTTTGTGGTAATTAGTCACCAGCTTTGGAGATTTTTTTTTGCGCAAAGTGGGTATTAGTGCCACCGTGAGAATTGAATTGTGCCCACGAATCACTGGATTGTGCAACAAAACTTTATAAAGTTGCCAACATTTTAATCGGCTGCGCAGGATAGTGTAAGAGCTGGTTGTAGCGGAATCTATAAGTCATTTCGGGCCAACTTGAATTGAAATATTTTTGGTTGAGAGGTGATTTTGCCAGAAAATTATTGGCATCTGATTCCGGCGGTGGGAGCGGAAGTTTGGTGTATGTAAAAAAAAAACCAGAAACATCGGTGAGTTCGAAAATTTTATACGAGTGAACGAGTGTTTGAAATTTTAAAGTAAAAGTGCGTTGTATAATATCAAGGTAGATAAAAAGATTTTAAATTTGTTAATTAAAAGAAAAAAATAAGAATATATATAAACCGGAAGTTAAAGCAGCATTAGGCTTAGTCAGAATCAATTTTGTTTTATATATATATAGTGTAGTGTTTAGTGCTAAGTTTTTTTTTGGTGCCGTGTAATCCCAAAACACCGTAGAAATATTCCCCATTTTTTGTGCGCGGTAAGGTCCATAAGTGACCTAGTGAAATTTATAATATAGCCCGTATAAGAGAGCTCTCTCATAGGTAGCAATTCGAGTAAATTTATAAGAAAATTTTAAAGGCCAGAAGATTTGGGTCTAGGGGTTTTGTTGATAGGGATATTTTGGGAATTAGGGGTTAAGTTTTTATCAAATGTTAATTGTTAGTATTTTTTATATTGTTATTATTTTTTTTTGTTAGTTAAATTTCATTTAGTTTTACTTACTGTTAGTTTAATCTTCATTTTAATTTTTTTGATAGTACATATCGCCATTTTATTACTTTTAAAATTATACTTACGTAATTCCTCCATTTTTTTTTTGGATTCATTTTTCATTTTTGCGGGTTTTTTTTTTTGTATACTTACTTTTATTTTATTCTTAGGAATTATTAAATAAAAACAAAAATCATTTTTATATTTTAAAATTAAAAAACTTTATTATGTTATCATTTGGTTGACATTCTTCAGATAATGTCTGGCTAAAACGTTTAGGTGTGTGTTAGCGTAAGTATGTAGGGTGACCAGTGACCAGTGTTTTGTGTTGTTTGTGGGGTAGCCTAGGATAAAAATAGCAATAGGTTATCATGGCAGGGTGGGCTACTAGAAGGGCATAGACCAGCTTTTGTCCCTTTGAAATCTATTGTTTAGTTGAGATATTGCCTGTGTTTGAGTCTGTCTGTTTTGTGGGTCAATCTCAATGGTTAATTTTGTGGGTTTTTTTTTGTGGGACTTGTGTCAAGTGCCCATCGTCAGTTTTATTGTGGTGTATATAAACTATTATACACAGAATTATTTTTGAGTTTTTTATTGTGGTTTTTGTGTTTGTTAGAGTTTTTTTTTTAGAAATTTTTATTGTTTCGGCCCTCTTCCCAGGTGATCGGTCGATCCCCCCCTGACGTCCCTGAGCTAGGCGGTCAGAATGGGTCATTCTGGGAATGTTATGGTAAGGGTTTTGCAACAAATTGAACATATTTTCTAGGCCGTTTTATTTTCCGACCTCTACGATCGGTTTGAACTGGTCCATATGTTTCCGTTTCAGAGGGTTCAGTAGTTGTTTGTTCAGATATTTTTTTTATGCTGAGCTTGCTGAGAAGTCGTTGGCTGTTCAGATACTTCGGTATATTGGGATTGTTGAAAATTCGTTGGCTGTTGATTTTCGGAGAAGTTCTTAGTCTCGTGATTATTCACATATGCTGCTTTCACTCTATCAATACTGACTTTCGTAATCTTACCATTGCATTTTATATCAAAAGTTTTATTGTCTCTACTTACAACTTCGTAAGGACCATCATATGGTGGCTTTAATGGCGGTCGTACTGTGTCATTACGAAGAAATACATGAGTACAATTTGCGAGATCATTTTGAACGAATATATTATTTTATAGTGTTGAGAAGTTGGTACCGGTTTGAGATCATTAATTAACCACGCAAGTTTCTTACGAAATCGCTGCCAATATATTCATTAGACGATTTTTCGACAAATTCACATGGAAGTCTTAGAGTTGACCCATACACCATTTCAGCTGGGGAGGCACTTAGATCAGCTTTCAAAGTTGCATGTAGACCTAGCAGTACAATAGGTAAACTATCAAACCAGTCGCTAGATGTATGACATTTTATAGCGGTCTTCAACGTTCGGTGCATGCGCTCAATTAAACCGTTGGCTTGTGGATGGTATGCCGTAGTTCGTAGATGTTTAGATCCTGTGAGATGGGATAATTCATTGAAAAAAATTGATTCGAATTGCCTGGGGATTAAAAAAATTTTGAAAAATATTTAGAAATCAGAATAGAATATTGTTCTACCTAAAGTGCAAATCCTAAAATGATATTTAGAAATTTTAAAAATAATTTTTTTTGAACAGTGTATAGGCAAAAACACGGTTTTAAAGTAAATACCAAATAGTATGCTAAAAAATATTCGTTTTTAGCAAATAATGCAAAAAAATATGTACTTATACCACAATATGCAAAAAAATATTTTGAAAACATGCATTTGCAGCAAAATATGAAAAAATAAGCATTACCAAATCGATGCCATTTTGCTGAAAATTTGTTGATCGCAAAGATATTTTGTTAACATTCTTTTTCAGCTAACGATAACAAAAATGAATTTACATGAACTTTCGAAATGTCAAAGATGGAATTATTTTCTTATTTATTAATGCATTGTAAATAGGGTTTATGTCCCGGGAATTCCCGGGACGGGATTTCCGGGAATCCCGCCCTTTTTCGGATCCCGCAATCCCGGGAATTTTGTGCGGGATTTCCCGGGATTTTTGTTTATTATTTTACAGAAGTTTTAGCTAATATTATTGCAATTTTGGAAGCTTTATTTAAATTTAAAGCACTGTTTTTTTTGAAATTAATTTGATCAAAAAATATTTAAAATTAAAAAAATACGATTTAAAATTTAATAAACTGAATTAAGCCAAATTGTTTTTAGATGTCAGTTGAATTTGGTTTAGTTAAACCGAAAAAATTTTATCAGCCATTACCAAGTTTACCAACAAAAATTCTTGTATGTACTTCGGAAATTTTTTTTCTTTAAAATGATCTTTGTTCAAATAAAGAAATATTTGTATAGGCTGGTTTACACTATATTTTCGGAAAAATTCTGCAACCTTGCCTATATGTTTTGCATGTGTACTAAAGTAAAGTCGTACCGAAAATCTTATAGTGTAAACCAGCCTTATTCAACATTCCAACATCATTATTTCAGTTCCAAATACCTCAAAAAAACTAGACATTAAAATTAAAATATTTGTAATGTTTTCTTATTTTCAATTGACAAGTATTTTGAGTTTCTTTTATTTAAAATAATTTAATTTTAAGTTCAATTGTTACTCCTTTATTTCAATTGTATTTTTTAAATATTAACTGTTTTCGAAATAATCCATCAGATGCTTTTTAAAATTATTTTGGAGTTTTTATATGTTAATTTAAAATACAACTAAATACGAAAACTATGTAAATAATTTATTTTTAAGTAGCTGTGGCATAAAAAATGTCTATTCAAGAAAACCAATTAAAGTTAAGAAACTATTTAATAATGTTGTAGTGTCTTTTTTTATAAAACGATTTAGGCGAATTTGCCTAAAAATTTGTATGAAAAATACTCACTTTTAAACTTTTTTATAAAAATAATTCTAGACGGATACTTTTGAAAATCTGCATAGAAAGATATATATAAAATGTCTAGAAATAGAAATTTTTGGATTTCGTATTTAAGAAATATTTTAGCAACAAATCGATCTTATTTCTGACTATAAAAATGGTCCGACACAATTTTGCACCCATTAACAATTCCAATATATTCTGAAAAAGGAGATGAAGATAAAATACTCGTGTCTATCACTTTTTCTATATCAATTGGTTTAACCGTTTAAACCGCGAATTAATATTTAATTAATATATTTCTAAGAGTTTTTTAAAATTAAGACGGCCTTCCATATAAATATATTACCTAAATATTAATTAACGATTTAAATTGTTAAACGAATTGATCCAGAAAAAGTGGAAGACATGGATATTTTATATTTAGCCATCCTTTCAGAATATATTAAGTACATTTTCTCATGGGTACAACCAAAAGATGAACTTTGTCGGACGGTGTTTAAACAGTAATCGAGTTTTTCAAGTGCAACATATGTCGAACTAATACATTTTCTAACGAGCGGGAATTCCCGGGATCCCGGGAAATTCTGAAAAAAATCCCGCTGTCCCGGGAAATGAAAAAGTCCGGGAAAAGAAAAATCCTAATTGTAAATCACCAAAAATTAAAATTTCGTGTTATTGATTTTTAACAAAAAATCGGCATTTTTCGACCAAAAATCGGCAAATCGGCATTTTGCATATTTTTTTAATAAAAAATCGGCAAAATGCCGAAAAATCGGCAATTCTGGCAGCCCTGATTGTGTCATGTTGACCTTCGTGTTTACAAAATTTTTTGATATTTTTTGTTTCCAAACTCAATTTTTCATCGTGTGTATCGATGTTACTGTTTTTGCTGTATTTAGTTCATTGATAGCAGTCACGCTATCAGGAGCTTTTGTAATTACGCATTTGAGAAAATGAAAATGACGACAATTATAAATAATGAAAACTGCATTAATTTTATAAATGAATATATTTGTGAGAATTATGGGACATAAAATGTGATAACTAAAAAAATGAAATTTAAAAAACAGCAGCATATGGAAAACTAACAATTAACAAATTAATTAATTTGATTTTCTTCCGCATATATTTCATGTGATTAGTTCTACAAAGAAACAAAAATGATGTTTCGTTTGACGTTTTGTTGTCGTGTGTGCATCGTCTGTATAAAAAATGAAAAAAAGTAGAAACAACATGTTCTGTCATGAATGTTCCCCATTGTGTAGGCAGCTTTAAGGCTCAATTAGACGTGCCATAACCATAACCATATAAAACAGCTGTTCAAACCAATATTATGGGCTACAATGTATACGATTATTGGTGACATGCCATAACGCCATAACCGTAACCATAGAAACCAATTGAATTTTGGTTGTCTGCTATGGCGTTATGGTTACGGCTATGGCGTTATGGCACGTCTAATTTAACCTTTAACAACAAATAAAGCCCAAATTACTTGAACGTAAATGTAACGTGACGAATCAGCTGATTCAACCTGCTTAAGCACCGTAAGTTGTTTTTCACGTCGAAAAATTTCACTCAAACTTTAAAGGCCTTAAATAGTGATTTAAATTTTGAAAACGGAAATAATTTTTATATAATTAAAAAGCCGCAATCACAATAAACACAAAATGTCACTTTTTCACAAGAAAAATAATAGCCTTGTATATTAAATTTGCGTGAAAACAAAGTCTACACAATTTTCACGTGAAACTCATTGTCGTGAAAAATAATTTTTTTTATATGGAGTATAACAGTTTTTTCACGTGAAACTCAAACAAATTTCGGTGCTTTAATGAGAAACACATAATGCTGAGTACTAGACGTAAACGAGTCGATAAGCACCGTAAGTTGTTTTTCACTTGGAAAAATTTCACTCGAACTTAATTTAAACAAATGAACAATTTTTTGATTTTTAACAAAGACATAATCACAATAAACCCAAAATGTCACTTTTTCCCAAGAAAAATAATAGTCTTGTACATTAAACTTGCGTGAAAATAAACTCTACACAATTTTCACGTGAAAGTGATTGTCGTGAAAAATAATTTTTTTATATGGAGTATAAAGCGGAGAATACACGGAGGAACATGGAGTAGGGAACAAAAAATTTTGTAAACACGAATTGCACGATGTCAACACGCACACACACACAAACTCACACACACATTCACAAAAAATGGGCATTTTTTCACGATTGTTCCCTCGTGTATTCTCCGCTTAACAGTTTTTTCACGTGAAACTTAAACAACTTAAAGGGCGGATTATGGGACCGTAAACGTAAATGTGATGTAACTGTACCGTGCCGTAGCTAAAAAGTACACTTATAGATTACCGTAAACGACATTACTATTTAACATCTATTTCATGTGATTTTATATTTTATTCTAAATTTTTGCATTTATTTGTTAATTCTTATTCCTTATTTGTTGTTTGAATCAATTTTCTTTATTCATTTCATATTTTTTCCGACTAAAATCATTCAGCTGTTTCGATGCCGGATAGAAAATTCTGATTTCAACAGAATGATCCGGCAAGTACGTTTACATTTACGTGTTAGTAACCATTCGAATACATTTCTTCTTGTGGTTTCGAAACAGCTGATTCGGTATAGATACATTTACGGTTGGGTAACTCAGCCTTAAGCCCAAATTACTTGAACGTAAATGTAACGTGACGAATCAGCTGATTCAACCTGCTTAATGAGCGATATTTTCATACCGGTGATTTAATCACAGTTATTGATAAATCACTGGTAACGGCAGTGATCAAATATTTCAAGTCGCAGTTACTCGGAATGTCGTTCTTTTAATATTTTTGTACTATTCTTTCTTGCAAACTTCATTGTGCACAGTAATACATGTTTTTTTTCAATAACAGTGACTTGCTTTCACACTCTTCAGAATAAAATGTCTCCTTCTATTATGTCTTTGTTACCGGTCGCAACTATTCTTCTTTTAAGGCCCAGTTTTTAGGAAGTGGATTATCTTTAAACTTAGTTTAACGCAGTTTGTAACTGGAATACTGCTTTTAAAATGTGGTTTATTTTGTTTTATTTCAATAAAGAAATAAATTATACTCGAGAAAAAGTTTTTGCTGCAAATTTTTGTTAATAAACTTTGAAATGGCTGAGAAAATTCGTTTTCGATTTAACTAAACCAAGTTTAACTGACATCTTAAAAACTCGTCATAAATATTATTTCGTTTATTTATCAGAAAATCGCAGTCTTTTCCATAGAAAAACCGTGATCACGATCACATTTTAAAAGAACAACGATTTGCAAATCACATTTATTGAGAAAAATCGCCGGATCGCCCATCTCTATTACAAAACCGTGATCACGGTCACTGTTTAAAAGAACGGTGATTTGAAAATCACGATCACTGGTAGCAGCGTTATTCAAAAATCACCGGATCGCTCATCTCTATTAATGAGAAACATATAGTGCTGAGTACTAGACGTAAACGAGTCGTAACGTGCCGGACATTTCTGTTGAAAACAGAATTTTTTTCCGTTTTTACGTGAGAGAGCAAAACAGCTGTTTTTAGTTGCATATCAGTCATGGGATTTGTGGCACAATTGTACCATGTTTGGCACAATTAAAGTTTTGTTGGTATTCTGGCACATTTTGGTTATTTCCAAAAGTTCTATAGAAATCCATTTTATTTAAAAATGAAATTAATTGGCAAAAAAAATAAAAATTTTTTAATTTTCATATAAAAACTTGTGTTTAAAACGAACACATAAAATATTATATTTGAAAAGTAAACAAATGTTTATTTTTTCTCAATATTTCGAACAAGCATCGTTGTTCATCCTCAGGAGAATCTAAACAGAAACACATTATAACAAATTTAATTAATACATATTAGACAAAAAACAATATAGTTTTTATAAATTAATAAAAAAACAATGAAAACATACATTTAATTAGCTGATTATTAAACGCGGAGTTGAAACAATGTTGCCAGTTTGGACTATTTATCGTCATTGTGACGTTTTTACTATCGAAAATAGCCAAATAACGATTAGACGATTTTCCTCTTCAAAATGACGATTTTTGTTCAATAGGAAATATAGCAACAATTGTCCAAAAATACGTTAGTTTTCCATTATCTAAATCAATAAATCTGAAAATTTATTCAGATAATTTATAAATATTTATCATAAAATTTTTATTTAAGGTAGTCATTTTAGAATCTGATGGTGTTTTGTAGCAAAACTAACACAGAATCTGGTAATTATTTTTATTTAAAATATTTTTTCCTAAATCTCTTCTAATAAATGTAACGTGCTTTTCGAAGGGATGTATATCTCATATCGGACTCTTTTTTTCATGTACCTGTGAAATATCTCTAGACTAAGTACATTAAAATCTAAAGTTTTTTCGATACGAAATTTTTTTTAAGTGAACTTTTTCTTTCGAACAATTAATTTGGTAAATTTTCAATACATACATCAAGTTGTTTGAAATTTGGAGATACGAGTATTAAAGGATTATTTTCTAAAACACTTCGGTGAAGTGTTGCGTTATTTCTATAGGAATTATTTTTGTTACAAAATCAATTTACATTGAAAGTTTGCTTCACTTCAACTAATCAAATAAAAAACTAGTTTTAGAATTTTTCTTTAATTACAGCTGACACCGAAAACCGGGTGATTTTTTAAATTTTATATTATGACTTTAGGGGTATAATAATAAAAATATTTGATTATTAAAGTTTTGACGATTTTTAGCAATATTTTGACGATATTTTAAAACGCAATGACGATTTGCTCAAAAATATTTGACGATTTTGTGCCCAATTAACCTGGCAACACTGAGTTGAAAGCGCCTTTATTTGTTTACAATCTCTTTTCAACTAGTTTATTCAAAGAGTATATATTATAGAGAGAAAATATGCTACTCTTAACTCTCTCTAAAAAAAAATCGAACTCGGGCCAACTCGATATACACCATTTTTCTCATAAAGTTAAGTTGAGTTGCAACATTTTTAAGTTGAGTTGCAACATTTTGTGTATTTAGTTATGGTGGAAGAATGCCATATTTATAAGTATAAGAATAAATTTGCCCGTTTTAGGTAAATTTTGCCTGTTTTGGGTTTAATTATGCCCAGTTTTTATTATAAGTGTTATAAGGCCAATAAGGCATAGGACGAATATCTTTATTTCCAACATAATCAAGGCAAAACATTAACCACAGATATTTCCATATAAATTTGACATGGATAAATATGGGTAAGCATTTAACTTAGTTTATTTTAAAATCAGTTAACAGTAAAAGAAAAGTAAATTAGGTAGATAGATATTTTTATTGTGAGTTCCGAAATATAAATATTTTTTGTCGGAAACGCCTACTTTCGAGTGGGCGGGGCTTTAAAGTTGAAAATTGAAATTGGAATAAGTCTGAGGATACTTATCCGATCACGACAAAACGCACACAACATAAGCCAACGTTGATAGTTTGCCGTGCAAACACAGCTAATATATTAATAAGGATGGGTGCGAACTGGCTAAATAAAATCTAAACTAAATTCAAGTTTCCAAATTTCTATGTATTTTTTTAAATTTTTTTTTAAAGAAATTTTAAACCCTTTTGTTAAATTGTATTTAGTTTAGAATTTATTTAACCATCTCGCACAGGGCGTAATTACAAATTATATTTTTGAATACACAATCTTCTGAAATAAAACCTTTTGTTCTAAAAAAAACTTCTAAAAGTTAAAATTTTTAAATTGAGCCGTAATGTGTTAATTAACATAAAAATCGTTAATGTCACATGAAAGATATTTTAAATACCTTTCCAATAGAATGCGTACTGTCCAAATCCGCGCATTTATAAGCAAGTCCAACTTCAAACTTTGAACGGAAATAATTCCCGAGATGATCCCAACCGACAAAAAAAAACAAAGTTGTTTGCAAGCCCAATTAAAAGTTTTAAAATTTTGACCAAGTTTTTTTTTGTATTTATTTTTGGAGATTTTTGCATTTCCATCGGAACCCGGTATTTTTAACACAAAAAATGGGTAAAATTTATATGGCAGCACATATTTCTGACATTTCTGCACATTAAACCAATTTCTGTACTTTCAATCCAAATTTCTGCAATTTCATACAAAAATTCCCTTAAATAAGGGAATATTTACTTTGGTTGTAAATCGAGTTGGGGACAGCTTGTGAACAAAAAAAAGAAGAGTACCAGTTGAGTACGAAAGAGTAGCATGGAATGAGTATGGTTTATTGTTGTGTGCATGGTTGCCAACATTTGAACTGAAAAAATGGCTAGATTACGGAGAAAAAATGGCTAGAAATGGCTAAAATTGGAAAATAATGCAAAAACCCAATAATTTTAATATAAATCAGTGATAGTGAAGAGTCCTAACACAAATTTCATGAAAGTAGCCTTTAAATTTTAATGTTTTCCGAATTTCTAAAATAATTTCATTCAAATTATACAAAAACTATGATTTTAAATCAAATGTAAAAATGACATGCGCCCAAATAAAAGTTCCAAAAATTGGAAATTTTGTACTAAAATTTTGAAAATCATAAAAATTCAAGCACTTTTATATGAAATTAACTGTAAAACATTAAAAGAAAAAATGGCTTGGGCAAAACCAAACGGCTAAATCTTCCGGCTAGATCCAATATAGCCATTTTTTTATGGCTAGATGAAATTAAAATGGCTAGATCTAGCCGGAAAATGACTTAATTGGCAACCTTCGTTGTGTGCCGATATAATTGAGCACATTTATCAGTGTCGGTTTTATAGTTGAGTCTATTGTTCGGTGGTACATCAATTATATGCAGGCTTTCCAGATTATTTTATTTTGTAAGTCAGTAAAAAAATACATGTAGATTTATCAATTTTTGGTTTTTGTCAACTTGCCTTAGTTTTTGACCTATTCAATTTCCACGAACTTCAAAATATGTTAAGTTACCTAAGTTTACCTTTTATAAATTGTCGTAGAAAATATTATATTTTAATTAAAGAATTGTGTAACTTAGCAGAAAACTTTTGAAGTTGTATTATACCGAAGTACTTCGGCAATTATCCACTTTTTATTTTTTGCGTGTACCATGTAAATATATCGTTAGCATACTCATTCCATGCTACTCCTACGTACTCAACTGGTACTCTTTTTTTTTTTTGTTCACAAGCTGTCCCCAACTCGATTTACAACCAAAGAGTAAATATTCCCTTATTTAAGGGAATTTTTGGTATGAAATTGCAGAAATTTGGTTTGAAAGTACAGAAATTGGTTTGGTGTGCAGAAATATGTGCTGCCATATAAATTCTACCCATTTTTTGTGTTCCCCAAAATCTCCAAAAATAAATTTAAAAAAAAATTGGTCCGATCGGGTCAAAATTTTTACCACAGGTAAAACTTTTAATTGAGCTTGCAAAAAAACTTTGTTTTTTGTCGGTTGGGCCTATCTCGGGAGTTATTTCGGTTCAAAGTTTGAAGTTGGACTTGCTTATAACTGCGCGATTTTTTGTCGGATTTGGACAGTACGCATACTATTGGAAAGGTATTTAAAATATCTGTCATGGGACATTAACGATTTTTATGTTAATTAACCCATTACGGCTCAATTTAAAAATTTTAAATTTTAGAAGTTTTTTTTAGAAAAAAAGGTTTAATTTAAGAAGATTGTGTATTCAAAAATATAATTTGTAATTAGGCTCTGTGCGAGATGGTTAAATAAATTCTAAACTAAATACAATTTGACAAAAGGGTTTAAAATTTCTTTAAAAATGTTTTTTAAATTTTTTTCAAATTTCATAGAAATTTTGAAACCTGAATTTAGTTTAGATTTTATTTAGCCAGTTCGCACCCATCCTTTATTAATATATTAGCTACTAGCGGGCGCAGCCCGCTACGTTGTTAGCGTGCCTTAAAGGTTAAGGGGGGGGGGCTGCGCCCCCCACATTTTTTATTAAATTCGTTTTTTTATTTAAAGTTTTTTTATTTAAAGCCTTCACCCAGCCACCACAAATAAATAATTCTGCACAACAATGGGTTTAAAATAAATAAATATTTGATCACTTTTACTCATGAAAGTGGATTGTTAGTAATGAATCCATAATAATTTGCAATATACGTGTGTATGTCAAGATAATTTGGTAAAGTGCGAACTTAGGTAGATAGACCCGTAAGTAGTTTTATTCATTTGTGTTTTCAATGAAAATAAAAACGTAAAGCAGGGTTGGCAAGCGATTTATAATATTAAAGATAGCGGGCGCAGCCCGCTACGTTGTTAGCGTGCCTTAAAGGCTGCGTCCCCCCCCACGACAATTTTTTTTAAATTCGCTTTTTATTTAAAGTACAGTTTTTATAATAAAATCCTTCACCCAGCCACCACAAATAAATAATTCTGCACAACAATGGGTTTAAAATAAATAAATATTTGATCACTTTTTCTCATGAAAGTGGATTGTTAGTAATGAATCCATAATAAATTGCAATATACGTGTGTATGTTAAGATAATTTGGTAAAGTGCGAACTTAGGTAGATAGACCCGTAAGTAGTTTTGTTCATTTGTGTTTTGAATGAAAATAAATAACGTAAAGCAGGGTTGGAAAGCATTTTATAATATTAAAAATAGCGGGCAAAGCTACGTTGTTAGCGTGTCTTAAAGTTTTTTTTTTAATTCCAGTTTATGTAAAGGTAGACCTGGCAATTCAATTAAATTCACAAATTCAGTTGGAAAATTTACTGCGTCGGTTTCTTCCACCGGTGCTTCGTTACATGAAGTTTAAATATCGGAGTATATAAGTTCCATTCCTTTTCTCAGGTTTTTTCTCTTTCACAAAATTTGTTTAACTTTTTGGAGAGTATGTTTTAATGCTACATAAGTTTCATATTCCGTTGATAGTGTTTGAAGAGGTAATTCCCTCTTCCAATCCATTTGCATTGTCTATAATTTCAATTCCACTCGTTCAACGTTTATATCCATTTCATTCCACTTGTGTAGTGTTTCAATTCCACTCGTTTCCAATTTAGTTTCTTAATTTTAGTGTTTCATATACACTTGTTCTTTAAGTTTTAGGTTTCTAGCTAAAGACGCAGACGTTAAGGGGGGGGGGGGCAATTTTCCCCTTTTGAACCACCATTTTTACCACGTTCCTGTCCAAAGTCCTAGAGATGCCTTGTCGATAAGTTAGCCCATACTCCAAGGAAAACAAATTATATATTACAGCTTTCTAGCCGAAGGGTTCGGTTAGGCCATCAAGGGGGAGAATTATTCCGTTTTTACCCCTCCCGGTAGGAATTTGCAAAAATTCCGTCTTAGAGGACGTCTGCGTTGGAGGAGGAACTTACTACATGCATAATTTTAGGTCTCTATATCCAGCAGTTTGGCCAGGCCGTCAAGGGGGAAGTTTTTTCCCTTTTTACCCCTCCCGGTATGAATTTCCAAAAATACCATCTTAGGGGACGTCAACGTTGGAGAAGGAACCCAATTTAAGATCCCTTGTTTCAGCAGTTTGGCCAGGCCGTTAAGGGGGAGACTTTTCCTGTTTTTGACCCTACCTGTAGAAATTTCCAAAAATCTCATCTTAGCGGATGTCTACAATAGAGGAGGAACTTTAATACCAAATTTCAACTTCCTACCTCCAGCGGTTTGGGCAGTCCTTTAAGCGGCACTTTTCGCTTCATTAATCCCCATTTTTGCAATGTCCCTGTCCAAAAAGCACCTTCCCAGTAAGTGAGCACATACTCCAAGTAACATATGTTTTACATTTCAGGTTTCTAGCCAACTTTTACTATTTGTGCCCCTCTCGGTAGGAATTTCCGAAAATCCATCGACAGGGAATTCCAGCTTCCTAGTTCCAGCAGTTTGAGCAGGCTGAGAGGAACCTAAGTACCGAATTTCAGCTTACTAGTTCCAGCAGTTTGGACAGGTCGTTAAGGGGCAACTTTCCCTTTTTGAGCCCCCATTTTATAACGACCCTGTCCAAAATTCAAAAAAGTATCTTTCTAATAAGTTAGCCCTCACTCCAGGGACCCACATTTTAAGCTTCAGGTTTCTAGCCGAAGGGGTTTTTACCGGCCCCCAAGGTGAGGCTTTTCTTCTTTTTGCCCCTCCCTTTAGGAATTTACAAAAATTCCATCTTCGCGGCTATCTGCGATGGATGAGGAACGGTGAGTTAGTCCTACTCCAAGGAATACATATTTAAAATTTTAGGTTGGCCAAAAGGGATTGGGCAAGCCGTCAGGAGGAGACTTTTACCTTATTTCCCCTCCCGATAGGAATTTCAAAAATTCCGTCTTAGCGGACGCCTACACAGAAGTAGGAACTCACATACCGAGTTTCCTTTTGGGATATCCTGTAGGGAATTCCAAAAATACAAACTTAGTCGATGTCTCCTACAGTGGAGGAACTTCTTACCTCCAGTGGTTTGGGCAGGCACTTTTCCAATTTGTGAGACTGTTTATGGGGAGACTTTTCCCCTTTTTGCCCGTTCCGGTAGGAATTTCCAAAAATCCCGTCTTAGAGCACGTCTATGCCAAATATCAAGAAGCCTTGTTTTAGTGGAGATATCCGTGGGGGGAGGAAAAAAGGTAGTTTTTTTGAAATTATATATTATTTTAAATGGCACTTTTTGGAAAAACGAAATTTTTTGGAAAAAGATACTTTGTTTTTACAAAGTACTTTATTTGTACTTTTTTTGGAAAAGGTATTTTTTTTTAAAAAGGTGTTTTTTTTGGAAAAATGTATGTTTTTTGGAAAAAGGCACTTTTTTTGGAAAAGGTACTTCTTTTGGAAAAGGAAAATTTTTTTTAGAAAAAGGTCTTTTTTTTGGGTACTTTTACTACTTTTTTTGGAAAAGGTACTTTTTTTGAAAAAGGTATTTTTTTGAAAAATTGTATGTTTTTTGGGAAAACGAAAATTTTTTTAGAAAAAGGTACTTTTTTGGGAAAAGGTACTTTTTTTTGGAAAAGTTACTGTTTTTGAAAAAGGTATTTTTTTTGGAAAAATGTATGTTTTTTGGGAAAAGGTACTTTTTTTGGAAAAGGTAAATTTTTTTAGAAAAAGCTACATTTTTTGGAAAAAGGTACTTTTTTTAAAAAAGGTACTTTTTTTTGGAAAAAGGTACTTTTTTTGAAAAAGGAATTTTTTTTGGAAAAAGGTACTTTTTTTGGAAAAAGGTACTTTTTTTGGAAAAAGGTACTTTTTTTGGGAAAAGGTACTTTTTTTGGAAAGAGGTACTTTTTTTTGGAAAAAGGTACTTTTTTTGGAAAAAGGTACTTTTTTTGGAAAAAGGTACTTTTTTCGGGAAAAGGTACTTTTTTTTTGGAAAAAGGTACTTTTTTTGGAAAAAGGTACTTTTTTTGGAAAAAGGTACTTTTTTTGGAAAAAGGTACTTTTTTCGGGAAAAGGTACTTTTTTTTGGAAAAAGGTACTTTTTTTGGAAAAAGGTACTTTTTTTGGAAAAAGGTACTTTATTTGGAAAAAGGTACTTTTTTGGAAAAAGGTACTTTCCCGATAAGAATTTCCAAAAATGCCGTCTCAACGGACGTCTACACCGGTCGAGGAACCACATACCAAATTTCAACTTCATAGCTCCAGCAGTTTGAGCAGGCCGTCAAGGGGGAGACTTTTTGCCCGTCCCTGTAAAAATTTCCAAAACTCCCGTCTTGGTGGATGTCTACGATAGTGGAGGAACCTTTATACCAAATTTCAACTTCCTACCTCCAGCGGTTTGGGCAGGCCGTCAAGGGGGGCCTTTTTCCCCTTTTTAACCCCCATTTTTACAACGTCCCTGTCCAAAATTCTAGAAAGTACTTTCCAGAAAAGTTAGCCCCTACTCCAAGGAACACATATCTTAAATTTCAGCTTTCTAGCCAAAGGGGTTTTGGCAGGCCGTCAAGGGGGACACTTTCCCCCTTTTTGCCCCTTCCGGTAGGAACTTCCAAAAATCCCGTCTTAGCGGACGTCTACCCCGAAAGAGGAACCTACGTACCAAATTTCAACTTCCTAGCTTCAGCGGTTTGGGCTGGGCGATGTTGAGTCAGTCAGTCAGTCAGTCACGTTATTCTTTTATATATAGAGATGTTTGCGTGGCAAACTATCAACGTTGGCTTATGTTGTGTGCGTTTTGTCGTGATCGGATAAGTACACTCAAAATAGTTTGTAGTTTAAATTAACTGAAAATGTAATTTAAAATAAATGCAAAATCACTTGAAAACCGGTCTACTAACTTTTCATTTAAATCAAAAAAACTTTTCATTTATTTTTAAATGTTAATAAACTAACTACAAAATCCTTTAAAAATAATGCTTTTTCATTTATTTCGTTTTTTTAACTTAAAAAAAATTAACTACAAAATCCATAAGAATAAATGATATTTAGTTTATTTCGTTTTTTAAGCTGACCTAGAAATCTAAAAAGGTTTCTTTTTTTAACAAAACATTTTAAATGAAAATATTAACTGTAACAGAAAATCCGTATTTATATTTAGTTTATTTTTTAAATAAATGACAAAAAAAGTTGAAAAATATATTTCCTTTCTTTTTAACTGTATAATCATTTAAAAATAAATGTGCACTGATAGAAAGAAGTCCGTAAAAAATTTAGTTAAAACTACTAAAAATTAGTTAAAAATGATGCTGCAGAAAAAAACTGCTAAATTAGCAGATTATTTTTGCTATATATTGGTAATATAGGAACAGCAAAAATAAAACTGTTAAATATACAGACTTTTAGTTATATTTGAGCTAAATTTTTGTAAAGGGAGAATAGCAAATTAACCTGCTAAAATCAGCAAAAAATTTTGCTAAATAATTAGTAGCCTAAAAAATCACCAAAAAATTAAAAATTTTTTTTTTCGATTTTTTTTTAAATGCAAATAAAAATCGAGCCTTTTTAAAACAGCTTTTTACCATTTTTTAGCAAATATTTCTGCTGATTTTAGCAGAATAGACTGGTATTTGCATTCTACTAAATTTAGCTTAAAAATACCAAAAATTTTGTAGATTTAACAGTTTATTTTTGCTATTTTTAGTCTACAAATATTTAGCAAAATTTTCTGCAGATTTAAAAAGTACAATTTGCTATTTTCAATTAATCAAAAGTTAGTCTAAATATAACTAAAATTCTGTAAATTTTGCAGTTTTAATTTTGCTATTCTCATTTTACTAGTATTTAGCAAAAAAATCTGCTAATTTTAGCAGTTTTTTCTGCAGCATCATTTTTAACTAATTTTTAGTAACTTTTTCTGCTATTTTTACAGATTTATTTCTATAGTGTACGGAAAACTTTTTAAATAAACTACAGTCAGTTACTGTAATAATATCGTCAGTGTATCTTCAGACTTATTTCAATTTTCAACTTTAAAGCCCCGTCCACTCGAAAGTAGGCGTTTCCGACAAAAAATATTTATATTTTTGAACTCACAATAAAAATATCTACCTACGATAAAAAATTTTGAACTCATCAGAGTTATGCCCATAAACAGCACTTTAGCAAAAATTTACTATTCCTTAACTGTTAACTTATTTTAAAATAAACTAAGTTTAATGCTTACCCATAGTTATCCATGTCAAATTTATATGGAAATATCTGTTTTTAAGGCTTTACCTTGATTATGTTGGAAATAAATATATTCGTCCTATGCCTTCTTGGCCTTATAACACTTATAATAAAAACTCGGCATAATTAAACCCAAAAAAGGCAAATTTTACCAAAAACCGGCAAATTTATACTTTTTACTTTTTTTGTAAATATGGCATTCTTCCACTATAACTAAATACACAAAATGTTGCAACTCAACTTAAAAATGTTACAACTCAATTTAATTTTAAGGGGAAAATGTTGTATATCGAGTTGACCCGAGTTCGATTGTTTTTCGAGAGAGTTTAGAGTAGCATAATTTCTCTCTATAATATATACTCTTTGTCGTTAGTTTAATTTGATAGGAATTGTATAGGGTTGCACTCTAGTGTAATAGGTAATAATCATTTTTTGCTGTTGTATACATATTATCTTTTTGTGGGTAAATTTATTGAAGTAGTACTTAGGCAAAGTACCGTTGTTGAATTTTGGCGAAACAACAGGCTATAAATATGTTCTTACAAAAAAACAAGATAACTGACAAAAGCAACTAAGATTATTCTTTGACATACAAAAATCAAGATGGCTGAAGCATTTTTTTTATAGAATAAGATAAAGCAAGTGATTTTAAGGTTTTTTTTTATAAAATATGGAATAAAATCGAAAATTAAACATAAAAAATTGTGAAAAATGTAATACCTTCAAATAAAATATTCAAAGCCCTAATTGTAAATTTGTTGTTTTTTTCAGACAAGCTGTTGTTAAATGTGTATTGCTTGTCAATGTATTAAAAAAAATGTAATATTGAAATAAAATAGATATTAAAATATTAATAAAATTATAATTTCCAATAAAACAGAGTAATTTTATTTAACCTGGAAAAAATATGTAATTTTTTACAACGAACGTAAACATTTCAACGAATATATGTTTTTGGAAATTTGCCTAAGTGATTTTATAAATTGTATTCTTAACTTTTGTAGTTGTAAAGTATACAATCAACTAAGGCAAATTGTACGCTTATTTTAGATGAAAATACTATAGTTTTTCTTTGCGTGTACAAATATAACGTTCAATGTTTATTTAATTATTTAAACAAAACAATCGAACCCTAAACATATTTTATTTTTCCAAGAATTTAAGGCAATTTTTAAAGAATTTTTAGATTTGAATTGTTCAAGTTTGTCTGTTTAATACAATAGACTTTTATTTATAATCGATATGATGTTTTTTTGTATAAACAACATTTTAGATTCTGGGATATGAATCGTATAAAACTCTCAGGCAAAAACCATTTGTGTTTAAAAGCTTTAAATACAGAAAATCCATGAAAGGGTGAATTTGTAACTTTTTTTTTTTAAATTAAGCGAACAAACTTGACTGATGTTTTCTGAAAACTATACAAAGTTAATATAATCTACAAAATTGATGAAGGATTTTAAATATCCCCAAAAATCCCCAAAATATTTTTTAAGTCCCCAAAAAAATCCCCTGTCCCCAAATGAAAATGTTTGTCCCCAAGACCAAAAAAAAATCCCAAAATTTGGGGACAAAACCCCAAGTCCTATATGTAGCATTTCAAGGGTATATCTCTTTGCGTAGTTACTCTCTTCTTGTAAAATGCTCATATCTTTAAAATTTGGTTTATGACCAGTAATCATACTATTAGAGATTAATCAGAACTGGGTCGACAACGACAACACTAATATACACTTAAAATATTTGTGAAATTGTTGCCATATTTTTAACTAATTAAAGATTGCCATTAGAACAGAGTTGTTAGAAATTCGTATTAGAGCTGCAAAAAAACAAAATTAAATACAATAAAATATAAAACAACAAGAATTAGTGAAAGACCAATTGAATTGGTGAAGAATTGTGGTGAAACAAATACAACCATATTCTTGTTTTGCTTTCCTTTTTTCTAAATGTGAACAAATGTCGACGGTCGATTGTCGCTGAATTTAAATTAATCGTGACGACTTTTGCTGTCGTCGGTCGACAATCGACCCAGTTGTGATTAACAGTGAGGTTATACGACCAAGATTGTGCTTCCAAGTTGATAACACATACTGCTTGTCAAATTCAGTTGAACTTGAAGCTGCGACGCAGGCTTCATGCAACTTGATAGTCAATTTTGCTTTCAAGATGCCGTCGTCAAGGAAAGAACTAAAAACGCTCGCCTTTGTGGGCTGTTTCCGCACTGTAGGCTGTTCGAAAAGACTTTATTTTTTTCTTCACATATTCCGCAGACATTTTCATGTCAGCAAAAATTGATTTTTTATTAATTTTTATTTTTAAATCATTTCGTCGATATACCGAAATATTCACATTCCGTATTTTCGTGTCATGTTTTATTGCGGCACAATATTTGTAAAAAAAAAAACAAATTTACAAGAAATTGATCAGCTGTTTAAAACTTGACCGTCAAGTTTTCTCAAAACTTGAAAGCAAAAATTGATATCAAGTTGCTGTTCAATTTTTAAAATGTGAGTGTGTTAGTAAAAAAATGTGAGTGTATTAAAACTTGAAAGGCAAAAATTGATCGTGTAACCCCTATGTTACCAGTGATTTATCAATAACTGTGATTAAATCACCAGTATGAAAATATCGCTCATCTCTACATTTTAACATCCAATACACCGAAAAAATTTATCAGTTACTGGCTATTAAATTTTCAACTGAGTCTCAGGTGAAATACCCTGAGCCTAAGTTGTTAGTTGAAAATAGTGCCAACTTGTGTAACTGAGAAATCGGTTACTAACAAAAATTTTTTGGTTAAAATATAAGAATTAACATCTTTTCAGAAACTCTTAAGCGGAGAATACACGAGGAACATTGAGTAGGGAACAAAAAATATCAAAACAATTTTGGAAACATGAATTGCACGGTGTCAACAACACACACATTCACAAAAAATGGGTATTTTTTTTACGAATGTTCCCTCGTGTATTCTCCGCTTTACAATAAGTAAGAAATTTACATAAATTATTTGAACTTTTTATTCATATTTTGATTAATAATAAAGGGTTTTCACAAGGGGTGTACTATTTGTTGTATCGTTGTATCGTCCTAACAAAAAACAGAGTTGTTAAAAATTAAATTGAAAAAATACAACATTTGAGAATAGCACGATACAACATTTTTATGTATGTTTAGTGTCCTATGTTTGAGTGTGCTAACCGATAGAAAACTGAATAGAAAGTCGTTGTTAAACACAAATAAAAATGTTAACAACTCTGTTTTTTGTTAGGACGATACAACGATACAACAGATAGCACACCCCTTATGAACAACCTAATAGTTTAACAAAAATATCATTAACACTTTTTTTTACTTTTTTTTTTTTCATGGTAATTCGGGAGTAGTTCTTCTAAATTGCTTTCTTCCTCACCTTTCCCTATTAAAAAATTTTTTAAATACCAAATCAGCAGCAATAAATTAACAAAAACTTAAAATGTGGTTTTCCATCTGCACTTTTTTTTATTAATGGCGATCTTTTTGGACCAAATACGTTTTTAATCGAGCCAAGTAGTAAAAAACTAAAATTAATTTCAAATTATATTTTTGTTCTTATTAAATTTGTTGTTGAAAAACATTTGACAGTTTAAAAAAATGTGTATTTGCATTTACAGGGTAAAGGCTCCATTAGCCCGGTAGTATCGTAAAGTATCGTGTCAGCTGTTTACTTTTAGTTAGTAAAAGTATACACAACTACTTAGTTTGTAAGTACATTTGAGGTAAGAAAATCTATTGAAAATAGATTTCTACTTCACGATACCTCATTTCGCCGCACTTTACTTCCAAACTAATTTGAGCTTAAAGCCCGGTATTTTGTTCGTACACTCAAAAAAATAAGTTAGTAGAAAAATTAGTAAAACGTCTTGTATATCAAGTGCACTAGTTTTCAGCAATTTTTTTGCTGAAATTCCGTTTTCAGCAAAAATTTTAGTTATATTTTTTTAGCACTAAACTAATTTTGAACCAATGTTTTACTAATTTATTTTGCTACAAAAATTGTGCTGATAACCGCATTCATAGCGAGGACGACAACCAGATAGACAAGATGTAGATGTCGCAGCTTGTCTGGAAACGGAAATTACAAAAAAAGAAAAACAACTCTACACATATTCGATATTTAAATTTTCAGCAAATAAATTAACTAAAGTAAAAATTCGCTACAAGTTTTTTTCAGTCTACTAATATTCAGTAAAAAGTTTAGTGATTTTAGCAAGGATTTTTTTCATTTGCATTTTTTGCAAGCACGCTCCTGACTAAAAATTTGCTGACAGCAAAATTTTTTGCTGACTTTACTGACTTTTTTTTAGTGTACCTGAACTGACTGGAATACACATTATTTGAAGGAGGGGAAGATCTCTGGAATTTTTCCAAAATTGTAAATTATCGAAATCTGGTTTAATATAATCACGCAAACTCAAGCACAAAAATTTACTCACGCACAAAAATTTACTCACGCACGATTCACGCACGAACATTTTTTTTAACTCACGCTCGACTCACGTGAGTGTTACCATTAAAATCACGTGTGATTCACGCGTGACACGAAAATTTCGTGTCACTCGCCCATCTCTAGAAGATATCTTCCAAATGTTTGCAGGGATGTTGATTGTTTACGGGTTTTCACCTTTGATTTAGGGGTTTTTTTCCTATAAGTTGCTGTTACACTTGCATCGAAATCCCGAGATTTCGCTATTCACCACTCTGAAAAAACAATGAAGAAAAGCATATAAATGTACAACTTTTAAAAAAGCACACATAGTTAGCTCCAATAAATACATTTTAAAAAAATACAACGTTTATATACTTTGCTTCATTGTTTTTTGAGAGTGGTGAATAGCGAAATCTCGGGATTTCGCTATTCACCACTCTGAAAAAACAATGAAGAAAAGCATATAAATGTACAAATTTTAAAAAAGCACACATAGTTAGCTCTAGTAAATACATTTTATAAAAATTTAACGTTTATATGCTTTCCTTCATTGTTTTTTGAGAGTGGTGAATAGCGAAATCTCGGGATTTCGATGCAAGTGTAAACGCAACCTTAGGGAATTTTCTGTGGTGAAGAATTTTGTTAGGTGCCGAATACACTTGCAATATTACCCCTCAATTCATAAATGCTTTGTAAAGTTATAGCAGGTTTACAAAACGTCATTTTCATACAAAATTTGTTCAATAAACCTCCTATAATTTTACAAAGCGTTTATGAATTTAGTGGTCAGTGTTTAGTACTTTATAACCATGTGTGGGAGTAGACCAGAGCTTTGAAAAATTAATTCTTTTTTGAATGAATTCACTACCATTCGAATTCAGTTTTCTTTAGAATTGAATGAATTCCTTTTCTTAAGTAATTCACTGAATTCGTTCAACTGAACGCGTTCATCAAACAATAAATTCAAAGAATTAATTCCATTGCAATAGTTCTCTTTATTAAATCAAATGAATTAATTCACTGGTGAACGCGTTCAATTTTATAAATCGAACGGAAAAAAGTGAATTAAATAACATAATTTTATTTTTTTTTTAATTCACTGAACGTAATTTAATTTTTTTTAATTCACTGAATGTAATTTTATTTTTTTTTCAATTCACTGAATGAAATTGGAATTGAATGAATTCAGTGGTGAATTAATTCAGTAAGGAATTAATTAACTTTTTTGCCGTTCGATTTATAATATTGAACGCGTTCACCAGTGACTTAATTCATTTGATTTAATAAAAAGAACTATAGCAATTGAATTAATTCGTAACAAAATATATCGAACGAAAACAAATATGAATTAATTCCATTCAATATATGGTGCGTTGTGAATTAATTCATCGAATTTTTAATTCAGAATTGAAAAATTGAATTAAGGAATTAATTCTTCAAAGGTCTGGAGTAGACTAAAGAGCTAAATGGAAATTGGGCAATAATATTGTTAAGGCCCGCTACATTTGCAATATTAAGGTACAACTTTCCAAGTGGTGCAAGCATATTGACCGTGTATGTATTAAATTGAAGGTTGAGCAATATTATGTAGTGAATCAAAACAATTTTGATTTTTATTGGACAACTTGAAAAATTGCATAATCTATTGACAACACTGTGCAATTTGAATTTTGTGCTGTCTATTACGGCGTTCACATATACGTGTTTAACTCGATTTGACGTGTTTAAGAGTTAAACATGTTTAAGTGAGATGTTTTACAGTACATTTTTCCTACCCTTAAACACGCTAAATTATCGTGTTTAATTTTTAAACACGTTGTTAAACACGATAAAATTGATATCAATTGGTGTTGAATGACAAGTTTGAAGCAGAAAAAGACACAAAAAAAAAATAAAAAAATTAAAATTGAATAAAATAAACTAAATTTAAATAAAAACCAGTTAAAATGTGTTTTTTTCTTATTAAAATGATAAATGAACAAAACAATTAATGAAACTTTGCTTCCGGTGAACGAAAAATCCAAAAACAGTCATGAAGTTGTCCCTTAACTAAAAATTTAGAAATCTTGTTTCCGACTGGGGCGGATAATGTTATTTCACTTTTTATAGCGATTATAACGTTGTATAATGCCGAAAATTATTAATTATTGCCTCCGGCCGAAGAAAAAATAACTTTTTGGGAAATTTTGTCAAATTTTTGTATTTTTTTTTTAATTGTTAAGGAACAGCTGTTCGAGATGTTTAACTTAAACTCTTCATTTTTAAGTGTGAACTGATATGTTTAACTTTTACATAAACGTGTTTAACAATCGTACTGTTATGTTTGAGGTTATGTTGAATTCATATATTGCATAAGAGGTTAATCACAACTGTGTCGATTGTCGACCGACGACAGCAAAGGTCGTCGCGAATAATTTAAATTCAGCGACAATCGATTGTCGACATTTTTTGACATTTAGAAAAAAATTAAAGCAAAACAAGAATATGGTTGTATTTTTTTCGCCACAATTCTTCACCAATTTAATTGGTTTTCCATTAATTCTTGTTGTTTTACATTTTTTTAATTTAATTTTGCTTTTTTGCGGTAAATTATGCATTTTTATTTCCAATTATATTTTTTCTGTCAAAAAAATAATTTTTTTGTAAACAAAGTACGAATTTTTGCAACTTTAATACGAATTGTTGCAACTCTGTTCCATTAATTAGTTAAAAATATGGCAACTATTTGACAAATATTTTGAGTGTGTATTAGTGTCTCGTCACGAAAATAGAATAGATTCTATTACGACGACAAATCGCCGGACGACATGGCGACATTTTGCTTCCCATACAAAATATATGAAAAAGCAACTCTCGTTGTCGTTGTAGACCCAGTTCTGATTAATCTCTAAAATGTTGTGGCGATTTTTTGATACATACATATATGCAGAGCTTTGAAGAATTAATTCCTTAATTCAATTTTTCAATTCTGAATTAAAAATTCGGTGAATTAATTCACAAAGCACCATATATTGAATGGAATTAATTTATATTTGTTTTCGTTCGATTTATTTTGTTACGAATAAATTCAATTGCTATAGTTCTTTTTATTAAATCAAATGAATTAATTCACTGGTGAACGCGTTCAATTTTTTAGATCGAATAGAGAAAAGTGAATTAATTCCTAACTGAATTAATTCCTAACTGAATTAATTCGCCACTGAATTCGTTCAATTTCATTTTCGTTCAGTGAATTAAGAAAAATAAAATTACGTTCCGTGAATTAAAAAAAATAAAATTACGTTCAGTAAATTAAAAAAAAAAAAAATACGGTCACTAAATTAAAAAAACAAGAAATACGTTCATTGAACTCAAAGCCTGTTTTCTGCCGTTCAGTAGAAGAAAACATTTATTTACAAATAAAATTTGCAACTAAGCAATTTTACAGCGTTTGCTTGTAAAAATAAACAAATTACATATATATTAAGTGTTAGAGAAACCCGATGCACTATTAAAAATAAAAACTTTACAAATGAATTTGGAAAAAAAATATATAAATGGCTTATAAAACTAATTTTCCATATAAATTCATTTTACAAACATGTTATAATGCTTTCAAATTGTTATGCATAAGAACTTAGGCATTTTTATAATTGTATTTATTCATAGAATAATTTTTAGTTTACCATTTGCTATTGTACCACTTTATTTTTAGATTATCTTACCCCCAGTCTAGATTAGCAATAAATATCTTAGCAATAAGTTAAATACGTCGGCAGAATAACGGCATAAAATTGCTTATTGCCGAGCTTATGTTAAGGGTATGAGAACACGTAATTATGTTAACTCATAATTTGCAACAATTCAACGAAGAAGGTTATGCGACGCTTACCCTTGAAAAAATCCAAAATATATAAATTGTTTTGTTTTTTTATTTATATTTGGTTGAATTGTATTTAGTTCTTCTTAATTTAATTAGTTTGTTTTTCTTGCTTCATTTTCTCTCTAGCAATATGTCGGCAATAAATATGTACGCAATTTGGGGGCTCCACTGAAGATAACATAATTTTGACATTTGCTGCAATATATGTCAACATATTTATTGCTAGTCTAGACTGGGAGTTATGGTGTTTTCTTTTCTGGAAAAAAATGTTGCCTTGTTAGTGTAGGCCCAGAATAAGAGAGAAGCGATTTTTCCATACAATTTGACATTTAAAAATCGCTGGGCGTAGCTGTTGTGAGATAGAATCTATTATATTTTAATGCCGGTTTTTGTTATTCTCTCATTTTTTCTCTTTCATACTATCACCAATGTTGTCAACTCTATTGTTATTTTTGCTGGTTTTCACTACATTTTGTAATATCAAAGAGTACAACTAACATGGGGGTTACACGATCACGTTTTGCCTTTCAAGTTTCAATTTTTTTTACTAACACACTCACACTTTTCCAAATACATATTTCTATGACATCTCACAAGGGGTCAATTTCCACCTCCTATGACAACACCATGTAAAAGTGACCAGTCTATTTCATATAAAGGGGCCAGTTCGGTGACAGTTTGTTAAAATTTCCCGTAGGGATATGACACATGATCAATTATGTCGCTGCCGCTGTACGTCGTTATTTCGGGCGCGTTTTTTCTCAGAGCGTAAATCGCTAGCCTCTGCGCTCTTAAAGGCTCAATTAGACGTGCCATAACCATAACCATATAAAACAGCTGTTCAAACCATTGTATTCGTTTATAGGTGACATGCCATAACGCCATAACCGTAACCGTAGATACCAATTGAATTTTGGTTGTCTGCTATGGCGTTATGGTTACGGATATGGCGTTATGGCACGTCTAATTGAACCTTTATTCTGGGCCTACACTTAAAGTGTAAAATGTTAAAAATGTTACCCTCACCCCAATAAAATGCTACATTTTTCCAATCAGAATAGAACGATAAAATCACTTATTTGCATTTTTCAAAACACAAGTGTATGTATATATTGTTGTTTCATGTATATGCAATATTGTTTACGCCAGCTACTACTATATGATAGCCTAGTGGTTTTGATGCTTGCCTTTCGCTCGGGATGGCCAGGTTCAAATCCCAGCCAAGGTGAATTAATTTTTATATACTCTCTTTTTCTTTTTTCAATTTAGAAGTTTTCCTCCATATTAAAAAAAAATTGTATAATTTTTTTTATTTATTGGTAGCGTAAAAACTAGTAAATACTAAATAAAACAGAGCAAATTATTAAAAAACTAAATAAAATTTTATAAAAAAAAATTATAAAAAAAAAATTTATAAAAGAAAATAAAATTTTATATAAAAAAATAAAATTTTATATAAAAAAAAATAAAATTAAAAAAAAATGTTGTGGTCCAACCGTGGTTTGAACCTCCGACCTTCTGCATCAAAAGCCAGGATAGTACCCCCTAGGCCACCAAGTTGCGAGTTTGCTGGCAAACAACATTGCAGTACATATGTACACATAACTTTGATGAAAAGAAAAAAACAGGGCAACGCTCTACCCCGTAAATTTTTTGGAGGCGGAAAATGTTGCACTTTTCCACTTTATTAGACAACATTTTTAGAAAAGAACACGATGCCCTCTCAGAATATTACCCTTAATTTAGAAAAGAACACAAAAAAATTCTTTTATGTATTATGTATTTTTTTCAATTCAGTGAACGTATTTTTTTTTTTTTTTTTTAATTCACTGAACGTAATTTAATTTTTTTAATTCACTGAATGTAATTTATTTTTTTTAATTCACTGAACGAAAATGAAATTGAACGAATTCTGTGGTGAATTAATTCAGTAAGCAATTAATTCTCTTTTTTGCGTACGATTTGTAATATTGAACGCGTTCACAAGTGAATTAATTCATTTGATTTAATAAAAAGAACTATTGCAATGCGATTAATTCTTTGAATTTATGGTTTGATGAACGCGTTCAGTTGAATGAATTCAGTGAATTACTTAAGAAAAGGAATTCATTCAATTCTAGAGAAAATTGAATTCGATTGGTAGTGAATTCATTAAAAAAAGAATTAATTTTTCCAAGCTCTGCATATATGTTGCAATTTATTGTATGGTGTGTGGCAAAACGGGAAAAATACTGTGCCATTATATTGGACATAATATGCCCAAAGGCGTTCCCGTACTCAAAATTGCGTGTAAATTGTTGTTGTTTGGCCTGTTTTGGGTTCCCGCGGGTATCCGCGGTAACGTACGGGAACGCACATAATATTGTAAATGTATGGGGGGCTTAATGTATGAATAGCTTTATTGAATTTTTTAGGGGAACGTTTTATAGTTTAATTTAGGGGTTCTTTTTCAAAAAAAAAACTGAAAAAATTAGTAAATACATATAACAAAATTCATAAATTTTTTGTTTTATCTCATTAATGTATTTTTAATAAAAAATTTCGAAACGTAAATTGGCCACTAACAGAGGGTCTAATACAAAAGGTTTTAGAGTTTACTAATGGTTAACCCAAAAATTTGTTTTGTAAAAAAATTTTAGATTTCCTTTTGTTTAATCGTTAAGAAAACCTTGACCCTACAGTATGAGACCTACCGTTAAAATTTGGTGTTTTTAGGAAGGAAAAAATTTTGGGTATTTTCTTTTTTTAACACTTAAATCTAGGGAAATTTTCAAATAGTTTAGGAGAAATTTAAAAACTGACCTGGCAGCACTGCTCTAGCGAGATTATAGAGCTGTACATTAGTGTATTTGCTCTCACTCTAGGTGTATTTCGTTTACATGCGCATTTATAGTATTTTTCAGGTCATTTGAGTTGTATGGTCGAGTAGAGAAGAACACGCTTTGTTTGTTGGACGGTAGACGCAGCGTTTTTTTATAGGGTAGTTAGATAAAATGTCACTAATAAAACCTGAAATTTGGAAAAGAGATATGGTATACGAGTTAATCTCATATTTTAAGTCGCATGAGGAGCTATGGGATGTTACAAATCCTAAATATATAAATCGGTAAGAACACTTCATTGCGTATATGATTATATTGGATGAAGAACTACTATATATACATATATATATTCATTTCAGAATCCACAAAAAAAAGCTACATAATGAACTGGCAGACAAATTCAACCTTTCTCCAGGAGAGATTTCAGCCAAATTACACAACTTAAGATGTCAATTTAATGCTGAAATTCGAAAAATGAATGCAAAAAGTGAGTCTGGAGAAGATAATGTGTACATGTCCAGGTGGGAATATTTCCCCTTCCTTACGTTTCTTCTAAAAGGAAAAGATGTAGATCAAATTTCATCCAATATAGAAAATTCAAAATCTAGCATGAAGTTACGCACTGTGAAACCAAAACGATCTTCCACTCCATCAAATATTGTAAGTATCTAGACAATATGTTTAAAGATCTTTAAAAAAAATTTGTAGATATTAGTCCCTCTCAAAAATTTACCTACAATATGTAGAAAGGCACATGAAAATAACTTGTAGTCGACGTCCTCCATGGTTATGTGCAGAAAATGAATTAGTCTATGCAAAACAATGGTAGCATTCGGCAGAGAACCTTAAACTGATACCGGTGACTTGTAGTGCTTTGTGATTACTTACTCTGCTGAACGATGTTTTCTTTTCTTTGGTTTTAATACACTTTTTCTTTAGTTTCCTTTTATTTTTTTTTAATTTTTGTTTTCGAATTATATTTGTATGTTTTTATTTGTCATTCTTACAAAACAATTTACATTGGGTGCGTTCGGCAGATACAATTTGACAGTCAACAGTTCTACAACAGTTGTGCAACTATCTGCTGAACGACTTGATCACTAAGCGCTCAGTCTGAGCGCTGTCATATAAAAAATGTTTGCTACTTTTGATCAAATAGTGATACATTTGTTGTTGTTGATTTTAAAAAATTTTTGTTTTGTATGATTGACAAATAAAAATATACAAATATAATTCAAAAACAAAAAATTTATAAAATCAAAGGAAAATATAGAAAAAAAGTATTTAAAAACAAAACAAAGAAAACATCGTTCAGCAGAGTAAGTAATCACAAAGCGCTACAAGTCACCGGTATCATTTTAAGGTTTCTCTGCCGAATGCTACCATTGTAAATGAACAACAACAAATGTATCACTAAAGCCCCGTTCACATTAGGTTTGTTCCACGTAATTCTGGGTAAAGTCTGGTAAAATGAGAGTAAACAAATAAATATCTCAAAAAATGGTAAAATTGCTTACAATACCTGGAACGCACAAAACCACATTTCAAGCCCAAAAATTAACGTCAAAGTTATTCATATAAACAAAGGCTATTTTTAAGAATAAAATATCGAAGGGAATAAAGAAAAAATGTTGGAACGTGGTATTTGTTACCGATATTAATTATTGTTTACAAGTTTTGTTAATATTTAAATTATTTTTACAAATTTAAAACAGCTGATTTATAAACAACTAGTGATTTGACAGTTTTACCATTTTACCCGCAAAAAAAGTACGGGTAACTTCTGGTAAAAAGAGAAACAAATTATTCTCTCATCAACGCTCTAATTTACCCAATTTTTAACAATATAAACGCTTTTTGGTAAGAATGGGTTACCGCGGGTACCCGCGGTAACGTACGTGGAACAGAGCTATTATCACGCAAGTGCTTATACATTTCTTCACACAAGTATGACAAAAAGTATGCTGAAATTGTCTAGTTGTCAAAAAAGTATTAAAGAAAATCTTTTCAGTGTTCAGACTTATCGACACACACAACGAATAAATTAAAACAGTTATTTTTCTTCTATTATTACTTTTCTTCACCACTAGTTGTTTTTAATCTTTGTTTAACATTTATTTGTGAATAACACAACACTTGTGTTGAGACAAATGGTAACTTTATGAAATATTTCAAAAAATAAATATTGTCAAAAAAGTGTAACCGTATTTTAAACAGGGTTTAAAAAACTACGATTCAAAAAATATTTTTGCTTTTTACTACTGCTACTACTACAAACAATTCATGTAGCTTTAGTAAAAGCATCTGCCTGCTACTTAGTTTATACAAAGTAAGCAGTCATTGTTTTTGATCAACTTGATTTTTGTTCTTGTGCTACTGCTACCACTACAAACAAAACACGGAGCATTTGTAAACAGTAAGAGCAGAAAAACGAAATGAACAACTACTACTGCTACTGCTACAACTACTACTGCTACAAAAAAAAAAACAGCAAGAGCAGAAAACGAAAAAAAACAAAGTAGTAAAACATAAAAAAACGAAATATGACTCTTTTTATGCTGAGTAGTTTTTTTTAGCGAAAGAATAAATGATTTTGGTTTATCTGATGTGTATTGGGCGCATACAAAATTACATAATAAACTTGAAATGTTTTAATTAAAAAAGCGGCTTATAAATTAATAAAGGTTTATGAGTTCATATTTGAATATGTTTGACCCTTTGTATGCAATATGATTATAATCAGCACCAGTACACTCACAAAAAAAGCCCGTACAAATAGTTTAAAATTTTACTAAAATAACAGAATATACTCGTATTTTCGATGAAGTTGAGCATCACGGCCTGCTAAATTTATAAAAATACAATAATTTAAAAAAAAACTTTGTTTAATGGAAATTAAATTATTCAGTTGAAATCAGCATATCGTTGCTGCGCCTAAGAAAATAGCTATTTGTTTTCAAAAATTATTTGTGGAATACCTAAATTAGGTCTGTATTGTGTGTAGGGTTTGGGGTTCGGGAATTCCCGGGAAATCCCGGGAAAATTTTGCCGGGAATTCCAGGGAAAATAATATATTTTTCCCGGGAAAACGGGAAATTTTAAAAATATTAAATTTTTTAAATTGTTTTTGTTTCGAATAGGATTTTTTAATTTTAGTCATAAAAAACATTTTAAATACCAAAACAAAAATATCATTGTTAAAATCTTTTAAAAGGGAATACATTTATTTGACACACATAAAAAATCTTTGCCAAGTAATAAGGAGCATTTCAACTAATAAAGATTTTTCGCATAACTTATTCAATATTTAAGTTGTAAAACCTAAAAACTTGGTAAAATGTTTTAAAGAAATATGAAAAAGAAGCTTTGTTTCTTACAAATAATCGCTCTTACTATCTAAATTTTTCAAATGTATAATTTAGGTAAAGTCGACTTTAGTTAAAATATTGGGTGGCAGTATACCTTGACTTGGTTTATTTTTGGAGCATTCTGATTGGTTAATTTATTTTCAACCAATAAAAATATTTGCAAATATAAATATTTTTGTAAGGTTTTCATACACAAAATGAACAAAACCGTTTGATTAAAAATAAAGTCGACTTTAAATTTAAAATACGCCTTTATATTAAGGGTCAATAATTTTATAAGTAACGTTTTCATTAATAAATGTGAAAAGAAAAGACTAATGGATAACTGTGGTATCTAAATTTGGTTATCCGACATCTAAATTTGGTTCACAAAAAAAAAAAAAAAAAAATTGATGGTCATGCAACTTCTCTTGAAGAAAACAACAAGAATAACGTTTCAGCTAAAATTAGCAAAGTAACTGAAGAAAAAAGTGTAAGCTGAATAGGCATTAAAGGTTTTATGGTAGGGCAAACATTTCCTGAAATGGTATCTAAATTAGCTGCAGTCAATCCGCACCATAACTA
Source organism: Leucophora obtusa (assembly GCA_949987735.1). Lineage (NCBI taxonomy): Eukaryota > Metazoa > Arthropoda > Insecta > Diptera > Anthomyiidae > Leucophora > Leucophora obtusa. The sequence goes on from OX465298.1 coordinate 100,850,186, forward strand.
GATCTTCGTTTATTCGAGAAAGTTTTTATAATAAAAACCTGGCATTGCAAAAAAATGAAACCGATGTAAAGAACATTATATTAAATTACTACAATCATGTAAAAGATATCATGATAAAAGAAATATCGAGCAATATTTCTAACAATAGGAGATTTACGATAATCTTAGATGAATGGACAAGAATATCACAAAAGAGATATAGGTATAAACGGAAATAATTCATTTTATAACCTGGGGTTGGTTTATATATCAGGAAGATGTAATGCTGATGAAATAAGAAGAATTGTAGAAATAAGACTAGAAGAGTTTTATTTGTCTTTGGAAAATAACATTGTGGCCACCATATCTAATGGGCCAAATGTGATGAAACCGTTTGTTTCCGACAGTGCAGTAGTAGGTGCCTGCTGGAATCATGCAATACATTTGGCAGTGCTGCGAGTAATTTATGTGAAATCAAATGTTCAACATTCTGATGTTTTTTATATAGTGTTTTTTTTAACAAAAATTACTTATATAGGTGGTTTTCATTAACAATTTTGTTCAGAAATATTTCCCGGGATTCCCGGGAATCAAATTTTTTCATTCCCGTTTCCCGGGAAATAAAAAAGTCCGGGAAATCCCAAACCCTAGTTGTGTGCCTTGGCCATTTTTTTGGAAGTAATTCTTTTATAAATGAAAGGCTTGAAGTTTGGTTTATATGTGTGTAAAAAAATAATTTCCAAAAAGTTCCGCAAAACGCTGAAATCACAAAAAAGTTTATCGACAAATAGCTAGTTTCTTAGTAGCAGCGACGAATATGTTTGTTGATTAAAAACAAGTAAAAATTCAGTTTTATGTTTGATGTTCCTATCTTACGGATATATAACAAAAATAATATGCTACTGTCAGTAGTATTTTCTACATGGTCATTTTAAAGTAGTTTTTAGTACACTCATATAAAAAAGTTAGTGCAAAATTTAAACCCGTTCTGATTCAATTAAACTAATTTTTCTTTTGTCTTTAAATTTAACTCAGTTCTAGAGTTCTTAAGCCTAAACCAGATAAACGCAGTGTATTTTATTTTAGGACTTCGGTTAACGATTTTTGTCGAAACTTTATAAAAATTATATTTAATAATCTGGCTAATTATGGGATAATCTTCAATGTGAAAAATAAAAAACGCTAAATGTGACGTGACTTCGTATTTTTAAAACAAAAATCCGCAAAATTGTTTTCATTAGCACCAAATAATAATAAAAATATTATCTTTTCAATCAAAGATAGGGATTATATAAAAGGTTAAAATCATAATCTGTGAGATTAGATACTGAGTGTAAAAAAAATCCATAAAAATCTCCAACCACTTCCTAAATCAGCGTAAAAACCGTCTGTCGCCATTTCAAGAATAAAATCTCCAAATGTGTTTGTTAATCGCCACGTTTGGCAAGAAATCGCTATATCTGACAACCCTAACAACAAATACTGATCTACGTATGAATTTTGTGTGTATCCTTATTTTGCGACAACCCTAACAACAAATACTGATCTACGTATAAATTTTGTGTGTATCCTTATTTTGTTCTCGCCCACCACTTGTTAACAATTTACCGTTGAAACAGTGCTGTCAAATTGTGACGTAAATTTACGTAACCTAATTCTATCATTATGTGTCTTACAACTGTTAATTTTTAAAACAATAAATAAAATATTGAAAAGTGAATTGGTACCACGGGTGGGTGCGGCTGGCTAAACTAATTCCAAACTAAATTCAGGTTTAAGAGTTTCTTTGAATGTAGAAAATTTTTTAAAACAATTTTTAAAGAAATTTTAAACCCTTTTCTCTATTTGTATTTAGTTTAGAACAAATTTAGCCACCTCGCACAGGGCCTACGTAATAAAAAGAAATTTCAAATTATTCATAATTAGGGGTGATTTAAAAATTATATAATATATTATAAAATAAAAAATTTAAAATACAAAATATAAATCATAAAATCAATCGAATATTCCAAAACGGCAAATTAGCATCTTCATGCTTTGTTCTGTTTAACAAAAACAATATAAAATACATACATACACACACACACAGTACTGGAAAAACCAAACAAATAATTCATTTTTAAACAACGAAAAATATTTCTATGACTACTCTGCTGAGTAGTAATTTGGGAGTCATGTATGTTTGGCTGCTACTGCTCTTGCTTAATTTGTAAGTAGACGATTGGTGCTGCGGTAGTTTTCAAGTTCAAAACAAAGATGTGTGCTACTGCTTAGCTAATAAAATTTTTGTGTAGTGGTAGTAGTAGCTGAGTAGTAATTTGGGAGTCTTGTCTATTTGGCTGCTACTGCTACTTGTTGAATTTAGTAGCAGACACATCGATTGATGCTGTGGTGGTTTTCAATTTCAAAACAAAGCTATGTGCTACTGCTGTGCTACAGAAAAGTTTGCATAGTGGTAGTAGTAGCGATGTGATGACTTTTAGTTTTGTTGTTTTTTTTACTACAATAATCGTCATTTTTAGTTACTACTGCTACTTTAGTCGTAGCTTTTTCAACCCTGATTTTAAAATGTGTGCACCCATTTTGACATGTGTGTAACGAACAGTGTTCACACTATTATACATTTCCGTTATACAACACATTTCTGACATGTATAACACACTTGTGTGATAATCTAAACGGGGCTTTATTGATCAAAAGTAGCAAACATTTTTTACGCTACCAAAATATGACAGCGCTACCTGAGCGCCATAGATTCTGAGCGCTCAGACTGAGCGGTTAGTAATCAGGTTGTTCAGCAGATAGTTGTACAACTGTTGTAGAACTGTTGACTATTAAATTGTATCTGCCGAACGCACCCAATGACAAAAGGAAAAATTTGTTGTTGTTTCATGTGTGATTAGCAGAGACAAGGTATCACAGATTAATACCAGACAGGGATGATAAAGTTAGTACTATAGTATTTTTCTTTGTGGTACAATTGGAACCTCAAAAGTACTATGGTACTCCTCTGTAGAGTTGTGAAATTTCGGTATTTTTTGAGTACTCACTACTACTCAATACTTTTCAATTGAGTACTCGATACTACTCAATACTTTTAACGGTTTTTTTAATTTAAAAATAAAAATGTTATGAATTCGTATTTATTAGGAAAAATTATAACAATTCACATACACGTGTTAAATAACTATTGTTATTTACATTTTAATTAATTTAAAACATTTTAAATAAATTAATTAAATAATTTTTCCCAAAAATTCGTTACAAATTTCTTTGCTTCACAAATAGAGTTGTATTTTCAGAGCTGTATTTTTAGAGTACTATTTTAGAGTTGTATTTTTATACGAAAAATACACATTTCTACGGAAAATTGCATCTTTAAAAGTATTGAGTAGTACCGTTTAAGTATTGAGTACTCAAAAAAACAGTCAGTATTGAGTACTCAGTACCGGAATACTCAATACTTTTACAACTCTACTCCTCTGACTCATTAAGTACTATTTACACATTTTTCGATTTTTAAAATTTTTGTGCATTTCTAATTTTCAGAGACATTATTGTGTTTATAGCGAACACATCAAATATCCGAGTTTTAAATAAAAAATACTTCTGTTGAAAATATTTAAAATATTAGATGTTACTATTGAAAACTCAAGTTAAACACATAAAAAATGTTCTTTCTCATTTTTTTATTAAAATATGTATGTATACCAAAAAAAAAATATTAAAAATTAGGAGAATTAAGAAATCTAGAAATTTTTGTATTTTTTGAAACGAGCAAAATGTTTTTCTCCATCAGAGCTCCTAAAGAATTCACTCATTCGATTTTGATTTCTGATTTAAATACCTAAAACAAATGAATTCTTAATGCACCTAATGCAATCATTAAATTAATTTGATTGTCAATGAATTTGTTCATTCGAAAATATTCTTATGACATTACAAGGTGGAATAGACCTGTAAATAACTTTAAAATAATATTCGCTTTAAATCGAAGTCGAATACGATATTCAGGGACTTTAAATTCTGAACCCTACACTCGCAGAAATAATCCTGTAAAAATAGCAGAAAAAGCTACTATAAATGGACTTGCAAAAGAAAGTGCTGAGATTAGCAGATTTTTTTTTTACATATTTTATATATTTTTTAAATTTAACTTTTAGTTTATTGAAAATAACAAATTATACTTTAAAATTTGCAGAAAATATTAATATTAGTAGAATAAAAATAGCAAAAATAAACTGTTATATCTAAAAAATTTTTGTTACTTTGTAGTTAAATTTAGTTGAATGAAAATAGCAGTCTATCCCGCTAAAATCAACGGAAGTGGTTGCTAAAAATAGTAAATTGCTGATTTCAGAAGACTAGATTTTTACTAATTTTAGCAGGTTAAGTTGTTATTTTCTGTTAACTAAAATTTATTCAAATATAAATAACTAAAATGTTGTATATGTATTTAACAGTTTGGTTTTTGCTGTTCTTATCTTACTAATATTTTACAAAGTAATTGATATAATTTTTTTTATGCACGTAATTTTGAACTAATTTTTAATAGTTTTAACCAAAATTTTTACGTTTTTCTATTGCTGTATGAGTTAGATATAACAGAACTCTTTATTTTTTATGAGTTTTTATTTGTTAATTTATAATGATAAAAAAAACTAAATGAAAAAAATTTTGGTACTATAGAGGTCGAAAAAGTACTATATTTTAAGCTGGTTAGTACTATTTTAAAAATCCCATTTATCATCCCTGATACCAGATATGAAACAAATGGCAGGTGTCAAAAAAGTATTCTCGAACCGTATGGTTTTGTTTACATGGCAGTCAAGAGGGAGATAACAATATAAAATCTCCATACATTTTGTATTGCGCATTTTTGTATTTTCGTTTTGGTTTGCTCATTTTCTGTCGGCCATGTTGCCCAAATCAGCTGATTCATATCTGGTATAATTTGTGCAAGGCATAATTAGTTTGTACGTAACCCGGTGTCTTCAAATGCAATAAATTATATGATATTGCAATAAAATTGAAATTGAGTGTCTTCACTTGAGATGTAAAGTTTTTATTTTTAATAGTAAAAGGCTTTATTTTGGAATCATGTAGGTTGATAAACAGCATCCGGTGTCTAATTTGTTTATTTTTACTAGCACACGCTGTAAACTTGCTTATTTAAAAATTTTATTTCTACATTGTTTTCTTCTACTAAACGGCAGAAAACAGACTTTGAATTCAGTGAACTTATTTTTTATTTTTAATTCAGTGAACTTATTTTATTTTTTTTTCAATTCAGTGAACTTATTATTTTTTTTTTAATTCACTGAACGTAATTTTATTTTCTTTAATTCACTGAACGTAATTTTATTTTTTTTAATTCACTGAACGTAATTTTATTTTTTTTAATTCACTGAACTTAAATTAAATTGAACGAATTCAGTAGTGAATTAATTCAGTAAGGAATTAATTCATTTGATTTAATAAAAAGAACTATTGCAATTGAATTAATTCTTTCAATTTGTTGTTTGATGAACGCGTTCAGTTGAACGAATTCAGTGAATTACTTAAGAAAAGGAATTCATTCAATTCTAGAGAAAATTGAATTCGATTGGTAGTGAATTCATTCAAAAAGGAATTAATTCTTCAAAGCTCTGCGTTCAATATTATTGATCAATTTTTGATTGTTTACAAATTAATTGAAGGTCTGTACCCTGTATTGAAAGTTTATCAATTAAATTGAAAAATTCAAAATGTTTTTGTTTTTCAATTTCATATTTTGAAAAGTGTGTGGCTAATATTGAAATATTGGTTTTTTAAATTTGTTGTTAAAAAATAAATAAAATTAACAAAATATATAAATTATTGAAAAATAAACAAATAATCACTATAAACGTGCCCAGTCAGAAATCGCCAGTGGTATAAAAAATCAAGCACTGGCATACCACTGGGTAAACATGGTATTAAAAATAAATGACTGGCAGAACACTCATTTGGGACGCTTTGCCAGCGTTTGCGAAAAGCGTTTTACCAGTATTTTTTTTACAAAAATTTCGGTGGTTTATAAAAAAAACCACTGGCAAAGAATTGGCTTAGAGTGATATGCCAAGGTTTGCAACCAGTGGTTATCCAGTGCTACCTAGCCAATGCTACCAGGCGTACAAAAATCAATTCACTGGAAAACCAATGATTTTATAAAAATGCTGACGCTTCGTTAAAAAATGTTTGTAGTCGGAAAGTTCCGAGTTCAAATCCGGTTGCAAGCAAAAAAATTTTTTTGGATTTTTTTTGAATTTAAAATTGTTTTTGTTTCATTAAATTAATTTTTTTGTTTGTGGGAAAGCTCCTTCAAGACCAACTTTGTTTTTGCGCTCCAAACACTGGCATACTAGTTACTAAAAATTGTTTGCCAGTACTAGCATTTTGGCACATCCAGTAGTTGTCCAGCTATTATCACTCATTTATGTGTTTAGCCATTAAATATTATATGTCTCGTTAGCTCAGTGGGTAGAGCAGTCGTCTGCCAATCTGACGGCCTGGGTTCAAATCACGGCAGGGTCAAAAAAATACATATGAACTTTTTTTTAATTTTATTTTGGAAAATATATTTCCAGACCACCTATTTATTGGTTTTGCCAGCGTTTTGCCAACGTTTAAAAATTTTGTTCCTCCAGTGCTTTTCCGGCGCTTTTTGAACAGCCGGTCCTTTTGTCTAATGATGTTATCATTTTGGGAATGGGAAAGCACTTTTTGCCAATACTTGTACCACCTGTTAAAGTGCTTTGCCACTGCTTTCCCGTTTGTATTTTTCTGACTGGGTGGTTTCATTTTAAAATGAAATTTGCTAATTTTTGCAATTTTTTCTAGGATGGAAAATATTAATCAATTTTAATTTCATTTATATTTTTCTAGTAACATTGAAAGTGTGTGTGCAAAGATCAATAAAATTGAAATAAATTATATTGACCGTGTGTGCTCGGCTTAAGTCATAATTAAGTCGTTACGCTACAACTAGAAATATATTTTTTATGATATAAAAATATGTTGTTGTTTTTAACAAATTGTATAAAAAATTAGATTTTAGCCTGTCGCCACACTTGTGAATAGTATTTCAAAACAGCTGTTTTCCTATCTTCCTTTATACTCTCACGGTGGCTCTCATACTGCAGGTTTAAACTTTAGTTAGTAGTTAACCCAAAAATTTGTTGTTGTTTTGTGTACAATTTTTTGACATTTTCTTTTGTTTTTAGTTAAGTTAAAGTTAAACCTACAGTATGAGACCCACCGTCAATAAAAAACAAAATTTAAATCACAAGTTCTGAAGTTGGTTTTATTGCGTACCAACACAATTTTTAGTTGGTACATGGTACAAGACCCTGAAAAATGGTATGTGTACCGATAAAGTGGTACGTCTAACATCACCGATTTGAGTCGTTAGTTTGTCTATAACTTAATATCGGGGTTACACCACAGATTAATACCAGATGTGGAACCAATGACAGGTGTCAAAAAAGTATTCTCGAACCGCATGGTTTTGTGTACATGGGAGTCAACTCAAGAGGGAGATAACAATATAAAATCTCCATTCATTTTGTATTGCTCATTTTTTGTATATATCTGTCTCTTTTTAGGTTATTGTGCTTTATCTTTTTTTGTTTTTCTTAAATTTTTGCGTTTTGTTTTGCTTATTTTCTGTCGGACATGTTGCCCAAATCAGCTGATTCACATAGGGGTTACACGATCAATTTTCTCCTTTCAAGTTTTAATACACTCACACTTTTTTACTAACACACTCACATTTTAAAAATTGAACAGCAACTTGATATCAATTTTTGCTTTCAAGTTTTGAGAAAACTTGACGGTCAAGTTTTAAACAGCTGATCAAATTTCTTGTAAATTTGTTTTTCTTTTTACAAATATTGTGCCGCAATAAAACACGATTGATAAAATACCGAATGTGAATATTTCGGTATATCGACGAAATGATTCAAAAATAAAAATAAATAAAAAACCAATTTCTGCTGACATGAAAATGTCTGTGGAAGATGTGAAGAAAAAAATAAAGTCTTTTCGAACAGCCTACAGTGCGGAAACAGCCCACAGAGGCGAGCAATTTTAGTTCTTTCCTTGACGACGGCATCTTGAAAGCAAAATTGACTATCAAGTTGCATGCAGACTACGTCACAGCTTCAAGTTCAACTGAATTTGACAAGCAGTATGTGTTATCAACTTGAAAGCAAAATCTTGATCATGTAACCTCACTGTCATATCTGGTATAATTTGTGGGTTACACGATCAATTTTTGCCTTTCAAGTTTCAATACACTCACATTTTTTACTAACGTAGGGGTTACACGATCAATTTTTGCCTTTCAAGTTTCAATACACTCACATTTTTTTACGAACCCACTCACATTTTAAAAATTGAACAGCAACTTGATATCAATTTTTGTTTTCAAGTTTTGAGAAAACTTAACGGTCAAGTTTTAAACAGCTGATCAATTTCTTGTAAATTTGTTTTTTTTTTACAAATATTGTGCCGCAATAAAACATGACACGAAAATACGGAATGTGAATATTTCGGTATATCGACGAAATGATTTTAAAATAAAAATAAATAAAAAATAAATTTCTGCTGACATGAAAATGTCTGTGGAATATGTGAAGAAAAAAATAAAGTCTTTTCGAACAGCCTACAGAACGGAAACAGCCCACAGAGGCAAGCATTTTTAGTTCTTTCCTTGACGACGGCATCTTGAAAGCAAAATTGACTATCAAGTTGCATGCAGCCTACGTCACAGCTTCAAGTTCAACTGAATTTGACAAGCAGTATGTCAATTTTTTTTTTTTTTTGAGTTTTAAAGTACAGTTAAATGTACCGTTAAATGGCGCTGTTACCAAACAGACATATTGCCAGGTTATAAACACGATGCGTATTGATACGCAATATAAAAAAACAATGTGATAAACAACACAGACGCACTAGAGTTGTGAAATTTCGGTATTTTTTGAGTACTCAATACTACTCAATACTTTTCAATTGAGTACTCGATACTACTCAATACTTTTAACGGTTTTTTTAATTTAAAAATAAAAATGTTATGAATTCGTATTTATTAGGAAAAATTATCACAATTCACATACACGTGTTAAATAACTATTGTTATTTACATTTTAATTAATTTAAAACATTTTAAATAAATTATATAAATAATTTTTCACAAAAATTCGTTACAAATTTCTTTGCTTCACAAATAGAGTTGTATTTTCAGAGCTGTATTTTTAGAGTACTATTTTTAGAGTTGTATTTTTATACGAAAAATACACATTTCTACGGAAAATTGCATCTTTAAAAGTATTGAGTAGTACCGTTTTAGTATTGAGTACTCAAAAAAACAGTCAGTATTGAGTACTCAGTACCGGAATACTCAATACTTTTACAACTCTAAGACGCACAGGCACAGCAACAACACATACACAACCATTGCCTTCACAATGGAGGTTACGCGCAATTAAGTCCTAATAAGTCAGAATAAAACAGACGCACAGGAATCACAGCAACACATATACGACCATTGCCTTCACAATGGAAGCTAAGCGCGTCGAAGCCCCAATACGCCCGAAAAGGTTTGCATGTGATTAGACTGCACAGTCTAACGGCATGCTGAGACACGCTTTAGAGTATCGCAAAACAAAAACCTTCTTCTTCGGCGACTCACGGCGAACTGGTCAAGTTTTCTTAAAACTTGAAAGCAAAAATTGATATCAAATTGCTGTTCAATTTTTACAATGTGAGTGTGTTAGTAAAAAAATGTGAGTGTATTGAAACTTGAAAGGCAAAAATTGATCTTGTAACCCCTATGTAAGTGACAGCAGGTATTTTGAGATCTGCGTGAATGGAATTTACCGGCTAAGTTTAGCCGCCGTCTAATTTTCGTTACCGCCGCGTCCGAAAAATTTTTTTACACGATAAAAATCTAAAAATAGTATATATTTTTTTAACATTTTCTTTTTTTACCGTGAAGCCGATGTTTTGTATGTGTCAACTTGAAGTTGGCTAGTCGATCATCTTTTATCTCACAGCCAGCTATAAGCCGCCGCTGCAATTTTTTTTTTCGCCACCGCAACCCATTAATATGGTCTGCGCAGATCTCTACTAAGAAAAACAACATTAGAGTTTAATCACAACTGTGTCGATTGTCGACCGACGACAGCAAAAGTCTTCGCGAATAATTTAAATTCAGCGACAATCGAATGTCGACATTTAGAAAAAAATTAAAGCAAAACAAGAATATGGTTGTATATTTTTCGCCACAATTCTTCACCATTTCAATTGGTTTTCCATTAATTCTTGTTGTTTTACATATTTTTGTATTAAATTTTGCTCTTTTGCGGTAAATTATGCATTTTTATTTTCAATTATAGCTGTGTTTGTGCGGCAAGCTATCAATGTTGGCTTGTGTCATTCCCATATAAATTTGACATTAGCCAACGTTTAATGTTAACTCTTAATGTTACTAATGTCAAATTTGTATGTGAATGACGTAAGCCGACGTTGATAGACTGCCGCACAAACACAGCTTATATGTCTTCTGTCAAAAAAATAATTTTTTTGTAAACAAAATACGATTTTTTGCAACTCTAATACGAATTTCTGCAACTCTGTTCCCTTAATTAGTTAAAAATATGGCAACTATTTGACAAATATTTTAAATGTGTCGTCACGAAAATAGAATAGATTCTATTACGACGACAAATCGCCGGACGACATGGCGACATTTTGCTTCCCATACAAAATATATGAAAAAGTACATGTCGTTGTTGTTGTCGACCCAGTTCTGATTAATCTCTTAAACAGCTGTTTACGGTGTTACGGAAAAGAGTAACTACACAAAAGAGCCATCCGGCACGGCACATCACAGAAACGTCACCTAGTGTCTTCAAATGCAATAAATTATATGATATGAAATGTCCAAACCATTGCTGCGAAACGTCAAAATGATATCAATTGCAGAGTGGTGGAGAACACTTGACAATTTCATGGATAAGAAATATCATAGATTTTTCTTCGAAAAACACCAAATTTTATGAAACATTAATGTTTACCGACAAATAATAAAAAACTAAACACTTCTCCATTCCTTTTTACCAAATTTTTTGTTGTTTTTCTATTACAAAATTAAAATGAAAACTAAAAGTGACATTTGATCTCTGGCATCATTGCAAGATCCGATGGCATGTCAGCGATATCATGATATTGCAATAAAATTGAAATTGAGTGTCTTCACTTGAGATGAGAGCATTTTGACAATTGCTTGCTATAATTTTATTGCATGTCAAGACACTAGGTTACGGAACGCAAAGACTAACCCCCAGTCTAGACTAGCAATAAATATGTTGACATATATTGCAGCAAATGTCAAAATTATGGTATTTTTAGTGTAGACCCCCAAACATACATATTGCTGAGATGAAATGTCAAACTCAGATGACATTTTAGTTTGACATTTATAAAAAAGGACGCCACTAATAAAATAAGAGAAAATAAAGCAAGAAAAAAAAACTAATTAAATTAAGAAGAATTAAATACAAGGGGGTTACCGCGTAACTCAATTCGAAAAAATATTTTCGAATTCGTAAATTTTGTACCCTTCGTAAAAAGAAAAGTTTTAGTGAAAATCTTACTTTTTAATTTTTATGTGTAGTGTACAAGGTTTAGAATAAAAATAAATTAAAATGTAGAATTTTTATACATTATATTTTTAACAATATTTGCAAGATTTACGATTTCGAAAATTTTTTTCGAATCGAGTTACGCGGTTACTCCCGAATTCAACTAATTATAAATAAAAAACAAAAAAATGTATCGATTTTGTATGTTTACAAGGGTATTTAATAGTAAGTGTCGAAGAACCTTCTTCGTTGAATTATTGCAAATTATGAGTTAACATAATTATGTGTTCTCATACCCTTAACATAAGTTCGGCAATAAGCAATTTTATGCCGTTATTCTGCCGACGTACTTAACTTATTGCTAAGATATTTATTGCTAAACTAGACTGGGGGTAATGGAGCCTATGCTGTGGCCAACAAATTTTCAAAAAATGGCTAGACCAAAACACAAAAATCGTTAAGAAATAGCTAAATTTATAAATAGTGCAAAAATTTAGCGATTTTTCGCTAGGTTGTCGAAAAATGGTACTTAAAACCACTTACCAGAGCCTTGAAGAATTAATTACTTAATTCAATTTTTCAATTCTGAATTAAAAATTTGATGAATTAATTCACAAAGCACCATATATTGAATGGAATTAATTCATATTTGTTTTCGTTCGATTTATTTTGTTACGAATGAATTTAATTGCTATAATTCTTTTTATTACATTAAATGAATTAATTCACTGGTAAACGCGTTCAATTTTAGAAACCGAACGGAAAAAAGTGAATTAATTCCTTACTGAATTATTTCACCACTGAATTCGTTCAATTTCATTTTCGCTCAAAGAATTAAAAAAAAAATTACGTTTAGTGAATTAAAAAAAAGTTACGTTCACTGAATTGAAAAGAAAAATACGTACAGTTAAAAAAAAATACGTGAACTGAATTGAAAAAAAATAAATGTTTTCTTCCGTTCAGTAGAAGAAAACATTTATTTATAAATAAAATTTGTAATACGAGTAGGTACTAAGCAATTTTACAGGATTTGCTAGTAAAAATAAACAAATTGTATATTAAGTGTTAGAGAAATCCGATGCAGTTTATCAACCTACAAAGCCTTTTACTATTAACAATAAAAACTTTACAGATATAGATGAATTAAGAAAAAAAATATAAGGTGGTGTTTCTAGATGACGTTTTGCTTCACACGAACGAAAATACAATAACAAAATACATACAATACAAAAACAAAATATACGTAGTCAGTCATTCGTGTGACAACGAACGTCTTCTCGAAACCCCATATAAGTATTAATTTTTCAAACTTGTGCTTCCCCGTAAAATGTAAATTAGAGCGTACCACCTTACAGGCTTTTACGATTTGACGCTTAATTAAATGAAATGAGCAAAGAAATTTGAAAATAACACACAAAGCAACAACAAAATTATTTTCGTTGTTGTTTTGTGTGTTATTTTCAAATTTCTTTGCACATTTCATTGCATTTGAAGACACTAACAGTGAGGTTACATGATCAAGATTTTGCTTTCAAGTTGATAACACATACTGCTTGTCAAATTCAGTTGAACTTGAAGCTGTGACGTAGGCTGCATGCAACTTGATAGTCAATTTTGCTTTCAAGATTCCGTCGTCAAGGAAAGAACTAAAAATGCTCGCCTCTGTGGGCTGTTTCCGCACTGTAGGCTGTTCAAAAAGACTTTATTTTTTTCTTCACATATTCCACAGGCATTTTAATGTCAGCAGAAATTGATTTTTTATTTATTTTTATTTTTAAATCATTTCGTCGATATACCGAAATATTCACATTCCGCATTTTATCAATCGTGTTTTATTGCGGCACAATATTTGTAAAAAGAAAAATAAATTTACAAGAAATTGATCAGCTGTTTAAAACTTGACCGTCAAGTTTTAAACAGCTGATCAATTTCTTGTAAATTTGTTTTTTTTTTACAAATATTGTGCCGCAATAAAACATGACACGAAAATACGGAATGTGAATATTTCGGTATATCGACGAAATGATTTTAAAATAAAAATAAATAAAAAATAAATTTCTGCTGACTGTCTGTGGAATGTCTGTGGAATATGTGAAGAAAAAAATAAAGTCTTTTCGAACAGCCTACAGAACGGAAACAGCCCACAGAGGCAAGCATTTTTAGTTCTTTCCTTGACGACGGCATCTTGAAAGCAAAATTGACTATCAAGTTGCATGCAGCCTACGTCACAGCTTCAAGTTCAACTGAATTTGACAAGCAGTATGTCAATTTTTTTTTTTTTTTGAGTTTTAAAGTACAGTTAAATGTACCGTTAAATGGCGCTGTTACCAAACAGACATATTGCCAGGTTATAAACACGATGCGTATTGATACGCAATATAAAAAAACAATGTGATAAACAACACAGACGCACTAGAGTTGTGAAATTTCGGTATTTTTTGAGTACTCAATACTACTCAATACTTTTCAATTGAGTACTCGATACTACTCAATACTTTTAACGGTTTTTTTAATTTAAAAATAAAAATGTTATGAATTCGTATTTATTAGGAAAAATTATCACAATTCACATACACGTGTTAAATAACTATTGTTATTTACATTTTAATTAATTTAAATAAATTATATAAATAATTTTTCACAAAAATTCGTTACAAATTTCTTTGCTTCACAAATAGAGTTGTATTTTCAGAGCTGTATTTTAAGAGTACTATTTTTAGAGTTGTATTTTTATACGAAAAATACACATTTCTACGGAAAATTGCATCTTTAAAAGTATTGAGTAGTAACGTTTTAGTATTGAGTACTCAAAAAAACAGTCAGTATTGAGTACTCAGTACCGGAATACTCAATACTTTTACAACTCTAAGACGCACAGGCACAGCAACAACACATACACAACCATTGCCTTCACAATGGAGGTTACGCGCAATTAAGTCCTAATAAGTCAGAATAAAACAGACGCACAGGAATCACAGCAACACATATACGACCATTGCCTTCACAATGGAAGCTAAGCGCGTCGAAGCCCCAATACGCCCGAAAAGGTTTGCATGTGATTAGACTGCACAGTCTAACGGCATGCTGAGACACGCTTTAGAGTATCGCAAAACAAAAACCTTCTTCTTCGGCGACTCACGGCGAACTGGTCAAGTTTTCTTAAAACTTGAAAGCAAAAATTGATATCAAATTGCTGTTCAATTTTTACAATGTGAGTGTGTTAGTAAAAAAATGTGAGTGTATTGAAACTTGAAAGGCAAAAATTGATCTTGTAACCCCTATGTAAGTGACAGCAGGTATTTTGAGATCTGCGTGAATGGAATTTACCGGCTAAGTTTAGCCGCCGTCTAATTTTCGTTACCGCCGCGTCCGAAAAATTTTTTTACACGATAAAAATCTAAAAATAGTATATATTTTTTTAACATTTTCTTTTTTTACCGTGAAGCCGATGTTTTGTATGTGTCAACTTGAAGTTGGCTAGTCGATCATCTTTTGTCTCACAGCCAGCTATAAGCCGCCGCTGCAATTTTTTTTTTCGCCACCGCAACCCATTAATATGGTCTGCGCAGATCTCTACTAAGAAAAACAACATTAGAGTTTAATCACAACTGTGTCGATTGTCGACCGACGACAGCAAAAGTCTTCGCGAATAATTTAAATTCAGCGACAATCGAATGTCGACATTTAGAAAAAAATTAAAGCAAAACAAGAATATGGTTGTATATTTTTCGCCACAATTCTTCACCATTTCAATTGGTTTTCCATTAATTCTTGTTGTTTTACATATTTTTGTATTAAATTTTGCTCTTTTGCGGTAAATTATGCATTTTTATTTTCAATTATAGCTGTGTTTGTGCGGCAAGCTATCAATGTTGGCTTGTGTCATTCCCATATAAATTTGACATTAGCCAACGTTTAATGTTAACTCTTAATGTTACTAATGTCAAATTTGTATGTGAATGACGTAAGCCGACGTTGATAGACTGCCGCACAAACACAGCTTATATGTCTTCTGTCAAAAAAATAATTTTTTTGTAAACAAAATACGATTTTTTGCAACTCTAATACGAATTTCTGCAACTCTGTTCCCTTAATTAGTTAAAAATATGGCAACTATTTGACAAATATTTTAAATGTGTCGTCACGAAAATAGAATAGATTCTATTACGACGACAAATCGCCGGACGACATGGCGACATTTTGCTTCCCATACAAAATATATGAAAAAGTACATGTCGTTGTTGTTGTCGACCCAGTTCTGATTAATCTCTTAAACAGCTGTTTACGGTGTTACGGAAAAGAGTAACTACACAAAAGAGCCATCCGGCACGGCACATCACAGAAACGTCACCTAGTGTCTTCAAATGCAATAAATTATATGATATGAAATGTCCAAACCATTGCTGCGAAACGTCAAAATGATATCAATTGCAGAGTGGTGGAGAACACTTGACAATTTCATGGATAAGAAATATCATAGATTTTTCTTCGAAAAACACCAAATTTTATGAAACATTAATGTTTACCGACAAATAATAAAAAACTAAACACTTCTCCATTCCTTTTTACCAAATTTTTTGTTGTTTTTCTATTACAAAATTAAAATGAAAACTAAAAGTGACATTTGATCTCTGGCATCATTGCAAGATCCGATGGCATGTCAGCGATATCATGATATTGCAATAAAATTGAAATTGAGTGTCTTCACTTGAGATGAGAGCATTTTGACAATTGCTTGCTATAATTTTATTGCATGTCAAGACACTAGGTTACGGAACGCAAAGACTAACCCCCAGTCTAGACTAGCAATAAATATGTTGACATATATTGCAGCAAATGTCAAAATTATGTTATTTTTAGTGTAGACCCCCAAACATACATATTGCTGAGATGAAATGTCAAACTCAGATGACATTTTAGTTTGACATTTATAAAAAAGGACGCCACTAATAAAATAAGAGAAAATAAAGCAAGAAAAAAAAACTAATTAAATTAAGAAGAATTAAATACAAGGGGGTTACCGCGTAACTCAATTCGAAAAAATATTTTCGAATTCGTAAATTTTGTACCCTTCGTAAAAAGAAAAGTTTTAGTGAAAATCTTACTTTTTAATTTTTATGTGTAGTGTACAAGGTTTAGAATAAAAATAAATTAAAATGTAGAATTTTTATACATTATATTTTTAACAATATTTGCAAGATTTACGATTTCGAAAATTTTTTTCGAATCGAGTTACGCGGTTACTCCCGAATTCAACTAATTATAAATAAAAAACAAAAAAATGTATCGATTTTGTATGTTTACAAGGGTATTTAATAGTAAGTGTCGAAGAACCTTCTTCGTTGAATTATTGCAAATTATGAGTTAACATAATTATGTGTTCTCATACCCTTAACATAAGTTCGGCAATAAGCAATTTTATGCCGTTATTCTGCCGACGTACTTAACTTATTGCTAAGATATTTATTGCTAAACTAGACTGGGGGTAATGGAGCCTATGCTGTGGCCAACAAATTTTCAAAAAATGGCTAGACCAAAACACAAAAATCGTTAAGAAATAGCTAAATTTATAAATAGTGCAAAAATTTAGCGATTTTTCGCTAGGTTGTCGAAAAATGGTACTTAAAACCACTTACCAGAGCCTTGAAGAATTAATTACTTAATTCAATTTTTCAATTCTGAATTAAAAATTTGATGAATTAATTCACAAAGCACCATATATTGAATGGAATTAATTCATATTTGTTTTCGTTCGATTTATTTTGTTACGAATGAATTTAATTGCTATAATTCTTTTTATTACATTAAATGAATTAATTCACTGGTAAACGCGTTCAATTTTAGAAACCGAACGGAAAAAAGTGAATTAATTCCTTACTGAATTATTTCACCACTGAATTCGTTCAATTTCATTTTCGCTCAAAGAATTAAAAAAAAAATTACGTTTAGTGAATTAAAAAAAAGTTACGTTCACTGAATTGAAAAGAAAAATACGTACAGTTAAAAAAAAATACGTGAACTGAATTGAAAAAAAATAAATGTTTTCTTCCGTTCAGTAGAAGAAAACATTTATTTATAAATAAAATTTGTAATACGAGTAGGTACTAAGCAATTTTACAGGATTTGCTAGTAAAAATAAACAAATTGTATATTAAGTGTTAGAGAAATCCGATGCAGTTTATCAACCTACAAAGCCTTTTACTATTAACAATAAAAACTTTACAGATATAGATGAATTAAGAAAAAAAATATAAGGTGGTGTTTCTAGATGACGTTTTGCTTCACACGAACGAAAATACAATAACAAAATACATACAATACAAAAACAAAATATACGTAGTCAGTCATTCGTGTGACAACGAACGTCTTCTCGAAACCCCATATAAGTATTAATTTTTCAAACTTGTGCTTCCCCGTAAAATGTAAATTAGAGCGTACCACCTTACAGGCTTTTACGATTTGACGCTTAATTAAATGAAATGAGCAAAGAAATTTGAAAATAACACACAAAGCAACAACAAAATTATTTTCGTTGTTGTTTTGTGTGTTATTTTCAAATTTCTTTGCACATTTCATTGCATTTGAAGACACTAACAGTGAGGTTACATGATCAAGATTTTGCTTTCAAGTTGATAACACATACTGCTTGTCAAATTCAGTTGAACTTGAAGCTGTGACGTAGGCTGCATGCAACTTGATAGTCAATTTTGCTTTCAAGATTCCGTCGTCAAGGAAAGAACTAAAAATGCTCGCCTCTGTGGGCTGTTTCCGCACTGTAGGCTGTTCAAAAAGACTTTATTTTTTTCTTCACATATTCCACAGGCATTTTAATGTCAGCAGAAATTGATTTTTTATTTATTTTTATTTTTAAATCATTTCGTCGATATACCGAAATATTCACATTCCGCATTTTATCAATCGTGTTTTATTGCGGCACAATATTTGTAAAAAGAAAAATAAATTTACAAGAAATTGATCAGCTGTTTAAAACTTGACCGTCAAGTTTTAAACAGCTGATCAATTTCTTGTAAATTTGTTTTTTTTTTACAAATATTGTGCCGCAATAAAACATGACACGAAAATACGGAATGTGAATATTTCGGTATATCGACGAAATGATTTTAAAATAAAAATAAATAAAAAATAAATTTCTGCTGACTGTCTGTGGAATGTCTGTGGAATATGTGAAGAAAAAAATAAAGTCTTTTCGAACAGCCTACAGAACGGAAACAGCCCACAGAGGCAAGCATTTTTAGTTCTTTCCTTGACGACGGCATCTTGAAAGCAAAATTGACTATCAAGTTGCATGCAGCCTACGTCACAGCTTCAAGTTCAACTGAATTTGACAAGCAGTATGTCAATTTTTTTTTTTTTTTTGAGTTTTAAAGTACAGTTAAATGTACCGTTAAATGGCGCTGTTACCAAACAGACATATTGCCAGGTTATAAACACGATGCGTATTGATACGCAATATAAAAAAACAATGTGATAAACAACACAGACGCACTAGAGTTGTGAAATTTCGGTATTTTTTGAGTACTCAATACTACTCAATACTTTTCAATTGAGTACTCGATACTACTCAATACTTTTAACGGTTTTTTTAATTTAAAAATAAAAATGTTATGAATTCGTATTTATTAGGAAAAATTATCACAATTCACATACACGTGTTAAATAACTATTGTTATTTACATTTTAATTAATTTAAAACATTTTAAATAAATTATATAAATAATTTTTCACAAAAATTCGTTACAAATTTCTTTGCTTCACAAATAGAGTTGTATTTTCAGAGCTGTATTTTTAGAGTACTATTTTTAGAGTTGTATTTTTATACGAAAAATACACATTTCTACGGAAAATTGCATCTTTAAAAGTATTGAGTAGTACCGTTTTAGTATTGAGTACTCAAAAAAACAGTCAGTATTGAGTACTCAGTACCGGAATACTCAATACTTTTACAACTCTAAGACGCACAGGCACAGCAACAACACATACACAACCATTGCCTTCACAATGGAGGTTACGCGCAATTAAGTCCTAATAAGTCAGAATAAAACAGACGCACAGGAATCACAGCAACACATATACGACCATTGCCTTCACAATGGAAGCTAAGCGCGTCGAAGCCCCAATACGCCCGAAAAGGTTTGCATGTGATTAGACTGCACAGTCTAACGGCATGCTGAGACACGCTTTAGAGTATCGCAAAACAAAAACCTTCTTCTTCGGCGACTCACGGCGAACTGGTCAAGTTTTCTTAAAACTTGAAAGCAAAAATTGATATCAAATTGCTGTTCAATTTTTACAATGTGAGTGTGTTAGTAAAAAAATGTGAGTGTATTGAAACTTGAAAGGCAAAAATTGATCTTGTAACCCCTATGTAAGTGACAGCAGGTATTTTGAGATCTGCGTGAATGGAATTTACCGGCTAAGTTTAGCCGCCGTCTAATTTTCGTTACCGCCGCGTCCGAAAAATTTTTTTACACGATAAAAATCTAAAAATAGTATATATTTTTTTAACATTTTCTTTTTTTACCGTGAAGCCGATGTTTTGTATGTGTCAACTTGAAGTTGGCTAGTCGATCATCTTTTATCTCACAGCCAGCTATAAGCCGCCGCTGCAATTTTTTTTTTCGCCACCGCAACCCATTAATATGGTCTGCGCAGATCTCTACTAAGAAAAACAACATTAGAGTTTAATCACAACTGTGTCGATTGTCGACCGACGACAGCAAAAGTCTTCGCGAATAATTTAAATTCAGCGACAATCGAATGTCGACATTTAGAAAAAAATTAAAGCAAAACAAGAATATGGTTGTATATTTTTCGCCACAATTCTTCACCATTTCAATTGGTTTTCCATTAATTCTTGTTGTTTTACATATTTTTGTATTAAATTTTGCTCTTTTGCGGTAAATTATGCATTTTTATTTTCAATTATAGCTGTGTTTGTGCGGCAAGCTATCAATGTTGGCTTGTGTCATTCCCATATAAATTTGACATTAGCCAACGTTTAATGTTAACTCTTAATGTTACTAATGTCAAATTTGTATGTGAATGACGTAAGCCGACGTTGATAGACTGCCGCACAAACACAGCTTATATGTCTTCTGTCAAAAAAATAATTTTTTTGTAAACAAAATACGATTTTTTGCAACTCTAATAAGAATTTCTGCAACTCTGTTCCCTTAATTAGTTAAAAATATGGCAACTATTTGACAAATATTTTAAATGTGTCGTCACGAAAATAGAATAGATTCTATTACGACGACAAATCGCCGGACGACATGGCGACATTTTGCTTCCCATACAAAATATATGAAAAAGTACATGTCGTTGTTGTTGTCGACCCAGTTCTGATTAGTCTCTTAAACAGCTGTTTACGGTGTTACGGAAAAGAGTAACTACACAAAAGAGCCATCCGGCACGGCACATCACAGAAACGTCACCTAGTGTCTTCAAATGCAATAAATTATATGATATGAAATGTCCAAACCATTGCTGCGAAACGTCAAAATGATATCAATTGCAGAGTGGTGGAGAACACTTGACAATTTCATGGATAAGAAATATCATAGATTTTTCTTCGAAAAACACCAAATTTTATGAAACATTAATGTTTACCGACAAATAATAAAAAACTAAACACTTCTCCATTCCTTTTTACCAAATTTTTTGTTGTTTTTCTATTACAAAATTAAAATGAAAACTAAAAGTGACATTTGATCTCTGGCATCATTGCAAGATCCGATGGCATGTCAGCGATATCATGATATTGCAATAAAATTGAAATTGAGTGTCTTCACTTGAGATGAGAGCATTTTGACAATTGCTTGCTATAATTTTATTGCATGTCAAGACACTAGGTTACGGAACGCAAAGACTAACCCCCAGTCTAGACTAGCAATAAATATGTTGACATATATTGCAGCAAATGTCAAAATTATGTTATTTTTAGTGTAGACCCCCAAACATACATATTGCTGAGATGAAATGTCAAACTCAGATGACATTTTAGTTTGACATTTATAAAAAAGGACGCCACTAATAAAATAAGAGAAAATAAAGCAAGAAAAAAAAACTAATTAAATTAAGAAGAATTAAATACAAGGGGGTTACCGCGTAACTCAATTCGAAAAAATATTTTCGAATTCGTAAATTTTGTACCCTTCGTAAAAAGAAAAGTTTTAGTGAAAATCTTACTTTTTAATTTTTATGTGTAGTGTACAAGGTTTAGAATAAAAATAAATTAAAATGTAGAATTTTTATACATTATATTTTTAACAATATTTGCAAGATTTACGATTTCGAAAATTTTTTTCGAATCGAGTTACGCGGTTACTCCCGAATTCAACTAATTATAAATAAAAAACAAAAAAATGTATCGATTTTGTATGTTTACAAGGGTATTTAATAGTAAGTGTCGAAGAACCTTCTTCGTTGAATTATTGCAAATTATGAGTTAACATAATTATGTGTTCTCATACCCTTAACATAAGTTCGGCAATAAGCAATTTTATGCCGTTATTCTGCCGACGTACTTAACTTATTGCTAAGATATTTATTGCTAAACTAGACTGGGGGTAATGGAGCCTATGCTGTGGCCAACAAATTTTCAAAAAATGGCTAGACCAAAACACAAAAATCGTTAAGAAATAGCTAAATTTATAAATAGTGCAAAAATTTAGCGATTTTTCGCTAGGTTGTCGAAAAATGGTACTTAAAACCACTTACCAGAGCTTTGAAGAATTAATTACTTAATTCAATTTTTCAATTCTGAATTAAAAATTTGATGAATTAATTCACAAAGCACCATATATTGAATGGAATTAATTCATATTTGTTTTCGTTCGATTTATTTTGTTACGAATGAATTTAATTGCTATAATTCTTTTTATTACATTAAATGAATTAATTCACTGGTAAACGCGTTCAATTTTAGAAACCGAACGGAAAAAAGTGAATTAATTCCTTACTGAATTATTTCACCACTGAATTCGTTCAATTTCATTTTCGCTCAAAGAATTAAAAAAAAAATTACGTTTAGTGAATTAAAAAAAAGTTACGTTCACTGAATTGAAAAGAAAAATACGTACAGTTAAAAAAAAATACGTGAACTGAATTGAAAAAAAATAAATGTTTTCTTCCGTTCAGTAGAAGAAAACATTTATTTATAAATAAAATTTGTAATACGAGTAGGTACTAAGCAATTTTACAGGATTTGCTAGTAAAAATAAACAAATTGTATATTAAGTGTTAGAGAAATCCGATGCAGTTTATCAACCTACAAAGCCTTTTACTATTAACAATAAAAACTTTACAGATATAGATGAATTAAGAAAAAAAATATAAGGTGGTGTTTCTAGATGACGTTTTGCTTCACACGAACGAAAATACAATAACAAAATACATACAATACAAAAACAAAATATACGTAGTCAGTCATTCGTGTGACAACGAACGTCTTCTCGAAACCCCATATAAGTATTAATTTTTCAAACTTGTGCTTCCCCGTAAAATGTAAATTAGAGCGTACCACCTTACAGGCTTTTACGATTTGACGCTTAATTAAATGAAATGAGCAAAGAAATTTGAAAATAACACACAAAGCAACAACAAAATTATTTTCGTTGTTGTTTTGTGTGTTATTTTCAAATTTCTTTGCACATTTCATTGCATTTGAAGACACTAACAGTGAGGTTACATGATCAAGATTTTGCTTTCAAGTTGATAACACATACTGCTTGTCAAATTCAGTTGAACTTGAAGCTGTGACGTAGGCTGCATGCAACTTGATAGTCAATTTTGCTTTCAAGATTCCGTCGTCAAGGAAAGAACTAAAAATGCTCGCCTCTGTGGGCTGTTTCCGCACTGTAGGCTGTTCAAAAAGACTTTATTTTTTTCTTCACATATTCCACAGGCATTTTAATGTCAGCAGAAATTGATTTTTTATTTATTTTTATTTTTAAATCATTTCGTCGATATACCGAAATATTCACATTCCGCATTTTATCAATCGTGTTTTATTGCGGCACAATATTTGTAAAAAGAAAAATAAATTTACAAGAAATTGATCAGCTGTTTAAAACTTGACCGTCAAGTTTTAAACAGCTGATCAATTTCTTGTAAATTTGTTTTTTTTTTACAAATATTGTGCCGCAATAAAACATGACACGAAAATACGGAATGTGAATATTTCGGTATATCGACGAAATGATTTTAAAATAAAAATAAATAAAAAATAAATTTCTGCTGACTGTCTGTGGAATGTCTGTGGAATATGTGAAGAAAAAAATAAAGTCTTTTCGAACAGCCTACAGAACGGAAACAGCCCACAGATGCAAGCATTTTTAGTTCTTTCCTTGACGACGGCATCTTGAAAGCAAAATTGACTATCAAGTTGCATGCAGCCTACGTCACAGCTTCAAGTTCAACTGAATTTGACAAGCAGTATGTCAATTTTTTTTTTTTTTTTGAGTTTTAAAGTACAGTTAAATGTACCGTTAAATGGCGCTGTTACCAAACAGACATATTGCCAGGTTATAAACACGATGCGTATTGATACGCAATATAAAAAAACAATGTGATAAACAACACAGACGCACTAGAGTTGTGAAATTTCGGTATTTTTTGAGTACTCAATACTACTCAATACTTTTCAATTGAGTACTCGATACTACTCAATACTTTTAACGGTTTTTTTAATTTAAAAATAAAAATGTTATGAATTCGTATTTATTAGGAAAAATTATCACAATTCACATACACGTGTTAAATAACTATTGTTATTTACATTTTAATTAATTTAAAACATTTTAAATAAATTATATAAATAATTTTTCACAAAAATTCGTTACAAATTTCTTTGCTTCACAAATAGAGTTGTATTTTCAGAGCTGTATTTTAAGAGTACTATTTTTAGAGTTGTATTTTTATACGAAAAATACACATTTCTACGGAAAATTGCATCTTTAAAAGTATTGAGTAGTACCGTTTTAGTATTGAGTACTCAAAAAAACAGTCAGTATTGAGTACTCAGTACCGGAATACTCAATACTTTTACAACTCTAAGACGCACAGGCACAGCAACAACACATACACAACCATTGCCTTCACAATGGAGGTTACGCGCAATTAAGTCCTAATAAGTCAGAATAAAACAGACGCACAGGAATCACAGCAACACATATACGACCATTGCCTTCACAATGGAAGCTAAGCGCGTCGAAGCCCCAATACGCCCGAAAAGGTTTGCATGTGATTAGACTGCACAGTCTAACGGCATGCTGAGACACGCTTTAGAGTATCGCAAAACAAAAACCTTCTTCTTCGGCGACTCACGGCGAACTGGTCAAGTTTTCTTAAAACTTGAAAGCAAAAATTGATATCAAATTGCTGTTCAATTTTTACAATGTGAGTGTGTTAGTAAAAAAATGTGAGTGTATTGAAACTTGAAAGGCAAAAATTGATCTTGTAACCCCTATGTAAGTGACAGCAGGTATTTTGAGATCTGCGTGAATGGAATTTACCGGCTAAGTTTAGCCGCCGTCTAATTTTCGTTACCGCCGCGTCCGAAAAATTTTTTTACACGATAAAAATCTAAAAATAGTATATATTTTTTTAACATTTTCTTTTTTTACCGTGAAGCCGATGTTTTGTATGTGTCAACTTGAAGTTGGCTAGTCGATCATCTTTTATCTCACAGCCAGCTATAAGCCGCCGCTGCAATTTTTTTTTTCGCCACCGCAACCCATTAATATGGTCTGCGCAGATCTCTACTAAGAAAAACAACATTAGAGTTTAATCACAACTGTGTCGATTGTCGACCGACGACAGCAAAAGTCTTCGCGAATAATTTAAATTCAGCGACAATCGAATGTCGACATTTAGAAAAAAATTAAAGCAAAACAAGAATATGGTTGTATATTTTTCGCCACAATTCTTCACCATTTCAATTGGTTTTCCATTAATTCTTGTTGTTTTACATATTTTTGTATTAAATTTTGCTCTTTTGCGGTAAATTATGCATTTTTATTTTCAATTATAGCTGTGTTTGTGCGGCAAGCTATCAATGTTGGCTTGTGTCATTCCCATATAAATTTGACATTAGCCAACGTTTAATGTTAACTCTTAATGTTACTAATGTCAAATTTGTATGTGAATGACGTAAGCCGACGTTGATAGACTGCCGCACAAACACAGCTTATATGTCTTCTGTCAAAAAAATAATTTTTTTGTAAACAAAATACGATTTTTTGCAACTCTAATACGAATTTCTGCAACTCTGTTCCCTTAATTAGTTAAAAATATGGCAACTATTTGACAAATATTTTAAATGTGTCGTCACGAAAATAGAATAGATTCTATTACGACGACAAATCGCCGGACGACATGGCGACATTTTGCTTCCCATACAAAATATATGAAAAAGTACATGTCGTTGTTGTTGTCGACCCAGTTCTGATTAATCTCTTAAACAGCTGTTTACGGTGTTACGGAAAAGAGTAACTACACAAAAGAGCCATCCGGCACGGCACATCACAGAAACGTCACCTAGTGTCTTCAAATGCAATAAATTATATGATATGAAATGTCCAAACCATTGCTGCGAAACGTCAAAATGATATCAATTGCAGAGTGGTGGAGAACACTTGACAATTTCATGGATAAGAAATATCATAGATTTTTCTTCGAAAAACACCAAATTTTATGAAACATTAATGTTTACCGACAAATAATAAAAAACTAAACACTTCTCCATTCCTTTTTACCAAATTTTTTGTTGTTTTTCTATTACAAAATTAAAATGAAAACTAAAAGTGACATTTGATCTCTGGCATCATTGCAAGATCCGATGGCATGTCAGCGATATCATGATATTGCAATAAAATTGAAATTGAGTGTCTTCACTTGAGATGAGAGCATTTTGACAATTGCTTGCTATAATTTTATTGCATGTCAAGACACTAGGTTACGGAACGCAAAGACTAACCCCCAGTCTAGACTAGCAATAAATATGTTGACATATATTGCAGCAAATGTCAAAATTATGTTATTTTTAGTGTAGACCCCCAAACATACATATTGCTGAGATGAAATGTCAAACTCAGATGACATTTTAGTTTGACATTTATAAAAAAGGACGCCACTAATAAAATAAGAGAAAATAAAGCAAGAAAAAAAAACTAATTAAATTAAGAAGAATTAAATACAAGGGGGTTACCGCGTAACTCAATTCGAAAAAATATTTTCGAATTCGTAAATTTTGTACCCTTCGTAAAAAGAAAAGTTTTAGTGAAAATCTTACTTTTTAATTTTTATGTGTAGTGTACAAGGTTTAGAATAAAAATAAATTAAAATGTAGAATTTTTATACATTATATTTTTAACAATATTTGCAAGATTTACGATTTCGAAAATTTTTTTCGAATCGAGTTACGCGGTTACTCCCGAATTCAACTAATTATAAATAAAAAACAAAAAAATGTATCGATTTTGTATGTTTACAAGGGTATTTAATAGTAAGTGTCGAAGAACCTTCTTCGTTGAATTATTGCAAATTATGAGTTAACATAATTATGTGTTCTCATACCCTTAACATAAGTTCGGCAATAAGCAATTTTATGCCGTTATTCTGCCGACGTACTTAACTTATTGCTAAGATATTTATTGCTAAACTAGACTGGGGGTAATGGAGCCTATGCTGTGGCCAACAAATTTTCAAAAAATGGCTAGACCAAAACACAAAAATCGTTAAGAAATAGCTAAATTTATAAATAGTGCAAAAATTTAGCGATTTTTCGCTAGGTTGTCGAAAAATGGTACTTAAAACCACTTACCAGAGCTTTGAAGAATTAATTACTTAATTCAATTTTTCAATTCTGAATTAAAAATTTGATGAATTAATTCACAAAGCACCATATATTGAATGGAATTAATTCATATTTGTTTTCGTTCGATTTATTTTGTTACGAATGAATTTAATTGCTATAATTCTTTTTATTACATTAAATGAATTAATTCACTGGTAAACGCGTTCAATTTTAGAAACCGAACGGAAAAAAGTGAATTAATTCCTTACTGAATTATTTCACCACTGAATTCGTTCAATTTCATTTTCGCTCAAAGAATTAAAAAAAAAATTACGTTTAGTGAATTAAAAAAAAAGTTACGTTCACTGAATTGAAAAGAAAAATACGTACAGTTAAAAAAAAATACGTGAACTGAATTGAAAAAAAATAAATGTTTTCTTCCGTTCAGTAGAAGAAAACATTTATTTATAAATAAAATTTGTAATACGAGTAGGTACTAAGCAATTTTACAGGATTTGCTAGTAAAAATAAACAAATTGTATATTAAGTGTTAGAGAAATCCGATGCAGTTTATCAACCTACAAAACCTTTTACTATTAACAATAAAAACTTTACAGATATAGATGAATTAAGAAAAAAAATATAAGGTGGTGTTTCTAGATGACGTTTTGCTTCACACGAACGAAAATACAATAACAAAATACATACAATACAAAAACAAAATATACGTAGTCAGTCATTCGTGTGACAACGAACGTCTTCTCGAAACCCCATATAAGTATTAATTTTTCAAACTTGTGCTTCCCCGTAAAATGTAAATTAGAGCGTACCACCTTACAGGCTTTTACGATTTGACGCTTAATTAAATGAAATGAGCAAAGAAATTTGAAAATAACACACAAAGCAACAACAAAATTATTTTCGTTGTTGTTTTGTGTGTTATTTTCAAATTTCTTTGCACATTTCATTGCATTTGTAGACACTAACAGTGAGGTTACATGATCAAGATTTTGCTTTCAAGTTGATAACACATACTGCTTGTCAAATTCAGTTGAACTTGAAGCTGTGACGTAGGCTGCATGCAACTTGATAGTCAATTTTGCTTTCAAGATTCCGTCGTCAAGGAAAGAACTAAAAATGCTCGCCTCTGTGGGCTGTTTCCGCACTGTAGGCTGTTCAAAAAGACTTTATTTTTTTCTTCACATATTCCACAGGCATTTTAATGTCAGCAGAAATTGATTTTTTATTTATTTTTAAATCATTTCGTCGATATACCGAAATATTCACATTCCGCATTTTATCAATCGTGTTTTATTGCGGCACAATATTTGTAAAAAGAAAAATAAATTTACAAGAAATTGATCAGCTGTTTAAAACTTGACCGTCAAGTTTTCCCAAAACTTGAAAGCAAAAATTGATATCAAGTTGCTGTTCAATTTTTAAAATGTGAGTGTGTTAGTAAAAAAATGTGAGTGTATTGAAACTTGAAAGGCAAAAATTGATCGTGTAACCCCTATGTAAGTTAAAGAAAGTTAACAATATGACGCTCAAATTAAATTTAAAAAAAATAAAAACAACGGCAACGGTATTTTGCTGGTTACGGCTTTTTAATTGTTTGTTTTGGTAATGGAAAGAAGTATTCAGTGAATTTGCCTTTTAATCTGTAAAATGATACTATGGAAATGGATATATTGAACATGGAGTTTGTTTCAAATACTTAAGTGAATAAAATACCAATTGACTTTAGAGCAGAGACACAAGCCGATCAAAATAATCGGCTGCTGCGGCAATTAAGGTTGATCCGGATAAAAATCGGCGGCGGCGGCTTAATCGGCTTGATAGAACATTATACACGCAATTTAAAGATGTCTAAGGTTTTTTTATTCCAAAATATAGCAGTAGAAAATTGTACAAAAAAAGTTGAATTTATCAAATAAAAAATAATTTTAAGTTAAATTCATCAATAAAAATTACAAATTTAGGATTTTTAGTTTTTGAACGGGCCTAGAAGGAGAGATAGTTGGGCTTTCCAAATATACACATGTGTTCAACAAAATTGTGTGGAAATATTTTCAAATAAAACAGATTTTCTTAATTTTTTTTGTTGCATTATTTTGTTAAAAAATAACTCATTTTTATCTAATTTATTCTTAATTCAGAGTAAAATGAAGTTCTATTTTAATCGCTTTAAAATTGTCAAAGTTATACATTTTTTTATAAACATGGAATCTCTGCATTTATAAGAAAATTGATGTTTATAACCTTAATGAGTGTGCAAACAAGAACATCGAGTTGTCTTATAACAGCTGAAATTAATTGTTTAGAAAAAGTACGATAACTTTTTCAATTAATTTAAACAAAAGAATCTCATTTTACTAAAAACTAAACCCACTTTCTGAATAAATAACAATACCCGAGTAAAAAAAATTATATATAATCATATGTGGCATATATTACAATATATAATTAGACATGTCGTTATGTATATCCATATATAATTATATATGACGTCTTTTTCCAAAAAGTTTCCTTATATTATGCCATATATAATTTCATCTAATTAGATACCGGCCTTTATAATATTGGATATGGTATATATGATTATATATTACATAGCATGGCTGATCTTATTGCATATATAGTTGTATACAGAGCTATATCTTAATATATATGGTGGCATTTTAGAAATATATAAAAATATATGGTATCATTTAAACAATATATAACTATATATGGGGCCAGTTAAACCATATATTATGATATATGTTGCCATTTCAACAATATATGGTCATATATGGTACCTCATGAACAAAATCTTTAATACAGTTGCAGATATGATAATATATGCTACTATATATGGTGCAATACATATTTATATATGGTGTTATTTAAGCAATATATTACCATATATGGTGCCATTTAAACAATATATGGTCATATATGGTACCTCATGATCAAAATTTGTAATACAATTCCAGATATGATAATACATGATACTATATATAGTGCCATATATATTTATATACCCAGGTGAAAATGTTCATATATGTTCATATATTGTCATATATGGTTTCATGTATGAGCATATATGGTTTAATGTATGATCATATATTAACATATATGTTATGTATGGAAGCATATATGGGTAAATACATTCAAATGTATGAGTCCATATATGATAGTATACTGCATTTATTGGTCCATATATTGGTTCATATATTCCATATATCTTCATATATGAATTCATATATTATTCCATATATGGGTAATGTTTTAAGTTTTTTTTTTATCATGGTGGTAATTACGTGAGCGGATTCAAAAAATATTGAAATACAATACATTTGATAATTTCTTAAATACAATTGGCAATTTCTAAAATACAATTGCCAGTTTCTGAAATACAATTGATTATTTGTAAAATACATTTGATAATTTCTGAAATGCAATTGCGAATTTCTGAAATACAATTAATAAATTTCTGAAATACAATTTTCAGTTTGATAAATCTGAAAAACAATTGATCACTTCTGAAATAAAATGAAATGAAATACAATTGGAAATGTTGCAGTAAGATAAAAACAGCAAAAATAAAACTACTAAATTTAGAAAATCTGCAGAAAATTTTGCAAAATATTAGTAAACTAAAAATGGCTAAAACAAACTGTTGTATCTAAAAAAATGTTTGTTAAATTTTGTTCAATGCAAATAGTAGTTTATAAAACCAACAGAAATATTTGCCAAAAATATTAAACTGTTGATTTCAGAAGATTTGTATTTCCGTTAAAAACAAAAAACGAAAAAGGAACTTTGAAAATTTTAAATTTTATGTGATGTTTTTTTGTCTACTACTACAATTTAATTTTATTTTCTAATCACTGAAATTTAGCTCAATTATAACTCAAATTTTGTAAATATATTAAACAGTTTTATTTTATATTTAGCAAAAATACTCTGCTAATGCAGCAGTTTTTCATTTTGAACTAATTTTTAGTAGCTTTAACTAAAATTTTTAAACACCTTTTTCTATTAGTGTATAAACAATCATTAAATAATCAAAAAACAGTCATAAAATAATTTCTAAACTTGAAGTAAAATGTTTATGTCCATTAAAAATTTCTTAATTTCTCAATTTCATTTAAATGTACAAATTACATTTAATTCGAATAAAAAAAGCAATATTTAAAAAAAAAAAATTTATATGAACATTCATATATCTCCATATATGGCCATATACCCTCAAATTTCGGATCCGAACCCATATATGAACCCACATATGTTGCCATATATGACCATATATGAACATTTTCACCTGGGTATGGTGTTATTTAAGCAATATATATATATTCGTTCCTTTTACTCCTGCAAGGAGCATAGGGCCGTAAATTATTTATTTAAGCAATATATTACCATATATGATGCCACTTAAACCATATATTATCATATATGATGCCATTTCAACAATATATGCTCATATATGGGACCTCATGAACTACATTTTTTATACAGTTCCAGATATGATAATATATGCTACTATATATTGTATAGTACCATATACTTTGATATATCATATCATTTAAACAACATACCATGTATTAATACAGTTCCAGATATGATAATATATGCTACTATATATAGTGCAATATATATTGATATATGATATGATTTAAACAATATATTACCATATATGGTGACATTTAAACCATATATTATGATATATGTTGCCATTTCAACAATATATGGTCATATATGGTACCTCATGAACAACATTTTTTATACAGTTCCAGATATGATAATATATGCTACTATATATTGTATAGTACCATATACTTTGATATATCATATCATTTAAACAACATACCATGTATGGTACCATTTAAACAATATATTTTCATATACGGTACCATTTAAACAATGTATTGTCATATATAATAACTCATCAGCAACTACAATATTAACTGTATTTCAGAATCTATTAATTGTATTCCAGAAATTATAATTGTATTTCAGAAATTATCGAATGTATTTCAGAAATTATTAATTGCATTTCAGAGATAATCAAATCTATTTCAGAATTTGTTGATTGTATTTCATAGTTAATAGAGGAAAATTTCTGAAATACATTTCATAATTTCTGAAATACAATTGATAATTTCTGAAATACATTTTGAGAGTTTCTGAAATACAGTTGTGAATTTCAGAAATACAATTAATAATTTCTGAAATACAATTGATAAAACTGAAATTCAATTCACTAGTTCTGAAAAGCAATTCACAAATCTGAAAAATAATTGATAAGTTCTGAAATACAATTGATTATTTCTGAAACACAATTGATAAATCTTGATACAATTGGAAATGGAGTAGAGCGTCAAAAGGATGTAAATAAAATTATTTTATTAAAAAAATTCAATTTAATAAAAAAAATATAATTTTATAAAAAAATGTATAGAAAAGAAATTATAATTTTGTAAAAAGAAATTCATATTGCAAAAAAAAAAAAAATTTTATCCGAAAAATGGTGGATCGTACTGCAGTAATTTAGATCCACCTTGGATCTAATATGATGAAATACGATCCGAAAAATGAGTTTATCTAATTATATAAAATTGGATGTGACATAATGATAATCAAGAAGTAATTTCAATAGAATGGTCAATTTAATGCAATCTGAGCGATATCTGAATGAATTAGTTTTGTCTAATGGTATGAAATAAAATGTAACTTTTTGTATTAAATCTAATTTTATATAATTAGATTAACCCATTTTTTCGATCTTCCATTTTTCGGATCAAATTAGATCTAAGTTTATCCCCAAATATATTGCTGGATCTAATTCGATCTGCCACTTTTTCGGATCAAATTATATCTAAGTTTATCCACAAATATATTGATGGATCTAATTCGATCTGCCAAAATTGAGATCAAATTAGATTTAAGTTTATCCACAAATATATAGCTGGATCTAATTCGATCCGCCATTTTTCGGATCAAATTAGATCTAAGTTTATCCGCAAATATATAGCTGGATCCGCCAATTTTCGGATCAAATTAGATCTACAATTTTGAGATATAACTTGATCTCAGTTTATCCCAATATATACAATGGGATCTAATACGATATGATTGGATACACCCAATTTTGAGATCTAATTAGATCACCTAGATATTACAGCAGATCTTAAACAATATCAAATTGGATATTATTAGATATTGCGCGAGATCAATTTTTTTTACTCGGGTAGTAAAGATTTTTTTTATTACTGTAAAAAAGCCGTCATATTAAAAAAAAATTAATTTTAATATAGTTAAGAAAACTGTCAACATATTTCAGTTACAAATAAATAATTCTATGTATATGTGGAAAACTAAATTTTTTGTCTTTCCAAAAACGTTCCAAGATTCAAAATCGGTTGAAAAATTGCTGAATTTCAAATTTTTAAGTGCTTGAAGTCGCTCAAAAACAGATTTTTACACTATCACCCCTGTTCTGAATTCCAAAACTTTTTAATTAGAGTGGTTTTGTAATTCAAAATGTCGGAAATTGGCTGTTTCAAATAAATTTTAGCATACTGACAAATTTTTAAATAAATTTTAACATTTAATATTAATTTTTGCAACAAAATATATATTCGTTTTACTTTCACCAAACTTTTTCTACACAAAAAAAAAAAAAAAACTAAGAAAATAAAACGGTTGTGGATCACAGAAGAGCAAAAAAATTCGCAATGGTAGCATTCGGCAGAGAAACCTTAAACTGATACCGGTGACTTGTAGCGCTTTTTGATTACTTACTCTGCTGAACGATGTTTTTTTTGTTTTATTTTAAATATAGTTTTTCTATATTTTCCTTTGATTTTTTAATTTTTTTGTTTTTGAATTATATTTGTATGTTTTTATTTGTCAATCATACGAAACAAAATTTTTTTAAAATCAACAACATCATTTGATCAAAAGTAGCATACATTTTTTACGCTACCAAAATATGACAGCGCACAGACTGAGCGGTTAGTGATCAGGTCGTTCAGCAGATAGTTGCACAACTGTTGTAGAACTGTTGACTGTCAAATTGTATCTGCCGAACGCAGCCAATGTTTCACTTCAGGTGGGTTACCGCGTAAGTCGATTCGAAAAAATTTTCGAATTCGTAAATTTTGTACCTTACATAAAAACAAAAGTTTTAGCAAAAATCTTACTTTTTGAATTTTTATATGTCGTGTACAAGTTTTAGGATAAAAATAAATTAAAAAGTATAATTTTTATACAGAATTATATTTTTTAACAATATTTGCAAGATTTACGAATTCGAAAATTTTTTTTCCAATTGAGTTACGCGGTTACCCCCCAGAAATTTTATGTGGATTCGGAACTTAGAGGTTGTAACCAAACCTACAACCATAGATTCGAATGAATTAATTCTTTAATTCACTTTTGCATTTTTAATTAAAATTTACTAATATATCATTCGTTTATACCATTCCTTATGAATTCATTCACTGGCTTCATTCTTTTAAGTTTCATGCATAGTGAATGAATTCTTTCATGAATTCATTATTTTTATAATGATATTTCACGTTACATTCGGTTTGTAAAAGATTAAAACAAATGTTTGCGTTTTTAAATTTTGGTTAATTACCTTCATTATTTTTATGGGTTCTGGATATCAATATTAAATCTCTAAAATAAGCCACATTTTTATTTAATTTGTAATTATAAACTAAAGTGCTGTCAGAATCATTAGTATATTCATAACTAAGATCTTTTACGAATTGAATAAAATGACAATTTTGATAAACCATTTTGTAAAAGATTAGAATTAATGAAAAAAAAAAAATATTCAACATAAGAATGCATTCTATTAAATATTAAACTTTGGGAATGAAACCTATGAATTAAATCCAAAGGAATGGTTTGATGGAATGATATATACTCAATTTCTAAAGCTGAATTATTTTGTGCGAATTAAGCTAAAATTGAATTAATTCTTTCTTAGCTCTGCTTACAATCTACACTAGGTCATTTGGAAAGTATATATGTATATCAGGCACCCGATATTAATACTTTTAAAACGTTTTATTTTTTCCTCAATAAAAAAAATCACTTGTGTACAAATGAATTTATTTTTCTTGATGGATATTTTGTTTTCATCAATTTTTTTATTTTTTGTTTTCTTTTCGAAACCAAAATTTAAAAAATATCCGTACTGATATTTTCAGGAAAGTTGAGAATTATTTTTATTTTTGTACTGAGGAAAAAACAAAAAAAAAACTTTTTTTTGTATTGAGGAAAAAACAAAATAAAACGTTTTAAAACGTTTTTTTTTAGTTTTTTCAGATTACAATTACATATAAATTTTGTAAAAATTCTTAAAACAACATTCATATAGACACATTTCTGCATCCAATGATATATACCTTTGCGTTATTAAAAAGTAATAAAAATTTCCGCCGAAAAGACTTTCTACAAAGCATGATAGGCTGAATAATTTTGTGCAAAAGACAAACTGTGGTCATTAAAACCATAGGATTTGTGAGCAACTAACCACAAAAACTGCATTTAAAAAATTGAAAAATAATGGCGGAACGCGAAAAAAAGCTTTATGGTACAAAAATTTAATTTTGATATTTAATCAGCGATTAACATTCTGCAAGCAAATATATTGATGCAAAACTATTCCTTTTTGCAAAATTTTTTGTGGTGATTTTTTGTTTTTGCAATCTAACTAGCTAATTTTGGTATAGGATATCTGTATTATAGTCCCTAGATTATGGATTATAAGAACCCCACTTAAAAAATTGCAAACTAATGCCGTAACGCGAAAAAAAAACTTTATAGTACAAAAAATGAATTAAAAATTCTTATCAGAAATTTACATTCTGCAAACAGATACACTGATGCAAAAAATTTTCTTTTCGGAAAATTTTTTTCGCGAATTTTTTTTTTGCAAACTAACCACCAAACTTTGATATGAGAATATATTGGTATTATAGTCCCAAGATTATGAATTTAAAAATCCGCACTTAAAAAATTGCAAAAAAAAATCGCGGAACGCGAATAAAAAGCTTTTTGGTACAAAAAATAAATTAAAAAACTCAGTCAGCGATTTACATTCTGCAAACGAATATGTTGATGCAGAAATTTTACTTTTTGCAAAATTTATTTTTCGCGAAATTTTTTGCGTACGAACAACCAAACTTTGGCAATATATATGGGTGCCATAGTCCCAAATTTATAAATTTTAAAAAACCGCACTCAAAATTTTTTAAACTTAATCAGCGATTAACATTCTGCTATACATATGTTACATACATATACATACATATGTATATTGATGCAAAACTATTCCTTTTTGGAAAATTTTTTTTCCCAATTTTTTTTGTTTTTGCGATCTAACCAGATAATTTTGGTATAGGATATAGGTATTATAGTCCCTAGGTTGTGAGTTAAAAACAAACCGCGCTTAAAAATTTGCAAAATAATGGCGGAACGCGAAAAAAGCTTTATGGTACAAAAAATAAATTAAACGAGTAAAAGGTTAAAGTCGGGCATGCCGACTATACAATACCCTACACCAGTCTGGTTAAAAGCCAACTAATGTTTGGATCCGAAATTCGAATGGGTTAAAATGTGACTTGTGTCAAAATTTTCTATAATGTGAGTCAGCGAACCAAATTTCATTAAAATATATTAATATTTGCGACCTGCAGTTTGTAACCAAGCCAATTTTGGGGGGACCCTTATATGGGCACTAGGTCTTAACATGGACCGGTATTAACCAAAATCAATAGGCTTCGTCCTTCGGCTGATATAGGTCGGTGTACCAAATTCCATCAAAATATCTTAATATTTGCGACCTGCAGCGTATAAACAATATAATTTTGGGGGATCCTTATATGGGAACTAGGTCTAAACATGGACCGATGTTCACCAAAATCAATAGGCTTCGTCCTTGGGCCAACATAGGTCTGTGTACCAAATTTAATCAAAATATCTTAATATTTGCGACCTGCAGCGCATAAACAATATAATTTTGGGGGGACCCTTATATGGGCACTAGGTCTAAAAATGGACCGGTGTTAACCGAAATCAATAGGCTTCGTCCTTGGGCTGACACATGGACCGGTGTTAAGCAAAATCAATAGGCTTCGTCCTTGGGCTGCCATAGGTCGGTGTACCAAATTTCATCAAAATATCTTAATATTTGCGACCTGCAGCGTATAAACCATATAATTTTAGTAGGACCCTTATATGGGCACTAGGTCTAAACATGGACCGATGTTCACCAAAATCAATAAGCTTCGTCCTTGGGCCGACATAAGTCGGTGTACCAAATTTCATCAAAATATCTTAATATTTGCGACCTGCAGCGTATAAAAAATATAATTTTGGTAGGACCCTTATATGGGCACTAGGTCTAAACATGGACCGATGTTCACCAAAATCAATAGGCGTCGTCCTTGGGCCGTCATAAGTCGGTGTACCAAGTTTCATCAAAATATCTTAATATTTGCGACCTGTAGACTGCGCACAAGAATGCATGGACAGACAGACAGAGGGACGGACAGACGGACATCGTTAAATCGAAATAAAAAAAAATTCTGAGCCGATCGGTATACTATAAGGTGGATCTAGGACCAATATTTTTTGGTGTAACAAACATCAGCACAAACTTATAATACCCTGACCACATAGTGGTGTAGGGTATAAAAACTCAGTCAGTTATTTGCATTCTCCAAATGAATATGTTGATGGAAAAATTTTCCTTTTTGCAAAATTTTCTTTCACGAAACTTTTTGCATACTAACCACCAAACTTCGGCATAAGATATGGCAATTATAGTCCTAAGGTTAAAAATTTTAAATAACCGCACTCAAAAAATTGCAAAATATTTACGGAATGCGAAAAAAGCCTTTATGATACAAAAAAATAGTTAAGAAACCTAATCAGCAATTTATATTCTGCAAAAGAATACATTAATGGAAAAAAATTTTTTTTCCAAATTTTTTTTGGCAATTTTTTTTTGCGAACTAATTACCAAACTTTGGTATGAGATATGGGTATTATGGTCCCTAGGTTATAAATTTTAAAAATCTGCACTTAAAAAATTGCGAATTAATGGCAGAATGCGAAAAAGGTTTCATGGTGCAAAAATTTAATTAGAAAACTTATACAGCGATTTCATTCCGAAAATGAATAATATTAGTGCAAAATGCTAGTCAATTGGCAAACATTTTAGCAAAAAAAAAAATATTTGCAATATATGTTTGTATGTATATACCGCTCAACAGTTCACTCCAGGGTATTATATGATTTTCTACAGATTTGAAACCAAAAACCAGAATAGTATCTCCACCATAAAATTAAAACAAAACTTTTAAAATTCTATTCATATTTTTGTACTTAGTACAAAGATGAAAAACAAAAAAAAAACGTTTTTTAAAACGTTTTAAAAAGTTTTATTTTTTTATCAATTTTTTTATCTTTGATATTTATATAGGGTGACCATTCGTACTGATTTGATCAGTACATGTACTGATTTTTGGTCACGTGTACTGATGAAAAAGTCGTGTACTGATTTGTACTGATTTTTTAAAATTTGTACTGATTGTACTGATTTTTGGCATTTAAAAAAATATTAAATTTTTTAATTAAAGGAATTAAATATGCTAAAATCCCAAAAGTATTTTACAAATTGTGAAAAATAATCTGTTGGAGGCATGTCCCTATCCGGATTTCATTCTTGCCTAAGGAACTCGTCAGGGGACGATGTTTTTAGAACTTCTGGAAATATTTGTTAAGTTAAATTACAAACTCAATGAGAATTTCTTGTTCTCGTCTAGGACCGTTATTAAACATTCAAAATATCAAAGAAAAAACAAAAACAACAAAGAATTTATCACAATTTGCTTTGTTATCTTCCAATATACTACTCTATACTAAATTTTTTTAGTAAAAGAAAGTCATACTGCAGGATAAATTTTTGTTAATGTGAGAGGTTTTCTCTACCAGAAAGCATTCAAAATGATTTTTCTACATGTAAATTTCTTAATCTAATATGCAGTTTCATACACAGAGAAGATTCGTGGTGACAATCGAATTAATCAAATGGTT
Organism: Leucophora obtusa; assembly: GCA_949987735.1. NCBI lineage: Eukaryota > Metazoa > Arthropoda > Insecta > Diptera > Anthomyiidae > Leucophora > Leucophora obtusa. The sequence goes on from OX465298.1 coordinate 100,889,756, forward strand.
CCATTGCGATAATAACATCAGTTGATACAACAGTTATTTGACTGTGTTAAAAATATTTTAATTATCAGGTTGTCAGAGCGGTTGTCAGAATAATTCTGCTTCTGAGTATAGGAAACGCCATCGAAAGCTGAAGATTTGTCCGTACAAAAATTCTTAAAATCTGAAGAAATACATGTGGGTATTTCTGTGGAAACATTTTCGAATCTTTGGAATATTCAATAGAAAAAGTACACAAAACCTTAAAATTTTCATTTTTAAAAACGTTACGTGTTTTTGTAGCAAAACGTAGCCAAAAGGTGAAGTTTTTATTTCAGAAATCATGCAGAAATTATCAAATAGAAAAAAGATTTGTTCTGACAGCTAAATTTGTAGCCAATCGATGGGTTAGTTTGTAACTACAGCAAATTAATTTAAACAATGCAATTTGTTCGTGACAACAGAAATTCGTTGGCCTGAATAAAAATTCAGAAGAATTAACTATCCTGGGGCCCATTCGTAGCATGGCTATATTTCATCAAAAATTAGAAAAGGAATGGGAACAGATCATTGAAATTTCTAAATAATGGGTCCGTTTCCTGTACTTAAAAACCTGGAGTTTTTTAATGCGAAAAAAATATTTTTGTCTTGGGGTCTCTAAAGGGAGAAATGTGTAGGGTTTTTTTTAGGGTGGTTAACCGAAAAATTTTGTTGCCTCAACCAAAGCATTCGGTTGACAACAAATTAGGTTGGCTGCATAATCATTTTTTTATGATATTTTTAAAAATTTGTACTGATTTGAAGTCAGAAAAAAATGGTCACCCTATATTTATACCTAAAGATATTTATATTTTTGGAATTTCAACTTGAGGGATATTTTTGTTTTAAAGTACATTTGAAATTTTTTGTTTTCGATTGAGAAATAAAAACATTTTGAACTTTAGTGATATTTATTTTCGATAAAAACAAAAAAAAAAAAAACGTTTTCTGGTGCCTGATGTATATATTTTTTTTATTTTGTACAATATTAACACTGTGTAACTAACTTTTATACTTGAGCAAAAACCACCTAGTTTTTGTACAAAACTAGTTTTTGCTTGTTTTTTTGTATGTGTTTTGATAAGTTAAAAACTACAAGAGCCAAAAACCAGGTAGTTTTTGCTCAGGTATAAATGTATTATAAAACTATGGGTGCTAAAGACGTCTTCATTTTGATTCTCTCCTCTATTGCATATTCAAATTTCAGTGAAATCTGTCAGAAGTTTTCAAGCAAAATTGCCAACATGAAATATTTAAGACAAAAATCGTTCTTAGCTCTGACTATAAAACTGGTTCTTTTATTTCTTTTCAAATAAAAAAATTTACTCTTGATGGTTCAGGAAATGATGAAGTAGAAAATTTGTTTTAAAAATGACATTTGTTTTAAAAATGACATTTGTTTTAAAAATTACATTTGTTTTTAATTTTTTTATTTTTGAAAATTGATACTTCCAGCCGAAATGAGCCGAAAAAAATCGGCGGCGGCGGCTGAGGCAAAAATTACCGGCGGCGGCGGCTTAAACGGCTCACGGCGGCTGGCTTGTTTCTCTGCTTTAGAGAATTATCTGCATGGTATTAATGAATTTTTGCGTAAAACCAATGAAGTTTCACTGGAACTCGTCCATTTATTGAATTAATGGAATTTTTCATAAAATATTTCATTTTATTTATTAAAAGTTTCATACACGCCATGAAAAAATTTCATTGAAACTAGATTCATAAAATATATGAAGAATTTTCATCGAATTTAAAAAATTTTTCATTTATGTTGTGAAGAAAATTTCATTAGTTTACTGAAAAATTTCATTAAAATATCGTCACCTTAAATGCAAACGGACGTAACTACACAAAAATTCGAAATCGAGTCTTTTATTGATTATGGTTCGTTTTATCAAACTACATGTTCACACAAAATTTTAGACTTCTACGATCAAAAATGGCGACTTTATTGAAGAAATTCAAACGGACGTAACTACAAGTGCATGTATTTCTTAATGCAAAAAGACGTAACTACAATCTTGTATGAAAAACATACAAACACATGTAGTGTGTAAGCTTGTGTCAGCGTTGCCACAATGGGAATTCAAAATCTACAAAATTTTATTTATGTTTTAGTACAATACAAATGACAATTTACCCTGCTTAATTCAGAAAAACCTTTTTCTGAATATTAGTAGACAAAAAACAGCGAGAAAGTGCTGTTATATCTTTAAATTTTAGTTATATTTAAGTTAAATTTAGTTGAATGAAAGTAACAAATTTCCAGTTAAAATAACAAAAAAAAATAATAATAATTGGTTAACAATAGTAGAGTCCTAATTTCAGTGAGTTAAATCGTTATTCATATTAAAAAAAATCTACATATGCTATGAAAACTAAAAAATGTATGATGTTTTCAGTCGACTAAAACTAATCAAAAGTTGTTGCTGATTTTAACAGGGTGAATTGTTATTTTCAGTTAACTAAAACACAGCTAGAATTTGGTCTTGCTGTTTTTATCTTACTAATGTTTAGCAAACCAGTTCTGCTAGTTTTGGCAGTTTCTTCTGCAGGGCCTCTTTTATAGAGTTTTTTAAAATTTTTATGTTTTCATTACCGACTTTTTGTTTGCGGATATTACCGTTATTTTGACTTCAGATTCTTGTTGAGGGTCCTCAAATTAGAAAAAAATATGTAACATGTTTGCCCTCTCCCCTCCTATCCACCAAAAATGATGTTCGAAAATCGATTTTTTGGAACTTCTCACCCCCGTTTTACCCCTTAAACATTCAAATAGCCAAAAATCCTTTGGTTGATTTTCTTTTCGTCATAAAACGAAGCAAATTTCAATTATCTATCTTCATTAGTTTATGAGAAACACCAAAACCCCCTTTTCTGGGAGATTGTGATGTATTAAAAAAATTAGACTTCATTAACAAATATCGCGTCTATATCGCTATGTTGAACTGCTTATACATATAATGATTTCTCTTTGAAGGCCAAGAGCCACATCATATAAAAACTAATTGAAGAGAACTTTTTTGGTTATTACAACTCTCCCATTTTTAGAGGCGTTATTTTATCAGAGAAAAGGTGCTAAATTAGAGGCGTTAAAGATATATATTTTTGAAAGAAAATAGTCGTTTTGGAACAAATAAATTATGATTTCAAAATGTGAAGGATATAAAAATTATAATATCATAATTTATGTGCGCTTAGATATATTTTACTGATTAAAGCCTATTATCTTGTTCACTATATCCAAAAAATTCCGTTATTTCCCCCGAGTCTTTTAAATTTTTCAATAAAATTCTTTTTCCTTCTTACAAAATAGCACATTTGAAAATCTATAATTTTTAATGGAGATTGGCAAACATTTTCACAAATTTAAGAAAATATTAAAGGACTACACAGAGAAAAGAGATTCATTGTGGCAACCGAATTTTTTGCCAACCGATTGGTTTGGTTGGATCTACCGATATATTTGTTTGTGGCAACAGAAATTCGTTTAATACAATAGAATTTCGGTTGAAACAATATATTTAAATTATGTCAGGAATACATTTGATTGCAAAAGCCAATAATTTGGTTACTGCCACCAAACCATTCAGTTGGCAAGAAATTCGGTTGTCACAATGAATTGGTTTTCTCTGTGTATAATAAATTACAGCAGAACTTCTAATTTTTTTTTAATGAATTATCTGAAAAATCAAATTCACTTCATTTGAATTGGAACTGTCGGAGTTAGTTTTACTTTATTCAATTAACTAAAAAATCTGAAAATATCATTTATCCATTTTTAATAATTTTTTTGAATGACACATTTTTAAGTTATTTTTTTAAATAGTATAATACCATAAAAATTTTATATTTCTCTGTGAAAACAATAAGGTTGTTCACAAGGGGTATGCTATTTGTTGTATCGTTGTATCGTCCTAACAAAAAACAGAGTTGTTAGAATTTAAATTGAAAAAATACAACATTTGAGAATAGCACGATACAACATTTTTACGTATGTTTAGTGTCCTATGTTTGAGTGTGCTAACAGATAGAAAACCCAATAGAAAATCGTTGTTAAAGACAAATAAAAATTTTAACAACTCTGTTTTTTGTTAGGACGATACAACGATACAACAGATAGCATATCCCTTGTGAATTACCTAAATATTAATTTTTAATATTAAAAATTAAATTTTTTTAATTTTTGTTATAAAACGACTTCCAACATTTCTTAACAAGCTTTTTAAAGGTTGTAGTTAAAAGATTCAAATTTGTGCATACAAAATTCAATGATTCAAATATTTTTCTAGGGTATTTTATTTGTTTTCTTATGGGCGGGAAATTCTGGGATTCCGGGAAATTTAAGAAAAAATCCCGCTGTCCCGGGAGATTTACAATTTGGGAAAATAAAACACCCAGAAATAACTAAAAGAAGATACCCTGCCAAAAGGAGAGAACAAAACCGAAATATTTTTTTTATAATTATTAAAAAAATTAATAAAAATTCAGCCTTAAAAATATCCGACTAGAAAAAACCGGTTTCTCGAATAATTCGTTCTAAAACAGGTTTAAAAAAAATTGGAAAAATAGAAAAATACCGGTTTATCGAAAAACAACTCTATTTTTGCCCTTCATTCAAACCATATGGAAAAATTTTGCTGCTGTTGCCTGCTGTGTTTGATAGGATTTACCTCTTAAGCACCGTAAGTTGTTCCAGTTTCACGTGAAAAAATTGTTATACTCCGTATAAAAAAAAATGATTTTTCACGATAACGAGTTTCACGTGAAAATTGTGTAGAGTTTGTTTTCACGCAAATTTAATGTACAAGACTATTATTTTTCTTGGGAAAAAGTGAAATTTTGTGTTTATTGTTATTAAGTCTTTGTGATAATATTAAAAAATTGTTAATTTTTATAAATTAAATGGCAATTTGAGGCCTTTAAAGTTCGAATAAAATTTTTCGACGTGAAAAACAACTTACGGTGCTTTAATTGAAAACAGCAGACGCTGGGTTTCATACTGCCTGTTTATGAGTTACAATAAATATTAGTTAACCCAGAAATTGTTTGTTGTTTTCTACGAGTATATAATTTTTTGACATTTGCTTTTGTTTCGTAGTTAAGTTAAAGTTAACTCGGTCGTACAGGACCCACCGAAAGAAAATTAGAGTAAATGAATTAGAAAACATTTAATAGACTTTTATTAAGTTTTGTTGGTTATTCGGAATCTAAAACATAACTATTTTATAATTTCAGGATAGAATTGATACTGAAATAAATGACGAAATCTCATTTGAAATAAAAGAAGAGCCACTCACCTATGTTGAAGATCAGCGAAACGATCGTATTGCACATAATGCTGTACAACCAATGCACCTAAATGATTCCTGCCAAATTTTCGGCGATTTTGTGGCTGATACCTTAAGAAATTTGAGCGCACACAAAAGAAAGAAATTAAAAATCAAACTACAGAGAGCGATATTAGAAGTTGAGGAGGAAGTCGAGGATGAAGATGACAGGATTGATTGCTTTCAAGTTATCGAGAAATTTGAGGTTAATGAATAATGAAAATAAATGTAGCATTTGGGAAAAATAATTATTATTCCCAAATGTATTATAATACAATACTGCGTGCATGTCTTTCTTCCATCAAAATATCAAAAAATCTGGCTTCTAGCTTTTTGTCCTTACAAAAAAACGAATTTACTAACATAACACTCTGACAAAGATATTAGAAAAATCTAGGAATTCAAAATATGCACACTCTATAGTTACCTTATTTCAAATGGAAGCGCAGTTTGGTGATAACGTTCGCCTTGCTCATCAGATTCAGTTGGCAACTGTTGAGCGAGTTCATCAAGATGCTGATGCAAGAGATGAATTTTGTACGACATATTAACCCCAATTTCATCGAAAGCTGCCAACATGTTTACAACAGATTGCCTGTAGTTGTCTTTGCGTTCTTTACCCAAAAGTCCCCTTCCTGAATTTTGGCGTTACTTAGTCTTGGGAAATGTCTTTTAAGCGGTTGAATACTGCTGGTCTTTTTGCGATACATTTCAAAAAATTTTTAGCAATGCCAAGTTTAATGTGGAGCAACGGCAACAAAATTTTCATTTCAGGAACAAGACTTTCGTATAGCCTATTGTCTTTAGGCCATTTCCGTCCAATGCGACTATTCCAGTTATGCTGTTTGTACTGGTTTCTTCCTTTAATACCTTCTCCGTATCGTGAATCCCAATCGCACAAAAAACACGGATATTTTGGACGCCCAGATGCTGTTAAGCCTGTAATCAATGAAACTATTTTGAGGTCGCAACAAATGCGCCACTGGTGTTCGTGGTGACTACTTCCAGAATGTGTTTCAAATTATCGAAATTTTCACTAGTGTCAGTGCTATACGCAATCGGAACAGAAGGCATTCTATTTGTCTTGGGCAAAAGCACAACTTTTAAGCTGATTAGTGAACTATCGATGAATAAACGCCAATCATCTTTTTTATAGGTTAAGCCTATCGTCTCCATTAACTTTTCAATATCGTTGCAATAAGCGAAATTTTTTGCATCATTCGCATTGAAGAACTTTTCTAACTCTTTTTGGCGTTTTCGATATGCTGTTACTTTGGTACCTTTCGCCAGCAAATTATTTCCTTTCAAAAATGAAGCCAGTAGTTCTGATTTTTTCTGAGTCAAACACAAATTTGTAACAATTCCATCCAATTGGTTTTGTGTGACTAGGATTGGGTCCTTTGATGTTTCAGAGGATGTACCTTCACCAGGGTCGTATTCTGAGAAGAAATCCATGGATGTAGCAGCGGCAGTTCTAGTACTGATATCTGTTTGAAGATCAATACTTCGGTATGTTGGTACTGGAACGAATTCTGAGTGCGGTAATGGTAATTGGACACTTGGCACTGCTACATAAGTTTTATTCTTTGCTTTCCTTCTATTCAAAGTTTTATGGTAGTTGATATATCCATAGCAATTTTCTTCTTGATGCGGGCTGTTGTCTAACCACATCATTGGTATACCAAAAGGCATAGCCTTCTTTTTTCCACTTTTCCATTGCATAAGAGTTGAATAGCAATTAAATCAAACTTTTTTAGGGGCATAGTTTACGTCAGTGATAAACTCTTGCGAGAAATATTGTTTATAGGCTTCCAAAAAAAAAATCACTCGCATTGCCACATTTTTCATCGCTTGCTATGAAACGTCCACAAACATTACAAAAATGGTCCATTTTAAATTTTGGTTCCGACATTTTTAATACAGTATATATTATACAATATTTTTTTTGTTATTTTTATGAAACCGATGCACTTAACTTAAATCACTCACAAAATGAAATAAGTTCCAAAAAAATTAATGGCGAATTTTATCACGACCGAGCGAAAATTAAAAGACATCAGTTTCGGCTGAGTTCCGAGTCTTAACTGAATCTTTATTTTTGAAATTAGTTCGCTTGTACGAAATAAAAAAAACTCGCTGCCTGTGCGGTGGTTGAAAACAAAAAAGTTGTTTTGCTGGTATAAAAACACCTTTGAAGAAGAGGAAGACGAGGAAAAAGAGGAAGAGGAAGACAAAGAAGAAACTGAGAAGCATATTATAGATCAAACAGAAAGCAAAAAAGACTTAGTTTTGTGGAAAATATTTTCAAAAAGCATGAAAAAAAAATAAATTTTCCAACATTTTGCTTCATAAGCACCACAAAAATTTTGTAAAGCAATTTTAAAAAAAATTTTGATTGTTGCACAGGTCTCTAGCAATAATTTGGCTTTTACAGATTTAAAAAATATCAATTAGTCGACGAGTTATAGCCAAAAAACCATATGAACAATATGCTGAAAATCGGAATTTGACTGTAAAGTTCGAAGGTCGATTAAAAAAAATTCGAACTAACATAAACAAACGCCGCGATACCGGTCTTCTAATTTAGGCTCTATTTTCACCCTTCATTCTCAGAATCGACTCCGCCAATGAATAAAATGGTTTTTAGTAATATTTTTAATTTAAGGTTTTTTTTTATGGTACTTTATTTCCAAAAAAAATGCGGTTGTCAAATATAAATCTCGCTACTGTCATAAAGTGCAAATGTAAACGGTCAAGAATTCTGGTCCAGATTTTCAATGAAATCTCGGAATTTAAAAATAGAAATGAACGCAGCATTAAAGTTAAATTTTTTTACAATTTATCATTGATTTCCCTGATATGCAAGTATGGTTGTACTTTTTGCTCTTGTGTAATTTTCCTATGACCATAGATTTGCACTGTTCTCAAATATTTGTGGAGAACACCCAATTAAAAACTTCACCGCACGTCCCTGGTACTGATGTATAAACCAGTCATACCTGACTGGTACACCATTTATAAGAAAAAGATTGTTGTTTTTAATTATTTAAATAAACATTTTAAAAATTTAATCAAAAATTAATATTTTTCAGTACAATTAAAAAAGAAAATAACAAATTAAAAAAAATTTAATTCAAAATTAATATAATAGTACAAATTTATGCGCTCATTTGTTTTTTTAATGAAATAAATTTTTTTTTAATATTTTGAAGAAGAGGAATATAGTGGATGGATGATTGCTGGAGAAAGACATCTGAAATTTAAAAAGTAAAATTACACATATGTATACATAATAATTAGGGAATGCATCCCGGGATTTCCCGTCCCGGTATGCCCGGGAAATTAAGCATTTGTCAGTTCCCGCATTCCCGGGAATTTAGACCGGGAATCCCGGGATTTCAAAAAATGCAGTTTAAAGTAATAAAGTTAATTATTAATTATTTTCAATTTTCTTATGCAAAATGTTCCAACCTTTTGAAAATTGTAAACATTTTACATTAGGCTTGTTCGTTTACTTACTACAATTTGTTACTTTTACCAGAACTGGAAAAATTGAAAGAGAAACCAAAACAATGATTGAGAAAAATTATTAAGATTTTCGACTTAACAAATACACTGATTAATTTGTGTACTTGATCAAACTTTTTAAGTTCCGTTCAATGCCTCTTAAAACCACTCAAATAGTGTTTGTATAAACAAATTGGAATCGCACTTATTCTGTACAGAATTAAAGAAAAATTTGTCCATTGATTTTCAAAAATTTGCAAGTAAATTAAAATTTGTTCCCATAATTTTAAAAAATTTTTCCAATTTTCTAAAATTATTTTCTATTTTGGTTTTTAATTTTTATTTAAAAAATAAAAATTGTTTTTTCGACCTTTTTAATTGATTAATTATAAATTTATTAATTCAGTTCGAAGCCAATTTCCTTATTATGAATTAACATAATAAGTACACTAATAGAAAAAAGTCCGTAAAAAATTTAGTTAAAACTACTAAAAATTAGTTAAAAATGATGCTGCAGAAAAAAACTGCTAAATTAGCAGATTATTTTTGCTATATATTAGTAATATAGGAACAGAAAAAATAAAGCTGTTAAATATACAGAATTTTAGTTATATTTAAGCTAAATTTTTGTAAATGGAGAATAGCAAATTAACCTGTTAAATCGGCAAAAAATTTTGCTAAATAATTAGTAGCCTAAAAAATCACAAAAAAATTTAAAATTTTCGAAGTTTTTTTTTAAATGCAAATAAAAATCGAGCCTTTTGAAAATAGCAGTTTACAATTTTTTAGCAAATAATTCTGCGGATTTAAGCAGAATAGACTGCTATTTGCATTCAACTAAATTTAGCTTAAAAACAGCAAAAATTTTGTAGATTTAGCAGTTTATTTTTGCTGTTTTTAGTCTACAAATATTTAGCAAAATTTTCTGCAGATTTTACAGTACAATTTGCTATTTTCAATTAACTAAAAGTTAGCCTAAATATTACTAAAATTTTGTAAATTTAACAGTTTTAATTTTTCTGTTCTCATTTTACTAGTATTTAGTAATAAAATTTTTCTAATTTTAGCATTTTTTTTCTGCAGCATCATTTTTAACTAATTTTTAGTAATTTTTTCTGCTATTTTTACAGATTTATTTCTATGAGTGTACTTTTTTTCAAAAACTGCTATTTTTCTTCATCAGGAAATTGGCCTCGAACTGAATAAATTTCTAATTATTTTCTATATTAATTTTTTTATTTATTTTTTTGACAGACATGCTTTTTAGTCTAAAAATTAGTTTTTAGTTTATTCAATTTTTAAAAATATATAATTAGACTTATATAATTTCTAATATAAAATTAATTCTTTCTCACTACGAAAATTCCAAGAAAAACCACCTGAGCTTTTTCACAATCATGAAAATTTGAGATCTTTAAATGAAATTTAAAAAACTACTACGAAAAAAGTTGATGACAACGATTCGCTTGAAATTGATAGACATGCTTAAATATGAATATGCCAACTGTTATATTGCAAAATGGTAATTATTTCCACCACAATAAATTTTTTATCATCGAGCATTTTATTAAAAATAAAATACATTAACAAATTAGCAAAATCTTTTTCCATTCAAAATTAAAAATATTTTTTATGTTTCTTGAAAAACAATGATTAATTTCCGATATTAATCTGTTTAAATTAAATATATTTATAAAAATTATCTAAACCACGAAACTTTATAATAGTTACCGATTGCCTGTAAACAATCGCTGTTAAAATATAATTTAAAATTTATTGAAATTATTTACACACAATTTTATATTTCAAATTTTTTTATAAATGACAATTAGATTGTTTGTTAATTTCATTGATTTTTTTTTGTTTTTGACAATTATAAACATACAGGGTAACTAAAATATTGTTGTTATTAACAATATTAATAGTTATTAGTGAATATCATAGTGATTTCAATTGATTTTTATTTCAACTATGGAATTCTTTAACTATGTCACTATGATATATTTTGGGTGTAATAATAATTAATTCATTAGTAGGCCAAAATGGTTACATACCTTTTAAAAGCTTATTGAAGAGTGTCAAATTCCCCAGCGCTTTCTTCTCCCACCGCCCTTCCCAATTAAATTGGTCCAACATTTCATCCGTCATGGGGCTGCGGATGACCTCACTAACGTTTTCTGCCATTCCCTTCGCTTCAAACATAAACGTTTTCTGTAAGAAGAGTTAAATTGAAATTTTTACATATGTATTTAATTTTAAATTTAAGTTACTTACTACTGCTATTGCGAAGTCCGGCGATTGAATTTTTTCCTCAATAGTAACAACTTGTTCCAACGTTTTTAATGGAAGCATTGAGGCGACTTCGTTAAGGGAATGGTCGACTGTTTCTCCCGTCATGCGGCACACCGACTGCTCTACCTTCCTTATGGATACCTTGCATTCCATAAGGATTTTATTTTGAGCCATAAACTCAACTTTCGAGAAATGCTGTAAAAAGTTTAGAAATAAATTTAAAAAGGGAAAGTGGAAATGCTATATATATGTATATGTTTATGTACTTACATTTGTCTCGCAACCAGAGAAACAAGCCAGCCGCCGTGAGCCGTTTAAGCCGCTGCCGCCGGTCATTTTTGCCGCCGCCGCCGATTTTTTTCGGCTTATTTCGGCTGGAAGTATCAATTTTCAAATATAAAAAATTTTAAAATAAATATATATTTTTAAAAAGAATTTACTAATTCATTAAACTTGAACAACCAGAGCTAAAACCAATTTTTTTATATGAAAAGAAAAAAGTTAAAATCTTCTAAATATTAAATTTTTATAAATATAATTTTTTTAAGCTATAAAAGCTTATGTAAATTTATACTGTGAAAAAAATTTAAAAAAAAAGTTCTTAATGGCTTAATATAATACTTCAGAATGCAGCTCTTTGCAGATGTGTAAAAAATCAATTAATAAAAAAACATAGCTGCTTAATTTTGCATTTAAAACTCAATATATGTATTTGGTGTATGCATTTTTATCAAAAATTATGACGAAAAATCGTTACAGAGTTGAAGTCGTGTTAGCATAGATATACGAAAAAGTTTGTAAAATGTATTCATTTTTGTTAAAAGCGTTACTTCTCCTCTTCATATAAATTCTTACAGTTAGTGTTAAGCTTCATTGGTTATTAAAATATAAGCTATATAAAATTGGTTACAAATTTTATGTATTAAACAAAAATTGGTCAGATTGTTATAAATTTTGTAAAACTCAAATGTAATCCATGCATTTGAAATTAGCTGGTTACATGGTTTTTATCACATTTTTTAATATCACCCATACATATTTTTTTAATTCTAAATACATTTTTAAAAATGGTCCAGTTGAATATTTTGGATAAATTAAACAAATAAATGAAAAAGTAAAGATAAAAGATATTGTAAAATTCTATAATATTTAGAAAAGGACACTTTTACGGATAAAATGCTCAAACCAATGTTCGAATTGATCACATAATTTCATCATTTAAGGACATTATTGATTGGGCATCTAATTCAAATGGGCCCCTACAAGATATGTGCATTAGACCGTACCTCAAAAAAAAAAGTTCGCCGTACACCCTCCAATATGATGTATTTTTGGAAGGCGATTTCAAAAAAAAAATTTTTTTTTTGCCGAACGTAGGGGTCGCCTTTTTTAATTTTTTGTTATAGCTTTGGCATTTAAAATCGGATTTTAAAGTGTGATATATCGATTTTTTTGCCTCGAGGAGACCAGTGTTTTGCTATATAGTAAAAATCCAACTAAAAAAAATTTAAAAAGGCGACCCCTACGTTCGGCAACCAATATATAAAAAAAATTTCTACTGGGTTTAGCGAAAAACTTCCTTAGCAAAAGTTTAATGATTTTTTGCGAGCTTTAATTTTCTGACATTAGGGTGGTACATTAGGGTTGTAGCAACTGAGATCTGGTGGGTAACTACTAGAACGGGATACTTTAGGTCAAAATGTCATTAGAGAAAAACACTGGTCTCCTCAAAAGAAAAAGATCGATGTATCATACTTTAAGATCCGACTGTAAATACCAAAGATATACCGAAAAATGTAAAATGGCGACCCCTACGTTCGGCATAAAAAAATAATAAAAAAATTTTTGAAACCTCCTTGCAAAAATACTTTATATTGGAGGGTGTACGGCCCACTTTTTTTTTGCCTGTAAGGTGGTACGCTCTAATGTGCATCCTGCCCAAACTTTCTAACAAAGCCTCCATTCAAAAGTTTTCAAACAAGTTTAATTTCTTAAATCAATCGATATGTATTTTTTCTATGGTCTTTATTTATTCCTTAATTTGTTAAAATTAAAAAGAATAAATAAAAAAATTTGATTCCCAGTATGCTTTAATTGTCTGAAAATTCTATAAGCGGCAAAAATTGTTTTGAGTTCCAAGGGGGTTACATTTTCCCAATGTTGGGATTACTTTGGAGCCCTAAAAGGGTATGTTTATAATTTATTAAATAAAACTTGTATGTTATATTAAATATTTAGGACCATTTGTTAGATATAGTCTTGACTAGCCATGGATCTGTGCGAACATGAAACAAATCACACGTGAACCAACAACAAATCTTATATAAATTGATTTTATATATATTTTTTGCGAGTGCTTTTCTGACCGTGATAAAGTGCAGACGTTAATTGTGATTTCTTTTCTATAATTCTATTTAAAATTAAAAGCAATAACATTTGTTTTAAGAAAAAACTTTTTTTTAATACATTGTATCAGTGTTACCATTACGGCGATTTTCTCGTCAGATCTAGCGATTTTATTTCGCCCCTAGCGGGAAAAACTGTCCTGTAGCTATTAGCCAAAAATCTAGAGATTTTTTTATCAGCCGTAATAATTTTTAAAACTCGGTTTTATGTTGAAAAATATTATAAAACTCGCAAATTGAAATATAAAACACAACATCTTAAACGATGTTAGTAAAAAAAAAACTCTAAAAATACACATTTCGATAAAATATGGGTATGCACTTTTTAATCGTACAACGCCCTCTATTGTGTATTCTCAATACTAAGATTAATTCAATGAAAATCAGGACTCATTATTTGAAGCTTAGTCGTAAAATTTTTCATTATTTAAAAGTTTATAACACTTCTTATTCACATATTAAAGAAATTTTTGAGTAAAAACTGCTTTAAGTACCATTTTTCAACAATCTAGCGATAAAATCGCTAAATATTTACACTGTTTATAATCTAGAGATTTTCTAGCGATTTTTGGGTCTGATCTAGCCATTTATTTTGAAAATTTGTTGGCAACACTGCATTTTATATTGAAAACAACAACAAATTATTACTTATTAAGTAGTAAACAAAGGGATTAATATTCTGCTATACTAATCCTCTGCTGTTACAGCAGAATGGATAGTAGCAGCGAGTCTACTGAAGAAAGCGATATTGTCTGGTAGACAGTCGCTGAAAACAAAATAACGAAACGACGACAAAATCGATCACCAGAATTAGTAAGCATGCAATCAAAATAACAAAAACTACCAACAATGATGATTAGGGCAAGGAATTCCATGCAAATGCATGTTATTTCTCGATAGTCCAAAACTAATATGGACTAAACATTTATCCGACTCATCAAATATAGAACAAACTGGCATCGATTTGTAGTTGCATATTTTGACATAAATGCATGTTTTTGCATATTTCGACTTTAAATGCATATTTGGTGGCTTTTTAATGCATATTTTGTGCTTTTTAATGCATATTTGTGCATATATTTAGTAGCATTTTTTATTTTGTAAAAAAATATAAAAAATTGATACGTTTTCATATTTTGATTCAATCAAAATAAACATTTTTAAAACTTTATTGACCAATGGAAAATCTTCGAGTTCTGTGTCTGTTTGCAAAATAACTAACTTAAATATATTTTTAAGTTTTAAAGTGCATTATTTTTGCAAAAATTATAGTTTTTAGTGAATATTTCATATATTGTGAGTGCATATTTTTCTTTTTTAACCACATATTTTTCATTTTTAAGTGCATGAAATTCCTTGCCCTAATGATGATATACCAGGTACCTACTAGCAACAACATGTTTGCTGCACTTGATGTAGACAATGGGTCATATGAATAAAACTTAGCAATTACTTCGAAGTAATTACTTTGGACTTAAGAATGGCTTCTAACTCCCAATTTACCAATTTGCTGGTAGAATAGCGTGAAATGTAAACGAAAATTAAAAAATTTTATTTCTAGTCTACTCCCAAGCAGACTAGATTTGTGAAGTAATTGCTTAAAAAACCCTGTATTTCCCCCTATTAGTAATAATACAGGGTTTTTTAAGCAATTACTTCACAAATCTAGTCTGCTTCGGAGTAGACTAGAAATTTAATTTTTTAATTTTCGTTTACGTTTCATGCTATTCTATCAGCCAATTGGTAAATTTGGAGTTAAAAGCCATTCCTAAGCCCAAAGTAATTACTTCGAAGTAATTGCTAAGTTTTATTCATATGACCCAATGGCTCATATGAATAAAATATAGTTATTACTAATAGGGGGAAATACAGGGTTTTTAAGCAATTACTCACAAATCTAGTCTGCTTGGGAGTAGACTACAAATTTATTTTTTTTAATTTTCGTTTACATTTCATGCTATTCTACCAGCCAATTGGTAAATTTGGAGTTAAAAGCCATTCCTAAGCCCAAAGTAATTACTTCGAAGTAATTGCTAAATTTTATTCATATGACCCAATAATGATGATAATTATGTTAACGATAATGCTAACAAAGAGCTTTCTGAAGTAAAACCACCTCCAATAACACAGTACAACAGCCAATCTGGGGGGTGAGAAATTTCAAGTCAGGGTGATGGTACTAGGTCAGTATAGTAAAACCCTCAAAGGGTTTGGCGTTCGTATGTGTCATTTTTTTTTTATGACCTTTTAAATTTTTTCCTCATCTTGATGTTTTTTCGCTTAGTTGTAACATTTTGGCAAAAACGTAGTTTAACATAACTCGAGAACCACTTGTCCGATTTTGATGAAACAAATTTAGAAAAATTTAGAATTACAATTTCTTTAATCCGTTCATATAACGTTTTTCTTTATAATCAACAGTTTTGCCGGTAAAAATAAATTTGTGGAGAAAAAAAAATATTTTTTTGCCTAAAAATTAAAAAATTTTTTTTTTAAATTCATAAAAAATCCAAAACGGAAAAAAGGATCAAGTGTTATTAATTTCATGTAAAGTCACATAACCTATAAATAAAATTTAACGCGTTCTGCTTTTATTTACAATTAAGTGAAGGTATCCCATTTTGACAAGAATATTGATATTTGTTTTTATTCAAAAAAGTGTCATTTATCGCCTTTTTCATAAATTTTCCCCAATAACTCCAGACTTCTGGCCATAAACTACTAAAAAAATTAAGTAAACATTTTTATAATTTTTTATTTTTATTTTATTTATTTATTTTTATTTATTTTAATAAATATTGCCTAGACTTTTTCGATGGTGGTTGTTCGGGACTAGTGGCATCGCATTCATCGCTATCATCAGTTTCTGAACCACACATAATGTCAATGTGTGACTCCACTGTTGGCCCTTCTGCATCTCCTGAAAATTCTTTATCATCAAGATCATCCTTGTCTTGCCACACTAACTTACTCCACCAGCAAATTTCCGCAATTATTGCATTCGGCGACTTTTTGCCTCTATATCTGTAAGTTTTTGTTTTATTAAAATGAGTTTGAAAAAATAAAAAATCAGTATTACCTCATTTCAAATGGCATAGCAACTTGATGATAGCGTTCACCTTGTTCATCAGATTCGGTAGCCAATTGTTTGCTGAAGTAGTCCAGATGACGATGTAAATAATGGATTTTCAAGGACATGTGGACACCAATTTCCGAGAATGCTCTTAACATCCTTGCGACAGAAACATCGTAGTTGTTAGAACGATGCTTTCCCAACAAGCCTTATATTACTTCTTTGATTGCCTGCCATGCATTCAATTCAGCGTCAATCAAAATATTGTTGAATGCGTCACTTTTAATCAGCTTTCGTATATCTGGACCATTTAGTACGCCTGATTGGAAAAAATTAATTTGTTAAGATGGAAAATCATGGGAAATGAATGTGATATTATAACTTACCTTCTTTAATTTTACTTTCGCTGAGTCTCGGGTAAATTAGTTTCAAACACAAGAAAACTTCATCTCTTTTGGCGACAGTTTTGATAAAATTCTTAACAATTCCAAGTTTAATATGCAGTGGAGGCAGCAATATCTTCTCCTTCGGCACTAGAGGCTCACGAATAATATTGGCCGTTTGTAACCTGCTGTGCTCTCTGAGTTTCCATCCGTGGCATGCATATTGGTCACCGGAAAATCGTGTGTCCCAATCGCACAAAAAGCACATATATTTTATATAGCCGCTTTGAAGACCGCAAAGCATTGCTACAACTTTTAAATCGCAGCATATGCGCCACATATGTTTGGCGTAGTTAACCATTTTTAAAATATTTTCCAGTGCATCATATGTTTCTTTCGTTTCTGTACTGTAGGCGATTGGAACTGAAGGTTTTTTATTGGTCTTATGCAGTAAAACCGCCTTCAAACTGAATTTTGAACTGTCAATAAATAATCTCCAGTCATCTGCTTCATATTTTATTTCCATTGCGTCCATCAATTTTCCTACATCCGGGCAATATGCAGAAGTTTTTTCATCATTCACAAGGAATAAACTTTGGAGTGTTGCCTGACGACTTCGATAAGCTGTGACTTTCACACCGGGTGCCAACAAATTGTTTGATTTCAAAATGGAAGCCAGCTCTTCCGATTTATGCTGTGTTAATTCCAACTTGGCAACAATTGAATCAAGCTTATTTTGATTTATTAAAATTGGCTCATTGGATACTGATGGCTCATATGGGGAATCATCACGTGCATGATATGTCGGAGCAGTCGTAGAAGAGAAAATATCTGGGCTAGAAGCTTTTGGCACAGGAATGTGGTCCGAATGAGGCAATGGTGTTGTGGCACTTGCAACACCAACGTATTTATACGATTTTCTTATCCTTTTTGCGGCTCCTTTATTCGCACATGCATAGCAATTCAATGGATTGTGACCTTCGCCAGGATTAGTCCAAGTCATTGGGATACCGAATGGCATACTTTCACGTCTTCTATTTTTCCAATCCATTAGACGGTTGTAGCAGCTTTTACACACTATATTTGGTACCCAATTTTCGTTCACTATAACATTTTGGTTGAAGTACATCTCGTATGTTTGAACAAAATCAGTACTGAAATTTCCCCTTTTTTTATGTGTTGAGACATATTGACCACAGCAGTAGCAAAAGCTATTTATATCTGGCTTGCACAGTTCCATATTCTGTTCTCTTTTGTTCACTTTTAAAAAATTGGAGAAAAATCACTTTTACTGTTCGCGTTCGTCGGCATTTGTTGAATGACAAAAATCACAGAACCAGTGTGAGAAAGAGAAGAAGTATAATGACAATGCATGTTTTATGTGAACATTACAGAACCAGTGTTGCCACATCAATATTTCTCTTTTAGTACAGTAGAAAAATATGAGAGAGTTCGGCTTGTGAGTGTCAATGTTTTCTCCAAATAATGTTGTGCATATCTGGAGCAAATTTTTGAAATTCATACATTTACCTAATTGTGAATAAATGAGAAACGCGTGCATCGATTTTCATGATCTATGCCTTTTTTTGCTCATGAGTTATGTGACTTTACGCGAAAGTAATTAGTTTTGGCAATTTTTTCCATTTTGGATTTTTTATGAATTTAAAAAAAAAAATATTTAAATTTTTAGGCAAAAAATACTTTTTTCCCTTCATACATTCATTTGTAACTTCGAAAGTGTTGCACATATAGGAAAACGGTATAGAAACAGATTAGAGAAATTGTAATTCTAAATTTTTATAAATTTGTTTCATCAAAATCGGACAAGTGGTTCTCGAGTTATGTTAAACTACGTTTTTGCCAAAATGTTACAACTAAGCGAAAAAACATCAAGATAAGGAAAAAATTTACCAGGTCATAAAAAAAAAATGACACATACGAACGCCAAACCCTTTGAGGGTTTTACTATACTGACCTAGTACCATCACCCTGACTTGGAATTTCTCACCCCCCAGACAATAATCCCAAAAATGTTCCATAGTGTAATTATTCCAAATGTTTCAGATATAAGAGCGATGATGAATAACTTTTCAAAAATAGTAAACCTTGAAGATTATTCGTACAAATCTTTGAGAGATGGTCAGGTAACATAGGGGTTACACGATCAATTTTTTCCTTTCAAGTTTTAATACACTCACACTTTTTTACTCACACACTCACATTATAAAAATTGAACAGCAACTTGATATCAATTTTTGCTTTCAATTTTTAAACAGCTGATCAAATTTCTTGTAATTTGTTTTTCTTTTTACAAATATTGTTCCGCAATAAAACACGATTGATAAAATACGGAATGTGAATATTCCGGTATATCGACGAAATGATTTAAAAATAAAAATAAATAAAAAACCAATTTCTGCTGACATGTGATGTGAAGAAAAAAATAAAGTCTTTTTGAACAGCCTACAGTGCGGAAACAGCCCACAGAGCGAGCAATTTTAGTTCTTTCCTTGACGACGGCATCTTGAAAGCAAAATTGAATATCAAGTTGCATGCAGCCTACGTCACAGCTTCGAGTTCAACTGAATTTGACAAGCTGTATGTGTTATCAACTTGAAAGCAAAATCTTGATCATGTAACCTCACTGTAAGAGTAATGGCAAAAAACGTAAAGGAATATAGAGTGATAGTAAAATAGCTATCTTTCGTAAAAAAACTTAAACGTTTTCAAATCACATTACAAAATGTTGTTTTCAGCCGATCAAGCCGCCGCCGCCGCCGATTATTTGGTTGCGCCGCCGCCACCGATTTTTATCCGGCTCAACCTCAATCGCCGCCGCCGATTTTTTGCATGCGCAGCCGCCGCCGATTATTTTGGTCGGCTTGTTTATCTGCTCGCAACGCTCTAAGTTTCGAGCAATATTTTCCTGGTTGGTGGCCAGACCGGTCTGCCCGTTGCTCAGATATTTTTGGTTTCCAATATATTGCTTTGCTTTAACATAAGGAAATACGATTAATATTAAAAAAAAGAGATTATATTGAATAGTCATAACATTATACTTACATTCTCTTAGACTTTTTTGAGTCGGTCTCTGAGGTCTTTCTGGCTTTCTGAAATGGCCGCCTGCCCTTTCAATATTTTTTCCAAAGTCGCAAGGATTCCTAAAATAAAATCAATAATGTTCGATCAAGTACGGCTTGATAATTTCATTAATAAATTTAATTAACCTTCGCGTTTTTCTGGCTCCTTTGGAATTGAATATGTTGTTCGTCGTATTGCAGACTGGTTGGCTAAAAATGGGAATAATGAATATAGGTTTACATTAACAATGAATATACATTTTAATAGAAGTATTTTTTCCTTACCTTCTATACGCTGCGAAAGCTCATTAGCTTCTTCAAAAATATCATGTGAAAGTTCCATGAATAACGATTGTTGTTATTATTAAATAATAATGCAAATTATTATTATTATATAATATCTGCCTTATTTATAAAAAATATATTTTGTTTATTAAAGGTTTATTTGACAACTATTATATAGAAAGTTGTCAATAAGCTCTTAATAAACATAGAATATTTTTTATAAATAAGACCGTAAATTATTATTATTATTATTATATTATTATTATCATCAAGTTTAAGTAGAGTGAAATAGTAATTAAACTCGTGAAAAAGATTGTGCAGGAGGGGTATAAGAATTCTGATCTTGAAGAATTTGCTACGCTAAGAATTTTTATGGGTCCTAGTTTTTCGCAATAGCAAAAACTATATTTCTCTTTTTTAGGATTTAAAGTAAACTTGCCTAATTTAGAAACGTTCCTTGTGCCTTGTTTGAGCCCCTTCCGTTCATCGAGCCTGAGAAACAACTGTTGCAAAATCTTGTTCGGCTTCTTAACAATTTTCTTGATGTGCTGCATATAATTCTCAAACCTGTATACTGAAAAACAATCCAATGGCCCATATTGTCTAACGCAATCCGCTAAAAAGCCCATGTACGTTAAAACTTACTAGCTCATCGCCGTATAATATACCGAAATTATGAACGAAGTCCTCCAAAACTTTTTGAGAAATATCTACCTCTTCTCTGCGTAATTTATCACTCGATAAAACACTAATACCACAATGCAGCAACAAAAAATGATAAAACTGGTCATTACTTATAGTGTCCTTTAGAATAAAAATGCCAGTATAGAGCAAAAACTGCCTAAATTCCGTCGACTTCATCCCGACTTCTTGGGGTACGACAAAACTCCGATGGAACGTATTCAGCGACAAAACTTAGGTTTTTGTTAATGTTTCCAATATTCCCTTTATGAATTAAAAGCCTCAACAACTTCTTAGTAACTCCCAAGTCGACTAAGTGCATACAATCTAAAGGAAACGCGAAACCATTTCAAAACCTGTTTCCTCCAAAACGCTGCTTTTGACTTAAACTCTTCTATATGATGAGAAGGACTTAATCTGGAACAAAATGTTGAATACGTTCTTAAAACACCGACTTCTTTAGAAAAACAAACTCTTCTCTTCTTATTTGTTCCTTCTTGACAACATTTTGGGCAACCATTTTTACAAAAGCCCTTGCTGTAGAATCGCAAGCAAACGAACGAATTTTAAAACGCAATAGCTTCTGTTTGGAGCCTACTTTAACACCACTTTCTTGAAGAACCTTCACTTCGGCGCAAAAATCACTCATAAAACTATTTAAACATTTTGGCTTCTTAAATCCGGAGAAACAAGCGATCAAAAAGGGACTAACCTGCGCAAAACTAACAACTACTCCAAGAATGGGCCACAGAACTCTATTGGAACTCTTAAAAAGTTTAAGGCCATCGATGCCGACATCAATTGAAACTTCGTCTTGTCCATCCAAGTAATCAAAGGAATGCGAAGAAAAATATTTCTGAATACCTATGTAGAAAAACTCTTACAGGAATGTTTGCAATATTTATCTTCTCCCTACTCGTGCTCAAAACAGTTTTAGCTGACAATGGTAAATCTTCCCCTCCTATTCTTTTCAAAGTACGTACACTCTAATTAAATTCTGTTGAAATTTACCCAACTTATAGTAGGAAACTGAACTCCTACTATAAATTGGGTAAATTTACTCTATGTGCGTAATTGAAAAAAAATACGCACATTGTGTTTAAGTTGGTGCACAAATAATTTGTAATTTTACGTTGAAAGTGCGTAAAAATTAAATGAAATTTTGAAATTAGTGTGTTAATTTACTAAATTTGTGTGTAAAAAAGCACGTTTCACGTGTAAATGTACGCATAAAATGCGTAAAAATCCACAAAAAATGCGCAAAAATCCACAGAAAGTGCGTAAAAATAAAATATAATGCGTACATTTACAACAGGTGTGCTAACTTTAAGCACCACTCAAAAATTTTTTTAAATAAAATAAATAAATTTTTAATACGTATTTTATTAATAATAATATCCGAGTCATTGTCTCATAATCGTTTATGTCCAAATTAGTCGTTTTGGGATCTTAAGGCATTTGTATAAAATTCATATAAAAATTTGTTATAACTATTGAATGGGTGCGATGACTCCTGCTCAACAAAATGCCTTCTTTGAAAGGGGGCAGTAACCGTCAACAATAATGGGAGATAACGCCTTAAGAGAGATATGGCCTACGCAGGAACAACTGAGTGCAATGACTCCTGCTCAACAAAGTCAGTATTCATTGAGTACTGCCTAACTTGCAAAGAAAGCATTTTGTTGAGCAGGAGTCATTGCACTCAGTTGTTCCTGCGTAGGCCATATCTCTCTTAAAGCGTTTTCTCCCGTTATTGTTGACGGTTACTGCCTCCCTTTCAAAAAAGGCATTTTGTTGAGCAGGAGTCATCGCACCCAGTTGTTTTACCTAGGCCGTATCTCTCTTACGGCGTTTTCTCCCGTTATTGTTGACGGTTGTTGGTTGACTGCCTCCCTTGCAAAGAAGGCATTTTGTTGAGCAGGAGTTATTGCACCCAGTAGTTCCTACGTAGGCCGTGTCTCTCTAACGTCGTTTTCAATTTTGAAATGAGGTTTAGATACCACATGCGTTAATAATAATTACCAAAAACAATTTCATGCTTATGTTGCTATTTCCAGACTCTAATGTGTTTGTGGAAATGTTGTAATTCACAAAAAATAATCCGTTTTCGCTTTTTCTTTTTATTATTTATAATTTTTTTTAAATTTTTTCCAATTTGAAATGTCAGAGTATTTATTACTATTGTTGGATAGTATATTTACCAACTTTGTGCGTAAAAATTTTATTAAACAAAACAATAGTAATTTTAGGCACAATGTGTTTATTTATAAGCACATAATGTCTAAAAATACTTTGTGTGTGTATTATTGCGTATGAAAGTGTGTACAAAAAAAGTTTACGCATTTTTTGTTTATATTTACGGAATTTTCGTAAAATTAAACAAAATTTTACCCATTTTATAGTAGTAAATTTACAAACATTTTTTAGAGTGTAGTAAATCTTCTAACGCATTTTGTGAAAATTTATTTCTAACTGCCCACAATTTTAGCTCCTCACATTTTTGTTTTCTACCTAAATTGCCTCTGAAACAATAACTTTCTTCTTCAAAAACGGGTCCTGCTTCAGCTTCAACACTCTCTCTTCTAGGGTTTGGGGTTCGGGAATTCCCGGGATATCCTGGGATATCCCGGGAATTCCCGGGAAAATAATATATTTTTCCCGGGAAAACGGGAAATTTTAAAAATATTAAATTATTTTTATTTAGAATAGGATTTTTTAATTTTAGTCATAAAAAACATTTTAAATACCAAAACAAAATGTTTTTGTTAAAATTTTTTAAAAGGGAATCAATTTCTTTGACACACAAAAAAAAATCGTTGCCAAGTAATTAAATTAAGTAATAAAGATTTTTCGCATAACTTATTCAAAATTTAAGTAGTAAAACCTAAAAATCTGGTAAAATGTTTAAAAGAAATATGAACAAAAAGTTTTGTTTCTTACAAATAATCGCCCTTTTTATCTAAATTTTTCAAATGTATATTTTAGTTAAGGACGACTTTAGTTAACATATTGGGTGGCAGTATACCTTGACTTGGTTTATAATTGGAGCATTCTGATTGGTTAATTTATTTTCAACCAATCAAAATATTTGAAAATATAAATAGTTTTGTAGGGTTTTCATACACAAAATGAATAAAACTGTATGATTAAAAATAAAGTCGACTTTAAATTTAAAATAATCCTTAATATTAAGGGCCAATAATTTTATAAGTAACGTTTCCATTAATAAAATATTTTCAAGTAAATTTACTTTATTTAATTACACCTGCTTTCAAACTAATATATTATTTTATATTAAATAATAAAATGTCAGGAGTATGGAAATACTTTACAAAAAAGGACAATACAGCGCAGTGCAATATTTGCCCTAAAAGACTAATGGTTAACGGAGGAAGTTTATCCGACATCTAAATTAGGTTCACAAAAAAAATTGATATTCATGCAACTTTTGTTGAAGAAAACAACAACAAGAATAACGTTCTAGCTAAAATTAGCAAAGTACCCGAAGAAAAAAGTGTAAGTAAGGGCATACATTTCCTGAAATGGTATCCAAATTAGCCGCAGTCGGCGGAATGTCAATCCGCACCATAACTAGATCTTCGTTTATTCCAGAAAGTTTTTATAATAAAAACCTGGCATTGCCAAAAAATGAAACCGATGTAAGAACATTATATTAAATTACTACAATCATGTAAAAGATATCATGATAAAAGAAATATCGAGCCATATTTCTAACAATAGGAGATTTACTATAATCTTAGATGAATGGACAAGAATATCACAAATTCATTTTATAACCTGGGGTTGGTTAATATATCAGGAAGATGTAATGCTGGTGAAATAAGAAAAATTGTAAAAATAAGACTAGAAGAGTTTTATTTGTCTTTGGAAAATAACATTGTGGCCAACATATCTAATGAGCCAAATGTAATAAAGCGGTTTGTTTCCGATAGTCCAGTAGTGGGTGCTTTCTGCTGGAATCATGCAATTTATTTGGCAGTGCTTAGAGTAATTTATGTGAAATCAAATGTTCAACATTCTGATATTTTTACTTTGAATTCTCACTATACAGACTGCATTTGTACTGAAATAGTGTTTTTTTTTTAACAAAAATTACTTATATAGGTGGTTTTCATTAACAATTTTGTTAAACAATATTTCCCGGGATCAAATTTTTTTATTCCCGTTTCCCGGGAAATAAAAAAGTCCGGGAAATCCCAAACCCTACTCACTTCCCAAAACCGAAACTTCTGGGTTGAATGAATCACCTGACGCAGCTTCGGAGCTATCACTTTCTGATACACGTAACATAAATTCACCCCCTACAAAACCTGCTGATGTGGATGGTCCTGCATCAGAAACTATCACTTCCCTTACCTTCTGCAAATTCTTTTCAACACTTTCACTACTATCACTCATCACTAAACTTTTATATTTTTTTATTGCGGAATCAAAAGTTCTTTGTTCTTACGAAAGACAATTTTGAAGATGCCTATTCTTCATTCTTATCTTTTTTATTTGTTTTTTTTTTAATTTGTTGCTTTGTAAAGCTTTTTTTATAAATTTTTTTAAATTTCAATTTGTTTTAAAGTTTTTTGTCTTTTATCAATTTTTCAATTTAAGTTTTTTCATTTTTTTAGGTATTTGCTTTTATTTTTTTGCGGTTTTGTTAAGTTTGTAGTATTTTATTTTAAATTTTTTAAAATTTCAATTTGTTTTTAAGTTCTTTCTTAGTTTTTTCTTATAAATGTTTTTCTTATGCACTTCTTCACTGTTCACGAATATTAACTTTTCAATTTTACAATTTTACTTCAGTACGCGGGGATTCACAAAAATGAATATTACATTTGCATGTCAAACGGCTAAAAATGCAACCCTGCACTAAAGAATTTAACATGCAGTTGATACTTATTTATTTCTCGCCTGTATAAATCAGCGTTGCCATTGCGCAACATTTTTTATTTTATTTATTTTTTTTAATGGGAATAACAAGAATAGAACAATTGAAATCAGAAATAAAAAAGAAAATAATATAATAATAATATTAAAAATAACATAATAATATAAAACAAAAAAAAAATATAATATAATAATAATATAGAAAATAATAATAACCATATTACGAAAAAAAATCAAACAATTCCCTCTTAAAATGCATTGCGTTGCTTATGGATTGGATGGTTGTCGGGAGCGAATTCCAAAGACGTATTGATTCCACATAAAATTGCCATTTAGAAACCAAAAGTTCATACCATATGGGCCTTATGTCGTATGTTCTTCCGTTTCGCGAGAATACCAGTCTATTAAACAGATAAGTGGGTTGCCGAGTATATATGATCTTATGCAAGAATATTATTAACAAAGTCGTTTTTAAAAAAATCCCCACAATTCCATAATATATAAAATCAAAATATTTGCATGAAATTTTTTAAAAAAAGGACAAAACAACTAAAACTTTTGAAAAACATACTCTCATGATCAAATACGTATGTATATGCAGATGATGCCAAAGCAAGATTAATTAAAAAAGAAAATTTAATTTGGCGATGTATCGATAATTTTTTAAGAAAGTTTTAAGAAGTTTGAAAAATATAGCTATTTTTGTGAAATTTTTCAACAAAACCTGAAAAGTTCGTGAAATTTAGCGATTTATCGCTACTTTTTTAAGTTTTTTATAATTTAGATGTTTTCTAGTGATTTTTTAGTTTGATTTAGCGATATTTTTAGAAAAGAAGTTGGCAGCATTATTTCACTAATCCTTACAATTTTTCTGTTTGCGTACATATTTAGATATTTTTCTTTTTGAGAGTAAATTTTGCCTTACTCTCTGTAAATTTGTTACTGAGTAATTTTTACTGGACTTTACTGGAAAAGTAACCAAACCAGTGTTGCCACTTTTAGAATAATTATTCAAAAACGGGACTGTTTACACATTTGTTGCATAATTTTTGAATAATGACATTTTTGTGTAGTTTTTGTGTAATTGCACTTTTTAGAGAAATTTTAGTAAATTTCATAAAAATCAGTCGACATTTAAAGTAGACCAAATGAGTTTGTCTGTGAAACATATACAAGATCATTTGCAAATGTAGCGAAAGATTGAAATTTGGGTTTGTTACGACTGTGACTTTCTAATAGAGTTTGCTAAAAACCGAAAAATTTGAAAACCGCGGTTTCGGTTTTTAAAAATTGTGAAAACCGCGGTTCCGGTTAATTTTCGGTTTTCATGTGACATTAACAGAATTGTTTTAAAACAATTAAATATGTATAAAAATTAAATACGTATTTTAACTCGTTCAAAATATTTATTAAAATTCGATTGAATATCTCACTCGAATAAAGGCAATAGCGCCGTTTCGAAACCTTTGTAGAAAAAAAATGAGCGGAAGCTCGTTATAAATAAAAATTTTCTATTCTTTTGTATGCATCTAGAGCTGTATTTTCAAGAGTTTAAATTTAAATTTTGGCAATTTGGTTAAAAGAATTTAAAGGTAAATTTTTTAAAATTTCGCGGACTACGAAATATGACTATAAAAAATACGCGGTGGAAAGCTGAACTGAATATATAAAACTCAACATCTCTTAAACCACTTTACTTTTTGGTGTATTTTTTTCTAAAATTATAAGAATCAGTTTATGTTATCCGTAATAAAAAAAATTTCTTTAAAGTAATACTTAATGGAGAAAATGTCCATTACAATTAAATAAGAAATTTTGTAAAATAGGAGCTGAGGCACTTTCGAAATTCAATAATATCCGAGTTAACGTTTTTCTGAAAGCTCAGAAATTATGCTCGCAAAAGACTCTAAAATATGATCAATTTCAAGGTGCTCAAACTTGTATTCCAAATTTTTAAAAAATGTTTTCATTGCTCATAAATGTCTCAAAATGAATCATAAATGACACATACTGGCTCAAAAAATTCAAAATTTTCCAATAATGCTCATAATTTCGAGTATTTTGTGAATCATAAAAGTGCGCTAAGAAATAGTCTTCATCGGTGAAGAAATACACCGTCATGTAGCTATGATTTCATAAGGTCTTAGGGCTGTTATGAGTCTTTTCGGATTCTAATTGTACACTGGGATGCAATTCAATTAATTATTTTAAGTGGTTAAAGTATTTATTGAAAACCGACTTATTTTTGTCGGTTTTCGGTTTCGGTTTTAAGGCTTGAAAAACCGCGGTTTCGGTTTAGAATAAAACCGAACAGCAAACTCTACTTTCTAATGATTGAATAGAAACCCGTCATTTTTAAAGTCCTTTTCTAACAATTTAAAGTAAATTTAGCGAGATTTTTTTTTTGCTATAGCTAACATGATAGGGTTTTGGTCAGACAAAAATTTTGTAAATATAGAACAGTGTGGCAAAATGAAAATATATTGGAATAATTCAGCAATTCATACATTTAAGCTATAATTCAACGCATTATAGTTAATTTTAATATGTCTTTAGTTTTATTCAGGCACCAGAAAACGTTTTTTTTTTTTTGTTTTTATCAAAAATAAATATCACTAAAGTTCAAAATGTTTTTATTTCTCAATCGAAAACAAAAAATTTCAAATGTACTTTAAAACAAAAATATCCCTCAAGTTGAAATTCGAAAAATATCTTTAGGTATAAATATCAAAGATAAAAAAATTGATAAAAAAATAAAACTTTTTAAAACGTTTTAAAAAACGTTTTTTTTTGTTTTTCATCTTTGTACTAAGTACAAAAATATGAATAGAATTTTAAAATTTTTGTTTTATTTTTATGGTGGAGATACTATTATGGTTTTTGGTTTCAAATCTGTAGAAAATCATATAATATCCTAGAGTGAACTGTTGAGCGGTACATACAAACATATATTGCAAATATTTTTTTTTTGCTAAAATGTTTGCCAATTGACCAGCATTTTGCACTAATATTATTCATTTTCGGAATGAAATCGCTGTATAAGTTTTCTAATTAAATTTTTGCACCATGAAACCTTTTTCGCATTCCGCCATTAATTCGCAATTTTTTAAGTGCAGATTTTTAAAATTTATAACCTAGGGACCATAATACCCATATCTCATACCAAAGTTTGGTAATTAGGGCTGAGTTCCAAAACGTCATTTGCAATGCAACTGAACAAAGTCATGCATTCGTAAATGCAATTGATGCGCATATAAAAAGCAAACTGTGCATCACAAATGTTGTTGATGCTTTGTTGACATGTTTTTATTACAAAGTAAGCAACACACTTGTTTGCTTTGTATCGAAACAGTAGTAAAACCGCAAACACTGCAATGTGTTTTGACGTTTAGGAACTCACCCTAGTTCGCAAAAAAAAAATTGCCAAAAAAAATTTGCAAAAAAATTTTTTTTTCCATTAATGTATTCTTTTGCAGAATATAAATTGCTGATTAGGTTTCTTAACTATTTTTTTGTATCATAAAGGCTTTTTTCGCATTCCGCCAATATTTTGCAATTTTTTGAGTGCGGTTTTTTTAAATTTTTAACCTTAGGACAATAATTCCCATATCTTATGCCGAAGTTTGGTGGTTAGTATGCAAAAAGTTTCGCAAAAAAAAATTTAGCAAAAAGGAAGATTTTTCCATCAACATATTCATTTGAAGAATGTAAATCGCTGACTGAGTTTTTTAATTAAATTTTTGTACCATAAAGCTTTTTTTCGCGTTCCGCCATTATTTTGCAAATTTTTAAGCGCGGTTTTTTTTAACTCACAACCTAGGGACTATAATACCTATATCCTATACCAAAATTATCTGGTTAGATTGCAAAAACAAAAAAAATTTTCTAAAAAGGAATAGTTTTGCATCAATATACATATGTATATGTATTTAACATATGTATAGCAGAATGTTAATCGCTGATTAAGTTTAAAAAATTTTGAGTGCGGTTTTTTAAAATTCATAAATTTGGGACTATGATACCCATATCTTATGCTAAAGTTTGGTAGTTCGTACGCAAAAAATTTCGCGAAAAATAAATTTTGCAAAAAGGAAAATTTCTGCATCAACATATTCGTTTGCAGAATGTAAATCGCTGACTGAGTTTTTAAATTTATTTTTTGTACCAAAAAGCTTTTTTTCGCGTTCCGCGATTTTTTTGCAATTTTTTAAGTGCGGATTTTTAAAATTCATAATCTTGGGACTATAATACCAATATTCTCATATCAAAGTTTGGTGGTTAGTTTGCAAAAAAAATTCGCAAAAAAAATTTAACAAAAAGAAAATTTTTTGCATCAGTGTATTTGTTTGCAGAATGTAAATTTCTGATAACAATTTTTAATTCATTTTTTGTACCATAAAGTTTTTTTTCGCGTTCCGCACTTTGGTTTGCAATTTTTTAAGTCGGGTTCTTTAAAATCCATAATCTAGGGACTATAATAATACATATATCCTATACCAAAATTAGCTAGTTAGATTGCAAAAACAAAAAATCACGACAAAAAATTTTGCCAAAAGGAATAGTTTTGCATCAACATATTTGCTTGCAGAATGTTAATCGCTGATTATCATGCTTTGTAGAAGTCTTTTCGGCGGAAATTTTTATTACTTTTTAATAACGCAAAGGTTTATATCATTGGATGCAGAAATATGTCTATATGAATGTTGTTTTAAGAATTTTTACAAAATTTATATGTAATTGTAATCAGAAAAAACTAAAAAAAACGTTTTAAAACGTTTTATTTTGTTTTTTCCTCAATACAAAAAAAACGTTTTTTTTTTGTTTTTTCCTCAGTACAAAAATAAAAATAATTCTCAACTTTCCTGAAAATATCAGTACGGATATTTTTAAAATTTTGTTTTCGAATAGAAAACAAAAAATAAAAAAAATTGATGAAAACAAAATATCCATCAAGAAAAATAAATTCATTTGTACACAAGTGATTTTTTTTATTGAGGAAAAAACAAAATAAAACGTTTTAAAAGTTTTAATATCGGGTGCCTGGTTTTATTATTATTAATTTATAAATTCAAAAACATTTTACATATGATTAAGAAACCTTTAATTCCTAATTATGAAAATGTTATGTTTTTGAAATCGGTCCATAAATAAAAAATGGCAAGTTTTTAAATTTTCCATATGCCAGAGTTACCCTATTTTGGAGTCGAACGTCATTATGCTCGAAATTACTTTAGCTCCGACAGAGTGAAATGTCATAGTAATCCAACCAGACGGTAAGAAATGAAAATTCACTGAAGCCCGCATATCTTGCTTAAGTCAACTTTAGAAAAGTTCCATCTCTCTTAATTTGGTTAATTTTAAATCGAAACTCATCATACCCAACCTATTCGATTTAAAAACATTTTCATCGAACAAACAAAATAAATTTAAAATTAACAATAAACCAATTAGATAAAAAAAAAATAAAAAAAATTTGCAAATCTGGCGAACATTTCCAAATTTGAGTAAGTCAAATATGAGAGCTCTTTAATTTGGTAAAAATTAAACCAAAATTTCGAACAAACTTAAAAAGCTGTAAAGGCCCAACTATATTTCGTGAATCTGAATTAAGTGAAAGAGCGATAACGGGAAAATACATTAAAGCACCCATATTTAACTTAAGTCAGCTTCTGAAAAGTTTCATCCCTATTAATTTGATTAATTTTCAATCGAAACTCATCGTATCTAGCTCAGTCAAATTAAAAACATTTCAAACAAACAAAATAAATTATTGTCAAAAATTATAATGAAAAAATTAAACACACAAAAAAGCATAAAATGACTTCGAAACTAGCGAAAACTTAAAAATGCCAAATATGGGCGCTCTTTCATTTGAGTAAAAATTCAGCCAAATTTCGAGCAAACTTAAAAAATGTGATTTCAGCTTAAGTCAATTGTGGTTACATCTTTATTTTGAAATAATATTAAAAAATTATAATTTTTTTGTGTAATTTCATACGGTTTTGGATAATTTTTTACCTTCAGCTGCGTAATTTTTGGTTTCACTGGTGGCAACACTGAACCAAACACAACTAATTTTAAGTTTTTAACCCGTTTGGACCCAACCTTCAGGCAAAAAATTCTTGCTTCTTCAACTTTAGCATAAAATATACAAATCTATTAGGGTCACATGCATAACCACCAGGGCAAGGACTCACATGCAAATGCATGTTTGTAGTCAGTGGCCCAAAAATGATTTTGACCAAATACTTTTCCAAATCAAAGAATTTGCAAAAAAATGGCATCGATTTGTTGTTGCATATTTTTGCATATTTTGTTATAAATGCATATTTTTGCATATTTTGCTTTTAAGTCCATATTTTATTGCATATTTTATGATTTTTATTGCATATTTTGCGCATTATTGCATATTTTTTAATATTTTTAAATATGAAATTTGAGTTAAGAATTCATACTTTAAAACTAAAAAAAATTCTAAAGAATTAATTATTTGGAAGCTCTGTTGGTAATATAAAGCGGCCTATAGATGGTCAAGCTTGCTGTACAACATGTGCAGCATTTGATCGCGTAATGCCTTGTTTGATGGAAATTACAAAAACAAATACACGTAACCATCAAGCCAAGCTGTACAGCATGCTTGATCATCTATAGGCCCCATAACACTACACTAGAAAGAGAAACACATAATATACCACAGATTGATACCAGATGTGAAACCAATGACAGGTGTCAAAAAAGTATTCTCGAACCCTATAGTTTTGTTTACATGGAAGTCAAGAGGGAGATAACAATATAAAATCTACAAACATTTTGTATTGCGCATTTTTTGTATACATCTGTCTATTTTTAGATTATTGTTCTTTATCTTTTGTTTTTCTTAAATTTTTGCGTTTTGTTTTGCTCATTTTCTGTCGGCCATATTGCCCAAATCAGCTGATTCATATCTGGTATAATTTGTGTCTTCACATTTTCTTAGCATTTTTTTACATTTATTTCCGTGACAGAATTTTTGAATCATTATTATTCAGCGATTTATCGGTAAATTTTTATGGAAAACAAAAAAGTTAGAAAAATTTGGCGATGTATCAATAATTTTTTAAGAAAGTTTTAAGAAGTTTGAAAAATATAGCTATTTTTGTGAAATTTTTCAACAGAACCTAAAAAGTTCGTGCAATTTTCTAGTGATTTTTTAGTTTGATTTAGCGATATTTTTAGGGAAGAAGTTGGCAGCAGTATTTTACTAATTCTTACAATTTTTCTGTTTGCGTACATTTTTAGATATTGTTCTTTTTGAGAGTAAATTTTGCCTTACTCTCTGTAAATTTGTTACTGAGTAATTTTTACTGGACTTTACTGGAAAAGTACCCAAACACACCTAATATGTTGTCATCCACTAACACATTTTTTATAGATGTAATTTTAAATTAACGTTTTCGGGTGTTATTGCTTGCAAACAGAAAGTTGAAAAATTGTATAAAAATTATTTTAGGGAAACTTGTCCCCGAGTATAATACACATATTTAAGTTCTATTTTATAATAAAGTTTTTTGAGGTAAAATGCCACACACAAAAATATATTTAACTATCCCAGCCAGCAATTTCGAAGCGCTCATAAATAAGATTTTAAAATGGCCTATAGAAATGATTATTGTTTTTTTGAAAACACTCTTTTTCTGGTAGAAAATATGAACCCTCAGAAAACAATCCAAAAAGTTGTCTCTACAATCTAAAAAGCTGTCTCAAAACGAGGGTTCATTTTTCGGACTCAAAGAAGAAAAAATTATTTAAATTTATGAAGAAAATTTCGATTTTATACGTTCTTTTTTCTGAGTCATTTCTGAGTAGGGGGCTCTTTTGGACGGACCACTTTCATAGGAAAAAGTGGAAAAATGTTTATGTTGTTGGAGCTCATTTCTGAGTCATTAATGATCATCTTTGTTTGCTGGGATGTGTATTTGAAGACATATTCAGTGTGTTCGTTTACTCGAATTTCTTACTATTTTTACTACAATTGCAAAGTTTTGTTTACTTTTTGTATTGAATTTTTCCAGCTGTAGTAAATATAGTAACTGGTAGTAAGTAAACGAACAAGCTTATTGTAACCGATACCTGAATTTTTACGTTTATGTTAGTTTTTAATAAAAATAATTAAAAAACATTTATTTTTAATTGCATATTTTTTAGTTTTTAGTGCATATTTCGTTATAAATGCATATTTAAGAGCACATTTTCCATTTTATAGTGCAAATTTTAAGCGCATATTTTCGATTTTTTAGTGCATGAAAGTCGTTGCCCTGATAATCACTTTTAAAATTTATAGGTGGCTTATAAAGCAAATTTTCTATACAAAATTAACTTTATAAATTCAAATTATTATGCATAGGAACTTTAAACTTTCCGTATAGTTCTACGTTTTTATAAAATATAATTAAGTTACAGATATGATACTTTTTTCAGCCAAATAAATCTATTACTATTGAAAATAATCGTGGTTTTAGAAAAAATAATCAAAAATAATCGCTTATACTGAGTCTCAAATGGTTTAAGTAAAACTAAAGCCCAAACCACACAGTGAAAGTGACAGTGAACAGTGGCAGTGCTGTCAAATTTTGTTCTTGAATTTCGCGAAAACGATTCAATATTTTTAAAAATTTTCTTATTGCATTTTGTTTAAAAACAGCTCTTGTTTATTTAGAAACTTTTCTAGTTTCTTGGCAGTGACAAATAGAGAAGATACAAAAACTGCTTTATCGACAACACGTCGCTCTGCGGTCGACACTGCCTTTATGTGGTTTAGGCTTAAGTTGAAACGATTTAAGTTAGATATTTAAGTTAGTAACTAACTGGCGCTTTAACTGACGCATTTGTAGTTGTTTTAAATATAAATTTTAGTATTGGTTACAACAACACTTTTAATCGGATAACATTTGTATAGTTTTCTTCACAACAAACATGATGAACTTCAAAAACCTGTGTTGAACAGAGTGTGTTTGAATTTAAATTTCTAAGGCCCAGTTTTTACGATGTCAGTTAAACTTGCTGCAGTTAAACTGAAAACGAATTATGTCAGCCATTTCCAAGTTTATTAACAAAAAATCTGCCAAAACAACTTTTTCTCGTTTAGAACTTTGGTCTTTATTAAAACAAAACAAAATAAACTACATTTTAAAAGCACACTCACAATAACTTTACCGTAAAATTTCAACAGTTGTTTAAAAAGTAAACCAGTAAAGTTGATTCAATTGAATAAGTAGTTAAATTACAAAAAAATATATTTTTTAACTTTTTCTATCAGTCATTCAATAAACAAAATACACGAAATACGGACTTTCGGTAGAAAGTAAAATATTCAATAAAATTTTTCTTCAATTAAAAATAAACGACAAAATACAATTGTTTTGAACCAAAAGTGGGTAGTCCTTTTTTTAACTTATTTTCAATTGTTTTAATGTACATATTCGGTTGATTTTAAGGAAAAAATATTGTGAGTGCAGTATTTCAGTTATAAACTGCGTTAAACTAAGTTAGGAGATAATCTACATCCTAAAAACTGGGCCTAAAAACCTCTTCAATTGTCTATACCAATCGAACAAGTTATTTGGAGGTCGGATATGCATTACAATTTTTTTTTATCTTACCGTCACTTCTTTTGCATTTTATCAAAATTACCTGTCGATTGTGACTCCTGACCGTCAACTGTAGCATTATTTACATCGTCAGATGTGACTGAGGTTTCACTGTCCAGTAAATATTCAGGATTTAAGGATTTTCTGGTTTGAAAAAGATCATCAAGCTCACTACAGATAGTTATACAAAAGAGAAATTTAGATTAAATTACTTAAATGTGTATTTTTTAAAAACTTACATTTGGAAAGGGCAAGTTTGTCTGCTGCGGCAGGTTTTTGAGTTGTTCAGTTGAACTCTTTTATATTGCCTTTCCAAACTGAAGAGCTTTCCTTCTATTTGTGACCCATTAAAAGTATGGCCCTTTGTACAAAGCTCATCAGCTATTTTGCACCATATTTGTTTTTTGCTTTTAAGGTTTATACTTTTTCCAACCAATATTATGTTGTTGAATCCAGCCATATAGTTTTTTTTCTTCTTCCAAAACATCCGCAGTTCCTGGCTTGTGTAGATTCATGTCAACAGACTCACCCATCTCGCATTGATAGTTATTAATATCATCGCCACTCATGTGTTTTGGAGGATCACATTGATCGTGCTGTGAAAAAATAATTTCATCAAAAATTTCTCCATCAGCTACATGCTGCGCAATTTGTTGTCTATAGTCTTGGTCTGCAAATAAAAATAAAATTTTATTTCATTACTTCTGTATTTATCACTACCACTTACCAACTTCAACCTTCCGAAATGTTCCTGGAGAACATTTAACATCCAGTTTCTTCATATTATCCATATTTGTGCGCGATACAAACCTTCTTATTTTTCTTCTTTTTAAAATGATTTTTTGAAAACAGCTGTTTATATAAACCTGCAAATTCTTGCAAATTGCAGCTGAGTAATCAAAATTTTTCAAACACGTATTAGAAAATTTAGGTAATAACGAGTGCATAGTAAATGGCGATTTTTCTGAAAATTACGCGTTCATATTTCGAGACAATATTTAAGGTGTTCATTGGAACAGCGATACAGTGGATCCTTATTAGGGATACCGAACCCGTAATCCCGATCCTGAAAATCCCGAGATTTTCGGGATTTACAAATCCCAAAATCCCGGGATTGTTCTTGAAAAATCCCGGGATTTCCGATTTTATTATTTGCCATATTTTATCACTTTTTGTATTTGTTTTTCTTTTTATATACGACCTAAATCACTTAAATCAAATATCTAATAACTAATTTTTCCTATTCATAAATAATATATTAAAATAGACTACACCATTTTCACTTTTATTTCAGAAAATTCTAAATATATTTCAAAATTTTCCAAAAATGTTTTAAAATTATCCAAAAATGTTTTCAAATTGACCAAAAATGTTTTAAAATTGTCCAATTATATTTTAAAATTGTCTAAAAATGTTTTAAAATTGTCCAAAATGTTTGAAAATTATCCAAAAATCTTTTAAAATTTTCCAAAAATGTTTCAAAATTGTCCAAAAATCATTCAAATTGTCCAAAAATGTTTTAAAATTGTCCAAAAATCATTAAAAATTGTCCAAAAATGTTTTAAAATTGTTTAAAAACCTTTTATATTTCTGGAATACAAATATAGTTTTTTTAAATACATTTGGAATTTTATCAAATACATTTGGAAAATTTTGAAATACAAATGGAATTATTTGAAATGCATTTGGACAATTTTCAAATACAGATTTAAAATTTTTAAATACAAATGAATAATTTTGAAAATTTTAAAATACATTTTGGACAATTTTGAAATGCAACTGAACAAATATCAAAGGTTTTTAGACAATTTTAAAACATTTTTGGACAATTTTCAATGATTTTTGGCCAATTTTAAAACATTTTTGGACAATTTTGAATGATTTTTGGACAATTTTGAAACATTTTTGGAAATTTTTAAAAAAAATTTGGATAATTTTCAAATATTTTGGACAATTTTGAAACATTTTTAGACAATTTTAAAATATATTTGGACAATTTTAAAACATTTTTGGACAATTTTAAAACATTTTTGGATAATTTTAAAACATTTGGAAATTGGAAAATTTTGAAATATATTTGGAATTTTCTGAAATAAAAGTGAAAATGGTGTAGAGATTAAATATATCTGAATAAAAATATTAATAATTTAAAAATGTTTATTCAGCTTTAAAACTTTTCAGATTTATTTGATCTTTTAACGGACATGTTTTTATTTATTTTATTAATAATTTGCTGAAATCATAACTTAATGCAAAATAATTTTGCCGAATATTAGTATACCAAAAACAGCAAATTTTTGTTATAGTATTTAGCAAAATCTAACATCTAACTTTTTGAAATCAGCAGAGGTGTGCTCAATATTTCATATTAGTGGACTTAAAAAATCTAATATAATCACTAAATATTTCTGATGCTTTCAGAGTAGAGTATTTGCATTCAATTAATTTTAGAATAGTAGCCTTTTCTGCTATTTTTACATACTTATTTCTATGAGTGTAGTTTTCGTTTAAAGCCAAATTCACAATGCTGTAGTACTCTACTTTGAGTGGATTTTTTGTTCCTTGCTTTTTGGCACTTACATATTTTTCGTATCATGCAACTCTGCAGCTTTGAACACTGCAGCTTTGTGAATTCGGCTTAATTTATTTATTTTTACGTACTACAGGAAATAAATAAGTATATTTATAATGAATTTTTTTAATTTTTAGGGTTTATTTTAGCTATTTATTTTTAAAATTAAAAATAAATGAAACAAGAAAATCCCGAAATCTCGAAATTCCGAAAAATCCCGGGATTCCGATAAATCCCGGGATCCCGAAAAATACCGGAATCGCGGGATTTCAATTTTCAAAATCCCGAATCCCGGGATTCGTAAAAACCAGTCCCGTTCGGCATCCCTAATCCTTATATTGTATATATAAAAGAGAATGGATTATTAAGGAACATTAATTTCGTAGCGATTTCAAATATCCACAATCACGATGCCATTACTTGGAGAGTTTTTCAGACAAAACTTTTAGAACACATTACACATTTATAAATAAAGTTATATATTTTTCTGATGGCGCAGTCACACAATATAAAAATAAAAAAACTTTATTAATCTGAGCCATCACGAACAAGATTTTAAACTTAAAGCAGAATGGAACTTTTTCGCCACATCGCACGGCAAAGGGCCATGTAATGGAATTGGTGGTACCGTTAAAAGGCTTGCCAGAAGATACTGCTTGCAACATCCTGAAACTGTTATAAAAACTGCTGAGCAACTACATAAATGGGCAGTGAACAATATTAAAAATATCACATTTTTTACTTCGATTCTGTTCTATACACGGAAACTGCTAAAAGATATCAGGAAAGGTTTAGTAGGGCAATAGCAATAAAGGGAACTCATAAGTACCACTTATACATTCCAATAGATGAATGTGCAATTATGGGAAAAGAAACACAAACTCAAAATTATATTCTAACATGGTTATTCAGAAAAAACTTTTTGTCTTATTATAGGCTAATTGAACGATTTTTGTTGTTGTTTTACGTGTTAAATTATTTTATTAAACTTTAATAAAATTCAAAACATTTTTTTGAATACAAGCCTTAGCTCTAGTTTATGTATTACGAAAATACTCTAAACGAAAACAAAGTAACGAAAATTTGTTTTTGTTTCCCATATATTTTTGACGAAAGTGATTGTCAATTTCTTTCGTTTAGACTATTTTCGTAATATATAAACAGGCCCTTAATCTACAATATTAAAATCATCCACTTAAGTAATATTATAAGGAAAAAGCAAGGTAAGTAAAAAATAATACATTGAAAATATAGTTTAGATGGAAACGGTTTTTTAATATTTTATGTTCTTAGTAGTCAAACATATCTTTCAAATATTTTTTAAATTAATGAAATACGATACTTAGTATTATAAATATAGCTCTTCAAACAAGTTACTAAATGAGTTCGAATTTTAAATTTATTACAAAAAATATGAAATACAAAAATATTTCCATTTTTTAGAATAAAAAAATAAGCTTTTTTTTAAAAAAATCATTAAAAATAGGAAACATCCCAGCAAAACCTTGGTAATGGGTTTGACCTTTTTCACGCATTGCCTGGCAATGGTTTTACTTAGAAACCTAAATTAATACGTTACTAATACATATTGTGATATATCAATACTTAAGTGTGAGGTATGAAATAATGAGTTACCGATATGGAGATATATCACTGCTTATTTGGAAGCTTTACAATAATATATTACCGATATTGTGTTTTATAATAACTTATTATAAAGGGTAAAAATAATAAGTTATTGGTATTGCATAATGTAACTACTTATT
Organism: Leucophora obtusa; assembly: GCA_949987735.1. NCBI lineage: Eukaryota > Metazoa > Arthropoda > Insecta > Diptera > Anthomyiidae > Leucophora > Leucophora obtusa. Next base: position 100,929,667 of record OX465298.1, read on the forward strand.
ATGCGAAAGTATGATTGATTAAAAATTTACATTGCTCGGATCGGTGTACTTTTTTTAAACAAAGTCATTACTGGTAAAGCCTTATTTTATGTCCTATATGTAACCAATGAAATATGTACTTATGTGTAATGACTTACTTCACTCTATAAAAGTATGTACTTATTTTAGCTAACTAGTGAATTTAATATTACAAGTCACAACTGATATCAGTACTACCATCCTAATCACTTATTTTATGCTATACCGGTACGACTTAGGCAACCATTTACCCCCAATGACACCCCCATGTTAAAATAATGTGTTATGCGACCAAAGTGTAAGTAGTTACAATTTTTGGTTTGTTATTACATTTCCCTCTACCTGGTAATAGAAGGTTTTGCTGGGATGTTTGTCCCATAAAAATCAGCATTTGTATATTTAGCTAAAATTCCATATTTTAGTAAACTGTATTTTTTTTTTTGAAAATCGTAAGGGAAGATTTCCTGATTTTCATTGAATTAATATTAATATTGAAAATATTCAAAAGAGTGCATTCTACGGTAAAAAACTACATCCCCATATTTTATCGAAATATGTGTTTTTTAGAAAGTTTTTTACTAAAATCGTTTAAGAAGTTGTTTTTTATAATAAAAGAATATCAATATGCGAATTTTATAATATTTTTCAACATAAAACTGTTTTTTAAAAAATATATTACGGCTGATAAAAAATCGCTAAATTTTTGACTAATAGCTACAGTACAATTTTTACCGCTAGGGGCGAAATAAAATCGCTAGATCTGACGAGAAAATCGACGTTATGGCAACACTGGATATACAGTTAAAAACTTATGGCACTTCAAAGTGAAGCACTTTTAGCATTTTTATGAAATTTATGAAAATTAAAAACGCGCATAAAATCGCGCGTTTTTACAAATTTCGAGATCTGAAAAAAGAAATTTACAAATGGGACCGTAGAGTATTCATGTACAAAAAATAAACAAAATCAGAAGACCCATGTTCAGATTTTTTGCGTTTTCTCATGGAATGAATGATATATATTTTTAAAAATTAAAAAATATTGAATTTAAACAAATTAATTATAAATATTAAAAAAAAAATAATAGAATAACAAAAAATAAAAAAATATTGGTCCTGGCGGTAATCGAACCCGCGACCCTCTGGTTGGTAATGCCAAATGATGCGAAAATTACTTTTTACGATCACTTTTAGAGCAATTACTCTTTAGAACCAATATTTAAGTGATTTTTTGGATGTTGTTCAGAAGTAATTCTAAAAAAGCTGTAAAAATATACTAACGGATACTTTGGAAGTAATGAAAGAAGTGATTTTTTGAAGGTGTTCAGAATAACTTCTAAAAAAGCAGTAAAAATACACTAATGGATACTTGTGAAGTAGTAAAAGAAGTAGTTTGTAAATCATTACAACCAATTTTTATTGCTGGGACCTTTTAAAACTAATATCGAACAAGGAAACCGCACAAATAAATTAAAAATTTGTCCAAAAAGTATTAAAATGTAATTTCACTGTTAAAATCAGGTAACAAAACTATGAGATACAGTATTTAAATTTTTTACCAACATATCTCTAAAGACACGTCTACCTATCCTTCTACGAAGGTTTGTCAAAAAATTCGCACGGAGTCCATGCTTGTCCGAAAATGGGTAAAACAATATACTCCATATCACAAATTGCAGAAAATTTTAAATATTGACAAAAAACTGAAATTTTTGTAAATTGAAATCACCTAGAAATCAAATTACACTTGAAATATATGGCTGAAATCAAAAAATGTGATAAATTTTTGGGCCAAATTTGTGAGAAGCAAAAAGTGTTAATATTTCGGTTTTTTCTTAATGGACTCAGTAAGTTTAGTCATTATAAACCTAATAGTAAAAAATCTCATCTACAATTTGTCGCAATAACTTTTTTTGCACAATTTTAATTTTTTTTGTTGTAACGGAGTTTACATTTCTGCAAGCAAAAGAAATAACAAAAAAAAATTGCGTACGAATTTTCTTCAATTTATTAGTTTTTCGTATTTGGGTTTTCAATTTGCTTTCCAATGATATATAATTTGTGTTTATCAAATTGGCGGTTTCGCGAATAAAAATACAATTCATTCCGCGAAAAAAAATTTTATTTTTTTTTTAATTTTGTATTTTTGGTCCTTTTAAATGCTTTTCAAAAAAATAAAATTTTTTAAAATCCAAACAGCGGTTGCGCAGTTACAAAATAATATATTAAAAACTAAACATTTCGCGATCAAAAAATTCTTAAATTGTGTGAAACAAATTTAATTTGTCAAACTAATGTCAGTAATGACTCGAAATATCGATTCAAAATCAATGAAATGCAAAATCAATCGTTTTTCGCTCCAGCAGCTTAGGGTAAAAAACTGATAACTTTTTTTGATTTGACGCAAAATTATTAGTTGAATCGTGTTTTGACGCATAAATATTGGTTGAATCACCTCTGTTTATGGTTATTTTAAAATATTTTAAACATTTATCTACATTTATTTGAATAAAATCTGATGCAAACAATTGTGGTTACGGAGTTTACAGTTACGGAGTTTACATTTGGTTACTTTTTTCGTTTTCTTTCAGAAACGCTTTGTCAGACTTTTTTTTCCGAAACAAAATCGCATGATGCCTACAAGGTTAATCCAAATATGACATTGTTTTTCTTACTCGTTAAATAGTTTGTTGTAAAAATTAGGAACGGAGTTTACAACATTTTTTCAAATCTTATTAAAGACCATACATGGGACTAATGAATTAGGTGGACTAATTAATTGACGATTTCATTAACATTGATTGATATAAATGGTAATGAAATTATTTTCGTTACCATTGTTTCAAATTAATGTTAATGATTTTGGAATTTGATTTCATTGAATAATTGTTGATATACAATCCTGCATTCATTCCAAATACATACAACTGTGTAATATTTCTATGTTTTTGAATTGTCAAATCGATTAGCTTAAAATATTACTGTAGTTGTTCATTCCTTTCACATATTTCTTTTGATCTAGAACATTCTGTTCTCTTATTCGAATAAGTTACCTATAATAAAATTGTTACAGTGAATTTGAAACCACACATGTTTTATTTGGGAATATAAGAAATATCTGGGAATACACGGAAATTCTACTCCGCATATCTAAATAATCTAACAAAGGTTATGGGCCCAGATTCTCAGATTGTGTGTTGAACAATAATTAATATCATTTTGAAAAAGTGAGGTTATACACGGTGTGTGGTTTTTTGGTTTTAATTGTTTTACCGGTGTTAAAAAACAAAAAGGAACAATGTCAAATGTTATTGCTGGTATTGAAAAATTAAATGGTGAAAATTACGCAACATGGTGCATTCAAGTAAAAAGTTTGCTTATAACGTTGGATTTGTGGCATACCATGGAGGAGGCTTGCCCTGAACAAGATGCAATAAAATGGATTACAAATGACAATAAAGCACTTGCTACAATAACTTTGAGTGTAAAACCAAGTGAGTTAATTCATATAAAAAATTGTAATACGGCGAAAAGTGCTTGGGATACGTTAAGCTCTTTGTATAAAGCTGATACAGCATCCAGGAAAGTTAATTTGTTTAAGAAACTTGTACGTTTTAAATTTCATATAAATGAAAAATTTTCTCCACAAATAAATGAATTTATTCATATAATTGATGAGCTAAAGGAAATAGGAATCACCATAAATGATGATCTGTTGTCCATTTTTTTATTGTGCAGTCTTCCAGATGAAATGGAAAATTTTGTGGTTGCTATAGAAAGCAGAGATTGTTTACCAAAATATAATAAATTAATTTCCAAAATTTTAGAAGAAGAGATGAGGCAAGGCAACAAAAATGATACACGCAGTGAAACTGTTTTTGCGGCGAATTCGAGAAATGATCATAAAGGAAACAAAAAGCTTTATAACAACAACATCAGTAACCAACGTAACTTCTCTAAAAATTCTCAGCCCAAATTTAATCGCCAAAATCATAAGAAAAATAACGATGGTAATGTATACAATAACAATTTTAAATGCTTTCGATGTGGTAAAAAAGGCCACATTCGTTCTCAATGCAAAGACAATGGAAAAGGAGACAGTGACTTTGCATGTTCATTAAATGACAATAAAGTAAACTTAAGAGATTTATGGATACTAGACAGCGGCGCGACGTCACACATGAGCAGAACAAAAGAGTGTTTTTTGACTTTAACAGAAATAAAACGGAAAATCGTTCTAGCATCTGGTGAGAGCATTTATGCAGAAGGCATTGGCAAAATAAAATTAAAAACTCAATTTTGTACTCTTACTTTAAACAACGTTTGGTATGTGCCAAAACTCCACTCAAATTTTTTGTCAATAAGCAAAATAATAAAAGCTGGTCATTCTGTTTACTGTGCCGATGATAAAGCAATAGGTCCATTCGATTACTTTTCTCAGTCAAGTCCAGTAAGAATTACTCAGTACAAACTTTCAGAGAGTAAGACAAGATTTACTCTCAAAATAAAATTTTCCCAAACATGTACGCGAACAGAAAATTTGCAACAATTTGCAAGTTTGTACACACAGCTGATTACAACACCAAATATACAAATAAATTTTAACTAGTCGCTATGAAAGAAGAATATTTTTAATGTTAAACCTTAAGCAGAACATTTTTAGAAAGTTTTCTTATCTTTTACATAATTTATTTTGAAAGTTTTACTGCTTTGCATTTCCATAAAATAATATAATTGGAAAATAATTTTTTTTTATTTACCATAAACAATCATATGTTTTCGAAACATATGTTTTTTTCTGCTTGCAAATTCTTACTGGCAAAAATTTATCCAGTAAAAATTTGCAAGAAAAAGAAGAAGACTTAGAAACTCTCAACAATAGAACTGTCACTTTATTCTCTCTTTTTTCTTTATTTTTACTGAGTATTTGTGTTAACGAACGCCATCCAGTAAAAATTTGTACAAATTTGTACAAATTATCCAGTAATCGAATGGACCTAATAATGCAAAGTAAACAAAAAGAAAAAATTCTAACAGCTGATTTAGTAGGTGATATTTTTATTGTAAATTTGGAATCTAATAAAACCAATGAAAGTTTAAATGCGGTTATTGATGAAAGCACTGTAAGAAAGTGGCATCAAAGGTTCGGCCATATAAACGTAAACGATTTGAACAAATTATCAACCAAAAATATGGTAAAAGGTTTTAACTTAAAAATGCCAAAAACAATAGAATGCGTTACTTGTGCTGTGGGTAAAATTTCTGCTACACCATATAAAAACTATGGAAGCGTACAAACCAAAAATGTTTTGGAACTAGTGCATACAGATTTGTGCGGACCGTTTGGAGTAAAAAGTATTGGTGGCTCAGTGTATTTCATCACATTTATTGATGATTTCTCCCGTTACACCTCAACTTATTTTTTAAAGAAAAAAAGTGATGCATTTGAAGCATTTAAGAATTTTGCTGCGATTGCGGAGACGCAGACAGGCCGCAAAATAAAAGTTGTCAGAAGCGACAATGGAAAGGAGTATGTTAACTTCAAATTTAAAGAACTATTTGCGAAGAAAGGAATTGTTCATCAAACAACAGTTGGGTATTCGCCACAACAGAATGGTGTTTCAGAAAGAGCAAATAGAACCCTTGTAGAAATGGCTCGCTGTTTATTAGAATCATCTGGGTTACCCCAAAGTTTATGGGGAGAAGCTATAAATACTGCTACGTACCTAAGGAATCGTGCTCCAACAAAAGTTCTCGATGATGTTACTCCTTATGAGAGGTGGTGTGGAAGACAACCGTCCGTATCTCATTTAAAAACGTTTGGTTGCGATGCAGTTGTGTTACAAAAGGGCCCAAAACCAAAAGGTGGTAAGTTTTTACCAAAAGGTACCAAAATGAAATTTGTTGGTTATCAACTGTATACCAAAGCATACCGTTTGTATAATACGCATACGAGACAAATTGTTATTGCACGCGATGTTACATTTTTTGAGCAATCTTTTGAAAAAACTTATGATGATGAAGACGAACAACAAGAATATTTTTATATGAACATTTATAAACCAAATACGAAAGATGATAATATTGATGAACAAATTAGTGGTGATGATGACGAACAACAACAAATAGAAGATGACAATGATATACAACAAATAGAAGATGATAATTATGAAGGCGAAGAAGAGGTGAGTCATTCAGATAGTGATACTGAAAGAGAAGAAACAATTATTATGGAAAACAAAAGAAAACGTGGTAGACCTAAAATAATTAGAAATGGTGGTAAAGGCAGACCTCGAAAAGTTTACTGTACAGAAGATGGGCCGGAAATGTTAAATTCAATTATCGAAAATCCAAACACTGTGACTGAGGCATTAAATTCCGAAAATTCAGGAAAATGGAAAGAGGCAATGCAAGTAGAATATAATTCCCTAATAAAAAACAAAACATGGCAGCTGGTGGATAAACCTAAAGGCAAAAATATAATTGGTTGCAAATGGGTATTTGCGTTAAAGCGCAAACCTGACGGGTCTGTAGAGAAATACAAGGCGAGGCTAGTGGCGCATGGGTGTTCACAAAAACAAAACGTCGATTATCAAGAAACTTTTGCACCGGTTGTGCGGCATTCAACCATTAGGTTATTGTTAGCTTTAGCAGCTAAGCATAAATTACTAGTAAATCATATAGATATAGTTGCAGCTTACTTAAATGGAAGTTTAGAAGATGACGTACTTATGATTCAACCGCCAATGTTTGAAGATAAAAACCACCCAAACAAGATATGTAAATTAAGCAAGGCCTTATACGGTTTAAAACAAGCCGGACGAGAGTGGAATAAGAAGGTTAATGATATTTTGCTGAAAATGGGTTTTATGAGGTGTAAATTTGATACTTGCGTGTACATGTAACGAAGCGGTGGTGAAATAAGCCTTATAGCTATATACGTCGATGACATGTTGTTGGCGTGTTCGAGTGAAGAAAATATGAATAAAATTATAGAAAATTTAAACAAAAATGTAGAAGCTATTAATCGTGGTCCCATTTCATTTTATTTGGGAATGGAAATTGAACGTGTTGGTTTAAGAGGCGATATAACAATTCATCAAAGAAAATATGCTGCAGAAATTCTCGAACGATGGGGTATGGCAGAATGTAAACCAGCAGCCACTCCATGGCCAAGTGGAACGGTTTTGGTGAAGTGCCAAGATCAGTGCGAGGATCTTGATACTAAAAATTATCAAAGTTTGATTGGTGCGTTGATGTACATGGCCGTCATAACAAGACCTGATCTGATTCATGTGGTGTCGAAATTGTCTCAATTTAATTCTCACCCACATAAGGAACATTTTCAAGCAGCTAAATATGTTCTCAGATATCTGAAAAAGAATCCGATAGGTAAAATTACTTTTTCCACTAATTTTAAAAATTTTGAATGTTTCACAGATTCAGACTGGGGTTGCGACTCGAACGATAGAAAATCATACTCTGGTCATGTTGTATTTATGGCAGGTGGTCCTATTGCATGGGAGTCCCGGAAACAATCTGTGGTCGCTTTAAGTACGATGGAAGCCGAATACATTGCTTTATGCCAAGGCACAAAAGAAGTTGCATTTCATCGTGGTCTTCTAAGTGAGATGGGTTTTAAAAACTATATTGAGGATCCTACTCCTATTCTATGCGACAATCAAGGTGCTGCGTTCATGGTAAAAAATCAAACAGTCCAGAAGGAGAGTAAGCATATAGACATACGTTATCACTACATAAGAGAAAAGTACGATGGGAAGGATATCGATATCAAATATGTACCCTCCGATGAAAACGCAGCAGATATATTAACAAAGGTGTTATCTAAGCAGAAGCATATGTATGGTTGCAATCTTTTAAAAATTAAAATGCAATGTTAAATGAATTTAAATAATTTTGATTTATTAATTTGTTTTGCATTTGGCTTGAGGGGGAGATTGTTGATATACAATCCTGCATTCATTCCAAATGCATACAACTGTGTAATATTTCTATGTTTTTGAATTGTCAAATCGATTAGCTTAAAATATTACTGTAGTTGTTCATTCCTTTCACATATTTCTTTTGATCTAGAACATTCTGTTCTCTTACTTGAATAAGTTACCTATAATAAAATTGTTACAGTGAATTTGAAACCACACGTGTTTTATTTGGGAATATAAGAAATATCTGGGAATACACGGAAATTCTACTCCGCATATCTAAATAATCTAACAATAATGACAATGGTTTTTAATTTCATTACCATTGATAATGTATCAATTAAAAAAAATAATTACCATTGACAGATAAGCTTTCCGAGGAACGTAAAAATGCAGAAAATTCACTGAAATCAGGGTTGGAAATTGTCAAAGTTTTAAAAAATTTCCAAAATTGAAAAAAGTCACAAAAATTGAAAAATATTGGAAAAAATCGTCAAAATTTGAAAAATCGTCAAAAATTCGAAAAAATCCCCAAAATTTAAAAAAATCGTCAAAATTTAAAAAATCGTCAAAAATTTCAAAAAATCGTTAAAAATTTTAAAAATCGCCAAAATTGTCAAAATTTGAAAAAATTTCCAAAATTGAAAAAAATCATAAAAATTGAAAAAAAATCGTCAAAATTTGAAAAATCGTCAAAGTTTGAAAAGTCGTCAAAAATTAGAAAAAATCCCCAAAATTTCGGTTTTACAAAATTGAAAAAATCCCCAAAATTCATTTCTCGCAAAAATTGAAAATCGCTTAAATAAAATTTTAATTTTCCATATCTCGAAAACTATAAGAGCTAGATAAAAAATTACTGCACCAAAGGTCAAAACTCACTACCAATACCCCGATAGCGAAATTAGATTTTGACTTGTATTGCTAGATTTTAAAATCGCGTTTTTCTCGCAACCTAAGCCTCGTAGAGAGAAAAGGGCTTTTATTTGGAATATCCCCCATATCTCGAGAACTAAATGAGTTAAACGAAAACGGACAACGGTTTTGAAACAGGGAAGTCATAGTGAGTCATCTGCGGAAAAATAAATGCAAAAATCGCTTAAATAAAATTTTAATCGTCCATATCTCGAAAACTAGAAGATCTAGAGGAAAAATGACTGCACCAAAGGTCAAAACTCATTACCAATTCCCCGATAGCGAAACTAGATTTTGACTTGCATTGCTAGATTTTAAAATCGCGTTTTTCTTGAAAACTAAGCCTCGTAGAGAGAAAAGGGCTTTTATTTAGAATGTCCCCCATGTCTCGAAAACCAAATGAGTTAAATTAAAACGGACAACGGTTTAGGAAGAAGGAAGTCATAGTGAGTCATCTGCGGAAAAATAAATGCGAAAATCGCTTAAATAAAATTTTAATTGTCCATATCTCGAAAACTGGAAGAGCTAGAGGAAAAATGACTGCACCAAAGGTCAAAACCCACCACCAATACCCCGATACCGAAACTAGATTTTGACTTGCATTGCTAGATTTTAAAATCGCGTTTTTCTCGAAAACTAAGCCTCGTAGAGAGAAAAGGGCTTTTATTTGGAATGTCCCCCATATCTCGAAAACCAAATGAGTTAAATTAAAACGGACAACGGTTTTGGAACAAGGAAGTCATAGTGAGTCATCTGCGGAAAAATAAATGCGAAAATCGCTTAAATAAAATTTTAATCGTCCATATCTCGAAAACTAGAAGAGCTAGAGGAAAAATAACTGCACCAAAGGTCAAAACCCACCACCAATACCCCGATACCGAAACTAAATTTTGACTTTCGTTGCTAGATTTTAAAATCGCGTTTTTCTCGAAAACTAAGCCTCGTAGAGAGAAAAGGGCTTTTATTTGGAATGTCCCCCATATCTCGAAAAATAAATGAGTTAAATGAAAACGGACAACGGTTTTGGTACAGGGAAGTCATAGTGAGTCATTTGTGAAAAAATAAGTGCGAAAATCGCTTAAATAAAATTTTAATCGTCCATATTTCGAAAACTAGAAGAGCTAGAGGAAAAATGACTGCACGAAAGGTCAAAAGTCACTACCAATACCCCGATAGTGAAACTAGATTTTGACTTGCATTGCTAGATTTTAAAATCGCGTTTTTCTCGAAAACTAAGCCTCGTAGAGAGCAAACGGCTTTTATTTGGAATATTCCCCGTATCTCGAAAACTAAATGAGTTAGATGAAAACGGAACAAGGAAAAATAAAATAATAATAAATGCGAGAAATAAATTTTGGTAATTTCGTTTTTTAAACCTGGACTATTTTTTAAATTTTTGGCGATTTTTCTAATTTTTGTCGATTTTCACAAATTTTTACAAGTTTCTCAATTCTGGCAATTTTTTCCAATTTTTTGACAACTTTTTAAAATTTTGACGATTTTGGTAATTTTTTTCAAATGTTGACAATTTTTTCAAAATTTTTTCGATATTTCGCAAGTTTGCAATTTAGTCTAATTTTTGACGATTTTTTTTTAAATTTTGACTATTTGGGCAATTTTTCAAATATTGACGATTTTTTCAAGTTATGACGATTTTTTTCAAAATTTTTATAAAATTTTTCAATTTTGGCATTTTTCAGATTTTTTCCAATTTTTGATGGCTTTTTGAAATTTTGACGATTTTGGTAATTTTTTCAAATACTGAAAATTTTTTCAAGACGATTTTTTCAAAATTTTTACGATATTTTGCAATTTTTGCGATTTTATTTAATTTTAGACAATTTTTTTTAAATTTTGACTATTTGGGCAATTTTTTCAAGTTGTGACGATTTTTTCAAAATTTTTACAAAATTTTTCAATATTGGCATTTTTTCAAATTTTGCCGATTTTTTCAAATTTTGGCGATTTTTTCTAATTTTTGCATTTTTTTGCGATTTTTTCTGGTATTTGAAACTTTTTTTAATTTCAGCGATTTTTTGCATCCATGTGCGCGCACATGTGCATGTGCGTTCCGCTTTTTAGCTTTTTAGAAAAATGTTTATATTTTTGGCTCGCTTGAGGGCTTTTCCATCCCTGATTGTAGCTTATGTTATATATTAAGATTTTTGTAAACAAATGGTTTTTTAATCAATTGTAATTAGTTTTTTTACATTAGTGTGATTTCATTACCATTAGTAATGATTTTTCTAATGAAAAATATTTCATTACCATTAAATGGTAATGAAATTTTTTTCATTGTCATTAGTATGAACTAATGGTAATGAAATTTCAATGGTAATGAAAAATTCCCATGTATGTTAAAGACATCCTTTTTCATCTCGAGAATGTTACATGCTGCAGAAAAGCTTCAAGTCTGTTATGCTGGATGATTACTTACAGTCCAACGATCATTTGAGTATAAATAACATTATACTTTTCGGAATATAAATAATAGATAACTCCAAAATTCTGGTATATGCATTTTTATCAAAAATTATGACGAAAAATCGTTACAGAGTTGAAGTCGTGATAGCTAAGATATACGAAAAAGTTTGTAAAATGTATTAATTTTTGTTAAAAGCGCTACTTTTCCTCTTCATAAAAATTCGTACAGTTAGTGTTTAGCTTCATTGGTTATTAAAATATAAGCTATTAAAGTTAAAAAACCTTATGAGTTACTTGTTACGGAGTTTACATTTGGCCTATAAAATTGGTCACAAATTTTATGTATTAACCAAAAATTGGTCAGATTGTTATAAATTTTGTAAAACAGGTGACAATGCGCTGATATATATCGAAATATGTAACTCAAATGTAATCCATGCATTAGAAATTAGGTGGTTACACGGTTTTTATCACATTTTTGATATCACCCATATAATTTAGTTTAGAACTAAGAAAATGCTTTAGAAATTAAATTTTCCTTTATGGTTATTAGCCACTCTTAGTTGTAATATTAAACAAGTTTTAAAAACCTTTAGGCCCTTACAGATATTTTACAGTTCTTACAGATATTTTTATAAAATTTTCTGCCTCTGTCTACTATTAACTTCTCTTTTTACTATTAAAAAAAAATAGTAAAAGGGACAGCTGGTGCAATGATAAACAAATAACACCATTGTGAAAATTCTAAATTTTAATTAAGCAAAGAAATACACAAAATAAAACTTCTATATATAAAAATTAACTGAACGAAGTCAAAAAAACTTATATGCAAAAATATGTGTGTCTGTGCGATTTTTGAGACTAAAACTATACGCATTTTAATTTTTTTCTTTTAAATAGTTTTGGGTTAGAAAAGCGATTTTGTGCGTTCCCGTACTTTTGGGTAATTTTGTCATTTAGATAGAGGATTTTGTGCTTACCCAAGTAAAAGAAATTGATATGGAGCCATATGAAGTTATATTTAATTATATATAATCTTTTATGTAATTAGATATAATTATATCCGAAAAATGAGAACGCCTTATTGTATCATATTGTATCGAATTGTATACAATTGTAGACAATTTGATACAATTTTATGCAATTCGATACAATTGAATCCGAATTTTGTCCTCATCCAATTACATCAAATTATATCTTTTTGTATAAAATTATATAAAATGTTATAAAAGTGGACATAGTTTGATACAATTATATCTAAATATTAACCTTATACTTTTTATCATATTATATGGGACCATATCTAACAATATACATACAAAAATAATTATTTTAAATAAAAAAAATTTTCAATTACTTGTAATTGTAATTGTTCTTTTTTGAATTGCAATTACAAATAATCGGCCTGATTACGAGTGTCGAATTTGTAGTCGAAATTTTCGACTCCATATAAAATGATTTTGTATATAATGGAAATTATAAAGAAATGAAACTCTGATGCTGGATTTTTTTAAATCTGAGTGCTATATATGATAAATTCAATTGAAAAATTGTTCAAAAGTTGCGTTTTTAGTGAATTTTCAGCAAATTCGAGTTAGTTTCGACTACGACTACGACACTCGTAATAAGGCCGAATATGTAATTATAGATGAGTTTTTTTTTTCAATTACAATTACATGTAATTGTGTAATTGCATGTGTAATTAATTACAAAATGTAATGATTAACCCCAGGCCTGCTGGAGATCTTATAATTTCGATAAATCTTCCATTACTTTTATCCAGATTTATCATGACAGTGCAATAAACATGAAAAAAAATTCTTTTAATTTAGTAATTTTAAAATAAAGTTAACAACACTGAAATTTTAAAGTTAATAGGATTATGATATACAACCAAGATATAAGAAATCAGTCAAGTATACGTTATAGTATAGAGAATTTCGTATTAAAGCTTCAGTGTTGTTAATGGTATGGGTGCGGTGCGTAAGCCATTTTTGACTCATGCTCAAAAAAATAACCAAAAAAAAAACAAATTACTCACGCACGAGCATTTCATTTTTTACTCAGCACACATGATTATATTAACTTATTAAACTTACAATCAGAAAATTCTCACGCAAAACAGTAAAAATTACTAAAAACATATGATGCAAAAAATAAACTCACACACGAATCAATCACGGGTTATTCTTACTCACGCTCACGCACGAATCACTTAAGTATAGTAATTTTTACTCACGATCACGTGTGAATAACGTGACTCACGAACATTTCGTGTCACGCACCAATCCCTAGTAATTACTAAATCTAAAACTAGTTCACAATCATTGATAACATGGAACCAAATATAATACAATACGGTTTTAGATGGACCTTATATATTTTTATATAAAATCACTTTGAAAAAATTGCCTATGTTGGGATGATATATAATTATAGATGATTTTATAAAGAAAGTTATAAGTTATACATATATGGGTTCATATTCGTCAATATACATATAATCATAACTAACACAAATTATGATTATATATTGACGAATATGATTTCTTATATGGATCCACATAGTTTTATATTATTATGTATAGTGTCATACTAAATTATATATAAACGTACATGTAATTATGTCTTTTATATGTTACTTTATGTACTTATATATAGCACATACATATATATGTAGGCCAATGTGTAATAATATAAAATCACATATGTCTCCATATTAAAACCTTTGAGGAAAAAATATCTAACATATGACTATATAAAAGTATATCTGCTTGAATTTAAAAGCATATGTGGCCATATGTAACTATAAGTTACTATATGCAATTACATAAAATAATATATGATTATATCAAAACTTTTTTACTCGGGTACTCTTATTTTATTGAACTTTACACAAAAAGTAAAGGAGCACACTTAGCTTAAATTACCGAGTTTTCTTTAAAGTTTTATAAGCTTCCCCAGTAAGCAAAAAAAAACGGGAAAAATTAAACAAAGTCCGCTATAACGGACTTCTTGTGGCAAGAAATTAAGAATGTGGACCTGGACGATATGTGGTTTCAACAGGATGGTGCCACTTGCCACACAGCCAACGAAACAATGGCTCTTTTTGCGCGAGGAATTCAATGGCCGTGTTATCTCACGTGGTGGCGATGTTAATTGGCCGCCAAGATCTTGTGATTTGACACCGTTGGACTTCTTTCTTTGGGGTTATTTGAAAGAAAAAGTGTACGTCGGTAAGCCAGCAACAATTCAAGAGCTAAAGGATGAGATAATTCGGCACATTAACGGCATAGAACCTCAATTATGCCTCAGCGTCATCGAAAATTTGGACCATCGGATGGAGGTGTGCCGCCGAGGTCGCGGCGGCCATTTGGCCGATATTTTGTTCCATACATAATTGAATCATACCAATATATCATAATAAAAAGAAATAACAATAATTTCCTAAATAATTTGTGTTTTATCCAAAATCAACATCGGCCCTTAAAATTTAACCACCCTTTACTACTATTGTGAAGTATTTCCATACTCCTGACATTTGATTCTTTAATATAAAATAATATATTAGTTTAAAAGCAGGTGTGTTAAAATAAAGTAAACTTACTTGAAAATATCACAATTATTAATGAAAACGTTACTTATAAGTAAAATTATTGGCCCTTAATATAAAGGATTATTTTAAATTTAAAGTCGACTTTATTTACGGTTTTGTTCATTTTGTGTATGAAAACCCTACAAAGAAATTTATATTTTCAAACATTTTGATTGGTTGAAAATAAATTAACCAATCAGAAGGCTTCAAATATAAACCAAGTCAAGGTATACTGCCACCCAATATTTTAACTAAAGTTGACTTTAACTAAAATATACATTTGAAAAATTTAGATAGTAAGGGCGATTATTTGTAAGAAACTAAACTTTTTGTTCATATTTCTTTTAAACATTTTACCAAGTTTTTAGGTTTTATTACTTAAATTTTTAATAAGTTATGCGAAAAATCTTTACTAGTTGAAATGCTCCTAATTATTTGGCAACGATTTTTTTGTGTGTCAAAGAAATTGATTCCCTTTTAAAAGACTTTAACTTTGTTTTGGTATTTAGAATGTTTTTTATGACTAAAATTAAAAAATCCTATTCTAAACAAAAACAATTTAATATTTTAAAATTTCCCGTTTTCCGGCGAAAAATAAATTATTTTCCCGGGAATTCCCGGCAAACTTTTCCCGGGAATTCCCGTACCCCAAACCCTACTTGTCAACTTTTTGCGACAAAAATATCCTACTATGTATAGTCGTTTTTTAATCATAAAAATCGCAAGATCTAGTGCAAATCACAAAGTTGTCATCATTAGCTTCATTTGTTTTGTTTGTTTTCAGTCTGTATGAAACTGCTATATGTTGTTGTTGTATACCTGCACATTATACGGCAGGTAAACAATTTGATTTAGCAGCGTTTTTCGCTTATCGGCACAAAAATTCGTGCAAAAGTTGATTGTGCAGCTAAGTCAAAACTACTGTAAAATAAAGCCAAGTAAAAATTTAAAACAATAGCTGCTTTTTCTAATCACTTGGATTTAATAAATCCAAAAAGTAGTTCTAAAAGTGCTCAACAGATGGGGTTAGATTATTCCTATTTTAAAAAGAATTTTCTGTCCGACACTTCCCAAGAAACATTTTTACGGACTCTCCGGCACGTACGGATTCATGCATCCGGCTTTTACGGCACGTTAACTGTCCGTAATGTACGTATACGGAACATTAACGGACCGTATAAATGGATTTTCGAACACAATACGTTTTAACTCCGTTTTGGTGTATCCGTTTTAGTACCGGTAAATACGGACTTCAGTTTTTCATCAGTTTTGATTCCGTAACAAACTGTATTGTTTATTTCTTTTGTTATTAACAAGGTTGGTTACCGTTATCGTTATAATACCGTTATCGCTAAAATACCGTTTCAAATTGAATACCGTTACCGTTACCAATACCTCTAAAAAGAATTCAAAATACCGTTATCGTTACCGATACCGTTATTTTTATGAGTAGTTACCCGTATTTTACCGGTATTTATTAATTTATATAAAAATGATAATTTTTAAACTTTCTTATTTTATAATCTTGAGTTTTTTTTCCAAAAAAAAAATTTATAGATATTAATTTTACTTTTTAAAACCACCAACATCGAATTTATAGCTTATAATAAGTGCTTTTAACACGAAAAATTAAAAATAGTCTTCACACATTTTGGTTTTTATATGTTTTTAACGTAATTTATTATACCGGTACGTACCTACCGGTATTACTGTTTCGATAACGGTATACCGTTACCGAAACAGTCTTAAATACCGTTACCTTTATCGTTACCGAAACTAACAAAATACGATACCGTTACCGTTACCCTTTCCGTTATTCGTTTCGGTAACCAACCTTGGTTATTAATATAAAAATATTTAAATGGCAAAAAATATATAAAAGGGATCACTAATATCGCGCGATCCTTCCATCAGTTTTAAAAATGGGTGCATGCACACTAAAGTGCGAAACTATTGAAGTACTTTTACGCGGTTGATGGAAAAGTACTTTTCACAACATAAAAGTTTACATCAATTCATTACCACCGCATACAGCAGTAATGCACAAACGAATTCAAGTCATTTATTAGATGGTAAATATATCTGAAAATTAAAAGGTGTTTTCACGATGCGGGCAAGTAAATGCCACGGTGCAAAAAGAAATACTTGCTGACTGCAACAATATTTTTGGCAAAAATGAGTATGCAAATTTGTACCATGTGTAATCCCCTATCGTGAATATCATCAGTTTAACCTAATGTAATTAATTAGTGTTTTGTTTTTATCAGGTATTGGATTTTATAAAACGCCAAAATTGTAATATGGTGATAGATTATTATTTTCTGTATAGTAATTGTAATAAACCTATAAAAAAACATATTTTGTATATAACAGTAATAAAAATATGCTAAATTAAGGTAGATATACAAGTCCGTTTTTCTTTTAAAAATTCGTACGGATAGGACCGGAAACGGAGTCACTCCGTTTTTCACACGACATAACGGTCCGGAAACGGTCCGTCATTGACGGACTTTCAACGGACCCATGTCCGTTTTTTACACGGCATAACGGTCCGTAAACGGTCCGTCATTAACGGATTTTCAACGGATTCGATGTTCCTTATAGTCCGTTTTCTGTTCCGTATACGGATCCAGAAAACAGTGCGTAAACGGAGTTGGATTCCGTTCATGATGGGCCGAAAACTGTACGTAAACGGAACGTATTGTTTGTTGGGTTATTTATCAAAATAAATTCAAATATACTTCAATTTCTTAAATAAACTAACATTATTTCATTGAATAGCGAGAGAAAATAAAAATTATAACTCTTGTAAGTGGAATATATAAAAAGAAGAGTCAGCATCGCATTTGGAACACTCTGCCCGACCTGTCGATTTTATATCGAGGCCCCGACATTGTCTTTGTTTATCGTTGTGGCTTCTTTTTATGAAGTGTTCTATTCGACCATAACGTAAAGTATCTACTACGGGAAGTTTAAGGCAATTTTCCTGTCGATCTTGGTAGATTCCATACTGGGGTAAGGTACAAAGCTCCAAACCTTGTTAAAGACAGCCCAAAATGACTATATTAATGACTATATTAAAAAAAAATAGAAATTTTGTACATTTTGTACACATATTCTCCTAGCGTCGTCATATGACGACACCCAAATTCATTAAATTATATAATTTTTACAAATTGCGATTAGAACATTGTAGTTTTACCAATATGGACCAAATTTAGTTGGCTTTTAGAAAAACCAAACAAAAAAAAATATATTAATGTAATAAATTTAAATTTTTTCCTTTTTTATTAAAAGATATCATTTTTTTTTTTTTTTAATGTTTTTTTTTTTTTTTTTTTTTTTTTTTTTTATAATATTTTATAATATTTAAATAAAACTACAAATTTATAATTCTATACTGTAATAAGAGACATTGTTCTTGTGCATAGAATTCCAAAATAAATAAATAAATACTTTTGCAAATCATAATTTTTGCAGTTTTGGAATTTTTGTGATTTTCGGTCATTCACTGTGTCCAGAAACAATAACCAAAGTGGATAAAATAAACACAGAATGAAAATTTTATATTTTTTGTTTACAAAACTCTTAACAGAAGTCCTTCCATGTTTAAAGTACCGGTATTATGCACATTCAAAAAGAGGCCTTTTCATATCGTCATATGAGGACGCTAGGATAATATGGGTTAAGTGGTTTTTTTGTAAGTTTTTCAGAAGTAATTCTAAAAAAGCTGTAAAAATATACTAACGGATATTTTGGAAGCAATGAAAGAAGTGATTTTTTGAAGTTGTTCAGAATAACTTCTAAAAAAGCAGTAAAAATACACTAACGGATACTTGTGAAGTATTAAAAGAAGTAGGTTGTAAATCATTACTTGTAATTTTTTTTTGCTGGGTTCTAACGGTGCGCAGTGGTTCCAAACCAAAAAAAAAATGGTAATAATTATGGATCTTCTAAACTACTGATCCAATCGAAAAAAAATGTTCACAAGAACTTAAGAGAAAGATCTAGGCTTTTAGAAAATTAGTATCGTAGCCAGCCTGTTTTATTACAGGGTTTCAAAGTTGACCATCTCGGGTATACAAAAGCTTTATTGTCGTGCAACTTTTACAAATGCGAACCGATTTTGCTGATTTTAGACTTTTTGTAATCTATGTTATAAGATAAAAAACTTGCTTGAAGTACCATAGTATCTCTTATAGTTTAAAAAAATATTTAACTTTGAATTTCAAACTTTTAATTTTTTACTTTGACTTTTTTTCCCCCCATAAGTATTTCATTATCAGAACAACATATTTGAAATTTTGGTGTGTCATTGTCACGACCTTTCTAAATTTCAGAATGAAAACTATTTTCAATTATCTCGAGCCATTTAGCAGTGATAGTTTTTTAAAGTCAAAACTTTTAAGCGTGTCCTGAAAATGGCATTTTTTTGCAAGAAGGCATCAAGAGGATTTTCCGTTACCTATACCTGGATCTACACCATATCCAATGGTTTTTCAGAAGTTATCAATTGTATTTCAGATTTATCAATTAATTTTCAGTTTTATCAATTGTATTTCAGAAATTATCAATTGTTTTTCAGATTTATAATTGTATTTCAGAAGTTATGAATTGCTTTTCAGATTTACCAATTGTATTTCAGAAACTATCAATTGAATTTCAGTTTTATCAATTGTATTTCAGAAATTATCAATTGTATTTAAGAAATTATCAATTGTATTTCAGAAATTACTAATTGTATTTATTTATCAGAATTTATTGATTGTATTTAACGGTTAATAGAGAATAATTTCTGAAATACAGTTGATAATATCTGAAATACAATTGATAATGTCTGAAATACAATTGATAATTTCAGAAATACATTTGATTATTTCTGAAATACAATTGATAGTTTCTGAAATACAATTGATAATATTTTAAATACAATTGATAGCTTCTGAAATACAATTGATAAAACTGAAATTCAATTGATAATTTCTAAAATACAATTGATAAATCTGAAAAACAATTGATAACTTCTGAAATACAATTGATAAATCTGAAATGCAGTTGATAACTTCTGAAAAACAGTTAGAAATGGTGTAGTTAGATTTTTACAAAGATTACTCTTTTTGGGGTATTTATATACCCAATAGGCAGAAATGGGTTAAACATGATAATTTAGCGTGTTTAAGGCAGAAAAATGTATTGTAAAACATCTCGCTTAAACATGTTTAACGCTTAAACACGTAAAATCGAGTTAAACACATATGTGTGAACGCCGCATAAAGTTAGTACACTCAACAGTAAAGTCAGCAAAAAATAATAATACCCAGCAAAAATATGTGTAAGTTATTCGAAACGAACAGCTTTTAAATTGGTTACAATGGAGCGATAAGTACTCTTTTTCTGTTTCGAATGTATGTGCTGTGTTCCCATAGCACTTAACCCCACCGAAGTAAAATAATATAACAGGGCTATGAACTAAAAAGCTTCAACAAAGTTCGCCAACCCACCATCAGATGGCGCACAACAACTGTTCTAAAATTCAACATCTCGCGCAATTACAGTCCCAGCAAAAAATTTTCAAAATAGGGAATCGAGTTGGGAATCAGGTATTTTTGGTAGAACGCCTTCCCAATTGGATTACCAACTTGTTTCTTTTAACAAGGCGTGAGACTAAATGCAATCGATTCTTTGGAATCGCAATGGTAGCTAGTTACTATTTTTCTTACAGAACACCTTTGATTTTTAGTAAAAGAAGGTGTTCTAATAATAAAAAGAATAAGCGAGTTTCTAAAAATAGATATTCTCAAAATAGAATTTACGAATTAAATTTTAAAATAAATAAAAAAAACTTACACATGTGTTTCGTTGGGATTTGATCCCTGGCTTCCTGCGTGTCAGGCGGATACTCTTCCACTGAGCCACCGTCTTGCATGATAATTTATAGCTTAACTCAGATTTTATTTTTTTATAATTACTTTATACTTTTTAGCACAAGCTTGTTTTTTTGATAAAAGAGGTAGTTCTTTAGAATTTATATATAAGGCCTTACAATACACCTTGCAAATTACAGAAAAGAGAAGCGAATATTAAAATCGCTTTATGGTTATGGTTAAACTAATAGAATTCGACTTATACTAAATTAGACAAATACTAAATAGCATATCAGGTTTAGTGTATATTTATTATATTAGCTGTACTTCCACTCTTACTTATCAACATTAAATAAATAAAATATAATAAAATAAAATAAATCAAATAAATTAAACTATATAAAATGAAATAAATTAAATAAATAAATTAAATAAATAAATTAAATAAATCAAATAAAATAAATAAATTAAATAAATTTTAATGAATTAAATAAATTAAATAAATCAAATAAATTCAATAAATTAAATAAATTAGATAAATTAAATAAATTAAATGAAAAAATTAAATTAAATAAACTAAATAAATAAAATAAATTAAATAAATTAAATGAATTATATAAATTAAATAAATTAAATAAATAAAATAAATCAAATAAATTAAATAAATTAAATAAATTAAATAAGTTAATAAATTAAATAAATTAAATAATTATTATTAAATAAATTATTAAATAATTTATTAAATAAATTATTAAATAAATTATTGAATAAATTAAATACATTAAATAAATAGATTAAATAAATTAATAAATTAAATAAATAAATTAAAAAATTTCAATTGTCCTAACAACAATATCTGAATGTTTTTATGTGGAAATTTCGAAAGGAAAAGTTCCCAGAATCAGAGGGTTTTTCGATAGAAAAGGTTCCCAAAACCTTAAAATTGTATATAAACCATTTTTAATGGAAAAAGTAGTCAGAATGTGAACGTTTTTCTATGGCAGAAATAAATCAGATATTAGCAAAGAGAAAACATATTACACTCACTAACGTTTGTCGGTAGAATCTACTGAAAATGTCAGTTAAAACAAAGATATATGCAGTTAAAAAGGCGACAAAGGTATTTACATTTAAAATAACTAAAAATTGTGTTATTTTTACCTCCTGAAAAATAACTAACAAATGCATTAAAAATAACTACTAATGTCGTAAAATTAACTGAGAAATTTTTACTAAAAAAATTTCAAAAAAAACTGACGAAATCGGTAAAAACTGCTGTTTTTTATAGTCAAATGTTTTTGTTTATAAAAGTTATATTTTAATAAAAAAACTATTTTTTTTCTTTCGATTACAAAAATATCACAAAAAAATATTACAAAAACTCGAAGTAAAAATTCCAAACCGTTCTCCAGTTTTTATGCTTTATGCATTGGAGATACAATACAAGTTTCTGATTTTTATTTGCAAACTAGAAATATATCAATAATAACAAATATAAACTAAACAAGAATTTTTAAATAAAAAAAATCAACGACATTTTTTATTTTTTAATTAACTACCAAAAATAACTGTTTGCTGTAAAATTACTGTTTTGGTAGTTGTTTATTATGATATTAAAAATAACTGCTTTAAACAACTGTTACAAAATTACAGTACTTTTCGTTAGTTGTTATCTTAAATAACCGTCATAAAAGTTGTTTTGAATTTTTCTGTAGAAAAACAACTGTAATTTCCGTTAAATATAACAACTACTGATTACTATACAAACAACTGTCAAACTTTTTTCAGTGTAGCCAATGGATTGCTTCGGTGTACTAGTGGAATATTTCGTTTGTATCTATCAGAAAATTAGTTTTTAGAATGTAATTTCCCTACGGGAAATTTTAACAAACTGTCACCGAACTGGCCCCTTTATATGGAATAGACTGGTCACTTTTACATGGCGTTGTCATAGGACCCCTTGTGACATGTCACAAGAGAAATCCCAGGACAGGTCCCTGAACTTTGTTTTTTATGAGAGTTCAGTAACCTGTCCTAGGATTTGTCTAGTGACATGTCACAAGGGGTCAATTTCCCCCTCCTATGACAACGCCATGTAAAAGTGACCAGTCTACTTCATATAAAGGGGCCAGTTCGGTGACAGTTTGTTAAAATTTCCAATAGGGTTATTTCCGAGAACGGAAATTCGCTGTCCTAAACAAAAATTCGGTAGTATTATCCGAATAAATTTGTTGCAGCAACTGAACCATTATATTGGCATTATAATTGTTTTTTTTTTGGTTATATTTTAAAAAATTTGTACTGATTTCAAGTCAGAAAAAAATGATATGTATCAAATGAAAAAATATGGGGTTTTGTTGGCCTTTTTAAACTACTTTGCCAAAAGATTTGTTTTGGACGTTTTGCAAAATACAAAGCAATAAATTAAAATTAATCGATTATCTGACAAAATTGCAAAAGACAATAGATTTTCCTTTTATTTTAATTCTCAATATAATAACTTAAAAGAAATTTTAGTAATTTTTTATATTTTGTTTTGAATAACTGCTAAGAAAAATTAAAAAATATATTTCTTTGTAATGTTACTATTTATTTAATCGAAAACAACTTTTCTGGTTTACTTTTTTAATAACCATTGAACATTTATTTACTCTTCATGCAGTGATTGTGTATATCAAAAATAATATTTGTGATAAAGCGCAAATTTATTGGGAAGAAATGGGAAATAGTCCTTTAAATATTAAAATGCCGTATTAGCACAAAATTTTTAAAATAATTTTTTCACTGTTATGTTTAAAACTAAATAACTTCTCTTTTCAAAATGTGGAACTACTTCTTAATTTGTTGTTTTACTACCAAAATGTAAACGGTTACTTTCTAAGATCAAATAATTTAAAAAGTAAATTATTAATTTTTGAAAACTTTTGTTAGTAAATAATTATATTTGAATGACTTTCATGCCTTGTTTGTTTTGATTTTTAGAATTGATTACAATACCTCTTGCTTTTTTTACGATCTTGTTAGAATGTGTTTGGTAATGCAGTAAAGAAATTTGGCAATGAGATTTGTAAGCGGTTATATGGCAATGCCTTGTTAAGGTAATGGGTAATTTTTTCCTGGGGTGTTGCCATATTTGAAGCCCTTCATCTTTCACTACCTTTCACTTCTTCTCTATCCCATTTCCAAAGGAAGCAACACGTTAATTAACAGGAAGAATTTCCTGAGTGTTGCTTCTCTTAAAAAAAAAAAAAAAAAAAAAAAAAAAAGGACTTTCAAAAATGTATATATAATGTTGTTTTTTTTTTTCTTTGTAAATGCATTTGTTTGTAAATTACGAATTTATTAGAGATTCCATTTTTTATTTCTAAAAAACAAAATAGTTAATTTTATTAACTATTTTAATTTTTACTTTATTAATTTACGATTATTTACATATTTTTAAATTATTCGTACATATTTTAAAAAATATTTCAATTACAGTTCCCATTGAAAAAGGGAAGGAAATATGGAATTGGATCCGATTGAATCTCCTGGACTATGACCCAAATATGAATTCTTCTTTTCACAAAATGCAAATATATAAAAGCTAACAATTAAAATGTATTGTTAAGGCTCTATGAAGTCGCTTGCATGCTTTTGCACCGTGCACCAAAGAAATATGTTAATAAAATTTGTTGCAATGTTAACATATTTTATGGTTTAAAATAGACCAATCAAGAGGTTCGTTACACTAATAGAAAAAAGTCCGTAGAAAATTTAGTAAAAACTACTAAAAATTAGTTAAAAATGATGCTGCAGAAAAAAACTGCTAAATTAGCAGATTATTTTTGCTATATATTAGTAATATAGGAACAGCAAAACTAAAACTGTTAAATATACAGAATTTTAGTTATATATGAGCTAAATTTTTGTAAATGGAGATTAGCAAATTAACCTGCTAAAATCAGCAAAAAATTTTGCTAAATAATTAGTAGCCTAAAAAATCACCAAAAAAATTTAAAATTTTCGAAGTTTTTTTTTCGATTTTTTTTTAAATGCAAATAAAAATCGAGCCTTTTGAAAACAGCAGTTTACAATTTTTTAGCAAATATTTCTGCTGATTTTAGCAGAATAGACTGCTATTTGCATTCAACTAAATTTAGCTTAAAAATAGCAAAAATTTTGTAGATTTAACAGTTTATTTTTGCTATTTTTAGTCTACAAATATTTAGCAAAATTTTCTGCAGATTTTACAGTACAATTTGCTATTTTCAATTAACTAAAAGTTAGCCTAAATATAACTAAAATTCTGTAAATTTAGCAGTTTTAATTTTGCTGTTCTCATTTTACTAGTATTTAGTAAAAAAATCTGCTAATTTTAGCAGTTTTTTCTGCAGCATCATTTTTAACTAATTTTTAGTAACTTTTTCTGCTATTTTTACGGATTTATTTCTATGAGTGTACCTTTGTTTATACACAAAAAGTTCTATAAATGTCACCTGCTTTAAATGTCGATATGCTGTAATTGCTATTACGCCTTAAAAGTCGTAAAAACTAAATAAATTCTATAGTGACAAAAAATATATCATTTCTTGAACTCAAAAATAGATTTAAAAAAATAACTGCCGTCAACTTTAAAATGTCCATTAAAGTTCCAAATTTTAATTAAAGTTAAAATTTTGCTAAATGAACTTCTTCAACATAAGAATTCAACTAATCACGATTGCAAATTATAGTATTGGAATGCATCGTTTAATGAACACGTTGATTTTAAGCTAACGATGGTTGACTTGCAAAATTCAAATGACGACATGGTATTCGTCTTCGAAATATGTCTGGGGAAAAACTCTCCTCGAACGGTTCTCGGATTCTTTAATGAATTTAAAGCTAAAATTTCAATCATAGATCTGCGGCTTCAGCAGATTTATAATGATGGCCTTATTATTGTAGAGTTGTAAAATGTCGATGGTTTTCTTTCCTTTATTTGTTAAAATGAAAAAAAAAATATATGAAAAAATAGTTTTCTAGTAGGTACGTTTTAATATTCTGAAAATTCCTTGAGTAATGTTTTTAAGAAAATTAATCAGAGGGTTACATATAACTTTTAGGCCCAGCTTTTAGGATGTAGATAATCTTTAAACTTAGTTTATAACTCAAATACTGCTTCTAAAATCTATTTTATTTTCTTTCAATGAAGACATAAATTTTAAACGATAAAAAGTTGTTCGGGCAAATTTTTGTTAATAAACTTGAAATGGCTGATATAATTCGTTTTCGGTTTAACTAAATCAAGTTTAACTGACATCCCAAAAACTCGGCCTTAGTGTATTAATCTTATTTAATTCAATATCGTATCTTTTTTGAATTTAAAGACAGAAGTAAACATGTTACAAACTTATTCAAAAAAAAAAACTGTTGAATAAAAATTTAAAAAATTTTGGTTTTGTCTAATTTTGACTTAATCGAATTGATTTAGTTGCAAAAGAAGTGTTTCCTTAATATTGTCCTACAAATAATAATAAATTGAAGCTTTTGTTACATAATAGGTTCAGAAATGGGTTCTGTAAAGGCTAAACATTAAAATTGCCTCTAAAATATGCTATTTCAGACATTATAAAAAGCACATTTAAATTACTTTTAAAAATGTATTATATTATATATTATAAAGAGTACTTCTAAATCACTCTAAAAATGCAAACAAAATGTACTAGTATTGAAGTGATGAAAATGTATACCTGAAAACCATACTTTATTAACATCATGTAATCACTCTTAAATTACTAACAAAATGCTTAAATTGAATTACTGACAACATGTGACATCACGTGTAAAATAAATCAGTGTTAGAGCTAAATTGTAACTACTCCACAATCAGTTGATGCTATTCGGAGTGCTTTTAAAATAACTTTTTTGTAATGATTTTTTTTTCTGGGTAATAATAATAAAAACAACCCAAGAAACATTTTTACGGATACTCCGGCACATACGGAATCATGAATCCGGCTTTTACGGCACATTAATGGTCCGTAATACACTTATCCGTCAAAGCTTGTACGTATACGGAACATTAACGGACCGTGTAATCGGATTTTCGAACATAATACGTTTTAACTCCGTTTCCGTACCGTAAAATACGGACTTAATGGATTTTAATTTGTGTTCAAAATAAAACCAATTAAATTCTTTTAAAAACTTTTTGTGGCGATAAATTGGTGGCGGTAGCTAGAATATATCCAACACAACACAATCAACACATTATCAAGTCGCATACATATATTAGATCGTAAGATTAATAAAATTTAGTGCGTGTTTTACAATGGTTTGTGGTTTATGTAAGATCGTTTGTTTTTATAACAAAAGCTCTGTTCCACGTACGTTAACGCGGCTACGCAATTTTTCCCAAATTGTGTGTAAATTGTTGTTGTTTCGAGTAAAACGCCATCGTAAATACAATCAATTAAACCATAACTAATTTATTTTTTCTTTTGCATGTAGATGATCGATTCTATTATGGGTGACTGTCGTGAATTGATGCGCTAGATAAAGAGGTAAACTGAGGTACTAAATATAGTGTAAATGTAAATAATATCGTTACTAATAAATCTATTAAAAATAAAAAAAAAATTTACTCAAAATTAGTCAATTTACATAGATATACAAGTCCGTTTTTGGTCCGGAGTCACTCCGGTTATACACGACATAACGGTCCGTAAATGGTCCGTCATTGACGGACTTCCAACGGACTTGTCCGTTTTTTACACGACGCAACGGTCCGTAAACGGTCCGTCAATGACGGACTTTCAACGGACTTGTCAGTTTTTTATACGACATAACGGTCCGTAAACGGTCCGTCATTGACGGACTTTCAACGGATTCGAATCAGTTTCGATGTTCCTTAAAATCCGTTTTCTAGTCCGTATACGGATCCGGAAAACGGTACGTAAACGGAGTTGGATTCCGTTTACGACGGACCGAAAACGCTACGTAAACGGAACGATTTGTTTGTTGGGAATAATCTGTTTTTTAGAATTTGCCAAACACCTCCAAAATCTTGAGTTACGGGTAAAAAACCGGTTTTTCGTACCTTTATGCACTTATAAGCCAATAACTTAGTTGAATTTCAACCGATTTTGAGTTTCTCAGCGGATTTAGAGAGATGAAACTAAGGCCCTTCGAATGATATATATCTTATTTAAGTCACCTTGAGAAATTTGTGTGTATTTCTCCAGCAAACACATTTTTCCCCAATATTTCGCCATTTTCCAACTTTGGAGATGTTTTTACACAGTATTTTATATAGGAACTAGGGTTTGGGGTTCGGGAATTCCCGGGAAAATAATATATTTTTCCCGGGAAAATGGGAAATTTTATAAATATTAAATTTTTTGAATTGTTTTTGTTTGGAATGAATTTTTTAATTTTAGTTATAAAAAACATTTTAAACACCAAAACAAAAATGTCATTGTTAAAATCTTTTAAAAGGCAATCAATTTATTTGTCACACAAAAAAATCTTTGCCAAGTAATTAGGAGCATTTCAACTAATAAAGATTTTTCGCATAACTTATTCAAAATTTAAGTAGTAAAACCTAAAAACTTGGTAAAATGTTTAAAAGAAATATGAAGTTTTGTTTCTTACAAATAATCGCCCTTACAATCCAAATTTTTCAAATGTATATTTTAGGTAAAGTCGACTTTAGTTAAAATATTGGGTGGCAGAATACCTTGACTTGGTTTATTTTTGGAGCATTCTGATTGGTTAATTTATTTTCAACCAATCAAAATGTATGAAAATATAAATATTTTTGTAAGGTTTTCATACACAAAATGAACAAAACCGTTTAATTAAAAATAAAGTCGACTTTTAATTTAAAATACTCCTCTATATTAAGGGCCAATAATTTTATAAGTAACGTTCTCATTAAATAAGTAAATGTGATATTTTCAAGTAAGTTTACTTTATTTTAATACATCTGCTTTCAAACTAATATATTCTTTTATATTAAAGAATAAAATGTCAGGAGTATGGAAATACTTCACAAAAAAGAACAATGCAGCGCAGTGTAATATTTGCCCTAAAAGATTAATTGTATCTAAATTTGGTTATCCGACATCTAAATTTGGTTAAAAAAAAAATTATTGTCATGCAACTTTTCTTGAAGAAAACAACAACAAGAATAACGTTCCAGCTAAAATTTGCAAAGTACCCGAAGAAAAAAATGTAAGCTAGGCATTGAATATTTTATGGTAGGGCAAACATTTCATGAAATGGTATCCAAATTAGCCGCAGTCGACGGAATGTCAATCCGCACCATAACTAGATCTTCGTTTATTCGAGAAAGTTTTTATAATAAAAACCTGGCATTGCAAAAAAAATGAAACCGATGTAAAGAACATTATATTAAATTACTACAATCATGTAAAAGATATCATGATAAAAGAAATATTAAGCAATATTTCCAACAATAGGAGATTTACTGTAATCGTAGATGAATGGACAAGAATATCACAAAAGAGATATTTCAACATATGTATGTATGTATAAACGGAAATAATTCAGTGAACGTAATTTTTTTTAATTCAATGAACGTATTTTTTTTTATTCACTGAACGTAATTTTATTTTCTTTAATTCACTGAACGAAAATGAAATCGAACGAATTCAGTAAGGAATTAATTCACTTTTAATAAATTGAACGCGTTCACCAGTGAATTAATTCATTTGATTTAATAAAAAGAATGATAGCAATTGAATTAATTCGTAACAAAATAAATCGCACGAAAACAAATATGAATTAATTCCATTCAATATATGGTGCTTTGTGAATTAATTCATCGAATTTTTAATTCAGAATTGAAAAATTGAATTAAGGAATTAATTCTTCAAAGCTCTGGTATGGAGTGATTATTTTTGTTTATTCGTGAGATTGCGTGAACGTAAGTCAGAAATTACTCACGCGCCCATCTCTACAACGAATCATGACTACGCAATATATGTATGTGTGAGTTAACAACAACAAAAAAAAACCTAAAAGCAAAGAAACAAATTATACGAAACGAAGCGTATTCGGGTAGTGCACGGAAAGCACGGTGTTGAAAGTACAGTACATGACCGTATGGTTTGCGTTCGTCATCAGACAAACACAAACGCCTCCACTCGGTTTGTGTACAAACACACAACCGCTAAATCGATAAATAGGGTATGTGTTCTTTGGGCGTACCGTACCCTATCTGTTGTGTAAAGTTTATTTTCCTACTCTGTTCAGAAGTATCCGTTAGTGTATTTTTACTGCTTTTTTATAAGTTTTTCTGAACAACTTCAAAAAATCACTTCTTTCATTGCTTCCAAAGTAACCGTTAGTATATTTTTACAGCTTTTTTAGAATTACTTCTGAAAAACTTCCAAAAAAAACCACTTAACCCTATTGGAACTCAAGCCAATCAAATAAAAAATAACCACCAGAATGTGTGTTGTACAAAAGCAAGGAAAATTAATAATAATTTTATTGAAAAATATTTTCTTCAATTGACAAAATGAAAATTCAAAGTAAATTTGATTTAAGTTTAAAACAAAGTATTTTTAACCAAGTAAACATTTTTGTTGATATCCAATACCCCCTCTCAACAAAAAAATACTGGCAATTAATTTTCTAAATTTTGGCAGTGGTAAAGGCTTGGTGAGGAAATCAGCTAACTGTTCTTCAGAAGGACAATACTTAAGATCAATAATACCATTTTCTTGTAAATTTTTAATATGGTGAAATTTGACATCGATATGCTTTGTTCTGGCATTAAATTTTTGTGATGATATAATTTTTATGCAGCTCTGATTATCTTCGTGCATTGGAACGGGTTTTGTAATGGAAATCTGCATATCATTAATAGTTGCATTAACCATATAAGCTCTTGACCTGCAAAGGATGCTGCAATAAACTCTGCTTCTGTTGACGATAGTGCTATGGTAGACTGTTTCTTTGATGACCATGATATAATGTTACATCCCATCAGAAATATGTAACCACTAGTTGACTTTCTGTCTCCATAATCTCCAGCCCAATTAGCATCTGTAAAACAATTGATATTTAAGTTTGTATTCGCTTTCATAATAAGTTTCATATTCTTTGATGTTTGAAGGTAACTGAATGAGAATCTGAATACCCTAAATATGTCTTAGTTTTTTATTAATCCGTTATTTCTCATTGACAAAATTATTAATATACAAAAAGTAGTTTACTGTTTATTCTTTTATGTTTAATGTGTTATTCTTCTTTCCCTTAACTTACTCATTAATGTAACTAATCGTTTTGTTGTAACAATTTGTATATACATACAAGTCTGTACAACTAAAACGCAGCTTACTAGCTTATTTTCTTAAAATTGAAAATGACTCTACTACTTTGTGTCAACGTGAAACCAACATATTTTGTCAACTAAATAAATTTAATTGAATTACAAAAATTGCAACCGGCATTATTCATTATACAGTCCACGTGGTTATATTCAGTAACGGACAACCTTCTTTATCGCTTCCCAATCACATTTGCGAGGATTTGCTACTCTTCTACACAAAACAGCAGCAGCTATATCCGGCCTAGAAGTAATAGAAACGTGTAACAGCATGCCAACAATAGATCTGTATTTTTCATTAGTTGGTAATACATTTTCCTCATGAATAATTTTGACAAATTCCGGATCCATAGGTATATAACTCGGTTTGGCATCTTCTAATTCACATTCTACTATAAGTTTGTTGATTTTATCTTGTTGATGTAGTAGGAAGTCTCCGTTAGAATTTCTTTCAATTTGAATTCCCAAATAGGATGAAACATAGCCTAAATCTTTAATTTCAAAATAATTATTTAAATCCTTATGAATGTTTGAAATAACAGTTTCATCTTTACTACAAATCAAAATGTCATCTAAATATATTAATACACTAATAGAAAAAAGTCCGTAAAAAATTTAGTAAAAACTACTAAAAATTAGTTAAAAATGATGCTGCAGAAAAAAACTGCTAAATTAGCAGATTATTTTTGCTATATATTAGTAATATAGGAACAGCAAAACTAAAACTGTTAAATATACAGAATTTTAGTTATATATGAGCTACATTTTTGTAAATGGAGATTAGCAAATTAACCTGCTAAAATCAGCAAAAAATTTTGCTAAATAATTAGTAGCCTAAAAAATCACCAAAAAATTTAAAATTTTAGAAGTTTTTTTTCGATTTTTTTTTTAAATGCAAATAAAAATCGAGCATTTTGAAAACAGCAGTTTACAATTTTTTAGCAAATATTTCTGCTGATTTTAGCAGAATAGACTGCTATTTGCATTCAACTAAATTTAGCTTAAAAATAGCAAAAATTTTGTAGATTTAACAGTTTATTTTTGCTATTTTTAGTCTACAAATATTTAGCAAAATTTTCTGCAGATTTTACAGTACAATTTGCTATTTTCAATTAATTAAAAGTTAGCCTAAATATAACTAAAATTCTGTAAATTTAGCAGTTTTAATTTTGCTGTTCTCATTTTACTAGTATTTAGTAAAAAAATCTGCTAATTTTAGCAGTTTTTTCTGCAGCATCATTTTTAACTAATTTTTAGTAACTTTTTCTGCTATTTTTACGGATTTATTTCTATGAGTGTAGGTAAATAATATTTTCTTTAATTTTCTTGACATATAAACAAGTATCTGCTTTACCTTTGGTAAATCCGATTTTAATTAAAATTTCATCTAATGCATCGTACCATGATTTAGCTGCTTTTTTGAGACCATAAATGGATTTTTGTAATCTGCAAACTAAATCCTCTTTCCCTTTCTCAATAAAACCCTGGGGTTGTTCCATATAAATCTCTTTTTTTATGTTTCCATTAAGAAATGCTGATTTTACATCTAGATGCTTTACTGTATATCGATTTACTGCGCTTACTGATAACAAAGTTCTTAAAGTCACGAACTTACCAACCGGGGCAAAAGTTTCGTCATAATCTTCTAGAAATGACTGGGTTAGCTACCAAACGAGCTTTATATTTTGGCTTATTAAATGTATCATTTTTAAGTTGGAACAACCATCTGCACCCGACTGTTTTCTTTCCATTAGGCAGCTTCGTTAACTCCCATGTTTTGTTCTATTTAAGAGACTCAAACTCTTCATTAGCAGCATCTAACCATAAACCACGGTCTGGATTCTTTAACTTTATCATTTCGTTCCAAGTACTGGGCGTTATTTTATTATTAACATATTCATAGGTATGATTACCCAACAAACAAATCGTTCCGTTTACGTACCGTTTTCGGTCCATCATAAACGGAATCCAACTCCGTTTACGTACCGTTTTCCGGGTCCGTATACGGACCAGAAAACGGATTTTAAGGAATATCGAAACTGATTCGAATCCGTTGAAAGTCCGTCAATGACGGACCGTTATGTCGTGTAAAAAACTGACAAGTCCGTTGAAAGTCCGTCATTGACGGACCGTTTACGGACCGTTGCGTCGTGTAAAAAACGGATAAGTCTGTTGAAAGTCCGTCAATGACGGACCATTTACGGACCGTTATGTCGTGTATAACCGGAGTGACTCCGGACCAAGAACGGACTTGTATATCTATCTAAATTGACTAATTTTGAATAAGTTTTTTTTTTTTTTATTTTTAATAGATTTATTAGTAACGATATTATTTACATTTACACTATATTTAGTACCTCAGTTTACCTCTTTATCTAGCGCATCAATTCACGACAGTCACCCATAATAGAATCGATCATCTACATGCAAAAGAAAAAATAAATTAGTTATGGTTTAATTGATTGTATTTACGATGGCGTTTTACTCGAAACAACAACAATTTACACACAATTTGGGAAAAATTGCGTAGCCGCGTTAACGTACGTGGAACAGAGCTTTTGTTATAAAAACAAACGATCTTACATAAACCACAAACCATTGTAAAACACGCACTAAATTTTATTAATCTTACGATCTAATATATGTATGCGACTTGATAATGTGTTGATTGTGTTGTGTTGGATATATTCTAGCTACCGCCACCAATTTATCGCCACAAAAAGTTTTTAAAAGAATTTAATTGGTTTTATTTTGAACACAAATTAAAATCCATTAAGTCCGTATTTTACGGTACGGAAACGGAGTTAAAACGTATTATGTTCGAAAATCCGATTACACGGTCCGTTAATGTTCCGTATACGTACAAGCTTTGACGGATAAGTGTATTACGGACCATTAATGTGCCGTAAAAGCCGGATTCATGATTCCGTATGTGCCGGAGTATCCGTAAAAATGTTTCTTGGGTATAATTTACTAAAAATATTTCATTTAATTGTTCGGACCAATTTATAATTGGTTTTTCTTTTAACCTTTCGGACCGACGTAAAATACCTTCATTAACAATAACTTCATTATTCGTACTATCATTAAGATCTTCACTATGTGTCTGTTGTTGTTCTTCTTTATCATCTTCTAATTCTTTTTCTGGTTCTTCACTGGCAGATTCATAATCACAGTCTTTAACTTCATCTTCGTTTCTGGTGATATTTATTTTAATATTATCTTCTTTTCGATCACATATTACTTCTTGGGCAACTGAGGACTCTTCTTGAAATTTCACATCTCTGCTAATAACAACATTATTAGAATCCTTTTTTAAGATTCTGTATCCTTTTGTATTTTCTTCATACCCAACTAGGATACCTTCTATGGAGACGTCATCAAGTTTCTTTCGTTTATACTTTGGAATTTGAGCAAATGCTTTACTACCATAAAATTTAATATGACTTAAGTCTGGTTTTCTATTGTACCAAAGTTCAAAAGGGGTTTTATTTACTGATTTACCTGGTAGACGATTTTGTATATAATTAGCTGCCACTACACATTCAGCCCACAGATTTTTCGGGAGATTTGATCCATTTAACATAGCACGAACCATCTCAACCAATGTCCGATTCTTACGCTCTGCTACGCCATTTTGAGCTGGACAGTAGGGAGCAGTAGTTTGTAATATAATACCTGACATTTTCAAATATGATTTCATTTCATTGTTAATGAATTCTCCACCATTGTCGAATCTCAAAATCTTTACTTTCCTCTCAGTAAAATTCTGTACTTCATTGACATATTCTTTAAATTTCAAAAACACTTCGTTTTTCTTTCCCAGCACATAAATCTTTGTATATCTAGAATATTCATCAATAAATGATAAAAAATTTCTCATACCACTTTGAGATTTGACCTGAAAAGGCCCACATACATCTGAGTGAATAATATTCAGTAAATCATTCGACCGACTTGTGCTTTCTTTCGGAAAAGGAGATCTTGACAACTTTGTTTTCACACATGTTTCACAAAAATCACTATCCTTACAAATTCAAACCAATAGATAAATTTTCCAATTTCTTTATATCAACTAAGTTACAGTGACCTAAACGACAATGCCAAAGATGAATACATCCAGAAGAAGATTCAGACAAATAGGTTTTATTATTTATTGCTTCACATAAAATGTACAAATTATTATTTAAAATACCATCAGCTACAAGTTTGTTGTTCTTTTGAATAAGACATTTTGAACCTTGAAATTTAATATTAAATCCTCTTTTAGCCATTATTTTTACAGATAAAGGGCTTCCGTTTATATGAGGAACATAAAGAGCGTTTTCAAGAAATAATTTATTATATTTACCAACAACATACACATTACCAATGCCTACAGCATCCAATGCTTTACCATCCGCTATGTAAACTTTGCTGCATGCTGTTTCAAATTTGTTGAAAAATTGACGATCACTTGTCATTTGGATTGATGCACCAGAATCAATTACCCATCCACGACCACAACCAACTTGCAAACAAATTTCACCACCAACATGATCACCTTCCGAAACTTGAGCATTATGTTTCTTCAACTTAAAACAATCCTTTCTCATGTGACTCAATTTGTTGCAGTGAAAACATTTTATGGGTTTCTTTTTCTTAAATTGATGACCCTTAAAAGCTTTGTTATCATCAAAATCTTCACCATTACCTTCACCACGCCTTTCAGACTCATCCAATAGTTTTTCCATAACGTATTCTAGCGAAATAGTATCCTCTGGTTGACCCTTGATTGATGTTACCAATGATGAAAACGTTTTAGGTAAACTATTGAGCATTATAGCTACCATTGAGCTGTCCTTTATTTCTTCACCACGATCCAGTAACTGAGCTCGCATTACATTTAGGCTGTCCAAATGTTTTTGCATATTGTCCCCTTCGGACATACGTTTATCATATAACTTACGCAGTAAATGTAACTTTGACGTCATTGTCTTACGCTCATGTGCCTTCTGCAGTTTATTCCACATATCCTTGGCTGTATTACATCCTCTTATAGAATGAATCTGTGAATTGTCAACGCACATGGCAATTGTGGCTCTTGCTTTTTGGTCCTTTTTAAGAAATGCAACTGTCTGATCAACGGAAGTCGGCTTTTCTATCACCTCCCACAAATCCAATTGAATGAGATGCATCTGCATCTTACACTTCCAGGTGAAGTAGTTCAAATTATTTAAAAGTTGAAATACACGCGATTCTGGGCCCATAACCTATTGGAACTCAAGCCAATCAAATAAAAAATAACCACCAGAATGTGTGTTCTACAAAAGCAAGGAAAATTAATAATAATTTTATTGAAAAATATTTTCTTCAATTGACAAAATAAAAATTCAAAGTAAATTTGATTTAAGTTTAAAACAAGTATTTTTACCAAGTAAACATTTTTGTTGATATCCAACAAACCCATATTATCCTAGCGTCGTCATATGATGACATGAAAAGTCCTCTTTTTGAATGTGCCAGTACTTTAAACATGGAAGGACTTCTGTTAAGAGTTTTGTAAACAAAAAATATAAAATTTTCATTCTGTGTTTATTTTATCCACTTTGGTTATTGTTTCTGGACACAGTGAATGACCAAAAATCACAAAAATTCCAAAACTGTAAAAATTATGATTTCTTTCAATAAAAAAGGAAAAAATTTAAATTTATCACATTAATATATTATTTTTTTTTGATTTTTCTAAAAGCCAACTAAATTTGGTCCATATTGGTAAAACTACAATGTTCTAATCGCAATTTGTAAAAATTATATAATTTAATGAATTTGGGTGTCGTCATATGACGACGCTAGGAGAATATTAGAGTTGTGTCGTTCATGAACGAACTAGTTCATTTGAACGGTTCAGTTAATTGAACAATATGACATCGTTCACCATTATTCGTTCTTTTCGTTCAATCGTTCATTTCGTTCTTTTTTTAGTCATAAAAAATTTGTATCCCTTTCTTTTTAGTTTTATTACAGAATTAAATGTTTTTCTTAATAATTTCAAATTTTTAATAAAATTGTAATTTTCTGACACTATTAGTATATGTACAATAAAATTAATATCAACATGTAATATGTAGTGCGCCAGTAAATTGCCGAACGAACGACACCGTTCATGAATCACTGTTCAGACACAGCTCATGACAAAAAAGAACGATAAAAAAAAGAACGATTGAACGATTGAACGATTTGAACGAACTAGTTCAATGAATTTTATTGAACGATATGACCGAGTCACCAAAAAGAACGATTAATAAGCCCAACTCTAGAGAATATGTGTACAAAATGTACATTTTTATTATTTTTTTTTTAATATAGTCATTTTGTGCTGTCTTTAACAAGGTTTAGAGCTTTGTACCTTACCTCAGTATGGAATCTACCAAGATCGACAGGAAAATAGCCTTAAACTTCCCGTAGTAGATACTTTACGTTGTGGTCGAATAGAACACTTCCCAAAAAGAAGCCACAACGATAAACAATGTCGGGGCCTCGATATAAAATCGATAGGTCGGGCAGAGTGTTCCAAATGCGATGCTGAATCTTCTTTTTATATATTCCACTTACGAGAGTTGTAATTTTTATTTTCTCTCGCTATTCAATGAAATAATGTTAGTTTATTTAAGAAATTGAAGTATATTTGAATTTATTTTGATAAATAATGCTAATTTTCTATACCTTTAATTGAAGAATGTAGTTTTTAATAAATATTTATGTTTTTCTTAAAAATTTTATGGATTTTTTTTTTGTAACAATTGTACACATATTCTCCTAGAGTCGTCATATGACGAGAGGCAATAATTAAGGATCTATGGGCTGGTATCTTATCTCCAATGCTTAGTTTACTTTAATCATTGAACTATAAATCATTGATTAGCCCTTAAACTTGCTTAAAATAATATCGGTAACTTATAAAAATTTAATCAATGATTTGTTAATTTTAGATATTTTTATTTGACAATACGAATAAGAAATAAAAGAAAATAAAACAAGTTTGGAAACTCGCGAAATAAGAGTTTTTTTATTGAATTTTTCGCATGATACGGGGTCATAAAATTATAAAACAGATGACCAAATTGTTGTTTTAAAAATCATCAATCGCTAAATGCCTCAAATAGGAAGTGTCTTTTTGCATGCTACATGCATATCTTAAATTTTTTCATTGGGTAAGTGTGTATAATTATAAATTTGTTTTTAGTCCAGGAAGGTGTTATTAAGAAATATTTATAAGGACAAGATGATTTTTGATGTTTTTGATACATTCAATACAAATTTTAAAGTCAGAATTTATTAGGAAACTATGTTCAAAGAAAAAGTAAAATAGCTATGCCTCTATATTATTTGTTATTCGTTTAGGTAAATATATCTGGATCAAATTTAATATACACATACAGTGATATTTCCTAAAGCAGTAAATTTTTACAAACCGCGAAACTAAACGCTTGATTTTCTTGATTCTATTTTTAAGATATCTTCCAAAAATTTTGTGTATAAAGCAAAAATCTTCTGAAGAGTCATGTCTGTGAAATTTTGTTTTAATTGAACAAATTATAATTTTCGAATTTTGAGGAAAATAAAATATATGAATCCAAAAATATCCCTCGGAGGAAAAAATATATGGCGTACTTAAAAATTTTACTGCAGGAAATATTTAAGTGTGCCTATAACTGGTCTAAACAACTACTATAGAATCTTAGCAGCATGCATAAATCTTAACCTCTGTTAACTGACGCTGTCCGACATTTCAACAATTTTTAATAGAATGTGGTAGATTAAGTTTTATGGTTAAATTTTATTAAATAGTAAAAATTGGTTAAATAAATAAGCAAAATAAGAAAAAATTTAATAAAAAACTATACTCATTAACTACAATTTAAGATCTTGCAGGAGCACGTGAAGTACATATGTCTTATATCTTTATATATCTCATATTTTTCTAGAAAATTCGAAAATTTAAATTATTTGTAATTAAAAACGGCAGAATTCAAAAAATTATTGTGAGACACCTTAAACACATTTTTTGGTCAAATTTTCCTTCCACAAATCATGGTTTATTTGTGCTAAATAAAGATCAAAATTATGACTGATTCTAACAAACTATTAGTACACAATCCAATATTATGTCATATTATTAAAATTTTCCCCAAATATTTTCTTAATTCTAATGGATATTTTTAGAGAATATATATGTGCAAGTTACTAAAGATGTTCATTATTTACATGGCACATAAAGATGTTGTACGGTGTTTATTTACAAATTAATTAGTCTACGTAAAACTTTTTAAAAAGTTACCAACATTAGAAAAAAATGTTAATACTAACATGATTTGTAGGGTAGAAAATCTATGTTTAAGGTCTTAATCACAGAAATTTCTTTAATTAAATTTAAGCAATGTTTAGAGTAAAATCAGAGATTAAAATTTGATGAGTTACTGTAATTAAGTGCTAAACAATGATTTTCTTCTTAATCATTGTTTAATATCACATAAGATACCAGGCCTATATAAGACAAAATAAGTTCAACTTCAGTTTTGTGTTCCTAGCGCCCTCAGTAGCAAATCATGTGAGTTTCAAACAAGTGGCACAATTATTTCTTAATTGAGGAGAATATGGGTTAAGTATTGCTTCGTGATCGTAATAAGTGATTTTGGTATCACTTGGCATTTCCAAACAGAGGGTCCCGGGTTCGATTCCCAGCGGGACCAATATTATTCTATTAATTTTTTTTAAATATTTTTAATTAATTTGTTTAAATTCAATATTTTTTTAATTTTAAAATTTTTAAAGGAACAAATTGAGTTTAGGGGCACAGCTCCGATTTTTTTTTACCCAGATAGTACTTTTTGGGCTGAATAGGAAAAAAAATTTTTTTTGTCGGAGACCCCTATTTCGGGTGTTATTTCGGGTCAAAGTTGAAACATGAACTTGACCGTATCTCCGCTATTTATTATCGGATCTGGACAATATGAGCACCATTGGAGAGATAAGTGGCTTTAATATGCCATACAATTTTTTTAATATTTATTAACCCATTACGAGCCGGTTCAAGTTTTTCATATTTTTAGAGGGAGTTATGCGGGAAAAGCCCTTGAATATGAAAAAAGTGCTTATATAATGGTATGATTTTTTTCAACATAGCTGTAATAGAGAATATACGCTTTAATTATATGTACAACTTTTGCATTTGGCCCTTATACGGGCAAAGTTGTAAGGGGTTAAACTTTTTTTTTTTTGTTAAGTAAAAATTGGGCAAAACTTTACTTTATGGGGCACCCCTCAAAAAAAAAAAATATGAACCACTCCGGAATTAAAAAAGAAATTTTTTTTCAATCTGGTGTTAAGGGGGCCGGGGCCCGCAGGACCCGCTAGGTCCGAAAAACCGAAACACGCCCAAAATGGCACATGTGAGAACTCAAATTAAAGAAAATCACGATTCCAAATATGCATTTTGTTTTAAGAACAAGAAAATGAACCTTCTAAAAATTAAAAAATTTTTAACTGGGCCACAATGGGTTAATTGGTATAAAATTTTTTTAATTTTTAGAAGGTTCATTTTCTTGTTCTTAAAACAAAATGCATATTTGGAATCGTGATTTTCTTTAATTTGAGTTGTCACATGTGCCATTTTGGCAAAGCTATTAACGGTAAAAATTATGAAACCTTTTTGGAGGCACTTTTGGATATATTTTTTTCGTTTACAATAATTCTTGTAATAATTCGTTATGTAAATTAAGCAAAATCCCCGAGCAAAAAATTATTTTTAGAAATTGCATTTGGTGCGGAATGTTTTTTCGACAAAATTACCAGCAAACACGATTTTTATTATTAATTTAGTATTGCCTACCACGTGGTGATAGGTAAAATTTTTGTTAAAAATGAGTCATAACCCTAACCTAGTGTCTTGACATGCAATAAAATGATAGCAAGCAATTGTCAAAATGCTCTCATCTCAAGTAAAGACACTCAATTTCAATTTTATTGCAATATCATGATATCGCTGACATGCCATCGGCTCTTGCAATGATGCCAGAGATCAAATGTCACTTTTAGTTTTAATTTTAATTTTGTAATAGAAAAATAACAAAAAATTTGGTGAAAAAGAATGGAAAAGTGTTTAGTTTTTTACTATTTGTCGGTAAACATTAATGTTTCATAAAATTTGGTGTTTTTCGAAAAAAAATCTATAATATTTCTTATTCATGAAATAGTCAAGTGTTCTCCACAACTTTGCAATTGATATCATTTTGACGTTTCGCTGAAATGGTTTTGACATTTCATATCATATAATTTATTGCATTTCAAGACACCGGGTAATGTATATACATACGTATAAAAAAATGATGAGAAATTGCTTTTTATGCACCTGTAAAAATAGTACTGAACACAATGGTAGCATTCGGCAGATAAACCTTAAAATGATACCGGTGACTTGTAGCGCTTTGTGATTACTTACTCTGCTGAACGAAGTTTTCTTTGTTTTGTTTTTAAATACATTTTTTTTTATTTTCCTTTGATTTTATAAATTTTTTGTTTTTGAATTATATTTGTATGTTTTTATTTGTCAATCATACAAAACAAAAATTTTTTAAAATCACCAACAACAAATGTATCACTATTTGATCAAAAGTAGCAAACATTTTTTACGCTACCAAAATATGACAGCGCTCAGACTAAGCGGTTAGTGATCAGGTCGTTCAGCAGATAGTTGCACAACTGTTGTAGAACTGTTGACTGTCAAATTGTATCTGCCGAACGCACCCAATAGCTGTATTTTGTCTTTTTTGACACCCAAAAAATACATAGTTGTTGATCACTATTTTTTCAACTATGTCATAGGTGAAATAACCCTCACTATCGCATAGTGGATATGAAGTAGTGGAACTACACTCATACAAATAAGTCCGTAAAAATAGCAGAAAAAGTTACTAAAAATTAGTTAAAAATGATGCTGCAGAAAAAACTGCTAATATTAGCAGAATCAGTTTGCTAAATATTAATACAATGAAAACAGCAAAAAAAAAAGTTAAATTTACAGAATTTTAGTAATATTTGAGCTAAATTTTTGTTAATTGCAAATAACAATTTAACCTGCAAAAATTAGCAAAAAAATTGCTAAATAATAGTAGAATAAATATAGCAAAAAAACTGTTAAATCTACAAAATTTTTGGTCAAATTTTCTGAAATCAACAAAACTTTTGCAGATTACTAGTGGACTGGAAAAAGGTAAAAAAGGAGCAAATAAAATGAAAATTAATAAATAAAAAATAAATGGGTACCCTACTAAAAAAAATTATATGAGTTTTGATATTATATATAATTACATCCGAAAAATGAGAACATATAATTGTATCAAATTAGATAGTATTATGGTCATATTAGATCTAATTTGACACAATTAGATCTAATTTGATGGAATAAGATATGGTTTGATACAATTATATCCGGATTTTGTCCTCATCCAAATGTATCAAATATAATATAATCATATCCAACTAGATGTAATGGTATATAATTCGATACAATTATACATAATTATATGAGGCATATGTAAATATATACAGGTCTATATATAATTGGATATTGTAATATGTTGGGTTATATATTGTGCAATATATAACAATATATAGTTATATATTTAGGATATAATTTCGTAAAATTGTATATAATTATATCTTAGTATATATGTTCCGATATATAATTATACAAAATTGTATATGATAATATATGACTATATCAAAACTTTTTTACTTGGGTATTTAAAAACATACTTGGGACCAGTTTATTGAATGTGTCAATTAATTGAAATTTTTTCAATTGGCATTGTTCAATGCCTAAATGCCCATTTATAATTGATGAAAGAAGTATTTGTTTTCATGTTTTAATAAAAGAATAAATTAAGAAAAAAAAATTAAAAATTCGCGCATTTCTATTTTTATTTTTTTATATTACAATTAGGGTTGATGTCCCGGGAATTCCCGGGACCGGATTCCCGGGAATCCCGCCCTTTTTTGAATCCCGCAATCCCGGGAATTTTATGCGGGATTTCCCGGGATTTTTTTTTAGTCTTTTACAGTAGTTTTAGCTTGTTTTATTGCAATTTTAGAAGCCTTATTTAAATTTAAAGCTTTGCTTTTTCAAGTAAAGCAAAATTAAAAAATATGGTTTAAAATTTAATAAACGGAATTAAGCCAAATTGTTTTTGGATGCCAATTGAATTTGTTTTAGTTATACCGAAAAATATTATATTAGCAATTACCAAATTTACAAACTAAAATACTTGTCCTTCGGGAATTTTTTCTTCTTTAAGATGATGATATTTGTTCAAATAAAGCAATATTTAGGCTGTTTTAAACTATAAGATTCTCGGAAAGATTTTGCAACCGTGCCTATATGTTTTGCACGTTTACTGAAGTAAAATCGTACCGAAAATCTTATAATGTAAACCAGCCTTATACAACACTTCAACATAATTATTTCAGTTCCAAATACCTCCAATAAACTAGGGATTAAAGTTAAAAAATAGTAATTTTTTCGTATTTTCAATTAACATAAGTATTTTGAGTTTCTTTTACTTCAAATAATTTCATTTAAAGTTCAATTGCTATTCCTTTATATTAAATATATTTTTTAAATATTATTAATTTTTAAAATAATAAATACATCAGCAGTGGGATTCTCTAACTTTTTAACGACAAAATTTGGTAGTTAAATTGACAAGTTTTCATAGTAAACTGACAACTTAACTATCGAATTTTGTCGTTAAAAAGTTAGAGAATCCCACTACAGATGATTTTTCAAATTATTTTTAATTTTTTATATGCTTAAATATGAAAATTAAATAATTTCTTTTTAAGGAGTTGTGGCATAAAAAATTTCTATTCAAGAAAACTAATTAAAGTTATGAAACTATTTAATATCTACTTTTATAAAACAATTTAGGCGAATTTGCCTAAAAATTTATGTGAAAAATGCTCACTTTTAAACTTTTTTATAAAACTAATTCGACGGATACTTCTGAAAATCTGCATAGAAAAAAACAAAATATCTAGAAATAGAAATTTTTGGATTTCATGTATAAGAAATATTTAAGCAAAAAATTGATTTTAGTTCTGACTATAAAACTGGTCCGACACAAGTTTGCACCCATTAACAATTCCAATATATCCTGAAAAAGGGGATCAAAATAATATAACCGTTTCTTTCACTTTTCTATATCAATTCGTTTTACAGCTTAAACCGCGAAATTAATATTTAGTTAATATATTACTAAGAGTTTTTTTTAATTAGGACGGCCTTCCATATAAATATATTACATAAATACTAATTCACGATTTAAATTGTTAAACGAATTGACCTGGAAAATGTGGAAGACATGGATATTTAGCCCTCCTTTTAGAACATTTTCTCATGGATACGACTAAAAGATAAACTTTGTCGAACGGTGTTTAACCAAAAAGTAGTTTTTCCAATATATGTCGAATTTATATATTTTGTAACGAGCGGGAATTCCCAGGATCCCGGGAAATTCCGTAAAAAATCCCGCTGTCCCGGGAAATGAAAAAGTCCGGGAAAAGAAAAACCCTAATTACAATGCTTTTCTTCAATTATGTGTACATTTCATTACCATTGTTTTCATCAATGCAAATTGAAAAAAATTTTATTGGCATTGAATGGTGATGAAATTTGTTGGCACTGACATTGAGATAAAGTAATG
The DNA here is from genome assembly GCA_949987735.1 of Leucophora obtusa. NCBI lineage: Eukaryota > Metazoa > Arthropoda > Insecta > Diptera > Anthomyiidae > Leucophora > Leucophora obtusa. Next base: position 100,974,488 of record OX465298.1, read on the forward strand.
CCAATTATATTTTAATGCCAATGAAAATTCCCAAGAATATTTTTTGTAAAACTGGAAATATTTATAGACAATAATATGTTAACCATAACAAAATGTATTTCAGAGACCCTTCTTTTGATTTTCATTGTTTGCTGATCGGATATGTACTTCCGAATTTATTTGAGTTTCCATTTTCACCTCTAAAGCTCCACCCACAGGAAAGAAGGTGTGGCCGATTAAAAATATCGTATTCTTTAAATAAGCTTAAAAAGTACAATATTGGTGGAAAAAATTAGGGTCATCCCTGTAAACTCCACTTGCTCCCCAGAGATACTTTTAATCACAATTTTCATATTAAAATGGTTCGTCCAAAATAAACCTTGATCTTTGAAAATTAATGTATTACGATAAATAGAAACTTTTCTCATCAATTTTAATAATTTAAATATTTTATGAGTAGGACAAATTTTCAACCATTTCAATTTAGCGTTATTTAAAAACTTTTTGCATTATTTTTGGCGAATTAAAAATATGCAGTAATTTTTATGAGTCATTTAACAATCTGTTTATAAGCGCTCCAAAATTGGTGGTTTAGTTTACAAAAAATTTGTAAAATTAGCAAATCTTCTGTTAAAAATAAGTAACTAAAATTCAGCAAAATACTGTAAAGTTAGCAAATTTATTGTTAAAAATTAGTAACTAAATTCAGCAAAAAAAAATAGCAAAAAAATTTTTAAGTTAGTAATGTGGAGGTAGCAAAAAAATGAACTAAAAATTAGTTAAAAATTTGTTAAGTTGAAGTACTAACAATTTTACTAACTTTTCTACAAACTTTTTTCTATAAGTGTATTTTTATTTGAAATCTAAAAATCCACTACCGAGGAAGTTGTTGCTAACGATTTGCTAGTCAAAATTGCACAATCCTAGAATATTGTAAAATACAACTATGTACAATTGGAAAATGGTTAATGGGAACCAATATTCGCATTAGATTTTACTTCTAGCAATAAACAAAAAAAACAAAATTTTTTACACTATTTATTCATACAAACACGAAATTGAATAGCATAAATAAAAATACATGTACAAACGTTTCAGAAGAACATATCTTAAGACCTTTCCCATATTTGATTGATGGTAGTTCAATGGTCTTTGAAGGACACCTCGCCAATTTTCGAATAAGTAATCCAATTTATCTGCAAAATGTTTAATTATTTTATTAAAAAACAAACAGATTTAAATTAACAAATAAATTAACTTACAAGCAAATAAAATAAAATGTTGTTCTTATTACGATTATTTTTCTGAATTTGTTTTTTAAATTATTTTGACTACTTCAAAATATTTGAAATTTGAAACCACAGGGCAACTAGAAAATGTTTTTAAACTTTTCTCATAGCTGATAATGATTATAATAGTTGATTTTTAAAAAAGAAAAAATAACTACGGATTTTGTTGACTATGCCACTACGTACTTTTTAGGGTGTATCAACGTTGAGTATTTAAAGCAAATCAACGTTAAACCGATCGTAGTACATATAAACAAATTTTAAACGGGTTATGTTTGTAATTTTTCTGTTATATCCGAACTAGGGAATGCATCCCGGGATTTCCCGTCCCGGGATTCCCGGGAAATTATGCATTTTTCAGTTCCCGCATTCCCGTGAATTTGGACCGGGAATCCCGGGATTTAAAAAAATGTATTTTAAAATAATAAAGGTAATTATTTCAAATTTACTTATGCAAAATTTTACAACGTTTTGAAAATAGTATAAATCTTACATTAGGCTTGCTCATTTACTTACGAAATTGCAGTAAAAGTAGTACACTCATAGAAATAAATCTGTAAAAATAGCAGAAAAAGTAACTAAAAATTAGTCAAAAATGATGCTGCAGAAAAAACTGCTAAAATTAGCAGATTTTTTTACTAAATACTAGTAAAACGAGAACAGCAAAATTAAAACTGTTAAATTTACAGAATTTTAGTTACATTTAGGCTAACTTTTAGTTAAATGAAAATAGCAAATTATACTGTAAAATCTGCAGAAAATTTTGCTAAATATTTGTAGACTAAAAATAGCAAAAATAAACTGTTAAATCTACAAAATTTTTGCTATTTTTAAGCTAAATTTAGTTGAATGCAAATGGCAGTCTATTCTGCTAAAATCAGCAGAAATATTTGCTAAAAAATTGTAAACTGCTGTTTTCAAAAGGCTCGATTTTTGTTTGCATTTAAAAAATAAATCGAAAAAAAACTTAGAAAATTTTAAATTTTTTGGTGATTTTTTAGGCTACTAATTATTTAGCAAAATTTTTTGCTAATTTTAGCAGGTTAATTTGCTATTCTCCATTTACAAAAATTTTGCTCAAATTTAACTAAAATTCTGTACATTTAGCAGTTTTACTTTTGCTGTTCTTATATTACTAATATATAGCAAAAATAATCTGCTAATTTAGCAGTTCTTTCTGCAGCATCATTTTTAACTAATTTTTAGACTTTTTTCTATTAGTGTAAGATTTTCGAGTAAAGAAACACACTGATTAATTTGTGTACTTGATCGAACTTTTTAAGTTCCTTTTTGTTTTTTTAACAGGCACTAAAAGGAACTTAAAAAATATATATTTTAAGAAAACCATTCAACTAAATAGTCCCAGCAAAATATTGGTAATGACACCTCATTACTATCTGCATTACCAAAAATGATATATCATTACCTTTTGCATTATTTTATAATATAAAATAATGACTTCTTAATAACGGCCTATTGTACTCGCAATAGTTTAAATAAGTACTTTTTACACAGTCAAATTTTTTACATTTTTATTTATTATCATGGATGGTAACCGAAACGAATGCGGTTATCGTTAGGTTAACGATATTTTAGGTTATTTCGGTAGCGGTATTTTAAGGGTAACGTTATTTCATTTATTTCGGTAACGGTATTTTAAGGGTAACGGTAGTCAGTTATTTCGACGCATCTCGCAATTTTTTTTACAAAAAAGAAACGAGATTAAAAACAGAACCAATTTATCAATTTAATGTACAAAAAATACTCAATAACCACGTAAAATTACCAAAAGGAGAAAATTAAAAATAACGGTAACGGTATTTTAGGGATAACGGTGTTTCATTTATTTCGGTAATGGTATTTTAAGGGTGTCGATATTTCATTTATTTCGGTATCGGTATTTTAAGGATAACGGTATTTCAGTTATTTCCGTAACGGTATTTTAAGGATAACGGTATTTCGGTTATTTCGGTAATGGTATTTTAGGGGTAACGGTAGTCAGCTGAACTGGTTTTGAATCGATTACGGTATTTTAGCGGTATTGCCTGCCAACCCTGTTTATTATATTGGTTCATAATTTGGTGGCAAATTCTGAGCCCTCATCACAGAAGAATTTTAAATTACTCTAAAAATAGACGATTCTTGGAGTTATTGTATTGTGGAGTCAAAAATTATTTAAATATTCACATTTTGGAGTTTCTTTTTCAAAAACAAAATAATGTTATAGGAAAACAAGCGCTGGGAATTCACCCCTTTAAAGCGTTGGGAAGGCGTCCAAATTTAGTGCTTTGCCAGTACTTTTTTTTTGTAAGACCGTGGTCTACTCGCGCTTTGCCAGTGCTTCTTTTTTGTGACCACACATAATTTCCACCTGGGATATTTTATGTTTAAATTTTTATGATGAGTCCTAAAATTACGCACTAGAAAAACTTAAATTTTTCTGAATGTACTTCCTTAAACTAATAGTATTTGTGTAACTCCTTATTTTTAAGAATCAAGTAAGCAATCGGATAACCACTTATAATTCAAAGTTTTGTAAGTATGTGTGTAACCACTTATTATTCAAAATCTCATAACTACTTATTTCTCATTTTTTCGTAAGGGAGCGGGTAAGCGTGACTACTTATAAAAACGACCAAGCCAAACAAAAATAATGTGTTTAGACGCCAAAAAGTAAGTTGTGTGGAGCTATGAATTTCTATTATATAACCACTTATTTGGTAATGAAATATTTTGCTGGGGTGTTTGTATAAAAAATTTTAAATCGCACTTATTCTGTAGACAATTAAAGACAAATCTGTCCACTGATTTTTAAAAATTTTCATGTAAGTTAGAATTTGTTCCCATAATTTTATTTTTTTAATTTTTTTCCAATTTTCTAAAACTATTTTCTATTAGGTTGTTCACAAGGTGTGTGCTATCTGTTGTATCGTCCTAACAAAAAACAGAGTTGTTAAAATTTTTATTTGACTTTAGAAATGATTTTCTAATAGGTTTTATATCTGTTAGCACACTCAAACATAGGACACTAAACATACGTAGAAATGTTCTATCGTGCTATTCTCAAATGTTGTATTTTTTCAATTTAAATTTTAACAACCCTGTTTTTTGTTAGGACGATACAACGATACAACAAATAGCAGACCACTTGTGAACAACATTTATATTAATTTTTTAGTTTTTTTTTACGGACAAGTGTTTTAGTCTAAAAATTAGTTTTAGTTTATTCAGTTTTTAAAAATACATATATAATTAGACTAATATATGGTAATTTCTAATATAAAATTAATTCTTTCCCACTACGAAAATTCAAAGAAAAACCACCTGAGCTTTTTCACGATCATAAAAATTGGAGGTCTTTAGATATTTCATTAATAAAACTTTTTAAATTACTATAAAATATTTTCTAATTTATATCCCTTGCGGAATCCCGGGATCCCGGGAATTCTAGATAAATTTCCCGCTTTCCCGGGAAATCAAAAAGTGCGGGATTTTGCATTCCCTAATCCGAACGTATGTCAGCAAAAATTTTTAGGAAGCCACGCGAATAAGTTACTTTAGATGTGAAACGTTGAGTTTTCAACGTTTATAATTATCCGTGCTGAAAGTTAACGTGCATAAGAAAAGTAATATGTTACTTTTCATCTTAAACGCGTTTTTATGCACTTTGAGTTTTTTTATGAATTAACGGATATAGTTAAGTCGAATATATAGCTAATATTGAATTGGAGTGCACCTTTTACACTTGTTTAATAAGTACTTTTATTGGAGAGAATAATGAACAATATCTCGCAGTAACAAAGTGGTGTTTTAATGCCAGTCAACTTTCATATCAAAGAATAGCTCAGCGGTAGAGCACTGGACTAGCAATCGTGAGGTCGCAAGTTCGATACTGGTGGCGGCAATAAAAAAAAATTTGTTTTTTGTGAAGAATTTTTTTTTAACTTTTAATTAGTGAAAAATAGCTTTCTTTGCACTCGTTCAAAAAGTACTGAAAAAATGTTCTATGTCAACTCAATGTTAAAATCATTAGTGTTTATGTTAAAAAAGAAGTACATCTACATATTTTCCAATTGTATTTCAGAAGTTATCAATTGTATTTCAGATTAATTAATCAATTGTATTTCAGAAATGATCAATTATTTTCAGTTTTATCAATTGTATTTCAGAAATTATCAATTGTTTTTCATATTTATCAATTGTATTTCAGAAGTTATCAATTTATTTTCAGTTTTGCTGTATACAATTGATATTGTATTTCAAAAATTATCAATTGAATTTCAGTTTTATCAATTAAATTTCTGAAATACAATTGATAATTTCTGAAATACAATTGATAATTTCTGAAATACATTTGATAATTTCTGAAATACAATTGATAATTTCTGAAATACAATTGATAATTTCTGAAATACAATTGATAATTTCTGAAATACAATTGGTAGTTTCTGAAATGCATATTTTATAATGGATACTTTTATTAAAATCTACTGTACTGTTTTGTTGTATTTTTCGTAGATTTTTTTGCCCCTGATATTTACAGCAATTTCCGTTCTTTCAAAATAAAGAAAAAATTCAACTGATCAAAAAAAAAAAAAATATTGAATTTTATTTATTAGTGAATTTTTAAAATCATTCATCTATTTACGCCAACTTAAGAGAAATTTCACTATAAAATAATAATGCCGGAAACACTATTAACAATACCACCACTTCAAATGCCCAATGAGAATGCAAGTGAAACGGAGACCACATCATCTGCAACTGCCACTGATCTTTCTGATCGTTCAACCAGTAATCGTCTTCCATTACCAAGCAAGAGAAAACAATCTGTGGGATCTCAAAATAAGAATAAAACGCGAAAATGCACCGGTATGCGATTGTTAAAGAAAACGCCGTTGAGAATCAAGTAAGTGTCAAAATCTGTCATAATTTTCAAAAAAATTTTCGACATTTTTATTTCTATGCCTTTGGAAAATGAGAAAATTACTCTGCTTTGAAAAATTTTTACAGCAACAGACGAATGTAGTTTTAAATTTTTTCTTTTATTTTGATTTCCTGTTTTGAAAATCATTCGTCTTTTGAAAATTTCGTTGTTTCCTTTTTTTCTAAGTGTAAAATTTCGGCTTTTATTTGCGAATTTCTAGTTTTTTCTTAATTGAAATCAATAATTAATTTTAAAAAATAAACCAAATCATTTTCTGAAGTTCTCAACAGAAGACAACAGCCGCCTTGCAATTTAAATCTCATATACCCAGAGCTGTATTGCTTACCCCATCCTCTTCTTCGGCATCGCTTACCACTAACGATTCGTTGCCCTCGCCTTTGGTACCAGTTGATAAGACACTTTCCCTAGAGAAACCTTTAACAGCCAAGGAAAAACAATTAACATCAACCTTACAACGTCAGAAAACAGGAATTATTTTAGCTTTTCGCCAAAGGAAATCAATTTCACAAATGGATTTTAATGAAGCACGTCGTAATTTACAGTTTTCAGTAACATCATCATCACACCGGACGATCTTTAAAGATGATTTCGAAAATGATAAAACTTTAACGCCTTGCAAATTCGGCGATAATATGGTAGTTTCAAATAATCACAATTCTTTTGTCCACAAAATGTACAAACAGGATAACTATTACTATGCCATGCACGAGCGTGATCCCCATATGGCTGGTATGCGAATTTTTGCCATAATTATGCTCAATGCCTGGCGTAAAAGACGTGATGAAGTCAAACATTTATTGGAAGAAGTCAATGATCTAAAGAGAGGAGTAAGTACTTTTGCCAACATCAATATTTTAAAATAAGTATATTTAGCTCTAGTCCACGTACGTTACCGCGGGAAAACAATTTTATCAAAAAACGTTTATATTGATAATGTGTAAATTATTGTTGTTTCGGGAGAATTGAGTTTCTCGCCATTATCCGTGGTAACGACGTAGAACAGATCTTATGTGGGATATACTGGGGCAAATTAGACAGTTTTTATTCAATGTGCTTTCGTTATAAAACTAATATTTTGAAAAAAAAACAAGTATTGTTTCGGTTAGGTGTATTCCTTATTTTCGGCCATTTTACTCCTCACGCAAACATAACGATCCCAAGAAACTATAAAAATATCAACTACAATATTTTCAAATAAATTATGCAAAAATCTTGCAGAAGAAAATAAAAACTTGGTAGCGTGTGTCAAGTTTATAAATAATTTATGCCAAAAAATCATATACCATTTAAATAAAGTTACATTAATTAGGTCCGTTCCTTTACGTTACCGCGGGAACCCGCGGGATCCCAAACTTACCCAAAAAGCGTTCCCGTACTCGAAAATTGGTAAATGAGAGTATTCAAGAGAGTGCATTTGTATTTCTCGTTTTACCAAATTTACCCAAACTTTTTCTTCGAGTAACTTTGGTAAATTTTAAAACTAACAGCTGATGCAATGATAACCAAAAACAACAATTGAAAAATTAGATTAAACAAACCAATACGTAAAAGGAATGTGTTATTTATAATAATTAATTGAACAAAATCAATAAGAACTTTTAAATGCAAATAAATATGTGTGTTTATTCAATTTTTCAAACTAAAATTATACGTATTTTTACATTTTTCTTTGAAATGCATTTTTGGGCTCGAAAAGTGGTTTTGTGCGTTCCTTTACTTTTGGGTAATTTTGTCATTTTGTGAGAGGACTTTTTGCTCATTTCTCTCATTTTACCGAACTTTACCCAAAAAGTAAAGGAACGCACTTATTGTGTTCCATTACTTTTTGGGTAAAGTTCGGTAAAATGAGAGTACCTAAGCACCAAATCCTCTCACAAAATGATAAAATTACCCAATAGTACGGGAACTCAAAAAAACACATTTAATGTCAACGATAACATAATTTGTAGTGCTGGTAATTCGATTACTTTGCAATACTCGATACTACTCGATATTTCTAATTTGGATACTCGATACTACTCGATACTTTTAACGGTTTTTAAATTTGAAATTTTTTAGTAAAATTCTCTGGACAAGTGCACGTTGATTCAATATTTAAATTTATAAACATTTTTTCAAAACTTTTATAGCAACTGTTCACTATGTTTTTCATAGTTTTTTAACATATACTTTTAAATATTTTACTTTTGATTTTTTTTTTTTTTTCTTTTAGCAGAGTTGTAGTTTTGTGATAAATATTTTAGCGGAGTCGTATTTTTGTGGTAAATAATTTAGTGGAGTCAAATTTCCATATATTTTTTCCGTCAAAAATGCAACTCTGAAAATATCGGGTAGTTGTTTTAAATATCGAGTATCCAAAAAAAAAAATACAAATACTCGATACTTGATACCCACTACTGATATATTTACCAGCACTAAAAAAAATACATGAAAAACAATAACAAGACAAAAAATTGTTGCTGCTTTGCATTATTTTTCGTGTTTTAACCCTTAAATGCATGCACGCAGAAAAAAAAGGTGTAACATTTACAAAAACTAGGGTAAAAGTTTACAAAGTTTCGTGGTAGATATACAACTACATAAAAATAACAACAAATTTGTCAAGATGCTTAGGTAAATTTTCAAAGCGATATACATATATATAATTAAATCGAAACCTTTTTTTAATATAACATCGCGCAAAGGAAAAGTACCTTTTTTCTTTTAGTAAAAAAAACATGGTTTATTTTATAAAATAAATAAAAGAAAAATCGTAAATTTTGTATTTTTATTTTATTTTAGTTTGTTTTATTTTAATTAATTTTATTTATTTATATTTTAATATTTTTCGTTGTCCTCATTCCTGTGCTGCCGAACTGTTATTGTGTTTTGTGTTTACCAACCCTTCATTGCTCTATTCGTCATTTCCACTCAACTGTAGGTATCATAATGTGGATGTATATATGTGACGCGCAAAATAGAAAGGGACCTAAGGATAGAAAGGGACCTAAGGTCAGGAGAGCATGGGATCGGTCTCATTCGATGCACAGATGTTGTCCACAAAAAAAAAAAAAATAGATTTTTTTACCCTTAGGTCCCTTTCTCTATGCGCTGTCACATACAATAATTATTTGCCTAAAAAAGAAATGGGAATTATAAGACACATTTTCCAAAAAAAATACAATCTCGTAGTCATAATTAATATTAAGTTTCATGGGTCTTTTCTGACCCCAGGCCACTAAGGGTTAAAGATTTTTTAAACAAATGTAAAGATAATTATAGTCTAACCAAATCTAAGTGATGTTTTTCCGAAAACTGTGTAAAATTTGATGAAAACATTCAAATTTTGTTTAATTTTTGACAAAATGAGCAATTTTTGTAAAATGTCCTGGAAAGCAGTCGCTCCAAACACAAACTCGAATTATCATTTTTCCAATATATTTATTTTCTTTAATATCAACTATTATGTGGTACAAATAGCAATCGACATCTCCAAATTAGGCATTCTAAAAATCTTTAAAATAAATTTAAAAAAATCACGTTTTTGCATTTTTATCAAATTCGTGGGTCATTTTGGATTCTAGGCTAAAGTGGGTTAATGATATCCGATGAAGGCAAAATTCCATGTGTGAATCACTTTGACTATATTAAATGAATAAATGAAATAACTTTTTTCGAAATTTCTAATTTTGTGAATTTTTAATAGTAATACACTTCTTTTCCAAAATGGGCCATATTATATTTATATTTGTTTTACTCTTAACTGCTGCTACCACATTTTCCTTTATTATACATAATTTTTACCAATATAGGGCACCTTCTGTATTATTTTCGCTTACCTCTTGCAAGATTACTCGGCATCATTTAATGAGTTTCGTTCAAGGTTTTACAATTATACCCGTAACGTTTTTCTATATACTCAACAGTTTTGCCGGTAAAAATAAATGTATTAAGAAAAAAAATATTTTTTGCCTAAAATATTAAATTTTTTTATTTTTTAAATTCATAAAAAATTCAAAACGGAAAAAAAGGCAAGTCGTATTACTTTCACGCAAAGTCACATAACCTTTAAACAAAATGAGACATAGATCATGAAAATCGATGGACGCGTTTCGCTTTTATTCACAATTAAGTGAAGGTATCCCATTTTGACAAGAATATTGATTTTATGTTTCAATGAGTTTGGATAATGTTTATTATATATTATTTATTATTAACACGTAAAATTAAAAATTATTACAGGTAATTATTAGGTTATTACATAGATACATAGGTTATAAAAATCGATGAACGCAAAACTTATTTTCGTTTGTTTGCGCCCTTTACTTTCTTGCGTGGTGGTTCGCCCACTTGTTCAGAGTCTGTATCGGATGAGGATCTGTCTTCTGTGTAGTACCGTTGGAATAGCAATTGTCGTCTTCGATATCCGGTAAATTTGACATTAGGCTCCAAATTGTTGCCTTCTTTTAAAAGCTGGGCAAGTTTTTCTGCTTCACGTTGAGAAAGGTTTAATTCTGCAACAATCTTGTCCATTCTTGCTTGTGATATTGGAATTATTTTGTTCGATGGGCCGGCTTCTGGTGTTGGTTTATAGGTGAAATCCGATTGATCCATTGTTTCAATAGAAAAAGAAGTTTCTCTGTCAGGACTTGGAAGCGGTGGAATTGGTATTTCATCCGAATGCGGTAGAGGTATTTGTGCACTTCTAACAGATCCGCCCTTGCGAATGGTATATCACACCTTGTCATTTTTATGACAATGTATGATATATTATTTGCTTATGGGAAGCACAGCTGAGTGCTACCGGACGCGTCACAGGTTGCGGATTGTGATTCCGCAGATATGTGGAATAGCTGCCAATGGCAGCCGCGGACAGTCAGCGGTTACAAGGGGAGAGTCTCGGAGGGTCTTTCGAGCTCCCACTAAGTCCCGAGTTTGCCTGTGATCTTTGTAACGTCGTGGCGAGCAATTGGCGCCAACCAACAAAACAAATATCCCAACCGACCATGGGCGGTATAACCCTATTGGCGCTTGGATTAAATCCCTGCGCAACCACTGCAGGCCTGGAGGCAATGTTGGCAGCCCCAACACCAGGATCGGATGCTTTGGTCCAATCAGCCATTCATCTTAAACCAAACATGATTACCGAAACCGTAAAAAAAAGCGGCCCTATGCTCCTTGCAGGAGTAAAAGGAACAAATATATATAACAGATATATAAACTCTTCGTTTAAGGCCTTTACGATTTACTCCACATATTTTGTTTGCGCAAGCGTAACAGTTATCGGAATTGTGCTCTCCTGGATCAGTCCAAATCATTGGTACACCAAAAGAAAGTGAACTGCGTTTCCCTTGGATCCACATGTTAAGAGCATTGTAGCACGTTTTACAAATTTTGTCTGGGGCCCACGAAACGCCGCGAATTATTTCGGAATCAAAATAAAGTTTAAAAGCACGCTCCACTTGCTCAGTGAGTAATGCAGTATTTGTTGAAAAAGCTCTTTTGCCACAAACGTAACAAAATAAATTGATATTTTCTGGACAATTTGCACTCATTTCGGTTTTATACTTTTATTACTTTTTCGTCACTTTAAAAAAATCTTACTTTACGCGTTCGGAGACACTTGTTGAATGACAAAAATCGATCAATGAACACCTATAAAAACTACGTAAGTTTCAATATTTTACTGAGAGGTACTTATGAATTGGCGCATCTTTTAAGGGTGGCTATATACCTGATTCGTGTGCGTTTTAAATTTTTCGAAACGTTCTAAAACATGACCACTCATAAATGTGTGTGCAATTTCTGTAACAAAATCATGCAGGTAGCCAACAGAAAAAACCCAAATAATTAAAAAAGTGCACTTTCCTTTTTTCCTTTTAATTGTCCACGCACATTTATGACCGTTTTTTAGTTTGTTACCGCTACCATAAAAATCAAATAACCTTTTGTTTATTACTTTTTTTTAATATTTTAGGCAAAAAATATTTTTTTCTTCATACATTTATTTTTACCGGCAAAACTGTTGAGTATATAGAAAAACGTTATATAAACAGATTAAAGGAATTGTAATTTTTAATTTTTTAATTGTTTGAGCAAAATCGGACTAGTGGTTCTCGAGCTATGTCAAAAAAAGACCACCAAAGGTGACAATTTCCCCTATATGATAGTTACTTACTTCAAATCAATATATATCGATTCCTAGACGTGACCCAGCGAAACGCCGGGACACGTATAACTTCCTTTTTACCGATATAACTTTCCCCGGTAGTTTGAACCCTTCCCGAGCACTGACCCCTACCATTTGTCTCACAGTGTAATCAATTGTATTTCTAAAAGTGGCAACTGTATTTTAGAAATTGCCAATTGTATTTAAGAAATTATCAAATGTATTGTATTTCAATATTTTTTGAATCCGCTCACGTAATTACCACCATGATAAAAAAAAACTTAAAACATTACCCATATATGGAATAATATATGAATTCATATATGAAGATATATGGAATATATGAACCAATATATGGACCAATAAATGCAGTATATTATCATATATGGATTCATACATTTGAATGTATTTACTAGGGTTTGGGGTTCGGGAATTCCCGGGAAATCCCGGGAAAAGTTTGCCGGGAATTCCCGGGAAAATAATATATTTTTCCCGGGAAAACGGGAATTTTAAAAATATTAAATTTTTTAAATTGTTTTTGTTTGGAATAGGATTTTAGTCATTAAAAACATTTTAAATACCAAAACAAAAATGTCATTGTTAATATCTTTTAAAAGGGAATCAATTTATTTGACACACAAAAAAATCTTTGCCAAGTAATTAGGAGCATTTCAACTAATAAAGATTTTTCGCATAACTTATTCAAAATTTAAGTAATAAAACCTAAAAACTTGGTAAAATGTTTAAAAGAAATATGAAAAAAAAGTTTTGTTTCTTACAAATAATCGCCCTTAATATCTAAATTTTTCAATTATATATTTTAGTTAAAGTCGACTTTAGTTAAAATATTGGGTGGCAGTATAATAAAGTCGACTTTAAATTTAAAATACTCCTTTATATTAAGGGCCAATAATTTTATAAGTAACGTTTTCATTAATAAATGTGATATTTCAAGTAAGTTTACTTTATTTTTATACATCTGCTTTCAAACTAATATATTCTTTTATATTAAAGAATAAAATGTCAGGAGTATGGAAATACTTTACAAAAAATGACAATGCAGCGCAGTGCAATATTTGCCCCAAAAGACTAATGGTTAACAGAGGTATCTAAATTTGGTTATCCGACATCTAAATTTGCTTCACAAAAAAAAAAAAAAAATTGATGGTCATGCAACTTCTTTTAAAGAAAACAGCAACAAAAATAACGTTCCAGCTAAAATTAGCAAAGTACCCGAAGAAAAAAGTGTAAGCTGAATAGGCATTGAACGTTTTATGGTAGGGCAAACATTTTCTGAAATGGTATCCAAACTAGCCGCAGTCGACGGAATGTCAATCCGCTCCATAAATAGATCTTCGTTTATTCGAGAAAGTTCTTATAATAATAACCTGGCATTGCCAAAAAATGAAACCGATGTAAAGAACATTATATTAAATTACTACAATCATGTAAAAGATATCATGATAAAAGAAATATCGAGTAATATTTCTAACAATAGGAGATTTACTATAATCTTAGATGAATGGACATGAATATCACAAAAGAGATATTTGAACATATGTATAAACGGAAATAATTCATTTTATAACCTGGGGTTGGTTTATATACCAGGAAGATGTAATGCTGATGAAATAAGAAGAATTGTAGAAATAAGACTAGAAGAGTTTTATTTGTCTTTGGAAAATAACATTGTGGCCACCATATCTAATGGGCCAAATGTGATGAAACGGTTTGTTTCCGACAGTCCAGTAGTGGGTGCTTTCTGCTGGAATCATGCAATTCATTTGGCAGTGCTTAGAGTAATTTATGTAAAATTAAATTTTCAACATTCTGATATTTTTTACTTTGAATTCTCACTACACAGACTGCATTTGTATTGAAATAGTGTTTTTTTTTTTTAACAAAAATTACTTATATAGGTGGTTTTCATTAACAATTTTGTTAAACAATATTTTCCGGGATCAAATTTTTTTATTCCCGTTTCCCGGGAAATAAAAAAGTCCGGGAAATCCCAAACCCTAGTATTTACCCATATATGCTTCCATACATAACATATATGTTCATATATGATTATACATTAAACCATATATGCTCATACATGAAACCATATATGACAATATATGAACATATATGAACATTTTCACCTGGGATATCAACTTATTTTGATAAGGTAAAGTATCTAGGATATAATTGCAATTAAATTGAAAACTTCACTTATTTTCCTATTTTGCAAATCTAGTAAAATCCCTTAATCGGATTTGCAAAATCTTTACATATGACGTAAACTCATATTCCATATTTTTTTTATATAAAATTGAGAAAATTTTAAGGCAAATTCCGATTATCACACACAAAAAAAGTCAGTAAAGTCAGCAAAAAATGTTGCTGTGTCAGCAAATTTTTAATCAGGAGCGTGCTTGCAAAAATGTTGGTAATTTCAGCAAAAGGGGTTTGCCGAAAATCAGCGAGCTGATTTTTACCAACAAAAATAGTAATCACAGCAAAAGTTTTGCTAACACTTAAACGATTGCAAATGACAAAAATCCATGCTCAAATCAATAAAACTTTCTCGTGAATATTAGTAGCTTGAAAAAACTTTAAAAATTTGTAGAAAAATAATACTTTAAGCACCGTAAGTTGTTTTTCACGTGGAAAAATTTCACTCGAACTTTAAATGCCCCAAATTGCAATTTAATTTTAAAAATGAACAATTTTTAAATTTTATAACAAAGACACAATCAAAATAAACATAAAATGTCACTTTTTCCTAAGAAAAATAATAGTCTTGTACATTAAATTTGCGTGAAAACAAACTCTACACAATTTTCACGTGAAACTGATTGTCGTGAAAAATCATTTTTTTATATAGAGTATAACAGTTTTTTCACGTGAAACTCAAACAACTTACGGTGCTTTAGTTAGAAATTGTGTAGAGTTGTTTTTTATCCTTTCCGTTATCTGTAGAGATGAGCGATCCGGTGATTTTTGAATAACGCTGCTACCAGTGATCGTGATTTTCAAATCACCGTTCTTTTAAACAGTGACCGTGATCACGGTTTTGTAATAGAGATGGGCGATCCGGCGATTTTTCAGTAACATTGTTCTCAGTGAATGTGATTTGCAAATCGTTGTTCTTTTAAACTGTGATCGTGATCACGGTTTTTCTATGGAAAAGACTGCGATTTTCTGATAAATAAACGAAATAATATTTATGGCGAGTTTTTAAGATGTCAGTTAAACTTGGTTTAGTTTAACCGAAAACGAATTTTGTCAGCCATTTCAAAGTTTATTACCAAAAATTTGCAGGAAAAACTTTTTCTCGAGTATAATTTATTTCTTTATTGAAACAAAACAAAATAAACCACATTTTAAAAGCAGTATTCCAGTTACAAACTGCGTTAAACTAAGCTTAAAGATAATCCACTTCCTAAAAACTGGGCCTTAAAAGAAGAATAGTTGCGACAGGTAACAAAGACATGATAGAATGAGGCATTTTATTCAGAAGAGTGTGAAAGCAAGTCACTGTTATTGAAAAAAAACATGTATTACTGTGCACAATGAAGTTTGCAAGAAAGAATAGTACAAAAATATTAAAAGAACGACATTCTGAGTAACTGCGACTTGAAATATTTGATCACTGACGTTACAAGTGATTTATCAATAACTGTGATTAAATCACCGGTATGAAAATATCGCTCATCTCTAGTTATCTGTACTACATATTGTCTATCTGGTTGTAGTCTACGCTATAAATGCGTTAATCAGCATAATTATGGTAGCAAAATTTAGTAAAACATTAGTGGACAATTAGTTTAGTGCTGAAGAAATATAACTAAAACTTTTGCTAAAAATGAGATTTCAGCAAAAAAATTGGTGAAAAGTAGCATATCACACAAGACGTTTTACTAATTGTTCTACTAACTTATTTTTTTGAGTGCATCAATGACTTTGAAATTTTAATTGCATTTTTTAACATTTATTTTGTAATTATTCTACATGTACCGTTTTAAATATTCACAGGCTGTAAAAGCTAAAAATCAACTTCATGTCTTCAATACCCTCTTCCGAGTAGAGCAGAAACGCAGCGATGAACTTAATGGCCAATTAAAACGATCACTGGAGGATATAAATGCCACCAAATCTTCGTGCGAAAGTTTGACCACATCACTTATAAGCATTAAAGCGGATAAAGCATTACTTGAGCAACAGTTACAAATTAAGGAACAAGAATTTGATAGTCTTAATGCTCTACTTTCACAAACGAAATCGGATCTTTTTAAGTGCATGTCTGCACAGCGTGAACTTCAAGCCGATTTGTCCATGGAACTACGTAAAGTTCAAACTTTAGAAAATCAAAAAAATGAGCTAATCAATGATGTAATTTTTAGTTGAGGATTTACAAGCACACACGCAATATTTTAATGGATATTTTTTTCTAAATAGATTTGTGAACTCAATAATGAAGCTGTGCTAAAAGAGGAAACCTTACGAGATGAAATTCAGTTGAAAATACACGAATATAGTAAAGTGAAGAATGAACTTAAAGGTCTTGAGGAGAAAATTGAAATGTTAAACGAGTAAGTAGTAACTTGCACTTTCATCATTCACAATGATGGAGTACTCCACTCTGCAGAGTGGATTGTACTAAAATAGAGATGTCATGATACAAAAAATATGTAAGTGCGAAAAAGAAAGGAACAAAATCCACTCTGCAGAGTGGAGTACTCTATCATTGTGAATGTGGCTTAATCCATAGAAAAGTGACAAATTACGACAAATGCTAATTTAAAACTTACAATAAGTTCCATCAATGATTTAGTTCCATCAATGATTTAGTTCCATAAATGATTTAAAAACAAATATTATTTGAACTAACTAGAAAAATTTTAAAATTAAGACACAGATTACTAAAAATTAGCTTTCAAAATTAGTTCAAATACGAATGAAATTAATAGCTATGCAAAATTGGAATTATAAAAAATAGTTTAATCCTAAATTTTAAGACAAAATAACATAAAAATTAGTTTAATGCAATAAGAACGCATTTTTAATGCAAATTAATTTAACCAATAAGTTAAAAGTCAAAACCTGTGACTCGATGCAATCAACTCCGAATTTGCTAGATACCGAAATAGAAAACTGAGTTCCCATTAATGAACTTGTAAAAAACACAGAAACAAATTTTCAAAATAATAAACTTTTCGGTAGATTTCTTATTTTGTTTGTTTAAATTGTTATTTCTTTTCGTTGGATGTGTTTTGTTTAAATAGAAACCGTTAAAAAAAGTGTGCTACTTTTTTTTTTGAAAAATGACTATTTTGAAAAAACAACTTTTTGTGCTACTTTTTCAAAATTCTCAGCGGTAACCCTGATTACAAACACATTTAGCGTGTTTTTTAATCACCTGGATTTAGAATTTTTCATACAAAAAATGGATTTATTAAATCCAAAAAAAAGCTGGATTTAATAAATCCACAATAAAAGCACAAATATATGAAACAGCCTATTAATTTAATGTCAGAAAATATACGAATAAAAATTAAAAGAGAAACAAAAAAATTGAAAAACTAACAAATAAAAGGTTTTTCTTAAATTTTTTTATGAAATATGTTTAGAAAAAAAAACTATACCTCACCAAATACATATTTTTCATCTTGGACATGGAGAAATAGCTCAAATAGAAATGGTAATTTTTCACTTTACAGTAAGTAATTTAATTAAATCCAATTAGTGAATATTAAATATTGCAATGGAATTTTTCAATTGTGTAAAAATATAAATTGAAGTGATAAAACTGAAAAGGCAGACTGTTTATCGCTGTTTTATGTAAAATATAATTATAAATTAAAAGTTAAAGTTGAATCCTCCATCATCGAATTCGGTAATAAAAATTAGGGTGAAAGAAGTGTCGGACAGAAAATTTTTTTAAAATAGGAAAAATCTAACCCCATCTGTTGAGCACTTTTAGAAATACTTTTTGGATTTATTAAATCCAAGTGATTAGAAAAAACGGCTATTTATAACGAGCAATGTTGTTTTCATTGTGCTCTTTAAAAGAAATTGTATAGGCATCCAGGTTGCCAATTTAGCCATTTTCCGGCTAGATCTAGCCATTTTAATTTCAACTAGCCATAAAAAATGGCTAGATTGGATCTAGCCGGAAGATTTAGCCATTTTATTTTGCCCTAGCCATTTTTTTCTTTTAATGTTTTACAGTTAATTTCATAAAAAAAGTGCTTAATTTTTTATGATTAACAAAATTTTGGTACAAAATTTAAAATTTTTGAAACTTTTATTTGGGTTCACAGCACTTGTAATTTTTACATTCGGTTTAAAATCATGTTTTTTTTTTAATATTAATGAAAATATTTTAGAAATTCGGAAAACATCAAAATTTAAAGGCCACTTTCATGAAATTCGTATTATAACTCTTTATTATAACTGATTTATATTAAAATTATTGAGTTTTAGCATTATTTCCAATTTTAGCCATTTCTAGCCATTTTTTCTCCATAATTTAGCCATTCATAATCTAGTTCAAGTGTTGGCAACCTTGATAGGGATATGTTATGCATTAAACAAATAGACGACTGCAGCTACACGACTACAGCCTGTCAAAAATAAAATACACACGTTTATATTCAATCTACTAATATTCAGCAAAAACTTTAGTGATTTTAGCAAGGATTTTTTTCATTTGCAATCGAATAATTGTTAGCAAAGCTGAGATTACTATTTTTTTTGGTAAAATTCAGCTCGCTGATTTTCAGCAAAGCTTTTGCTGAAATTACCAACTTTTTTGCAAGCACGCTGTTGACTAAAAATTTGCTGACACAGTAACACTTTTTGCTGACTTTACTGACTTTTTTTTAAGAAAGATATTGCATTGAAATTTTCTGTGTGAAATAAAACATATAGTTGCAAATATAACTGCAATTTTTTAAGATTATTGGACTTGCTTTGGCTTTGCCATTGGCAAAAAGCCGGACTAGGTTATTGCAAAAATGCAAAATTTCAATTTTCAAATTAGAATAACTTTCTTATTTTAAGAGATATGCCACATATGTGAGCATCCCAGCAAAACTTTCTATTACCTGGTAATAAGGTTTGTAAGAAGAAATTAAGGTATGTAACCTCTTACTTTGCTATTCCAACAGCTATTATTTTAACAAGGGCATGTCATTGGAGGTATGTACTTTCCAAAAGAGGGCTAGGTAACAACATAAGAACATGTTACTTTAATGTTACATGTTAGGAGTTACGTAACCACTTACATAACCGATACTGAGCACAATACTACTTACATAACATCTTAAAGTAAGGCCAAAAAAATGTGTTACAAACAGGTCTGAAATAACACATTAAAATTATGCGCTCACTTACTGTATAAAAATATATACTTCTTACAAAAAAAATTCAAATAAGACGTTATCGTGTTGGTTTTTTATAAATGCTAAAACGAAGCATATTCATATTTAATTAATATTTACTCAGATTAATATAAAGTTAACAAAAAACATAAAAGATATTTCAGTCAATATGTATAAAACGTATAAATTATTTGTATCGAATATTTTAAATAGAAAATAACACTCATGTATCGCATTACAAATAACTCCTTATTTTGAGGTATTTGAATACACCATCGGTAATAAGTGGATATTTCTATTAAGTGATCACGTATCACATTAAAAGTAACTCCTTATTTTACGGTTTTAAAATATCCCATCTGTAATAAGTCGCTGCTATTATTTAGAACTCATGTTGTGTATTACAAGCAGGCACCCGATATTAATACTTTTAAAACGTTTTATTTTGTTTTTTCCTCAATAAAAAAAATCACTGTGTACAAATGAATTTATTTTTCTTGACGGATATTTTGTTTTCATCAATTTTTTTATTTTTTGTTTTCTTTTCGAAAACAAAATTTAAAAAATATCCGTACTGATATTTTCAGGAAAGTTGAGAATTATTTTTATTTTGTACTGAGGAAAAAACAAAAAAAAAAACGTTTTTTTTGTATTGAGGAAAAAACAAAATAAAACGTTTTAAAACGTTTTTTTTTAGAGTTTTCTGATTACAATTACATATAAATTTTGTAAAAATTCTTAAAACAACATTCACAGACACATTTCTGCATCCAATAGTTATTAAAAAGTAATAAAAATTTCAGCCGAAAAGACTTCTACAAAGCATGATAGGCTGAATAATTTTGTGCAAAAGACAAACTGTGGTCATTAAAACCATAGGATTTGTGAGCAACTAACCACAAAAACTGCACTTAAAAAATTTAAAAATAATGGCGGAATGCGAAAAAAGGCTTTATGGTACAAAATTTTAATTTTGATATTTAATCAGCGATTAACATTCTGCAAGCAAATATATTGATGCAAAACTATTCCTTTTTGCAAAAATTTTTGTCGTGATTTTTTGTTTTTGCAATCTAACTAGCTAATTTTGGTATAGGATATATGTATTATAGTCCCTAGATTATGGATTTTAAAGAACCCCACTTAAAAAATTGCAAACTAATGTCGGAACGCGAAAAAAAACTTTATGGTACAACAAATGAATTAAAAATTCTTATCAGAAATTTACATTCTGCAAACAAATACACTGATGCAAAAAATTTTCTTTTCGGAAAATTTTTTTCGCGAATTTTTTTTTGCAAACTAACCACCAAACTTTGATATGAGAATATTGGTCTTATAGTCCCAAGATTATGAATTTTAAAAATCCGCACTTAAAAAATGGCAAAAAAATCGCGGAACGCGAAAAAAAGCTTTGTGGTACAAAAAATAAATTAAAAAACTCAGTCAGCGATTTACATTCTGCAAACGAATATGTTGATGCAGAAATTTTCCTTTTTGCAAAATTTATTTTTCGCGAAATTTTTTGCGTAAGAACTACCAAACTTTGGCATAAGATATGGGTATCATAGTCCCAAATTAATGAATTTTAAAAAACCGCACCCAAAATTTTTTAAACTTAATCAGCGATTAACATTCTGCTATACATATGTTACATACATATACATATGTATATTGATGCAAAACTATTCCTTTTTGGAAAATTTTTTTTCCCAATTTTTTTTGTTTTTGCAATCTAACCAGATAATTTTGGTATAGGATATAGGTATTATAGTCCCTAGGTTGTGAGTTAAAAAAAAACCGCGCTTAAAAATTTGCAAAATAATGGCGGAACGCGAAAAAAAGCTTTATGGTACAAAAAATAAATTAAAAAACTCAGTCAGCGATCTACATTCTTCAAATGAGTATGTTGATGGAAAAATTTTCCTTTTTGCTAAATTTTTTTTCGCGAAACTTTTTGCATACTAACCACCAAACTTCGGCATAAGATATGGGAATTATTGTCCTAAGGTTAAAAATTTTAAAAAACCGCACTCAAAAAATTGCAAAATATTGGCGGAATGCGAAAAAAGCCTTTATGATACAAAAAAATAGTTAAGAAACCTAATCAGCAATTTATATTCTGCAAGAGAATACATTAATGGAAAAAATTTTTTTTTTGCAAATTTTTTTTGGCAATTTTTTTTTGCGAACTAATTACCAAACTTTGTTATGAGATATGGGTATTATGTAGGGTTTGGGATTTCCCGGACTTTTTTATTTCCCGGGAAACGGGAATGAAAAAATTTCGGAATCAAAAATATTTCCCGGGATTCCCGGGAATCCCGGGAAATATTTTTGAACAAAATTGTTAATGAAAACCACCTATATAAGTAATTTTTGTTTAAAAAAAACACTATTTCAGTACAAATGCAGTCTTGTAGTGAGAATTCAAAGTAAAAAATATCAGAATGTTGAACATTTGATTTCACATAAATTACTCGCAGCACTGCCAAGTGAATTGCATGATTCCAGCAGAAAGCATCCACTACTGTACTGTCGGAAACAAACCGTTTCATCACATTTGGCCCATTAGATATGGTGGCCACAATGTTATTTTCCAAAGACAAATAAAACTCTTCTAGTCTCTTTTCTACAATTCTTGTTATTTCATCAACATTACATCTTCCTGATATATAAACCAACTCCAGTTTATAAAATGAATTATTTCCTTATACATATGTTCAAATATCTCTTTTGTGATATTCTTGTCCATTCATCTAAGATTATAGTAAATCTCCTATTGTTAGAAATATTGCTCGATATTTCTTTTATCATGATATCTTTTACATGATTGTAGTAATTTAATATAATGTTCTTTACATCGGTTTCTTTTTTTGCAATGCCAGGTTTTTATTATAAAAACTTTCTCGAATAAACGAAGATCTAGTTATGGTGCGGATGGACTGCGGCTAATTTGGATACCATTTTAGGAAATGTTTGCCCTACCATAAAACCTTTAATGCCTATTCAGCTTACACTTTTTTCTTCGGGTACTTTGCTAATTTTAGCTGAAACGTTGTTCTTGTTGTTTTCTTCACGAGAAGTTGCATGACCATCAATTTTTTTTTTTTTTTTTTGAGAAACAAATTTATATGTCGGATAACCAAATTTAGATACCACCGTTAACCATTAGTCTTTTCTTTTCACATTTATTAATGAAAACGTTTCTTATAAAATTATTGACCCTTAATATAAAGGCGTATTTTAAATTTAAAGTCGATTTTATTTTTAATCAAACGGTTTTGTTCATTTTGTGTATGAAAACCTTACAAAAATATTTATATTTTTAAATATTTTGATTGGTTGAAAATAAATTAACCAATCAGAATGCTCCAAAAATAAACCAAGTCAAGGTATACTGCCACCCAATATTTTAACTAAAGTCGACTTTACCAAAATTATACATTTGAAAAATTTCGATAGTAAGGGCGATTATTTGTAAGAAACAAAGCTTTTTTTCATATTTCTTTTAAACATTTTACCAAGTTTTTAGGTTTTACTACTTAAATTTTCAATAAGTTATGCGAAAAAACTTTATTAGTTGAAATGCTCCTAATTAATTGGCAAAGATTTTATTTGTCTGTCAAATAAATGTATTCCCTTTTAAAAGATTTTAACAATGACATTTTCGTTTTGGTATTTAAAATGTTTTTTTATGACTAAAATTAAAAAATCCTATTCGAAACAAAAATAATTTAAAAAATTTAATATTTTTAAAATTTCCCGTTTTCCCGGGAAAAATATATTATTTTCCCGGGAAATCCCGGGAAAAGTTTGCCCGCCCGGGAATTCCCGAACCCCAAACCCTAGTATTATGGTCCCTAGGTTATAAATTTTAAAAATCTGCACATAAAAAATTGCGAATTAATGGCGGAATGCGAAAAAGGTTTCATGGTGCAAAAATTTAATTAGAAAACTTATACAGCGATTTCATTCCGAAAATGAATAATATTAGTGCAAAATGCTGGTCAATTGGCAATCATTTTAGCAAAAAAAAAAAATATTTGCAATATATGTTTGTATGTATATACCACTCAACAGTTCTCTCCAGGGTATTATATGATTTTCTACAGATTTGAAACCAAAAACCAGAATAGTATCTCCACCATAAAAATAAAACAAAAATTTTAAAATTCTATTCATATTTTTGTACTTAGTACAAAGATGAAAAACAAAAAAAAACGTTTTTTAAAACGTTTTAAAAAGTTTTATTTTTTTATCAATTTTTTTATCTTTGATATTTATACCTAAAGATATTTTTGGAATTTCAACTTGAGGGATATTTTTGTTTTAAAGTACATTTGAAATTTTTTGTTTTCGATTGAGAAATAAAAACATTTTGAACTTTAGTGATATTTATTTTTGATAAAAACAAAAAAAAAACGTTTTCTGGTGCCTGATTACAAGTAACTCTTTTCTTTGAGGTGTTTAAATATATCATTGGTAATAAGTTGCTATTACTACCCAGTAGTTATGCAGCACATTATACGTAAGACATTACATTTTAGTTATGAAATAATGCAATGGTAAGGGGTATGGTATTACCAGGTAATGTGTTCTGTAATACCAACATATTACCAAGGTTTTGCTGGGATGTTTATTGTAAGCCTTTATTAGCAGATTACAAAAGAAAAAACCTTTTTAAAATTGGTTCATAAATAAAAAAAATGACAAGCGTTAAAAGTTTTCACATTCTCGATGTGCCCTATTTTGGAGTCCAGTAGCGTAGCTCTTACACTCAGATAAAAAAGTTAGTAAAAAAATTTGTGAACAGTTTCCAATCGAACTTTACTATTTTTATACTGATTTTTAGTACATTTTTTTAGTAATCATTTTTGCTATTCTCTTATTACAAATTACGGATTAAATTACTAATTCTCACTGCTGATTTCAGCAAAAGATTTTATAAATTTTTCAAAACCGAGTAAAACCGAGTGCTAAATTTAGCAGAAAAATATACTAATTTAAAAATTTTTTTTTTAATTTTTTACAATTCTTGTTTAGTTTATATTTGTTACTACCCTTTAGAAAAATGTGTAAGTCCACACAATGTAATCGATTTCGTGTACTTCACATTGTGCGTACTTACGATATGGGATACTTGTGTATAACAATTGTATATAAAAATAAAATATTTGAAATTTTTCAAAAATTTTGTCTAACTTACACGCTACTATACTTGTGTGTACTTACGGAGTATATTGGTTTGTGGGCCATTACAATGCGGCCATACCCTGGGTAAAGTAAGCCAGCTTGTGTGTAGAGTTTGAAAGCACTCGGGGATTCTAGTAAGTACACACAATTATCTCCGAGTACTTTCAAACCCTACACACAAGATGGCTTACTTTACCCAGGGTATGGCCGCATTTTAATGGCCCACAAGCTAATATACTTCGTAAGTACACACAAGATAAGCATGTAAGTTTGACAACATTTTTGAAAATTTTCAAATATTTTTAGTTTCATATACAATTGTTATACACAAGTATCCCATATCGTAAGTACGCACAATGTGAAGTACACGAAATCGATTACATTGTGTAGACTTACACGTTTTTCTAAAGGGTATTGATATATTCTTAGTTTGGAAATAACATTCAGAAAATTTTATTGAATAACCAATGCATAAAAAGGTAATACTGGAGAACCTTCCGCAATTTTGACTCCAAATTTCAAGTACGATGAAGTAATTATACAATCGAAAGAAAAAAGTTTTTTTTATAAGTTCTTTTTTTAGATTTTACAGTTTTTTTATTTTTTAGTACACTTTTTTGCTAATTTCAACAGATTGATTTTAACTTGTAGTTTACAAAAATTTATTGAAATTTAGTAGAGTGTACTAATTATTTATACTAATTTCATTGTACTAAAATTATTGATATTTATTAAATTTTTCAACTGATTTTAGCAAATCGATTTTAAATTGCAGTTTACAAGAATTTTACTAAAATTAAGTAGCGGGTACTAAATTTTTCTACTAATTTTGTTGCTAAAATTAGCAAAAAATTAATTACACTGCATGACAAAATCTTGACTTTTAAAAATTAATAGATCTGTGACCATCAATTCTATATATTTCGGACATGCTGATTACAATGGCGTACTTTATTTGTCGATCAATGGTACAGATTTTTCGCTAAATGCCTTTAAAGTTTGGGGGTTGTCCATTCAGTTTTTTTATATAAACAATTTTTCAAATTCAATTAATATGAATTTTTTTGTGTTAAGATTTAAGCACAGGACCTGTGGCCATATTTACAATATAAATGCGATGTGCTAATCTTGATATTTAAACCACTACTTAGCGTTTTATATAGGTTTTTATGGTTTTTTGCTATTTCAGCGACTTTAGTCGCCGAATATACAATCGACCTCAATAAATGTAATGCCTTAGTAAGGAAGCAATTAAAAGGAAAATATTTCAATAAAAAATATATATTCATCTATAGCGGCCTATACCTTAAAATCGCGAATTTTTAAAAATTTTGTATGGCAGCATAGCTTTGCAAGTTGATCCCAGATTCCAACTTTTAGTATAGTATGTGGGCCCTTCTAAAAAATGTTCTTGCAAAAATTCAAACCAAATACTCTTCATTTGCAAAAGTTATCGGTATAAATACATTCATTTATAAATATTAGTATCTTACTAAACAAATTACAACACTACACTAATAGAAAAAAGTCCGTAAAAAATTTAGTTAAAACTACTAAAAATTAGTTAAAAATGATGCTGCTGAAAAAAACTGATAAATTAGCAGATTATTTTTGCTATATATTAGTAATATAGGAACAGCAAAAATAAAACTGTTAAATATACAGAATTTTAGTTATATTAGCAAATTGACCTGCTAAAATGAGCAAAAAATTTTGCTAAATAATTAGTAGCCTAAAAAATCACCAAAAAATTTAAAATTTTCGAAGTTTTTTTTGATTTTTTTTAAATGCAAATAAAAATCGAGCCTTTACAATTTTTTTTAGCAAATATTTCTGCTGATTTTAGCAGAATAAACTGCTATTTGCATTCAACTAAATTTATCTTCAAAATAGCAAAAATTTTGTAGATAAAACAGTTTATTTTTGTTATTTTTAATCTACAAGTATTTAGCAAAGTTTTCTGCAGATTTTACAGAACAATTTGCTATTTGCAATTAACTAAAAGTTAGCCTAAATATAACTAAAATTTTGTAAATTTAACTGTTTTAATTTTGCTGCTCTCATTTTAGTAGTATTTAGTAAAAAAATCTGCTAATTTTAGCAGATTTTTCTGCAGCATAATTTTTAACTAATTTTTTTAAATAATATTTTGATTGTGTCTTTGATATAAAATTAAAAAATTCTTCATTTGTTTAAATTAAATTGCAATTTGAGGCATTTAAAGTTCGAGTGAAATTTTTCCACGTGAAAAACAACTTACGGTGCTTAATGGAAAAATTATAAACATAACCTGTTTAAAATTTTTTTTTACTAGAATCAGTTTAAATACTTAACGTTGACAGGCATGAGACAAAATACAGCTTATATATTTTGTTTAGTTTTTGTTAATATTAGTATTGTAATTTGTTTAGTAAGATACTAATTTTTATAAATGAATGTATTTATACCGATAACTTTTGCAAATGGAAAGTATTTGGTTGGAATTTTAGCAAGAACATTTTTTAGAAGGGCCCATACTATACTAAAAGTTGGAATCTGGGATCAACTCGGAAAGCTATGCTGCCATACAAAATTTTTGAAAAATAGCGATTTTAACGTATAGACCGCTATAGATGAATACATTTTTTTTATTGAAATATTTTCCTTTTAATTGCTTCCTTACTAAGGCATTATATTTATTGAGGTCGATTGTACATTCGGCGACTAAAGTCGCTAAAATAACAAAAAACCATAAAAATCTATATAAAACGCTAAGTAGTGGTTTAAATATCAAGACTAGCACATCGCATTTATATCATAAATGTGGCCACAGGTCCTGTGCTTTCATTTTAACACAAAAAATTCATATTAATTGAATTTGAAAAATTTTTCATATAAAAAACTGAATGGACAATTGCCAAACTTTAAAGACATTTAGCAAAAAATCTGTACCATTGATCGAAAAATAAAGTACGCCATTGTAATCAGCTTGTCCGAAATATATAGCACTGATGGTCAGATCTCCATTAATTTTTTGAGTGCCATGCAGTGTTATTATCGGTAGTGATAAGTCCTAACAATTATAATTGTAAAAAAATTATTTATATTACTTAAGTACATTAAAATTTCAATTTTTCTCTTAATAAATTAGATCCAAAGAAAAACAATGGCGTGAAAGTAATGCCAGAGAAGAATGTATGAAGCAAGAAATTGAAATGCTAGAAAATGATTTCAAAATGTTACAGAAATGTTTGGAAGAAACTTTTGGCAATCGCCTGAAGAATTGTTGGCATAATACGGTGACCTATCAAAAGGTCACATTGCAGATGCTACATTGGTTGGCGTTTTATGTTTTGCCGGCAACACCACCACCAAAAATGAATCCTCTACCATTTGGTTTGTCTTTGAATAAGGCCCTTAGCATTGTGAAACGTTGAAAAAGGAAATCTAAGCACATGTTTTTATATTAATGTCTTTAATCTATGTATTTGTAAATCTAAATTAATTAAGCACTTGAATTATTCTTGTTCTTTTCTTTTTATACATATTTATTGATAATTATTTCTTTTTGATTATAAATATTTTTTTTTCATATTGACCAGAATTTCCAATAAAATACTATTATTGTAAATAAAAAAAGTTTTAAATATTATAAATTTAGGTAATTGAATTTCACTAGAAATTCATTTGAATTTGGGAAGGGGAAAACTAAAATTTGGAAAATATCTACAAAGTTTATGTATATCAAAGGTTGGGGAGGGGCATCGGTAGAACTTTTATTATGGACATTTTAAAACAATCACAACCACTTTGGCCACACTTCATTAGGCGTATAAAAATTGTTTAATAGCTATCAGCACCTTGTTGAAATATACATCCACACGTAAAAGATACACACACACGCTCATACTTACACGCACACATTTTTATTTAATTCATTATAGAATATGATGTTTTAAGTATTTTACCAGATTCAAATATTTACAGCAATAACAACAAATTTAAGAAAATTTTCAAACAATTTTTTTTCAAAATATTCAATAATAAACAAAACTCATGGAAAGCTTCTGTTTTCTATTTGGCTAAGTAATAACCACCAAAAATCTATAAAAATAATTCATATGAAAGTATTCTCATCTCACACAGTCAACGAAATTCATTTTGGCGCATTCTTTTATATACATATTGTAATTTATAGTAGGAACTTACCTTCAATAAATCTTTGAATGAAATTTTATGATAAAGTTTAAAATAGAAAACATTAATTGTGCTCTCGAAGGTGTTTTGCACACAATGCAAAAATGCACAATTTACATCGTCATAACTAGGCAAGGAATTTCATGCACTTAAAGATGGAAAATATGCGCCTAAAATATGCGGATAAAAAAGAAAAATATGCATTAAAAATATAAGAAATATGCACTAAAATCTATTATTTTTGCAAACATAATGCACTTTAAAACTTAAAAATTGTATTTAAGTTAGTTATTTTGCAAACAGACATTGAACTCGAAGATTTCCCATAGGTCAATAAGGTTTTTAAGAATGTTTATTTTGATTGAATCAAAATATGAAAACGTACACTAATAGAAAAAATTCCGTTAAAAATTTAGTAAAAACTACTAAAAATTAGTTAAAAATGATGCTGCAGAAAAAAACTGTTAAATTTTTGCAGGTTATTTTTGCTATATATTAGTAATATAGGAACAGCAAAAATAAAACTGTTAAATATACAGAATTTAAGTTATATTTGAGCTAAATTTTTGTAAATGGAGAATAGCAAATTAACCTGCTAAAATCAGCAAAAAATTTGCTAAATAATTTGTACCCTAAAAAATTTACAAAAAAATTTAAAATTTTCGAAGTTTTGTTCTTTCGATTTTTTTTAAATGCAAATAAAAATCGAGACTTGAAAACAGCAGTTTACAATTTTTTAGCAAATATTTCTGCCGATTTTAGCAGAATAGACTGCTATTTGCATTCAACTAAATTTAGCTTAAAATAGCAAACATTTTGTAGATTTAAGTTTGCTTTTGCTATTTTTAGTCTACAAATATTAAGCAAAATTTTCTGCAGATTTTACAGTACAATTTGCTATTTTCAATTAACTAAAAGTTAACCTAAATATAACTAAAATTCTGTAAATTTAACAGTTTTAATTTTGCTGTTCTTATTTTACTAGTATTAAGTAAAAAAAAAAAATGATAATTTTAGCAGTTTTCTCTGCGGCATCATTTTTAATTAATTTTTAGTAACTTTTTCTGCTATTTTTACAGATTTATTTCTATGAGTGTAGTGTATGGTTTAAATTGTTTATAACTTTGTTATTTACGTGATTATTATTATATTCATTTTTTTCATTATGTATGTTATTGGATAATTTTTTTTAAATAACTATGAAAAATTATATCCCGTTGGTTGGTGGCCATTTTCTGCTTCCCAAATAAGCGCTCTTTCTAGCATATTTTCTATAACTTTTCGCAAAATTTCGGCTGTAATGGCTATGATTTCTATATGAATGTTGGTTTTTAACTGGGGGATGGTTCTTCGTTTGTTTACAAACACTCTTTCTTTCAAATAACTATCCCCAAAGAAAACGGTCAGGGGCTTCTAAATCAGGTGAACGTGATGGCCAGTTAAATTCGCTTGTGCGCGAAATAATGCGTTCGCCGAATATGTCTCTTAATATAACCATAGATGCCAACTTTTTTATAGCAAAAAGCGCGAAAAATATACAAAAAAGGGTAAAAACGCGCAAATTTCTACTTAAAAACGGGTAAAAAAGCACTAAACAGTTTTTACGACCTTAAAAAAAATTGTCGTGTTTCACATACGTACCCAGGTAGAAATTGCCGACGTTACAACAAAAGTTGTACTGGGAGAGCACTGTTTTCACGAAATGCCGGTACTACTTAAAAGGTGCTTTGCCAGTACTGTTTTCTGAAAATTAACGAGCTTTTTTAATTTATTAAAATTAACAATTTTATAAATTTTACGTATTTTTACATCTATTACAGAATTATTTATGTAAGAGAGACATCGCCATTCTTTTCTTGTGAAGTTTCGAAAGAATACATTTGAAGAAATTCCATCAAGTCTCAAGACATTGCCAAAAAAAATAAAAATAAAAAAAATCTGTGATGTACACTAAGAGGACAGTAAAGTTCTAGCAAACTTCTAAATTTGTTATTAAATGTACTGGAATAATACCAAAAAAATAAAATCCCATGGCAGTACAGTGAAAGTTAAAAATCCGACGCATTGCCAGTACATGTACTACCGCCTCCAATACCGGGCCAACATTGTGCCGTTTGTATTTTTTTACCTGGGTAGTTTAATTAAAAACAAATAAAATTGTAATATAAGTGTACGACCTTTATCAGTAAATACGTCCACCGTCGTTAGACGTGTGTCAAATTAGAGAAAAATAACTTGTGAAACGACACAAATTTTAAACGTTGACTAACGATTGTTTTTGATTTAGGGAGTGGTGTAAAACAAAAATAAAAACCAATAACTTTCGCAAAATTTTTTAATTTAATTCCATGTTTTGTGATAATAATAATCTAAGAAAAATTATTAGATTTTTTAAAATTTAAGTGCCAGTTTTATAGTCAGAACTAAGAACGATTATATATGACCATAACTAAGTATTTTTTAAATATACAAAAGTGAAAATTTTTGCGTTTTGACACATCAGCTCGAATAGCATGCCATTTACAACTTTTCCTTGATATTTTAATTTATCCTTATTGAAATAACAACAAATATTGATAGATTTCCTGATATTGCTATAACAACAATAAAACATAAAAAATGTGTAAAAAGCGCAAAACGCGCTAAATAAATTTTGAAAAAGCACCAATTTAGCGCTTTTTTCAGTAACGCGTTTCATTAATATTGTTCGCGTTTTGGCACATCAAAAAGCACCAGATTTAGCGCGAAAAGCACTAAGTTGGCATCCCTGAATATAACCATTGAGGCACCTGAAGTATTTGCTATACTCATAGAAATAAAACTGTAAAAATAGCAGAAAAAGTAACTAAAAATTAGTTAAAAACTAGTAAAAAGGTTAAAGTCGGGCATGCCGACTATACAATACCCTACACAAGTCTGGGTAAAAGCCAACTAATGTTTGGATCCGAAATTCGAATGGGTTAAAATGGGGCTTGTGTCAAAATTTTCTATAATGTGAGTCAGCGCACCAAATTTCATTAAAATATCTTAATATTTGCGATCTGCAGTTTGTAACCAAGCCAATTTTGGGGGGACCCTTATATGGGCACTAGGTCTAAACATGGACCGATGTTCACCAAAATCAATAGGCTTCGTCCTTGGGCCAAAATAGGTCTGTGTACCAAATTTCATCAAAATATCTTAATATTTGCGACCTGCGCGTATAAACAATATAATTTTGGGAGGACCCTTATATGGGCACTAGGTCTAAACATAGACCGATGTTCACCAAAATCAATAGGCTTCGTCCTTGGGCTGATATAGGTCGGTATAGCAAGTTTCATCAAAATATCTTAATATTTGCGACCTGCAGTTTGTAACCAAGCCAATTGTGGGGGGACCCTTATATGGGCACTAGGTCCAAACATGGACCGGTGTTAACCAAAATCAATAGGCTTCGTCCTTGGGCTGCCATAGGTCGGTGTACCAAATTTCATCAAAATATCTTAATATTTGCGACCTGCAGCGTATAAACAATATAATTTTGGTAGGACCCTTATATGGGCACTAGGTCTAAACATGGACCGATGTTCACCAAAATCAATAGGCTTCGTCCTTGGGCCAACGTAGGTCTGTGTACCAAATTTCATCAAAATACCTTGATATTTGCGACCTGCAGCGTATAAACCATATAATTTTAGTAGGACCCTTATATGAGCACTAGGTCTAAACATGGACCGATGTTCACCATAAGTCGGTGTACCAACATAAGTCGGTGTACCAAGTTTCATCGAAATATCTTGATATTTGCGACCTGTAGAGTGCGCACAAGAATGCATGGACAGACAGACAGACGGACGGACGGACGGACATCTTTAAATCGAAATAAAAAAAAATTCTGAGCCGATCGGTATACTACAAACATCAGCACAAACTTATTATAATACCCTGACCACATAGTGGTGTAGGGTATAATGATACTACAGAACAACTGCCAAATTAGCAGATTATTTTTCTAATTTTTTTTATGGATTTTTCAAATAAATTTTCCATATTTTTATGGAAAAATGGGCGTGGTAGGCGTGGTTAAAGAAAGAAAAATGTAATAATTTTTCTATACGATTTTCCCAGTACACATTTTACTAGCATCTAGTGAAAGATTAATTGTAACGGTGGTATCACTGACATGTGACCCTTGGATATTTTAAAGGCATTTTCGGTGGGATTTTTCCTAATATTTCGGATAATGGGTCGTATTTCAACCTCATTAAGTCTCATGGTCATACCAGATTAATGCTGATTTTGAAAGTTTGTAAACTTTTTATACTTCTCAGTAATTTTTAACAGTATATTGTGGATTCTGTCAGTAACTAAATAAATTTCATACAATTTTTTCCTACTTTATAATATGTTTGCACAAGTTCAAGGACATTGAAGGCGGTTTGTCGACCCATTTTGAAAATAAAGTCACTTATACAAAAAAAGAATGATTTGTACCGATCACGAGCAAAATAAGAAAAATAATTATTTATTAATATTCTTTAGAATGCGTTACTAAAATAAATTACCAAAAATAAAGATAATTTTAACTGCACAAAAGCTTCAGAATACGTCATTGTCGAATTGTATACTTACTTTTGACGTTTAAAATATGCAGTATTTTTAATTTCTGTTGTCTAATTCTTGTTGCTGTAAGATTATTTGTGTTGTTGTGTTATAAATTGAGAAAGGAGAAATTATATTATTCAAAATGCATAATATGTTGAATCAAATAGAATTGCAAAATATTGAAATCTAAATGAACACATGGCGAACTAACATGTATACTAAGGTTATGACTCATTTTTATCAAAAATTTTACCTGTCACCATGTGATAGGCAATACTAAATTAATATTAAAAATCGTATTTGCGGATCATTTCGGCAAAAAAACCTCCCGCACCAAATGCATTTTCTAAAAATAATTTTTGTTCGGGGATTTTGTTTAACTTACATAACGAATTATTAAAAAAATTATTGTAAACGACAAAAAATGTATCCAAAAGTCCCTCCAAAAAGGTTTAGTAATTTTTACCGTAAATAGCTTTAAATAAGCATCGTTTGAGTCTCATATGTTTAAAACTTCGGAGAAATATTTTAATTAAGCTAAAACCATATAGAGCAAATTTCAACCCTTTTGGTGCGGGAACTTTTTTGACAGTAGCGAAAAAGTAACATTGCGTTTCTTAATATTTTTTTATGGGCTTTTCGGTTAGGGCATGTAAAATTTGATATTTGCAAAAAAAATCAAAAAGTCATAACCCTAATGTATACATACTTTTGACGCTCATAGTAAAACTAAACTTCTGTAAATTTAACAGTTTTATTTTTGCTGTCTTATTTTACTAGTATTTGGCAAAAAATCTGCTAATTTAACAGTTTTACTTGTTGACGTAGCCATTAAGAAGGAAATTGGCTTCATCGCTCATTATCAAATTGTGAATAAAATCAAAGTTTTCCTCAGCTTTTTTACGGAAGCAAATAGCATAATCAATCCGTCGCTGGTACACTCAAAATAATACGTCTGTTGGCTGGACAGAAAAATTTGTTACTTTAACAAAATTTATTCCTGTTTTTTGGCTTAAAATAAATTTTGTTGATTTTAACAAATTCTTTTGTTAAATTTAACAAATCTAAATTTAAGTAAAAAAGTTTTAAAACTACAGTTTTATATGTAATTATACTGAGTCGTAGAATTTATCCAAATTTAGAGTCTCGGGACCCGGGCCTAGTCCATATCATGTGAGGGCATATAAAGGCACTTCAATGAATCAAACATTTTGTCCGTTTTGCTCTATCTCGCTTAGTTTTCGAGATATTGGTCATTTTATGAAGTCGAAAATTTTTATTAAAAATTTCCGAGGATTCAAGGCCCGCGTAGGTCCATTTTTGCATAGAGATAACCCCTTTCGCTGGGGTATTACCCGTATTGTAGGGGGTAGTCGAAATTTTCATAAATTTTGCTCGAGATATGGGCCATTTTAAAAAATCGGGAGGGAACGAAATAGCGCCATCTTTAAAACTTCGGATACATTGGTGGCGCCATCTACCGGTTAATAACAGTAACATGAAAATATCATATTTTAACAATAAATTTTATAAAATTTAACAAATGGGTTCTTAAAAATTAGTTTTGAATAATTTTGAAAATTAACACTCAAAATTAGTTAAAGTACTTAGGATTTTTAGTATAGTGTTAAATGAAGATAACTAAAATATTTGTTTAAATTAGTGTTTCAACTAAAAATTTGTTAAAAATTAGTCAAATCGATTTGAAACCGGTTTGACGGATTTTTCTACTGACGTATTATTTTAAATGTAGTCTGTCGGCTTCAATTCTTGCACAAGTTAATGTTTATGTGGGAACGTCTCCCTATTAATATGTTTGTACTATGCAGAACGCACATATTCCATAGTTAATTTATAATTAAAAAAGTTATAAAAATTGTAACCATATAACTCATTCTGCGCCAACCTGTATTTAAAAAAAATACTATTTTTCAAATACAGCTTCCTGAACCACGGATTTTAAAAAAGTCCATAAGATCTTTGAGATAAAATAGTTTATTATTAGGGCAAACAATTTCATGCACTTAAAAAATGCAGCAAAAAAAGAAAAATATTTATTAAATACACTTAAAACACATATTTTTGCAAAAATAATCATGGATGGTAACCGAAACGATGCGGTTATCGGTAAGTGTAACGCTATTTTGGATTATTTCAGTATCGGTATTTTAGGGATAACGGGTTTTCAGTTATTTCGGTAACGGTATTTGATGGATAACGGTTTTTTAATTATTTCGGTAACGGTATTTTAAGGTTAACCGTATTTCATTTATTTCGGTAACGGTATTTTAAAGATAACGGTAGTCAGTTGTTTCGGTGCATCCCGTAATTTTTTTTATAAAAGAGAAACGAGATTAAAAACAGAACCAATTTACCAACTTAATGTACGAAAAATACTGAACAACCACGTGCAATTACCAAAAGCAGAAAATTAAAAATAACGGCAACGGCATTTTAGGGGTAACGGTATTTCATTTAATTCGGTAACGGTATTTTGGGGGTATCAATATTGCAATTACTTCGGTATCGGTATTTTAAGGATAACGGTATTTCAGTTATTTCGGTAACGGTACTTTAAGCATAGCGGTATTTCGGTAACGGTATTTTAGGGGTAACGGTAGTCAGTTTAAAGGGTTTTGAAGCGATAACGGTATTTTAGCGATATTTCCTTAAGTTTTAATATAAACTTTTTTGGGCATTGCTAATCCTAACCCATCATTGTTGGAGATCAAACATACTTGCGAGTGTTGTCTGACCAAAACCAAGAAGCGTTAAAAAATAGTTCTTGTGAAATTAAAAAAAAAAAAAATTGCGACCGGATCCTTAATTGATTTTTGTGTTTTTTATTAACCTTTTTAACCATAAAATAAAAATGTTTCAAAATAACTTCAATTCAAAATAGCACACACACTGACGGATACTTTGGAAGCAATAAAAGAAATGGTTTGACTTTCAACTTTTTTATTGTTTCGTGATAAAATTCTGTCCAAAAGTAGTACATATATGATATAATAAACGAGGCATTTAATTAAAATTAAATTACATATTTTGTATTTCTTTAGCGCCTTATGCTCCAGTGGGAGTCAGTGGAATATATATATTTGTATTTCGTAAAGAAACTGGTAGTGCTTTTAACTAAATTAAACTAAATGTATACAAAAGTAAAGCCTCCCCATTTTTATTGCGTTTGCGCGGATATTCCTTTGGAGTAACACAAACCAAAATACTGTTCCAACTTTAAATATTAAATTGAATTCACATTGTCCATTTGGCTCTTGTGGCAATCGGTTTATTCTACTCGTTCTTGCTCCTACTTCGCTTTAAGTTGATTCACTTTAATACTAACTAACGTAACGATATCAACAACAAAAGCAAACGTGCGTATTGTTGATAGATTTTTGTTGTCGAAAACGTTCATATTTTATTACTTTACAATGGTTATTGTTGCCTTTGTACTTGTAGTAACATCATAGAATACACATAAAATATTATAATCCAATTAATTATATAATACATACAATTTATAAATTTAAAAATTGTATGTAACTACATGAAATAATTTAAATTAAAAAAAACTGTGAAATTAATAGTTTGTTTTCCTTTTTCAATTACATTGAAAAAAGTATAATAATAAATTTAAAAAAATATTACTTAAATTAAAAATATTTATTTATCTAAAGCGGTTTTAAGCGTTATAAATACGATAACAACGATCATATTTTTATATATACAAAAGAGATTCATCATGGAACAAAAAGGTAAGAGTTCCCTTATATGTCGATAATTTTGTTGAAATTTTGACAAATCATGTGGCTTAAATCCATGGTTGGCAAACACTAACAGTAAAATACCGTTAACGATTCTTATAATATCGAAATAACTTAAAATACAGTTAACCTTAAAATACCCTAACGAAATAAATTAAAATATCGATAACCTTAAAATACCCTAACGATATAACTTAAAATACCGTTAACCCTAAACTACCATAACGAAATAGAATTACGTTGTTATAAAAAATTATAAATTAAAAAAAAACAATAAGTTTGTTTGAGTTTGTTTTGATTAATTACAAATGGTATTCCCAGTGTAGAAACGGTAATGACATATCATTATTTTTTGGACTACCAGTAACGACACCACTTACCTTTTGCATTATTTTAAAACATATAATAATGATTTACTTATAACGACTTATTTTTATCATTATTTCAAATAGAAAATAATTTTCTAAATTTTTTTAAAAATTTTTTGAAATCTATTTTTAGACTCAATATTTATTAAACACTGGTAAGGATATATGTAACCACATATTTTTTAATTTTTTGTATGTTGGCGAGTAAGCTTACTTGTGTGCAGCAGGTCAATTATATTTTTATCTATTAAATATTACATGTCGATATAGCTCAGATGGTAGAGCTATTGATTGGCAATCTGTAGACCCAGGTTCGATTCCCGCACCAGCAAATTTTATTTAAAAAAAATACAATAAAAAATATTTTTTTTATATAATTTATTTTTTGAAAATCTATTTTTAGACTCATTATTTTTTTCAGTACTGGTAAGCACATATGTAACGATATATTTTTTTATTTTTCGTATGCTGGTGTGTAACCATAACTCATTATTTTTCGCGACATCGCCATATAAAGGTAATAAGAAATGTAATAACAAAAGTAACTAGTTACCATTAACTAGTTACCATTACTACACTGGGTTGTTAACTATATTTACCCGGTGTCTTCAAATGTAATAAATTATATGATATGAAATGTCAAAACCATTGCAGAGAAACTCCAAAATCATATCAATTGCAAAGTGGTGGAGAACACTTGGCTAAGAAATATCATAGATTTTTCTTAGAAAAATACAAAATTTTATTAAATACTAATTTTTATCTACAAATAATAAATAATTAAATTCTTTGCCATTCCCATTCTTTTTTACCAAATTTTCTGTTATTTTTTCATCACAAAATTAAAATTAAAACGAAAAGTGACATTCGATGGCAGACATCATTGCAAGAGCCGCTTGCATGTCAGCGATATCATGATATTGCAATAATATTGAAATTGAGTGTCTTCTCTTGAGATGAAATCATTCTGACAATTGCTTGCTATCATTTTATTGCATGTTAAGACACTAGGTTACGGTCGTAAAATTAGGCCTTTTTTTAATCGATGGATTTATTTATTTTTTTATTTATTTTATTTTGTTAAAAATCCACATTCTGTTTTTCAATTTTCAAAATGTAATGTTTTTACCCAAATCTAATACTTATTCGCTAATGTAATGTGAAAGAAAATCATTAAATTTTGTAAAAATGGAACACAGGAATTGAATTAAGCTAAATCCAAAACGGATTTATTTATTAAATTAAGCTAAATCCAAAATGGATTTAGCATTTTCGCAAAATGAAAATTTTTTTTCACATTATATTAGCGAATAAGTGATAAATTTGGGTAAAAATATTACATTTTGAAAATTAAAAAACAGA
Organism: Leucophora obtusa; assembly: GCA_949987735.1. Lineage (NCBI taxonomy): Eukaryota > Metazoa > Arthropoda > Insecta > Diptera > Anthomyiidae > Leucophora > Leucophora obtusa. Next base: position 101,013,678 of record OX465298.1, read on the forward strand.
ATGTGGATTTTTGAACAAAATAAAATAAATACAATGATTAAAAAAAGGCCGATTATCTTTAATGTTGGCAACACTATTTTTTTTTTCATTTAGGCATGTTTTGCCATATTTATAAAAAATAAAAATACAAGCAGGTAAAAACCCGAAATTTATTGTAATAATCTAGGATTATAACACCGAATATCTCATACCAAAGTTTGGTAATTAGTTTGCAAAAAAATTGGCAAAAAAATTTGCAAAAAGAAAAACTTTTTCCTTCAATGTATTCTTTTGCAGGATTTAAATTGCTGATTAAGTTTCTTAATTAATTTTTTGTATCAAAGGCTTTTTTCGCATTCTGCCATTATTTTGCAATTTTTTAAAATTTGTAACTTGGGACTACAATTCCGATATCTTATGCCGAAGTTTTGTGGTTGGTATGCAAACAATTTAGCAAAACGGAAAATTTTTGCATCAACATATTCGTTTGCAGAATGTAAATCGCTGAGTTTTTTAATTTATTTTTTGTGCCATAAAGCTTTTTTCGCGTTCCGTCATTATTTTGCAATTCTTTTAAAGCGGATTTTTAAAATTCATAATCTATGAACTATAATACCGAATATCTCATTTCAAAGTTTAGTGGTCAGTGTGCAAAAAAAAATTCGTGAAAAAAATATTCCGAAAAGAAAAATTTTTCCGTCAATGTATTCGTTTGCAGAATGTAAATTGCTGATAAAGTTTTTTAATTTATTTTTTGTACCATTAAGATTATTTCGCGTTCCGCCATTATTTTGCAATTTTTTAAGTGAAGTTTTTTTAAATTTATAATCTAGCGACTATTATACCTATGTGCTTTACCAAAATTAGCTGGTTAGATTGCAAAAAAAAAAAATCGCGATAAAAATGTTTGCAGAAAGGAATAGCTTGCAGAATGGAATAGAAATGCTTGCAGAATGTTAATCGCTGATTAAGTTTCAAAATTAATTTTTTGTACCATAAAGCCTTTTTTCGCGTTCCGCCATTTTTTTTAAATTTTTTAAGTGCCGTTTTTGTGGTTAGTTGCTCACACATCCTATGGTTTTGACGACCACAGCTCTTTTGTACAACATTATTCACCCTATCATCTTTTGAAGAAGCCTTTTCGGTGGAAGTTGTTTTTATTTTCAATAACGAAAAAGGAATAGTTCATTGGATGCAGAAATGTATCTATATGAATTTTGTTTTAAGAATTTTTACAAAATTTATAATTGTAATCAAGCACCTGATATATGTAGTTTTAAAACGTTTTATTTTGTTTTTTCCTCAATACAAAGAACAAAATATCTGGGATGAACTTGGAAAGCCATGCTGCCATACAAAATGTTTGAAAAATCGCGATTTTAACTTAAAGGCCGCTATAGATGAATACATTTTTTTTTTGGAATATTTTCCTTTTAATTGCTTTCTTACTAAGGCAATATATTTATTGAGGTCGATTGTACATTCAGCGACTTTAATCGATAAAAACCATAAAAACCTACACATACGGTCAAAATAATAAGTGCACCGCTCTTTTTACTTTATGTTTAATTTTAGTTACTTTAACGGAAAGTAAACACGGCAATTATTTTTTATTGAAATAACTTGAATATGGCAATGCTTTGAAAAGTAAAAAGAAAACTGGGGCTTCCCCGTTGTTTTCATTGTGTGTTAGTTTTGTAAAGGTGTGATTTCAGTACTTGGTCAAAATAATAAATACATTGCTGAATTCTTTAATATTTTCGCAGTCTGCTCTAGTTTTTTGGAAAGGATAGTTATTTTACTGTTGTTTATCTTTATTCATAACGAAAAATATAGTAAAAAAAATCAGCGATGGGTCGAAAAAGTCATTGTTCTCCGGAGGAGAGGAAAATTGTTTCAAGACTAAGAGAAAGTGGCCAAAGTCTTCTTTCTATAGCAGAAACTATTAATCGGCCGCTATTTTTTGTACAAAATGCTTAAAAGCCTAAAAATCCCGTCGAAACTCGCGGAAAAAACTTCAAAAACCACAGATATCCGTATGGTAACTCTTGCGAAGAAGGGCCCATTTGTGTCTTCAAGAACGATTTCAGCAGATATTGGAAATGTAATTTCATCGCGAACGGATCGTGGTAGACTACAAGAAGCTCATTTACCAGGAGGGAGAGCCAGAAGAGTCCCTTTGCTTGGACAAAAAAATTTAAAGGCTAGGTTGGCGTTTGCAAGAAGTCATTCCATTTGGTTCGGAGCAGACGCACTATGCTTCGTCCCATGGACAAAAATCAAAAAAAAAAATTTTTGTCTCAAATTGTGATTGAAGAAGGATAAGATAAGAAAGTAACTAAAGATAAGAAAGTAACTCAAACAAATGTGAAAAAAATATTTGGTGTGATTGCTTTTGCCGCCAAGAGAGGGCGCTAAACTCAGAGAATTTTTTGCAAAATTTACTTAACAGGAAAATGGGTTTTAATTGTTTCACGAAAATAATTGTCAAAAATACATTTTTTTTAAAAACTTGTTCGAAGATTTGTTTTTTAATTACTTCAATATATTTGTAGTTAAACTAAAATATGGATTTTAGTATATGTTTACAAAACAATTATTTTTTATTGCTCCGAAAAACATATTTTTTTTGTGTTGAAAATCCAAAAATTACTTAACTTGGAGGAAGTATAAAAAAAATTATATAAAATTAAATATTTTTCTAGGAACATTTTTCTAACTTTTCAATGAAAGGGAATTTTTTGGCCCCTTTTTAAAAAGGGACAAAAAAGACCTGTAAGTTAAGAGATAGAGGGTTAAAGTGCTCCACAAAATGTTCCTCGTAGTGTTTTACATAAGTTCGCTGAACACATCCTATACCTAAAATGGAAGATTCCCATGGTTTCTTCCTAAAATCCAGATTTGTGGGACATTTGAGCACCAATTCTGAATAAGTACGAAATTAACCGTTAAATATATTTTAAGTTTTTACTTATTACTGGCACTTAAGTTAAATTTTCAATGCTGATGTCTTCAAAGACTTATAGTAGAATTTCATGACAAATATTTTTGCGGAATATTTTAACCCTCTAACTCTTCAACTTACGGGTCGTTTTTGTCCCTTTTTAAAAAGGGCCAAAAAAAGTCCCTTTAATTGAATAGTTAGAAAGTTAAAATGTTCAACAAAATTATTCCTCGTAGTATTTTACATAAGTTCGCTGAACATACCCTATGCCTAAAATGGAGGATTCACATGGTTTCCTATTTTAATCTATTTAATTTTTTTTGTTTTAGAAAAATCATTTTAAGCGTTTAAAACCCAGTTTTTGTGAAAGGCATGTTTTTTATTAACGAATCGATTTTATCCAAATTTGGCACAAATATGACTTGACTTTATATCAATTCCCGTTATCACAATCGGATAATTTTTGCAGGTTTTATAAAGATTTTAAAATAAAAGATTCTAACGAACCCTACCTTACGGCCCTGTCTTTTCGGGAAGATGGCTATCTTCTGGCCCCGGCCATGCTTAGTCTGGGGCTGATCCTTTTTCCCTCCAACACAAATGAAGGATCGTAAACATAAAAGTAAAAAAAAAATAATATAGCTTGTCGAAAACAGAAAAAAATTAAAGAGAAAAGGGAAATTGTGATGCTTATTTTTCGACAATCGATATCACCTAGCCGCAGTCAAAACCCTCCCTCCAATGATGGCCAGAATATCCGGAAATGCCATCCCACTTTTGTCGTTGGTTTAACCTCCTCCCATACCTTTCGTGAAATTATATACTCATTATTTAAACGGCGTTATAATATGGCAAAAAAAAATAAATAAAAATTTTACAATAAAATTAATGATATTATATGGGTGTAGAATTAAATATTAAGGAAAAAATCTTAAAAAAAAAATATTGAAAAGTTTATCGCAAAAATTTTAATATTAAATAATTATTAAATAATAAAAAAAGTCAATAGAGAATCTTATCATGCAAAATATTTTAATATTAGTAACGTAAAAAAAAATATTATAATTAATAATTTATAATTTTCTTGAAAAACCTTTAACTAATATTTTTCTATGAGTGTATTTTTTTTTCTTTTTTTAAGTGTAAAAGGTGTAATAAAATCTACACCAACATTTTCCGTGGAAGTATTAAGGTATAATTAGTTTGTACGTAATTTTTATACAGGTTTTTGTTGGCGGAATAATATTCACTCAGAGCTTTGAAGAATTAATTCCTTTTTGAATGAATTCACTACCAATCGAATTCAATTTTCTCTAGAATTGAATGAATTCCTTTTCTTAAGTAATTCACTGAATTCATTCAACTGAATGCGTTCATCAAACAACAAATTCAAAGAATTAATTCAATTGCAATAGTTCTTTTTATTAAATCAAATGAATTAATTCACCGGTGAACGCGTTCAATTTTATAAATCGAACGGAAAAAAAGTGAATTAATTCCTTACTGATTTAATTCACCACTGAATTCATTCAATTTCATTTTCATTCAGTGAATTAAAAAAAAAATAAAATTACATTCAGTGAATTAAAAAAAAAATAATAAGTTCACTGAATTGAAAAAAAATAAAATAAGTTCACTGAATTAAAAAAAAAAAAAAGTTCACTGAATTCAAAGCCTGTTTTCTGCCGTTCAGTAGAAGAAAACAATAATGTACAAATAAAAGTTTTAAATAAGCAATTTTACAGCGTGTGCTATTAACAAATTAGAAACCGGATGCTGTTTATCAACCTACATGATTCAAAAATAAAGCCTTTTACTATTAAAAATAAAAACTTTTTTTGAATCATGTAGGTTGATAAACAGCATCCGGTTTCTAATTTGTTACTAGCACACGCTGTAAAATTGCTTATTTAAAACTTTTATTTGTACATTATTGTTTTCTTCTACTGAACGGCAGAAAACAGGCTTTGAATTCAGTGAACTTATTTTAGTTTTTTTTAATTCAGTGAACTTATTTTAATTTTTTTTCAATTCAGTGAACTTATTATTTTTTTTTTAATTCACTGAATGTAATTTTATTTTTTTGTAATTCACTGAATGAAAATGAAATTGAATGAATTCAGTGGTGAATTAATTCAGTAAGGAATTAATTCACTTTTTTTTCCGTTCGATTTATAAAATTGAACGCGTTCACTGGTGAATTAATTCATTTGATTTAATAAAAAGAACTATTGCAATTGAATTAATTCGTAACAAAATAAATCGAACGAAAGCAAATATGAATTAATTCCATTCAATATATGGTGCTTAGTGAATTAATTCATCCAATTTTTAATTTAGAATTGAAAAATTTAATTAAGGAATTAATTCTTCAAAGCTCTGTATTCACTCTCTTATAACTAGTTGAGTTTTCAAATTTGCGTTGCGACACCGCAGATCAATGCAAAAACTTTTGAAAAGTGTTCCAATAATTCATAACATAATAACATTTTTAATTCTACTAATGTTATGTAATTCAAAAATACCCAAAAAGAATTTTAAAAAAGTTGGGTTTGCAATGAGCTCTTGTGGTACCAGTTTAGGAATGAATGGAGTTGAAAACCGTTTTTGTTTCACAACAACAAAAAAGAACATTAGTTCCTTCCGCTTTTATTTTACTTAAAGATTTGTAGTTGGCCCTCGGTGACAATTCGTGCCCACCCTTGGTATATATAGTTGATCTTTTAATTGGTAAATGAATGTTTTTTGTTTGATTTGAGATCATACAAGTAACCCTCTAATGCTCTTTCTTCTGATTGCGATAATATTTAAACTATATATTTGGCATTAAAAATCTACTACGGAAAAAATATTAAAATTTAATTTTATCGCTTTATTTAGGCGATAGAAGACAATAAAGATTGAAGACGAATCAAGAAATCCAATAGTCCAAAATTTTGAGTTTTTGCTATAAATAACACTATCTGTAAAATAATATGACATACCAAAATTGGTTGATCTAGTGTTGTTATTTCAGAAGTTATAGCGATTTTCGCTTTTTGAAAATTACGAAATTTGGCGAATTTGACACTAAACATCAACCCCCGTATTTAAAATGAAAAGTTAGTAGCTTCTTATACATCGCACACAACGAGATGTTAACTAGAATGTTTTTTAGACCAAGCATCTTGTTAGCATAGAGTTTATTCAAAATGATTTCATAGCACACCGATTAAGACCAACCCTGTGTTTGAAAATACAAGGCTTTTTTATTATTGTGAATGGAATTTTTTGTTTTTTTGGCGTTTGATAACAGATACTTAGAAGGAATTTAGCAACAATACTAGAATGAGTTTAACAACAGTATTATAAATAAAACTCATGTAACTCTATGCTAAATTTTCATTTTGAATACCGCTGCAATAGATTTTGACGAAATTAGTCTGTTTTACTAGTAGAGACTAAACTAGCCTTATTACTACTACAATGTATGCCAGATCGTAAATGTATTTTTGACGATTTTTCAAATATTTTTTCTACTGTAAAAAGTTAATTTTTTCAAATTGTTGTTATTTAAATTTAAATAAAAAAAGAATTTTTTGAACAAAGTTCCACCTACCTGACTAAAAAAGTTTTCATATAATCTTATATGATTTGATATAATTATAAATGTTTATATGTGTGGCTTTATATGAACATATACATTTATATTAACACTTTGGTTTTATAAATATGTTTGATATGACGTTATATATAATCATATGCGATTTGGTCTCCAGCCATATATTAAGAGATCTGCAAATATAGTTTATACATAATTATATATAATGGCGTATAAACTTCTCTAAACAATCTTATATCAAAATATATAACAAAGTTAATATAAAATTGTATTAATTTTATGTATAAATTTATTTGACATGATATCTAATTATACTAAATTTTATAAAGTTTAATTGCACTATAAAAATTAAAAAAAAACTCCGAAATTATGGATCTTGTTTTGAATTTTGCACTCTGACATATAAATAAATATTTATAATTGAATTTAACATATATATTTCAAATAGTTGGCGAAATATTCTTTATTAAACTAAAAATAATTTTAAAGAAATAAATAAGGGAAACATTTTTTTTTTTCATTGTGGAATTAAAGGTCGAAATAATTATTTTTACTTTTAAATTTAAATATGTTAAAACTAGCGGGCGCAGCACGCTACGTTGTTAGCGTACCTTAAAGGTTAGAATTAAATTTCCTTTATATAAAATAAAACAAAATATTTGTTGCTAAATTAAAATAATTGTTAAGGTAAATTTATTATAGATAAGTCATATTCGTGGTTGATGGGGGGGGGGGGGCGCAGCCCCCCTGATTTTCTTCAAATTTGCTTTTTTTAAATACAGTTTTTTATAATAAAAACCTTCACTCACCCAGCCACCACAAATAAATAATTCTGACAACAATAATTCTTGACAATATACGTGTGTATGTCAAGATAATTTGATAAAGTGCGCACATAGGTAGATCGACCCGTAAATAGTTTTGTTTATTTGTGTTTTGAATGAAAATAAAAAACATTTAAAGCAACCCGCTACATTGTTAGCGTGCGTTAAAGTTTAGAATTAAATTTCTTTTAGATAAAATAAAACACAATATTTGTTATTAAGATAAAATAATTGTTAATGTAAATTTATTGTAATGTTTAAGTACAAACACTATTTTTTGCCTCTTAATTTTTATATAAATAAGTCATTTAGTATACCAACACGTGAGCATGTAACAAATAATTGTCTGTTGTTCAAGCCATCGGCGTAGATAGGTCGTATTCCCGGTTGGGTGGGTAAATTCGCTTTGTTTATTTAAAGTACAGTTTTTATAATAAAACCTTCACCCAGCCACCACAAATAAATAATTCTGACACAACAATGGGTTTAAAATAAATATTTGATCACTTTTTCTCATGAAAGTGGATTGTTATTAATGAATCCATTACAAATTGCAATATACGTGTGTATGTCAAGATAATTTGGTAAAGTGCAAACTTAGGTAGATAGACCCGTAAGTAGTTTTATTCATTTGTGTTTTGAATGAAAATAAATAACGTAAAGCAGGGCTGTCAAGCGATTTATAATATTAAAGATAGCGGGCAAAGCTACGTATCTACGTTGTTAGCGTGCATTGAAGTTTTTTTTATTTCCAGTTTATGTAAAGGTAGACCTGGCAATTCAAGTAAATTCACAAATTCAGTTGGAAAATTTACTGCGTCGGTTTCTTCCACCGGTGCTTCGTTACCTGCAGTTTAAATATCAGAATATATAAGTTCCATTCTTTTTCTAAGGTTTTTTCTCTTTTAGAAAATTTGTTTAACTTTTTGGAGAGTATGTTTCAATGCTACATAAGTTTCATATTCCGTGGATAGTGTTTGAATAGGTAATTAAAAGGGGTTCTTCACCCCTTTTTGTTCCTCCCAGTAAAAATCCCAAATATATATAATCTGCCTCAATCGCATGCGAAATTTCAAGTAACGAACTCCGGCAGTTTGAGTCATTCAAATCCCATTCCATTTTGTTGAACAATTTCAGTGTTCCAATGAAACTCCTTCCGAGATTCCATTTCCTTCACCATTCCATTGCATTTCGTTCCCATTATCTGTTATTCCAATTCCACTCGTTCCCCGTTTCATTCTATTTCGTTCCTACTGTCTTGTGTTATCGATATTGATATCAGTCGCTTCTCTTTCCTTTCCATTTTTTTGCACTTGCTCCGTTCCATTCCTCCTTTAACTGCAGTGTTTCAATTCCACTCGTTCCCCATTCTATGCCATCTCGCTCCTCATTCCATTTCGTTATATAGTCCATTCCATTTCGTTCCCTCTTCCAATCCATTTCCATTGTCTATAATTTCAATTCCACTCGTTCAACGTTTATATCCATTTCGTTCCACTTGTGTAGTGTTTCAATTCCACTCGTTTCCTATTTAGTTTCTTAATTTTAGTGTTCCATATACACTCGCTCTTTAAATTTTAGGTTTCTAGCTAAAGACGCAGACGTTCAGGGGGGGGGGGCAATTTGCCCCTTTTGAGCCACCATTTTTACCACGTTCCTGTCCATAGTCCTAAAAATGCCTTGTCGATAAGTTAGCCCATACTCCAAGGAAAATATATTATAGATTACGGGTTTCTAGCCGAAGGATTCGGTTAGGCCATCAAGGGGGAGAATTATTCCGTTTTTACCCCTCCCGGTAGGAATTTCAAAAAATTCCGAGAACGTCTGCGTTGGAGGAGGAACTTACTACATACATAATTTTAGGTCTATATATCCAGCAGTGTGCCCAACTCGGCAAGGGGTAAGTTTTTTCACTTTTTAGCCCTCCCGGTATGAGTTTCCAAAAATACCGTCTTAGGGGACGTCTACGTTGGAGAAGGAACCCAAATACCGAATTTAAGCTCCCTAGTTCCAGCAGTTTGGCCAGGCGGTTAAGGGGGAGACTTTTCCTGTTTTTGACCCTCCCTGTGGAAATTTCCAAAAATCTCATCTAGAATAGAGGAGGAACTTTAGTACCAAATTTCAACTTCCTACCTCCAGCAGTTTGGGCAGGCCTTTAAGCGGCACTTTTCGCTTCATTAATCCCAATTTTTGCAATGTCCCTGTCCAAAATTCCACAAAGCATCTTCCCGATAAGTGAGCCCATACTCCAAGGAACATATGTTTTACATTTCAGGTTTCTAGCCAACTTTTACTATTTGTGCCCCTCTGGGTAGGAATTTCCGAAAATCCATCGACAGGGAATTTCAGCTTCCTAGTTCCAGCAGTTTGAGCAGGCTGTCAAGTGGGACACTTTTTCTTTTTTTGTCCCTCCCGGTTGGAATTAGGCTGGAAGAGGAATCTAAGTACCGAATTTCAGCTTCCTAGTTCCAGCAGTTTGGACAGGTCGTTAAGGGGCCACTTTCTCTTTTTGAGCCCCTAGTTTATAACGACCCTGTCCAAATTCAAAATAGTATCTTTCTAATAAGTTAGCCCTTACTCCAGGGACCCACATTTTAAATTTCAGGTTTCTAACCGAAGGGGTTTTTACAGGCCACCAAGGGGAGGCTTTCTCCCCTCCCTTTAGGAATTTACAAAAATTCGATCTTCGCGGCTGTCTGCGATGGATGAGGAACATTCATACCAAACCGATGTCGACTACAGTGGAGGAACATTTTTGCCAAATTTCAACTTCATCTCCAGTGGTTTGGGCAGGCAGTTAAGGGGGACACTTTTCCAATTTGTGAGACCGTCTATTCGGAATATATTTGGAAATTCCGGTAGGAATTTCTAAAAATCCCGTCTTAGCGGACGTCTATGCCGAATATCAAGAAACCTTGTTTTAGTGGAGATATCCTTGGGGGGAGAAAAAAATTACTTTTTGTGAAATTATATTTTTTAAATGGAATTTTTTGGAAAAAGTGAAATTTTTTGGAAAAAGATACTTTATTTTTACAAAGTACTTTATTGGAAGAAGGTACTTTTTTTGAAAAAGTTTTTTTTAGGAAATTTTTTTTCTTTTGGAAAAAGGTCCTTTTTTTTGGGAAAATGTCCTTTTTTGAAAAAATGTCCTTTTTTGGAAAAGGTATTTTTTTGGAAAAAGGTTTTTTTTTTGAAAAAATGTATTTTTTTTGGAAAAAGGTACTTTTTTTGGAAACAGGTATTTTTTTTGGAAAAAGGTACTTTTTTGGATAAGGTCCTTTTTTTTGGAAAAAGGTAAATTTTTTTAGAAAAAGGTACCTTTTTTGGAAAACGTACTTTTTTTGGGAAAAGGTACTTTTTCGGAAAATGATACTTTTTTTTGGAAAAAGATACTTTTTTTGGAAAAAGGTACTTTTTTTGGAAAAAGGTAATTTTTGTGGAAAAAGGTACTTTTTGTGGAAAAAGGTACTTTTTTGGAAAAAGGCACTTTTTTTTGGAAAAAGGTACTTTTTTTGGAAAAAGGTAATTTTTTCGGAAAAAGGTATTTTTTTTTGAGAAAGGTACTTTTTTTGGAAAAAGGTACTTCTTTTGCAAAAAGGTAATTTTTTTTGGAAAAGGTACTTTTTTGGAAAAAAGTACTTTTTTTGGAAAAAGGTACTTTTTTGGAAAAAGGTACTTTTTTTTGGTAAAAGGTACTTTTTTTTGGAAAAAGGTACTTTTTTTGGAAAAAGTTACTTTTTTTGGAAAAAGGTACTTTTTGTGGAAAAAGGTACTTTTCTTGGAAAAATGTACTTTTTTAAAAAAGGTACTTTTTTGGCCCCTTTTTGCCCCTCCCGATAAGAATTTCCAATAATGCCGTCTCAACGGACGTCTACACCGGTCGAGGAACCTACATACCAAATTTTAACTTCATAGCTCCAGCAGTTTGAGCAGGCCGTCAAGGGGGAGTCTTTTTCCCCTTTTTGACCCTCCCTGTAAAAATTTAAAAAATATTCTGTCTTGGTGGATGTCTACTATAGTGGAGGAACCTTTATACCAAATTTCAACTTCCTACCTCCAGCGGTTAGGGCAGGCTGTCAAGGGGGGCTCCTTTCCCCTTTTTAACCCCCAATTTTACAACGTCCTTGTCCAAAATTCTTGAAAGTACTTTCTAGAAAAGTTAGCCCCTACTCCAAGGAACACATATCTAAAATTTCAGCTTTCTAGCCAAAGGGGTTTTGGCAGGCCGTCAAGGGGGAGACTTTCCCCCTTTTTTCCCGTTCCGGTAGGAATTTGCAAAAATCCCGTCTTAGCGGAAAGAGGAACCTACATACCAAATTTCAACTTCCTAGCTTCAGCGGTTTGGGCTGGGCGATGTTGAGTCAGTCAGTCAGTCACGTTATTTCTTTTATATACGAGTATAGAGATAAATATGGTTTAAGTTCATTTATTTTTCCGTAAAAAAAAAGTAATTGTGAAAGTTAATTTTTTATCATGTTGGTGTTAAATTTTTATTTAAAAAAATAAAAATTGTTTTTTTCGACCTTTTGAATTCATTAATTGGAAATTTATTAATTCAGTTCGAGGCCTATTTCCTTATTATGAATTAACATAATAAGTACTTTTTTCAAAAACTGTTTTTTTTCTTCATCAGGATACTCTCCTGACAAACACTTCACAGAGTTTTTGCTTTCAAAAAACCTCTACACTTTCAGGAATGAAAACGATCGTTTCGGGGATTTTCCAGGTCCCCTTCATCAGTTTTCTTTAGAAAGTGGTGGCGTAATCCCCAAACGATTGTCTTTTCTTTCCTGAAAGTGTAGAGGTTTTTTGAAAGCAAAAACTCTGTGAAGTATTTGTCAGGAGAGTATCCTGATGAAGAAAAATAGCAGTTTTTGAAAAACAAGTACTTATTATATTAATTCATAATAAGGAAATTGGCATCGAACTGAATTAATAAATTTCTAATTAGTTAATTTTTATTTTATAAGAAATGTTTTATTTTGTCAGCTATTTCGAAGTTTATTAGCAAACATTGTTCTAAACATTAAGCATTAGTGTTGATTTCTAGGAAGAAGAAGAAGAAAACATTTTTATTGAAAAATTTAACAGACACAAGGGAATCACCCTTGTGATTTAATATGAATGAAATAAGTGATCTCAATAATATTTACTAAAAGTTTCTTTGAAAATCTTCATCAAATTATATGTATTTATATATAATTTGATGCAGTTAGATAGACCCATTTTTCGGATCAAATTGTATCAGGTGAGATAACATGCTTATCTCGCTTGATATAATTATATATTCCAATATTCGGATCAAATTAGATATGGACGTATATATGGGTTTATATATGGTGATATATGATTATATAACATCTTTTTTAGTCGGGTAGTGATAACGATGTCGTTATAAATCTTTTTTGTGATGTCATACCCCCGAGCGCCATCTGTTGCATTAAAAACCAGTATTGCCATTAATCAGGACAATGTGAGACCCCTGGAAATAACAGTCAGGTAACACCGAAACACATTGTTTTTATATAAAAATATAAAACTACTTTTTCCCGACTCTACTTCCATTCTTTAGCTCCAAATAAGTGATTTGGTACAAGTAGGGAATGCATCTCGGGATTTCCCGTCCCGGAATTCCAGGGAAATTAAGCACTTTTCAGTTCCCGCATTCCCGGGAATTTAGACCGGGAATCTCGGGATTTCAAAAAATACTATTTAAAGAACAATAAAGTTAATTAGCTCAAATTTTCATATGAAAAATTTTCCACCTTTTGAAAATAGTAAAAATTTTACACAAGTCTTTTTTGTTTACTTACCAAAATTTGCTACTTTTACCACAACTGGAAAAATTTATAAAGTAAACAAAAATTTCCAATTGTAGTAAAAGTACACTAATAAAAACAGTGCGTAAAAAATTTAGTTAAAACTACTAAAAATTAGTTAAAAATGATGCTGCAGAAAAAAACTGCTAAATTATCAGATTATTTTTGCTATATATTAGTAATATAGGAACAGCAAAAATAAAACTGTTAAATATACAGAATTTTAGTTATATTTGAGCTAAATTTTTGTTAATGGAAAATGGCAAATTAACCAAAATAAATTTCCCGCTTTCCCGGGAAATCAAAAAGTACGGGATTTTGCATTCCCTAGGTACATTGGCGGACTTAGGTAGAAAAGTATCACAATATTACTTTTTTTTCATATCAATTAATCCGGTTTTTTTGGTTTGAAAATGTCTACTGGTTTCTTAGGCAGATAATTTAGTTCTATAGTCAGAACTAAGATCGATTTTTGTTTTAAATATTTCTAAAATGAGAAATGTTGTTTGAAAAATTCTAACCTAAGAAATATTAAAGAAACAAATCTATCTTAGTTCTGATTGACTATAAGAGTTTTTCTTTAAGAAAAATTATTAGAACCGCAAAGTTGTTCAATAATAGAAAAATAACGCAGAATCTTTTTTGGTGAGTTAAATATCTTAGATTTCATAGTTTTCTAAACGAATAATTAGTTCATATCTAACAAGGAAGTTACTTCAAACTAAACACTACTATGTTATTTTAATGAAATTTCAATATTTTGTGGAAACAAAAATTGTAAGATGAACATCTCACTATTTTTGTCCACCGCGGTAATTTAAGTGGTCAGAATATGGGGTTAGATAGGGTTCGTCCGAGGTGGACGAATTAGACAGGTTGATCTTGGATTTCTTTTCTCTATTAAATATCTAAATTTCATAATAATCTAACCCCTAAATTCATAAACGCTTTGTAAAATTATAGAAGGTTTATTGAACAAATTTTGTATGAAAATGACGTCTTGTAAACCTGCTATAACTTTACAAAGTATTTATGAATTGAGAGGTAAGAGTATAGCTTGGAATACATTCCTTGTACGAGGTTTTTTTCAGAAAAATAAATGCACTATTCAGAGTTTTGTATAAAAACATGACGATTTTGATAAGCTACCAGGATTACTTAATCTTGAAAATTATGAAAATTTTATTAGAAGGCAAGGAATCATTTTTAAGTTTTTTTTGTGTGAAAAAATTGTAAGCATAATGCCGAAAGTGTTTTTTAGGATTAAGAGTGTGAGAATGGGCAAATAAACAGCAGAAAATTAATGGGTCGCTTGCCCACCCCAGAAAAATGGTCTAGGTACGCCAATGCCTAGGTACAAGTAATCTACATGAATATAGGGTATTTTCATGGAAGGTAACCGAAACGATGCGGTTATCGGTAAGGGTAACGCTATTTTAGGTTATTTCAGTAACGGTATTTTAAGGGTAACGCTATTTCATTTATTTCGGTGTCGGTATTTTAAGGATAACGGTTTTAAAGTTATTTCGGTAATGGTATTAAAAGGATAACGGTTTTTTTATTTTTTCGGTAACTGTGTTTTAAGGTTAGCGATATTTCAGTTATTTCGGTAACGGTATTTTAAGGATAACGGTAGTTAGCTATTTCGATGCATGCCGCAATTTTTTTTACAAAAACACACGAGATTAAAAACAGAACCAATTTACCAACTTAAAGTACGAAAAATACTCGATAATCACGTGCAATTACCAACAAAAGAAAATTTAAAATAACGGTAACGGTATTTTCGGGGTAACGGTATTTCATTTATTTCGGTAACGGTATTTTAGGGGTATCGATATTTCATTTATTTCGGTATCGGTATTTTATGGATAACGGTATTTCAGTTATTTCGGTAACGGTATTTTAGGGGTAACGGTAGTCAGTTGAAAGGGTTTTGAATCGATAACGGTATTTTAGCGGTATTGCCTGCCAACCCTGATTATTTTTGTGAAATTTCTATGCATTGCTTTAAAACAGTGGCCGCCCAACCTTTTTTGCGCCATGGCCTACTTTAAAGATTCAAAAACTTCCATGTCCCATAAGTTGGGGTGGAGTTGGGTGTAAGCTTGATAAGCACAAATGCAAACCCATGACACTGAGGCACAAAATTCTACCTCGTATCATAATATCTTATCGTATCCCATCTATAGCAAATTTTATTCTTTTCTCTTTAATATGCGAAATTGACACTTTACAACCTTCTCGATAGAAAACCGTTCCTTATACAAACAAAGTTTGAAGGCAAAAAATTGAGTAATTATATTTTCTATTGATATAATGGGTTTGTTTTTTAAAATTTTAGTATATTAAAATTGATAAAATATTAAATCAGTATCATTAACGATTTCATATTAAGCATCATAATTGCTATCGTTTATGATACAAAAATATGAACTCGTAATTATATTAGCTGTATTTTGTCTCATGCCTATCAACGTTAAGTATTTAAAGCAAATCTACGTTAAACCAATTGTAGTATAAAAAAATTTTAAACAGGTTATGTTTATAATTGTTCCGTTATAATCGAACGTATGTCAGCAAAAGTTTTTAGGAAGTAACGTGAATTAGTTACGTTAGATGTGAAAATGAATAAACGTTGAGTTTTCAACGTTGATAATTATCCGTGTTGAAAGTTAACGTGCATATGAAAAGTAATACGTTAGTTTTCGTCTTAAACGCGTGCATGGGGGTTTTTATGAGTTAACGGATATAGTTAAGTCGAAAACACAGCTATTACAATTTTTCAAAATAACGATAAAGTTTCTGAAAAAATCATATTTTTTTGTTCTAATTTAATCGTTAAAGATATCATATATATTTGTTTATTTCGATATCGTTAATGATATCATGTTTTCATGAAATAGTGATAAAATAACGACAAAAATTTTTGAATATGACGAAAATATTATCGCGCTGCCTGATATTTTCGATATCATAAAGATATCGTTATTTCATGAAGAAACGAATCCACAAATTTGCAACAGAATGACATCGATTTGTTAATGCATATTTTGCTATAAATACATATTTTAATGCATATTTTTTGCATATATTGCTGAAAAAAAAAACTTTCGAAAGTCGTGTCGTGTTTTTAATTTGCTCTGTTAAAAAATTATTTTCTTTGCTAATAATCAGTTTATAATAACTTTTTTTGCTACAAACATCAAATAATGCAGTGTTTAACTTCATAATATTAATCGTTTTTTTCGTATAACTTTGATAAACATTATTGTATAAACATTGTTTTAAAATTAAATTCCGTAATAACCTTTTTAAACATTTGTTTCGCAAATATCAAATCAAAGCATAAATAAAGACAACAATAACAACAAAGTCAGTGTAAAGCAGTGTTACCATATATTTTTTTAAAAAAACTGTAAAAAAAAACTGTTTCTTTATAGAAAAACTGTTTTTGTAAAATATTTTAAAAATCAGAATAAATTTTGGGATGCCGAAGTATCCTGGGACTAAGATATTATCCCAGGGTCTCAATTTTCAAAATATCGAAATTTAAATAATTTAATTGCGTTTGCATTTATAGTAATCAATTTTTTGCACAGCCTTGTAATAAAACGTTTTTTTAAAGAATTTTGGTCTCCAAGGCCCGAATCTGAAGTTAAAAAAGGTTCACCGAATCAACCTTCCGAGATCTGAACCTTTTTTTATTAACCCCTAACTTAGGATAGAATACTTTACTGGTCAATGTTGGACTACAAAATATTCTTTATGGATTTGCATTCCACATAAAATTGCCTTTCATGGGATTAAGTATTGTTATGTCGGGAATTGTTTGACGGTGTGTAAAAAAACCCCGTAAAAAATTACGTTTTTTTGGAATTATCCTCGATTATAATTGAAAAAATAGTAATGAATTGTTATCCAGAATTGCCAAATATTTATTTAAAAAATAAAAAATCAATTTCGGCCTTGTTTCATTTAGAAATGTCTGAAAAGTTCTGCTAAAAAATGTACGTCGCATCTATGACGTGTCAGATTTGGTTTAGCCAATTTTATTCCGTGCTAATTTTTGATGAAATTTGTTATAAAAATGTTTCGTTTTTCCAGTAAGATATTTTGCAGTATTATATTGGCATTTTTAAATTTATTTATGTTTCGATTTTATCTAATTTTTTACAATATGAAAGTTTTATTGTAATTTTTCACTTTCTAGGTTTATAAATGGCTTATAAAATAAATTTTTTATACAAAATTCATATTATAAACGCGTTATAAGATTTTGAAATAAATAATTATGCATAAGCACTTTTATATTTTAATTCTTAAATTTTAGTTAAAAAAATAAAAAAATTGTAAATTAAACAAATGTGCCGATTTAATATGAAAAAACTGTGACAAAATACATAAATTAAAAAAAACTGTTTTTTACATGAAAAAACTGGAAAACTGTTAGGCATCCCAAAAAACTGTAAAAAACAGTTAAAACTGGCTATATGGCAACACTGGTGTAAAGCCTTTACTAAGGAGAACAAAAAACCAGTGCATAAAGTAATAAAATAAAAATAAACACTCTCAATTAAAGCTGCCACTTCTTCAAAAACTGTAATTCCCATAAAAAAAGTTGATATTCCCATAAAAAATCTCTTTTTAAACAAAAATATTTTAAAATGATTTGCTCAAAACCTAATTGTAATATTACTGACTACAATGAGGCATATATTTCTTGCTGGCTCTGCAACATTGTGTAACATGCTAGATGTGTTGGTATTGCTTCCCGTGCTGCTGTTAACTTGGCGGAAAACAAAGGTCTCCGTTGGTGCTGTCAAAAATGTAAAGTTTATGACATGAAATTCTTCTCATTAATTAAAAATACTCTTTCCGAGTTTGATAATATAAATAATGATCTCAAGCTGCTAACCAAGGTTGGCAACCGATACCGTTATAATACCGTTATCCGTTTCAAAACCCTTTCAAATTGACAACCGATACCGATACCAATACCGAAATTCTTGATTTAAAAAAATACCGGTATTCAAAAACCTTTTCCCTTAATACCGGTATCGTACCGGTATGGAATCGGTTTTAAAAAATTGTTTTTTTCACGTTTTTAGCAAAAATACAAATTTTTTTAATATAAAATTGTTAAACAATTAAACTTTATTATCCATTGTTAATAGAAAATCGTGTATTAATTCAAAGTGCGGTTATCAGCCTTTAGTTTGCATTGGCAACATTGTTTTTAATTTATTTATCTTCATAAATATTCTCTAACTTGTGACAAATTTAGTAAATATAATTTAATATATAAACTGGTTTCTTAAACCTTTAATTGAATTTACAGTTTCTTTTAGAGAATCCTTTTATTAATTTTATAAACTTATTTTTTTATATTTTATTATATGATCTCAATACAAATATAAAATATTTGTAGTGAATCAACTTGTGTTCCGAAAATCAAAAACAAAAAAAAAACACTATAATATAGGGCCTATATTTTGCAAAATAACCATTGGTACTTTTTTGTAACTTAAATGCCTTTATTCCCTTATTTTATTTAACGACGGTTATATATATATATATCATGTTATACATCACTGGAAAGCTTATAAAAAAATAAATGATCTAATGTGGAAATAAGTATAACATTTTATATAAAAAAGACGGAGTATGTAAAAAACGCATGTTTTTTAAACTTTTTGTATGGGAGCATATTTCAAATTTACGAAATTAAAAAAGAGTATACCACAGGATTAATATATCCATCAAAATATGAAGTTTGATGTACATATTTCCTATGTTTAGCACAGAAAGAGGCCTAAATTCTTTAAAAATGTACCAAAAAAGGTGTTTCGGGGAAAATTTTGGCAAACATGATGTAGTGTGAATATCGAAAAACGCAAAAACACGTTCCGCTTAAATTTAATAAGGAATAATAGATATGAATTCAGCAGCCATAGCAATATAGTTATCCATATAAAGTACCAAAAATTTTTGAAAATTTTAAAACAGCAAATTCGAAAGAGCAAAAAAGTACCAATAAAAGCTACCAGTGAAAAGCCCTCAAAAATTGCTTTCCAACAATACTACACTTGCACATGGTTCCTTTGGTCGAAATATCTTAAAAAGCAAAAAAACCTAAAAAGGACCCATTTTTGAACCCCTTTTTGGACCCTTAAAATTCCGAGGTGGCCGATAAGCTGAAACAGGTCGATCTTAGATTTTTTTCTCAATCACATATCCAAATTTCATCAAAATCGGAGTGTTTAGGCTGAAGTACTTCCGTTGTTAGAAATTTTTAATAACTTAAATACTTATCCTTTATAAAAATTTAATAAAATTGAGTTTTTTTATAATTAAAGCTACATTTACAGTGATGGAGTACTCCACTCTACAGAGTGGATTTTGTTCCTTTCTTTTTCGCACTTACATATTTTTTGTATCATGCCATCTCTATTTTAGTACACTCCACTCTGCAGAGTGGTGTACTCCATCACTGCGAATGTAGCTTAAGAACGTTTTTTTTATATTTTTGTAAATTTTTTCAATAATACCGGTATATACCGGTATTAATGTTTCGGTATCGGTTATACCGATACCGAAATGATTAAAATACCGTTACCGATACCGATACCGAAACAAATAAAAAATCGATACCAATACCGATACCTATACCGTTATTCGTTTCGGTTGCCAACCTTGCTGCTAACTGATAAATTTAAAAAGTATAAAGAGTTATTTGATAATGCATCTTGTCTAATTAACTATTTGGAATCGCCTACTAAATCACCTAAAAGGAAAAAAACTGCTGATCTCACTATTAATCAAATACCACCTAATGATCCTAGTGATAAACAGACCCAATTCAGCCTACTTTGCATTCTGGTCAAATATTAGTTGATCCAACTACTGGGTCAAATGGTGTTTCAACGTATAAAAGTTCTACCGAAATACAAAATCCAGCTGAAAATGCCGCTCCTTTAAATTTTACTCCTTCAGGTTCGAATAAAATTACATCTTTAAATAATGCAATTTATCAAAAATCATCTGACAAAATTCAGAACACTATGAATGTTCATAGACATTTAAAAGTGGTACCTAAGATGAAAACTATTTTTGCTGCACGCTTTGCTGCTGAAACAACTGAAGAAGATGTATCCTATTATGTAAAAGATAAGCTTGGTATAGATATCGATATAAATGTTTTTAAATTTAAATACTTTGAAAAACGAAGCAAGTCGTCTTTTAAAGTAATAGTTCCTGAAGACGTGTTTGAAACAGTTGTGAATCCTGATTTTTAGCCTCCTAAAGCTATAATTCATGAATATCTTTATAGAGAGAATACTCGAGCAGATATTGTTCATTTACCTGTACGTTCGAGTGGTAAGTCAAAAAACTAATTGCTTTGCCGTCCGATGATTTGTTGTCTGTAGTTTATCAAAATGTCAGATGATTAAATACGAAATTATCCACCCTTTATGTCAATAGTTTCAATTTCAATCACCATATTATCGTCTTTACGGAAACCTGGCTTCAGAAAAATGTTTATAACTGCGAAATCTTGTGTGATAAATATCAAATTTTAAGGCGTGATCGTGCAGACGATACGAAAAAAACTGGTGGTGGTGTACTTATTGCAGCATCCACCAACTTGCCTGCTGAGGAAATTATTTGCTCCAAAAATAAGAATATTGAATTTATCGCTGTAAAAATTCGTTTTAAAAATAAATGTCTGTTCATTTCCTGCTCATACATTCCTCCCCATTCAAATAGTGATATTTATATTGAACATGCTTCTGCTATTAGTTCTGCTTTCCAAACATCTAAATCGTGTGATATACTGGCTGCGTTTGGTGACTTTAACTTAAATTCTATTTTATGGAATCAATCAACTGATTCCAATGCACTGGTTCCTGTCATTTCTAATGGATGCACCAATGACTTCGTTGACACATTACTTAGTTATGGTTTATCTCAAATCAATTATATACCTAATATACAAGGAAAATTTTTAGATTTAATTTTCGTAAATCATGCGTCCGAATTTTCACTGATCTCATCATATCCTGTTACCATTCCTGAGGATCGTTATCATCCAACTTTAGAGTTAAAAGTTTTGCTTCCATCTATTGGTCAAAAAAATATTATAAACATAAGAGTGTATTACTTTTGAGCAATTCCATTTTATTTCAACGAACATTTTTTCGGTAGTGTCCGATTTTGATAAAACTTGGTGAATGTGTGTAGTAGTGTATGTATGTTCACAAAACGATTTTTAATTTTTTTGTTTTCGAAAACTGTGGCAACCCTGCAGCTTTGAAATACTGAAAATTGCAGGGTAGGCACTACACTTAAAATTTCATAACTTTTGTTGTGAGCAAGATATTGAAAAAATTCTTTTTGCGTGGGATTAGTGAAGTTTTTAGGTTTCAGAAATTTATTATTATTTTTTTTTTTCTTAAATTTTTAAAATTTAAAAAAAAAAAAAATTTTATTTTTTGAATAAAACCCATTTTTTAAAATTTTTATATTTTTTGCACAAAATGCCACATATGTGTTCTAAACATCCTAAAAATTTCAGAGTGGAATGCCTCCTACTTTTTGAGATATATTAAAAAATGTACTGGTATGTTTATAAGAAATACTCTAGCAACTAGTAAAAGAGAGTATTTCTTATAAACATACCAGTACATTTTTTAATATATCTCAAAAAGTAGGAGGCATTCCACTCTGAAATTTTTAGGATGTTTAGAACACATATGTGGCATTTTGTGCAAAAAATATAAAAATTTTAAAAAATGGGTTTTTTTCAAAAAATAAATTTTAATTTTTTTTTTTTTAAAAATTTTAAAAATTTAAAAAAAAATAATAATAAATTTCTTAAACCTAAAAACTTCACTAATCCCACGCAAAAAGAATTTTTTCAATATCTTGCTCACAACAAAAGTTATGAAATTTTAAGTGTAGTGCCTACCCTGCAATTTTCAGTATTTCAAAGCTGCAGGGTTGCCACAGTTTTCGAAAACAAAAAAATTAAAAATCGTTTTGTGAACATACATACACTACTACACACATTCACCAAGTTTTATCAAAATCGGACACTACCGAAAAAATGTTCGTTGAAATAAAATGGAATTGCTCTTTTCTAAAATTAACTACACTTGTGCTCACGAAATTAAGGGGGTTATTTTGTAATACGCAACGCCTTGCGTTGCGTTGTTTTCCATACAAATTGTTTTTGTAACAATAACAATTCACACACAAATCAACGCAACGCAAGGCGTTGCGTTTTACAAAATAACCCACTAAGTCAATTCAATTTTTTTTAAATTTTATTGTTGTTGCCTTTATTTTTAAATTCCAAACTAGTGGCTAAATTCGTCACGAAATGCAAGGAGATGGTTCAGAAAATTACACAGAATTTTAACGTAATGTTTGTTTTTCATCTTATCACTTGTTTTAAGTGGGCGTGGCTTTTAACGAAAAATTAGCGATATCAACCTTTTGTCAAATTACATAGTAAAATTTAGGCAGTACTGATCGGTTCTGTACAAACTGTATATTTTTGGAAATCCTATAAAATTTCCGTAAGTCTTGCATTATTCTTATCTACAAATAGTCACCAGACTTAAAATTGCAGCACTTTAAACATGACCAAGTTTTTCTTTGTTTTTAGCCACGCTCACTTAAAACAAGTGACAAAATGAAAAAACAAACATTACGTTAAAATTCTGTATAATTTTCTGAACCATCTCCTTGCCTTTCGTGGCTAATTTAGCCACTATTTTGATCTTTGAAAATAAAGGCAACAACAATAAAATTAAAGAAAAAATTTAATTGACTTAACTTCGTGAGCACGATTGTATTTTAAACTAAATGAACTTTTATCTTCTTTTAATTGGAACCATGTTCTTTGCTCAACCGATTTTAACGAAATGTTAAACTGCTTTTATAACACTTTGAATGATTGTATCGCTAAATCTGTTCCTAAAATTTTTATTCGTAACAACATTGGACCACCTTGGAATAATGACTGTTTGGCTAAATCTAAAAACAAAAAGAATAAAACGTTCAAAAAATATAAGAAACTGGTTCATCAAGAGATTTTTATAACTACTCGATTGCAAGATCAGAATATAATGTAACAAACACAAAAGCATACAACAACTACCTAATCCGTATCAAAAACCAATTGAAGAACAACCCTAAATCATTCTATAAATTTGTTAACTCCAAACGGCGATCACGTGATTTTCCTAATTCTCTGAAACTTGGTAATGTTGTAGCAAATGATGATGTTTTAATATCCAATATGTTTGCTGACTTTTTTGAATCGACTTACTCAATGAATAGTTATAATGAATCAACTCCGTATCCTTTTCTTTTACCAGAATCTTCAACTATAAATATCCTATTTTTAGATAAAAATGTAGTTCTCACAAATTTGAAATGCATAAAAAACTCGTTTATTCCAGGCCCGGATGGAATTCCTAGTAATATACTTAAACACTGTGCAGCTGAATTAGCAGAACCCCTCACTAAAATATTCAATGAATCCTTGCGTAGAGGGTATTTCCCATCTATATGGAAGGTATCTTTTATTGTGCCTTTGTTTAAATCTGGTAGCAAAATACAAGTGTCAAACTATAGAGGAATAGCAAAATTAAGTGCTATTCCTAAATTATTGGAGAAAATTGTAACCGACGTATTAAAGCATCAAGTATCACCTTTATTATCTTCATGCCAGCATGGTTTTCGTAAATATCGATCCACTGTTACAAACATTTTGGAACTCACTACAATCGTAAATAACGGTATTAAGAACCGGATGCAAACAGATGTTATTTACACTGATTTCAGCAAAGCTTTTGATAAAGTGAATCATCAGTTGTTGTTGTACAAACTGAATGTAATGGGGTTCAGTAGTTCCTTGTTAATGTGGTTAAGATGTTACTTGCAGGATAGAACTCAACGGGTTAGATTTAGAGATGCTGTTTCCAGAAAGAAAGTCATTTAGGTCCAGTGCTTTTCCCGTTATTTATTAATGACCTTCCTTCTGTTATTCAACATTCCAGTGTTCTTATGTATGCTGATGATGTGAAAATATTTCGTACTTTAATAAATGTTGATGATAATTATTTGCTTCAATCTGATCTTGATAGTTTTTCGAGGTGGTGTAAACTTAATTTAATGGAACTTAATATAAAGAAATGTAAACATAAGTCCTTTTTCCGAGTTAATCATGTTCATACCAACTACTACGTGCATGAAGTTGAACTTGAATTTGTAAAATCCATTAATGATCTTGGTATCTTACTAGATCATAATCTAACTTTTCGGCCACATATCTCCTTAACTGTAAATAAGGCTTATGGGCTTTTGGGATTTATGAAACGCTGGAGTAAAGAATTTACTGATCCAAATGTTACGAAGCAGTTATATATCTCATTGGTCCGTCCTATTCTTGAATATGGTTCAGTTATATGGGACCCGTGCTACTCGATTCATATTAACTCTATCGAATCTGTACAAAAACAATTTCTTCTTTTTTGTCTACGTGGACTTGGTTGGAATTCTTACAATTTGCCTTCCTACAAATATAGACTTGAACATATAAAGCTACCGTCATTAAAAAGCCGTCGTACTATGCTTAATATTTCTTTTTTACTGAGTATTATCCGTGGTGATATCGATTCCAACTTTTTACTAAGTAATATCCGATTTAACGTTCCATTTAGATCAACCAGAAATTTTAAACTCATAAATGTAAATTATTTTAATACTGATTATTCGAATAATGATCCATTCCGTCGGTTATGTGTCCACTTTAATAATTTTTATAATATCATTGATTTGTCCGAAACCAGAACTATTTTGAAGCGTAAATTAATTCTATTTTTGAACAAATAATTTTAAATATATTTTATTTTGTATATATGTATCGAATTTTTTTAGTCTGTAAGGATAATTTGTAAATCCATAGACTTAAATAAAAAAAAAAATGCATAGGACCCAAAGTAGACACCTCGGACATGCGAATTTTTTAGAACTTTGCCAATTTTCTATTTATGAACTGATTTAAAAAAAAAAAAAAATATGTTCATTAATAAAAATGTTAAATAAATAAAAGTTTAACATTTTTATCTTCACCCGCTTTTTATTTTCCAATCCCGGTGATATACTCAAAAAAAAATTTGATTGTTAAAATTTGAGTAGAAAATGGTCGAATTCGGAATGGTCTGTGGGAGTACAATTAGCAAGTAGGGAACATGTTTTTATTAGGCGCCAATGAGATGCAGACTTTCCCAAACATACAGCTATGGACATATAAATGGCATATTTTACCATGAATTCTTTCTTATATTGCAACTACTATTAACAACCAACAAGTTTTTGTTTTTTCCAAATGTTTATTATGCACATTTAATATTGCTATAAACTTTAATTGAAATTAATTAATGTAAATAAAAAATTATCATTATGAAAAAAACCCATTGACATGAGCTGGACACATAAATGGCACAATCTTAAAAAAAGAGAAGAAATGGTTTTAATATTGCATTTGTTAAATTTTTTGGTATGTACAATTAGTTTACCGTTAATATTTAGTGCTTTTTTATCCTTTTGTTATTATTACTCTTTTTTGCTTTGAACCTTAATTCTTAAGATATCTCAGCTGATTCTATTCAACTCTGTGAATGATAAACACAGATTTTTGAATTACAACGAACCGTTAAATTTAAATTTAAATGTATGTTATTAAATTATATTTTTGCACCGTGTCAATGTGTTTAAGATGAATGAATTTAGTGCTCTGGCCTTTGTTTCTGATGACAGCTTCGCACCTGCGACCCATACTTTCCACTAGTTTTTGGCATTTTGTTTTTGAGATGGCGTACCAAGCTTCCTGTGCGGCCGACCACAGTTCGTCCATATTTTTGTAATTTTTCTTGGCGATTTCAACCTTGACTTCATTCCACAGGTTCTCTATTGGATTTAAGTCAGGGCTCTGGGCTGGCCAATCCAAAACATCAATCTTCTCCGCACAAAACCATTTTTTTACTAGTTTCGAGGAGTGTTTGGGGTCATTATCTTGCATGAATTTCCATTTTATTGTAATGGAGTTGAAGGCATATGGCTCCGTATGGTTTTTTAAAATATCTAAATACTGAAACTTGTCCATTTTTTCATTGATTTTTATAAGCGGACCTACGCGATGCCAAGAAAATGCACCCCAAACCATAAAACTGCCACCTCCATGTTTTACCGTCTTCTGAGTGAACCGAGGATCAAACTCTTGGCCTTTAGGACGACGAACAAAGATTCTGGCATCTGGTCCTATCCTGTTAATTTTTGTTTCGTCACTCCATAACACGTTTTTCCAAAAACTAATTGGATTTTCCTTATGGGTTCTGGTGAAGGTTAGTCGTTTTGAAATATTTTTTTTTGGGATAAGGGCATTTTTTCTGGAAATGGGCCCAAACAAATTTGCCTCGTTTAGTCTTCTTCTGACAAGTCTGCTTGATATTTCCATGTTAAAATTTTCATTAATATCCGATGCTATCTGCCTTGGTGACTTGAATGGATCAATTTTCACCATTCGTACTATAGCTGCATCCGTACGCTCATCTGTTTTTCGTGGCCTTGGCTTCCGAATTTTACCCTTAGTCAATATATCGGGATCCTCAACACAAGAATTAATTGCATTGTAGACTTTTTTGCGAGAAATTTGCATTATCTCAGCAATTTCCGCTACTTCAAAGAAACATCTTTTCAACAACAATTAGAAGATATAAAACTTGCACTTTTAAATATACAGGGTCCGCCATCTAACGTTTTTTTTTCAACTAGTTCTTATTTCGTGAATGGTAACACTTAGCTCATGTCTGATTTGACAGATAATTAGTTTTATCCGTCCGCTGAACGAATATGGTTGTGTATACGCTTGAACAACTGCCTGCGATCGACTTACAGAAGATGCCGATTTTGCCAAAAAAATCATCTTTTCAGATGAAGCTTATTTTGATCTTGGCGGGTATGTAAACAAGCAAAATTGTCGCATTTGGGGCACAGAAAACCCGCACGCATACATTGAAAAGCCGGTGCACCCAAAACGAGTCACTGTTTGGTGCGGATTTTGGTCCAGAGGCATAATTGGGCCATTTTTCTTCGAAAATGAGCAAGGAGTGGCCGTTACAGTCAATGGCGATCGTTATCGGGCCATGTTTAACGAATTTTTGTTCACAAAAATTGAAGAGGAGGATATTGGCAACATTTGGTTTCAACAGGACGGCGCTACGTGCCACACAGCCGAAGCTACACTCGATGTTTTGCGCCCTGTTTTTGAAGATCGCATTATCAGCCGCAGAGCTGATGTCGTTTGGCCACCTCGGAGCTGCGATTTGGCACCGTTGGACTATTATTTGTGGGGTGCCGTCAAAGATAAGTGTTACGCCGACAAGCCAGAGACAATTGACGCTTTAAAGGACAATATTCGTGAAGCCATTGGTGAAATACAGCTGCACACAATCGATAATGTGCTTAAAAATTGGGACGATCGTGTAGGCTACTGTATGGCCAGCCGAGGCAGCCATGTGAATGAAATTATTTTCCATTATTAACCGGAAGGATTGTACTTTCAAATAAAAATTTGAGAAAATATTCAGTAGTTTTTTTTTATAGCATTTTCAAAAAAAAAAGTTATTTGGCGGACCCTTTATTTAGTTGGAAAATAATTAAATTTATGCGCAATTTAAATTTGTGCCAATTATATGTCCATAGCTGTATGTATAAACATTAAAAAATCTTAAACTTTGAATCTGGAGGCAAAAGACCTTAGCACATGTTTGACCAGAAAATTACAAAAATTAGGTTTTTTTTCCACAAATATTTTATTTTTGCATTAAAAAATACAAAAATTGTTTTTCGGGCTTTCTATATTTTCATATATTTAGTTAGAATATTGTTCTACCTCAAGTCCAAATTCTAATATGATATTGTCATATTAGATTTTATTTGTTGTTTCAAAAAGGTTGATCAATTTAATGATAGACAATGCAATTGTTTCGTGGGCATCACCCCATCTCTAAAGTTGTCCACAATAAGAAAATGATGACTGGAACATACAAATCGAGACTTTACATAAGTTACAAAAATTCAACGGGACGATAATTTGGTACTTTTGTATATGAACTGTCTGAGAGTAGAGATACAACCTTGCGGCTGCGGCTGTGGATTCCGCTGCGGAGAGAAAAACAAATTAAACAACTGCGGCTGCGGTGAAGATTGTTTTTATACATACTTTCACACTTTCTTTACATGGATGTGTGTGTACATTTAGTGTATGTTTGGAGAGCACCAGCGATGTTAAATGAGGTTTTTGTTTCAGTATAAAAAAATTTTTAATTTTTTATATTTTTTTCATTTTAACTTTTGCAAATATCATTAAATTAAAATGATGAGTTCGAAACTAGTAATAAACATGAAAAACAATGATTTTTTAAAATAAAAGTTAAATCGTTGCAACTTTTCCATCTCTGAAATATCGGGATTATTTTTTGAAAATATGGGAACACTGTAGTGAGAGTGAGAATGAAATGAGAGAAAACGTAGAGAAATTAAATTAAGTTTTAATTTAGAGAGAATCCGCAGTGCGTTTTTAATTGTCAAAACTCCATATAAAAAAAATTAACGCAGAACAAACCGCAAGGTTGTATCTCTACATATAATTGTTGCTTTCATAGGCACATTTATACGCGAGAGGAAACTGCTAGAGATAAAGCAAAAAGCAACCCTAAATAGCTTAAATCATTTACAATAGAGCTATTTAGATATGTTTTTTTGCTCTATCTATAGCAGTTTTCTCTCGCGTGTAAATGTGCCTTAAGAGAGTATAAATATGTGTAAACATGTTTCTTGTGGGCGTTTACTAACTGATTGTAAAAATATAAAATTAGCAAGTTTCCAAAATGTTTGCATGTCCTAGGTGCCGTACTTTAGAGTCAAATGGCTAAGCACCCGATAGGTATGTGGGGCGCCTCGTCGGAACTTAATCTCGAAATTACGATTTCTACGGGTGTGTGTAACCAGAGCAGTCGATAAGAAATGGCTGACTTTTCCAATATAATAATTGATAAATATCCCACTGTGCAGTGTAAGAATTGTCCATGCCAGAGGCCATGACCCTCATTTTGTTGCATAGTGTTATTTACTTTTGTTGTCTGCGTTTTTGTTTTTCTGCGCATAGCTTAAAATTATCACATTCTTATGGTCGAAAACTATTATTGGACATATGATTCATACAACAATTCAGGGAATCCATAAAACAAAATAGAGGTGTTAAACATTTCGAGTATTTAACTAAAAAACTACTTTTACTGCTTCTTTGTCGTTTACATACATATTGCCACCAGACACACACTTTACGAAAAACCAAAAATTAAACAAATATTTGCATTTACTCTTATTGTTAGTTATTTTGGATGTCGTTTACGACAAGTCACCATGGACCTTAAACGTTTATACTCTGCTTGGTGTTGTGGCCTCAAAACATTGACTAGCTATTAACCAAGTTATGATAATGATGAGCATGATACAACAACATAAAGAGACTGACCATGATATAGTTTGTATTGTCATTACCAGTTTATTACCAAAATGATAGGTCATTGCAGTTAAAATTACTCAAAAGCAGTAGGGATTATCCAAAAATTTAAAGAACCCAGCCAGCCCAGGACCCTTTCATGCCCGGATTTTAAATTTTATTTTTATATTAGGGGTTTTCATATAAATTCATAAATTCCTTGTAAACCTTGTATAATTTCAAATCATATTTTTTATGTATGGAGTTTGACATTAAACTCATAAACATACCAGGTTTACACCGTTTACGTATAAAATACGAGTTTATATGAAAACCCCTATTATTTCTATAACTAAACTCTACATACAATTTTTACGGTGGGTCTCATACTGCAGGTTTAAACTTAGGCTAATAGTTAACCCAAAAATTTGTTGTTGTTTTGTGTACATTTTTTTGACATTTTATTTTGTTTTTAGTTAAGTTAAAGTTAAACCTACAGTATGAGACACACCGTTAGAGTTTTTAAATTTTATTCAAAACATAATTTTTGAGACTAATTGAAACAAAAATTTTATTTTGTTTTAAACTTTAATGTGAGAAAATATGTGTGGGGACAGTATGAAAAACAGCTCGCAAATGAACACTTCTTAAGCTTTTAAAAATGTAACTTCGTAAACGAATGCTTATACGTATTAATTTAAGTTGGAAGAAGCCATTAGGAAAAATAACAAAAACTATAGGAACTATGACCGAAAGTATACAATATTGCCTATAAGCAACATTTGACATTAAAAGGTTAAAAGCGCTGATTATCAGATTTTTAAATGATTCATAAATCGGATTATTCTTCTTTTTAACACTCTATTTTTGATAGAAAATATGACATTTTTAAAAAGCATTCCAAAAGTATATACATACATACCCTTTATTGAAAAGTAATTTTGGCTGCGAACTTTAAGCTGAAAAAATATATCCAATATATTTTAAAAAAAAATCGTTAAGAACGGAGATGGACAATATAATTACCATTAAATTTTTATTACCATTACTTTATGTAGTGGTAATAAAACTTATATCTTCATTACCATTACTTTACGTATTGGTAACGAAAGTTTTTTCTTCACTACCATTACCACTTAGCTGTTTGATAGCAGAGTAAACGCCACGAAGGTTTCCAGTATTTGCTGCCTGTTCGGCCTGTTCTGCAATATTATTACTTTACTTTGTGTGCTGCTTGACGATATGCAAGTTTTACCTCTGCTTTTTTCATTGGTGATTTTGCTCGTATACGTGCGTTATGAAAGTTCTTACGATTTTGTATCTCAGACCAGGATTCTGAACTAATCCACGGCTTAACTTTATCCCTTCTTAGACCAAGCACGGATTTAGAAGTTTCCTTACAAGCCACATATACATCTGGCCACTCTCATTGGTTATTCACGTTGAGTTTAGAGCGAAGGTGCTGATTGTAGGCCTTCGCTATGACGATCTTGTAGTCTTGATGTATTATATTTTTCGAAACTCCCTCATGAAGCATTGACTGCTGCTGGTCGCAAACGGAAAGTTGCAACGAGTAGTTGGTGGTCACTGTCAATATCAGCGCCTCGTCTGGTTCTAACATCCATGAGTGAACCCAGGAATAGCCTGCTAATCATTATATGGTCGATTTGATTGTATGTTCGACCATCAACCGATTCCCACGTATATTTGTGGATGTTTTTGTGTGGGAATTTAGTGCCACCGATAAAAAGTCTATTTCGTGCGCAGAAATCAACAAGCTTTCTGCATCTGAGAAAAACCCCAATAATTCTATAGTGACAAAATATATTATTTCTTCAACTCCAAAATAGATTTAAAAAAATAACTGCCGTCAACTTTAACATCCCAGGAAAATTTTCTGTTCCAAAGAATCGGTTGTAGCTACTTTTCATTCACAACCCCTTCTACTGTCGATTCTAACACCGATTCTTTTTAAATATGGTGCTGGTACGTTAGCAGATTTCCTCACTCCACTTATTAGAAATGCTTGGCTAAACAACCAGATTCCAGCAGACTGGAAAGAAGGTGTCACCATTCCAAAAAAAGGTGACCTTACTCTCTGCAAAAACTGGAGAGGTATAACCCTGCTTAATGCTATCGGAAAAGTGATAGCAACTCTAATTCTCCAGCGAATTTCGCCAGTGTTGGAACAAACGTTGCGAAAAGAACAAGCCGGGTTTCGTCCTGGTCGATCTTGTGTCGATCACATTAATACACTACGTACAATTATTGAACAATCGGCGGAGTACAATACTCATTTATATCTTTTGTTCGTAGATTTTGAACGAGCTTTCGACACAATATCCCGAAATGCTATGTAGTCGACACTAATTAATAACGGAATACCCGAAAAAATTGTCACATTAATACGTGAACTATATAACGACTCTCGGTATAAAGTACGTTTTAATGGAAAGGAAAGCCAACCCTTTGCAATAAATACAGACGTTAGGCAGGGTTGTATCCTGTCACCCAACCTTTTTTTTATTACTTTTGGATAGTGTTATGGAAGAAATAAATAGAGAAGCACCTTTTGGTTTACGATGGAATATGTCGGAGTACTTAAACGACATTGACTACGACATATGCCTAATGTCCCATCGTTTTACAGATATAGAGGCAAAAATAAGGAGACTCTCCGAAAATGCAAAAAAGTGGTTTTAAGGATAAACTATAAAAAGACAAAATTAATGCGTATAGGCACCCATATTACAACACCTCTTATAGTTGATGTTAAGGTGATTGAAGATGTTGAGTCGTTTAACTACCTTGGGAGCAAAATAACGAAAGATGGCGCTTCTGGAGAAGATATTTGTGACCGTATACATAAGGCACGTGATGCATTTTTCAATTTACACAAAATCTGGCGAGCAAATAATATCTCACAGAGGACTAAGTTGAGAATCTTTAACTGCAGTGTTAAATCTGTACTACTATATGGTAGTACTACGTGGAGCCTAACAAAGCTGACACTAAGGAGGATACAGACGTTTATCAATCGATGTTTAAGGCAAATACTACGGATATACTGGCCAAATTGAGCCTTCCTTGTGGCCTACTAATGTAAAAGTGCGTCCGTTCTTGTTCTTTCAAAAGCCTATATCTTAAATGGTAACGAAAGTTTTTTCTTCACTACCATTACTTTATGTAATGGTGATGAAAATTGAGTAATGAAAAAAAGTTCATTAATTGAAATAAAAAAAGTATTACTTTACTCAAAGCGAAATTCGTTTACTTTTTTCCAATAATCTCGCCTTTATTGGCAAAGTTATAAATTTTCATATAAAATATTGTGGTTGTGAAACACCTGTGGGGCATTTTATAGCTATATATTTTATATGGTCTTTGAGCGACGAATCAGCATACCATTCAAATTAGAGCACACGAAAACAGAAAAATATTTGCCTTTCTATAAAAATAATGGTAATGAAAATCTGTCTAGTTTTGTAATGAAAATTAAAATTAGTACATGAATGTTGTTAGTTCGATTTCAGATAAAAAATTAATATCACTTTCTGTTTAAATTATTTTTCAAATTAAAGAAAGATGATAAAATTTTCATAAGTAAATTACAAAGAATAAAATTTTTTTTAAAGAATTCGATAAGGCCAGCAAGACAGAATACGTATTTTCAGCTTTCGCTACAAAGCCATCATCAGTGTCGTTTACATTGATGGGTTAATCATTGATGATGATCTACCAAAGTTGAAAACAAATATAATATGTTAACAATTTTTTTATAATTTCCTAAATACTTTTTAAATTGAAAATTATTTTTCCTAAAAATGGCAAATTCTGTTTTTTGAAATATTTCCGAATAAATGATATTTTTGAATTGTTTAAATCCACGATTCCCAAATGGGGCTCCACGGACCCCGAGGGGTCCGTAGCAGAATTCTAGGGGATCCGCGAAGATATCCGACAAAAAACAAGTTATTAAAAAAAACATTTTTGAATGGGGGAAATGTTTTTAGTTGTTCTGTTATTTTTAAGTAAATGAATGTTATTTTTAGTTTGACTCAAGATCATAAATTAATATCACTTTCTGTTTAAATTATTTTCAAATCAAAGAAAGATGATACAATTTTTACAAGTAAATTACAAAGAATAAAAATTATTGAAAAAATTCGATAAGACCAGCAAGGCAGAATGCGCATTTTCGGCTTTCGCTACAAAGCCATCATCAGTGCCTTTCGCCTTTGAGTGGGTTAATATTTTGATAATCGTCTACTTACGTGGCTGTTGAAAGCAAATCGGGTTTGTTATCAACAACTCAACTTAGACTAACATCAACGAAATTTAACAATGCTATTTTCAACTAAAACCAGCTATAAATCAACTCCTTTTTGAAAGCAACAATTACATAAAAGTACCCTTTGGGTACTATTTATATGTATGTCTGTTGCCAATACATTTTGTAAAAACAACTAATTTTAAACTCAAAACAAAATAAATATTTGAATGAGATTTTAGTCGTGGTGTGCTTATTTTCAACAATTATTTTAATTTTTGCATTAAAAAATACAAAAATTGTTTTTTCGGACTTTCTGTCCGCAATAAGAAAATGATAACTTTCTTACTTCTCGTCCCGTTGATTTTTTGTACCTTATGTAATGTCTCGGTTTGAGACCAAATCAGACAGTTCATATACGAAAGTACAAAATTCTCGTCCCGTTGATTTTTTGTACCTTATGTAATGTCTCGGTTTGAGTAAGAAAGTTATCATTTTCTTATTGTGGACAACTGAAGAGTAGAGTGATGTCTACGAAATAATTGTATTGTCTATCATGAAAATGATCAACCCCTTTTTGAAACAACAAATAAAAATCTAATATGACAATATCATATTAGAATTTGGACCTGAGGTGGAAGAATATTCTAACTAAATATATGAAAATATAGAAAGTCCGAAAAAACAATTTTTGTATTTTTTAATGCAAAAATTAAAATAATTGTTGAAAATATTTTTTACTTTGAAACATAAAAAAAAATATTTTTAACTTTGGACCAGGGGAAAAAGTCGGGAGGTATGATATAGCATGATATACGCGTCAATTGCACTGGTCCATTATGTTAAATTAACTTTTCACTAAATTGTTCTCTAAATAAAGACATGCTTCCATGGGATGTGTTGTAAGTAGCGCCAACTTGTTGAAACGTCCGATATCATGGCGCGATAACCAAACCTTTTTGTCTGGATACAATGGCATTTTGAACCTCTTCCAGTAGCTCTTTAATCCAAATATTGCAATTTAACTTATTGACGAAGCCACTAAGCCAGAAATGCGCCTAATAACTGAAAGAAATTTTGCTCTAAGCGCACGAAACACTTTCCTCGTCAAACGTCGATTTTCGTAATACAGCTAAATAATTTGTAGACGGCCTTTGTCTTTTCACAATGAAATTTCAAACAATACTACATAAAAATATCACTACATTTTAAACGACTCACTCGTTATATTTGGAAAAAAAATCCCAATTGAAAAAACTACCTCACTCTTTAGAATATCTAATCTTTCATATGAGCTAAGACTTGGGAAAATATTATTATTATTATGGTTAAAAATAGGGGCAGTTTAAAAATAAAGCATTTTCCATTCTTTTGATAAAATTCCAAATTTCCAGAGAACTGGCTACATATTGAATTATTTTACTTGAAGTACTGGCAATCAATTCCAGCGCTGGCCAACTTTGGAAAATAACTACTACCAGGCGTATATTGGTGTTATCATTTCGGCATCATACCAGTACTGTAAAAGTTAAAAATCCGACACATCGCCGTGCATATTTTTCTATGTGGGTAAAAATATTTTGATATAATCATATAAAATTATACATATGAAATTACTCACCGATATATAAATCTTTAACCCTAGAAGTGCATCGCTATTTTTCACGCTATTTGTAAAGCACGGTTGATGTTAGTCAAATCGACTAACAATGCACGTCTAGGGTTAAAATCATAAATGGTTATATAAAAATTATTTTTACTGGGAATGGTATTGAAATTAAGTAATGATGATTACAAAAAAATTAATTACTAGCAACTCTGGTTTAGAACATCATTATTTGTTTCAAGGATTCAACAATGTTATTTTTAGACCTTATGACACCTCATTAATTTAAAATTTCTACAATAACTTCAACACTGTATTTCCTATCCACCCAAATTATTAAGGTAAGCAATTACACTGGACAACACAAAAAAGAGATAACATGGTTCTGAAAACTGATTCCGGCAGAGGGACCAAAAAATATATATATACAAGATTTGGCGTTTTAAAAGTTTACGTCTGGCCCTATGTTTTTGGGTGTTAAAGTTTCCCCCTTTTTGCAAATGTTTGTTGTGAATCGACATAGGAAACCATGTAAATTTTCCATTTTAGGTATAGGATGTGTTCAGCGCACTTATGTAAAACACTACGAGGAACATTTTTGTGGAACACTTTAATTTTAACTCTTCAATTAACGGGACTTTTTTGGACCCTTTTTAAAAAGCGACAAAAAAGACCCGTAAATTGAAGGGTTAAAACGTTCCGCAAAAATATTTGCCATGAAATTCTACTATAAATCTCTGAAGACATCAGAATTGAAAATTTAACATCAATGCCAGAAATTTCGTACTTATTCAGAATTGGCGTAAATCTCGTACACTCGTTTGGGGTATCATACCCAGCAATAATCAATCTTTCCCTCCTTTTTTATTGTACAGAAACATGTTACTGGGCGGTTTCATATAATAGTTATAGTGTAAACAATTTTTGATAAATCTTTTGTGTCCCTTTTTAAAAAGGGGCCAAAAAGTGTATTTAATTGAAGTGTAAAGCACCGTAAGTTGTTTTTCACGTGGAAAAATTTCACTCGAACTTTAAAGGCCTCAAATTGCAATTTAATTTATAAAAATTAACAATTTTTTAATTTTATAACAAAGACCCAATCACAATAAACGGAAAATGTCACTTTTTCCCAAGAAAAATATTAGTCTTATACATTAAATTTGCGTGAAAACAAACTCTTCACAATTTTCACGTGAAACTCATTATCGTGAAAAATAATTTTTTTTATATGGAGTATAACAGTTTTTTCACGTGAAATCGAAACAACTTACGGTGCTTTAGAGGGTAAAATGTTTCGCAAAAATGTTCCTATTAGTGTTTTACATGGACGCTGTGGTATAATGGTTAGCGCATTGGACTGTTACACATAAGTTTGCAGGTTCAAAGGCAACATAAATTTATGAAAAATAATAACATATATCATTGGCTTAGTCGGCAAACCTGTCAGGTCCGTTTTTTTTAATTTTTCAGGAGAGACAAAAAACTGTCTAACTTTTTTTTGGGTTAACTTTTTTTAAATCTGTAAACGCAGTTTTCTTCTTTAGTTCATCTTGTTTAACCACAATAAATCATAGAATTCCAAAATAAAATTTTGCAGACTTATAGGCTCTTTTTCGACTTAGCAAAATTGCTCTTTATAATTTTCTAATTTAAATGTGGACTTACCAGATTTTCTTTTAACTTTGTGGACTTAGCAGATTTTCTTTTTTTATTTATGTCAGCAGAATCCATAACAATCGCTTAATAGAATTTATAAATTAACAATATTTTTCCTGAAAAAATTTATAAGTAATAGTTACCCAGCCAACATTTTTTTGAGCGCTCAGAAATTATGACTCATAAAAGACTCTAAAATACGAACATTTTTAGAGTGCTCAAATCTTAGATTCATCAAATGAAACATAATAGACTCTTGTTTATGTGTGTATTAAAAATTTTTATAATGCTTATAAATTACTCAAAAATTTGTCACAAATGACTCATAAATGGCTCAGAAAATTCAAAATTTTCCAGCAATGCTCATAATTTGGAGTCTTTTATGAGTCATAAAAGTGCGCTCAAAAGAGGCTTCATCGGTGAAGAAAAACACCCTCATATATCTATGATTTCAGAAGGTCTAAGGGCTTTTTTATGAGTCTTTTCGCACTCCAATTGTATACTGGGTACCTTAAAAGTTAAAATAACTAAATAATTATTAAGTTAATTTAATTAACTAATTCCGGCAGAGGGAACCAGAAAAAAGTATACGTGTATCGATGTTTTAAAAGTTTACGTCTGGCCCTAAGTTAAAGTTTTCCCCTTTTGCAAATGTTTATTGTGAATCGGCATAGGAAACCATGTGAATCTTCCATTTTAGGTATAGGATGTTCTCAGTGAACTTATGAAAAACACTCCGAGTAACACTTTTGTGGAACATTCTAACCCTCTAACTCTTCAATTAAAGGGACTTCTTTGGCACCTTTTTAAAAAGGGAGAAAAAAGACCCGTAAATTGAATGAACTGATCCGCAAAAACATTTGTCATGAAATTCTACTATAAGTCTCTGAAGACATTAAAGTTGAAAATTTAACATCAATGCCAGGAATAAGTACGAAATTTTTTTTAATTTAATTATAATTATTAGCCGTGTGCATGTGATAGAAACTATTTTATTCATAAACAGTATAATATGCGCAAGGATGTTTTGCTGCAAACGAAAATTAAATTCAATACAAAATCCAAAATGATTTTGGAGATGAATTTACAAAAAAAGAAATTTTAAATAAAAAGTTGTATATATCAAGGACATCTAAATTTAGTTAAAACTTTTGATATATTATGCCATATATTTCCGGATCTATTAATTGGAATATCATGTATGATAAAAAAAATAGTTTATTTAATGTCTAATTTACGTGTGAGGAGAAAATGAAAAATTTGATCAGCAATTTATTTGATATGAAAGTTATAAGGACTAAACTAAGAAATGGTACAATAATTGTAACCTTCTTTGTGGTTTCAGTAAAATGCCCTGACCACCCACCGAATGAAAAATGCTAATTTATGTAGATTTATTTTCTTGAAAGAAACTTTAGGTTTTTTAAATAAAAAGTCCTTAAAAAGGGGTTATCTACCAAAAATTAATGAAATACCGCGATTTCTCGAACACCGTCCGTTGAAAAATATTTTTCTTGACAAATTTAGCTGCGGATCCACAAACTTTATTTGAAAATATGTATTGCAGCAGGAAGTTTTTAGTGCTATTAGATAAGTTTATTGTTTTTTTAGTTCCTTTTCACTTGTTTTAACTCCCAACACTATATTTCTGCTCTATTAATCAATTATAGTTAATTACGAATAAAGTAACGTTTTCGAAATACATGTTGGTGATTTCGATCGAATTCCCAGCAATCTTTTTCCTGAGTGCATTGCTAGAATACTCCACTCTGCAGAGCGGAGTGTACTAAAATAGAGGTTTCTCGATACAAAAATTATGAAAGAAACAAAATACAGCTTAATTCTTTAAACGGCCCATACATTAAGGAACATTCGTGTAAAAAGCTCATTTTTTTGTGAATGTGTGTGTGTGTTTGTGTGCGTGTGCGTGTTGACATAGTGCAATTCGTGTTTACAAAATTTTTTGTTCCCTGCTCAATGTTCCTTAGTGTATGGGCCGCTTTATAATGTGCCTTACGATATACAGTGTCGGCGAATACATTCTCAACAGGAACACCATTTAATCCTCTGACTGTAATTTGAAAACTAACGCTCATATGCACATTATGTACTTTGTTTATTCAAATGTGGGCGCTGTGGTGTAATGGTTAGCGCGTTGGACTGTTACACGTGAGGTTGCGGGTTCGAGCCCCAACCAAGGCAACATCAATTTATGAAAAATAGTAATATGTATGAGTTTTTTCTATCCCTCATACATATCGCAGCGTCCTCCTTCGGTGTTCCCATAGCACTTAACCCCACCGAAGTAAAATAATATAACAGGGCTATGAGCTTCAACAAAGTTCGCCAACTTAACATCAGATGGCGCGCAACAACTGTTCTAAAAATTCAACATCTCGCGCAATTACAGTGTTGCCATATTTGAAGCCCTTCATCTTTCACCACCTTTCACTTCTTCTCTATCCCATTTCCAAAGGAAGCAACACGTTAATTAGTAGGAAAAATTTCTTGAGTGTTGCTTCCCTTTATATAAAAAAAAAAAAAAAAAAAATGCTCTACATTTCAAATATTTGGGTAAGTACACAACAGACACTATAAATTATAGAGATAAAGTATTAAGCATTAAATCATACACTGAGAGAATTATCCTTGATGATATTAATGATATAATTTCATATAATTTTTTTCGTAGAACCAATGAAGAATTTCATTATGTTTATAATATTTAATTAATATTATGAAATTTTTCATAACTTTTCTTTCATAAAATTTCATAATTTCATTAAAAAAATTCATTGAATTTCATAAATTAGATCTCCATAAATTTAATAAAAATGTTCTTTATATATATGAAATTTTTCAATAGTATTTACTTTTTTTTAATTTTTTTATAAAATATCGTAATTTCCCGAGAGAATAGTCTTCTATAATTTTTATTTTTTTTTAAATTAATTTTTTATTATTAATTTTGGACTATGAAATTTTTTTATAAATCATCCGTAAAATATGCTACGATTTTATTACGCCTTTTGCATTTCCTAAGTACTTTTTATTTATCCACTCCAGCTTACCAACGACACCAACCAACTATAATAAATACCCAGCAAAACTTTGGTTAAGGGTGCGATATACTCACGCATTACCTTGTAATGATACCTCGTTACCTTCTGCATTATTTCAGACCAAAAAGTAATAACTTACCAATCACTGATTACATAATGCATGATTTATAAACGGAAAGTAATGATTAGAATATTTTCGAAAATCTATTTTTAGACACATTACTTTGTGTTATGTTATATGTTATATTTGTCAAATGTTATATGTGTCGATAGCTCAGGTGGTAGAGTTCTTGGCTAACATGCAGGGATCCCAGGTTCGAATCCCAGCGTGACCACGTTTATATATTTAATAAAAAATATTTGTAATAAATTTTTTTAAAATAAAATTTTTTTTTACGAAAATCTATTTTTAGACCCATTACGTTTCGCATCCTTGTAACCACATAAGTAAACAATTACTTTATCACTTCCTCCTCATACATTACTTTGGGGCTCATCGCCTGTAAAATCCATCAGTGAAGTAAGGTGTAAAGTAATGCATCGGCCCCTATGGCAACACATTACTTTACACATTATTTGGTAATGTGTGGTTTTGCTGGGTAATAGTAAATGAAATTGCTTCATAGATTTTATGAAGCTCTTCATTGGCTGAATGATTTATTCATTGGACGAGTGGCCTATTAATTTTATGAAGAGTTTCATTAATTTTATGAACTTTTCATATACATTGACTTTATTGAAACCTGTTTCATAGATTCTATGAAAAGTTTCAATGGACGAGTTCCAGTGACAATTTTCATTGAAACTATGAAGAAATTCATTACTGAAGTGATGATAATTCTCTTAGTGTAATGCCCATTTTCTCGGAATTTTTAAAATTTTAAAACTTTTCGTCGCATTAGAACAATAACATTAGAACTAAATTAAAAGTTCGATATTGTCATAGCTACTGTATCTCTAGAAATACGACATTTAAAAAGTATTTTCCAAAAAAGTTTGTGTGGGCGGTATTTCTGATTCACTGACTTTGACGATGATACCAAATTATATTCATTCTTCAGAAACTATATCAAACTAAATATTTTTTTCATTTTAATATAAAAAGCAGATTTAAATCAATCTTGGTACACAGCTTATATAGTTTCTGACCGAATGATGATATATTGGCAACATCGTAAAGCTTATACGTAAATGTATCTACACCTATAAAATTTCATAGTTAGATAGTTAACAAAATCTATAGTTGAAATTAAAAAATATATAAATAACTAGCATAACCAAAACAGCTACTGTTTTGGTCGAAATCAATAAAATTTTGGTAACCCTGTAAATGCACATTTCAATTAATTTTAAGTTGTCAAAATAGTTCAAAAATATATTTTTTGTGAAAAAAAGAAAAATGAAAATGATTTGGTAAGATCTTATTTATATATCTTTTAAACCATCTAAAATTAATATCTAATGTGCTTTTATGTTTTGCAGATACAATTTTGGAATATGGGATGAAAAATTGTTCAATAACGAATAAAAACAAAGAATCCTTTCGTCAGTGTTTTAAATTTCGTTGTCTTGGCATAAAGTTGCCTGATTCATTTAGAAAAGCTGGTTACAGATGGATTAAGAGAAGCTAAAAAGAAGTTTAAAAACTTCAAAATTGGGTACTAAGTATGTGTGAAATTCTACATTATTTGAATTGTGTTATATATATTTGTTTCTTTTACTCCTGCAAGGATCATAGGGAATTGTGTTGGTTTTGTTATATTTCCTTTTTAAATGTTATGTCAATTAAAATTATTTATAATAAAAAAATTGTCATAATGTTTGTGAATACCCTTTTAAATTAATACAAAGCGAAATCTGTAGTGTCAATTAACTATTTTTTATATGATATAGTTGATTTCGATTAATTTTTTGATATCTAAAAAACTTAGTTATCAGCAACTAAATCAATTCAACTATATATTAGTTACGGGTATTTCACCTATGCTATAGTTGAAATATTCGTTGTAAACAACTAAGGAATTTTTAGGGTGTACCGATATGCGTTTATAGCGTTCATTTTAAAATTTCACTCAGAGGAATAAACACGGCAAATCTGATGGTGTTTTTCTTATGACTATATAAGAATCATATTGTGGCTCTTTTTTAAAGATTCTTCGTCAATGATTGTGTATTTGATCAATCATTGTTCTCTAATTTGATTTTGCAACAACTACTGCTTGGAAAGTCTTTAACTACGTATACATATATTTATGTATACAAAGTAGTTTGACAGTATTCTTCTGCGTTTTGAATTTAAATCAGTTTCTTTGGCGACAATATAAACGACATTTTGCGTATATATTTGTTTGTTTTTTTTTAATTTATTGTATTTTTTACATCGAACCCCTAATAGTTTACATTCCCCTTCGCTTTAAGTAAGAAAAACCCCCAAGACAAGTTTAGTTAAGACATCTTAACTATCCAACTTATGTATGTACATTAGACCGTACCACCTTATATGTTAAATGTTTTTGCAAGGCAATTCGAAAAAAAAAATTTTTCCGGAACGTAGGGGTCACTTTTTTCAATTTTTCGTTAGAAGTTCGGCATTTAAAGTCGGATTTTACAGTGTGATATATCGATTTTTTTTGCCTCGTGGAGACCAGTGTTTTGCTATAAATATTCAATCAATAGAAAATCTAACGAAAAAAAAATTAAAATGCGACCCCTATGTTCGGCAACAAAAATTAAAAAAATTACTGCTGGATTTATTGAAAAACTTCCTTAGCAAAAGTTTAATGATTTTTTGTGAGCTTTAATTTTCTGACATTAGGGTGGTACCAACTGATATCTGGTGGGTAAATACTAGAACGGGGTACTTGAGATCAATGGCCCTTAGAGCAAAACATTGGTCCCCCAAGAGAAAAACATCGATGTATCATACTTTAAGATCCGACTGTAAATGCCAAAGATATAAACCCTACGTCCGGCAAAAAAAAAAATTTTTTTTTGAAACCTTGCAAAAATAATTTAGAATGGACGGTGTACGGCGAACTTTTTTTAAGGTACGTTCTATTGAACATATTAGGGTGATTGATTATTCGAAATTTTTGGAAAACCGGATTTCAGAATAGTTCAAATTAAAAAAAAAGTTGTAAAATTTTTATATTAAAACGAGCCACTTTCGTACTCAAAAATGATTCGGAAAAAACGTACACTTACAATTAAATTTGTTCACGAAATTTATTAATTTTAAAGTTTTTTATAAGTTTAAATCATTATTAATCATGTTTGTCAATTTTAATTGGCATTAATTGATGCCATAATATCCTGATTTTTTTGAATTGGTATTGATTAAACTAATGGTAATGAAAGGTACACCAACGCCTCAAAACAATCAATTGTAGTTAAAGTAAATTATAGTTGTATATAAAAAACGAGTAAAAAAGTTAAAGTCGGGCATGCCGACTATATAATACCCTACACCAGTCTGGTTAAAAGCCAACTAATGTTTGGATCCGAAATTCGTATGGGTTAAAATGGACTTATGTCAAAATTTTCTATAAAATGATAAAAGAGGAGAAAATCGGAAATATAGCCCATATGGGCGATAGGTCCAAATATAGACCGATCGACGAGTGAAAGTGCGTGAAATAGGGAATGCCATAGGCTTCTCAAATGATCGAGTACATTTTATTTTGCATCAAGAATTACAAATGAAAAAGCTTTCTGTAAGATGGGTGCCGCATTTGTTAACAGTTGACCAAAAACGCATTCGAATGAAATTTTCTCATTTTTCATCATTTCTAATTTCTTTGATTTAGCTCCCTCTGACTGCAACCTGTTCCCAAATCT
Source organism: Leucophora obtusa (assembly GCA_949987735.1). Classification (NCBI taxonomy): domain Eukaryota; kingdom Metazoa; phylum Arthropoda; class Insecta; order Diptera; family Anthomyiidae; genus Leucophora; species Leucophora obtusa. Next base: position 101,057,855 of record OX465298.1, read on the forward strand.
AAAATATTCCTTGTTGGCAAACGTTTTCCCTCGAATGAAGATGCAATGGCAGCTGTAAACAATTATTTTGAGGAGCTTCAGGAAAATTATTTTAATCAAGGGATAGAATTGCTAGAAAAACGTTGGACTAAGTGTATTGAAGTTTCAGGAGATTAAATTGAAAAATAAAATAATTTTAAAAATCTAGCTCTTGTTTTTTATTGTTAGGCTAAGAACATTTCGAACTGCCCTCGTACTGCTGGTTTTTATCACATTTTTTGATATCACCCATATACAAGTGTAGTAAAAAATATCCAAAAAGAAATACATATGTATATTTTACTAGAAATTGGCACATCGGTAATGTTCTCCCTGCATTTTTCTGCGTGCAGATAACATATCGGCTAAAAAGTCCGTTGGATGACTCATAGGTGGCCCCACTAATGAAAAATCCATATGATTTTTTGGAACCACCGAAATACTAATTTACATTAACTATAATTTAATGACAATTCATTCATTAGTGAAAAAGTTACAGCTGTTTTAGTGACGCTACTTTTGCGATTTTAAAAACCATGGATTTAAAACAAACATTTTGAGGCCAAAGATAAAATCATTCTTTAAAAAACGTATCAAAATGTAAGAAAGGCGTTGGAGTTACTGTATCGCTCTTACAGGAATCTATGTTGCTGAATAAAGTCGAATTTTTCCAAAAAAAATTATTGTTATCCTATGGATTTTTTAGCCGAAATTGCTTTGAATCCATTGTTTTCAAGATCGCAAAAGTAGCCTCACTAAAACAGCTGTAACTTGTTCACTAATGAACGAATAGTCCTTAAATTGGACAGGTATCATCTTAAGGTTTGTAGTTCCAAAAAATCATACGGATTTTTCATTAGTGACACCACCATCGTCATCTTACGGACTTTTCAGCCGATAAACAGTGAGAGATTTTGAAATGGAAATAATTCTTGATTTTCTAAAAGGTTTGTCCGATTGGAATAAAATTTCAGGTAGTAATTAATAACATGTATTCGAGTTTAAGTTTTGAATTTGGGGTCTATAGACCTGTCAAGAGGGACGCCATAGGTCCCCAAAATCGGGCACCTCGGGTATTACAAAAATTAAAAACGATCCAGAATTCTTAGTTTTGTTTCCCGATTTTAAAAATAAGCAATTTTTTATACAAAAAGAAAAAAACCCGAGATTTGTGTGATTTCAAAGCTGTTTCTATCTTAGTAGATGTTGTTTCTGTATGATTTTAATTTTTTTCTTCTGTGTAGTTACTACTACCCAGCAAAATATTGGTAATGACACCTCATTACTATCTGCATTACCAAAAATGATATATCATTTTGCATTATTTTATAATATAAAATTATGACTTCCTAATAACGGCCTATTGTATTCATTGTTTCTAAATATAAAATAATGACTTACTCGTATTAGTTTAAATAAGTACTTTTTACCAGAGTAGGAAAATAAACAGTACACAATATGTACGACTAAGGAACACATCCCGTATCTATCGTTTTAGCGATTGTGTGTTTGTACACAAACCGAATACGGTACAATACTGTGTTCGCGATGTGCGGTACGCAACCCTAAAAGTACGGTTCGTTAGAGTTTATTTTCCTACTCTGCTTTTTACACAGTTAAATTTTTTTATTATATGTTAATATGTTTTATGTTTAAATTTTTATGACGAGTCCTAAAATTACACTAGAGAAAACTTAAATTTTTCTGAATGTATTTCCTTAGGCTAATAGTATTTGCCTAACTCCTTATTTTTAAGAATCAAGTAAGCAATCGGATAACCACTTATAATTAAACTTTTTGTAAGCATGTGTGTAACCACTTATTATTCAAAATCTCATAACTACTTATTTCTAATTGACTACTTATAAAAGCGACCACGCTAAACAAAAATAATGAGCTTAGACGCCAAAAAATAAGTTGTGCCGAGCTATGAATTTCTATTATATAACCACTTATTTGGCAATGAAAAATTTTGCTGGGTAACTGATAATCTCTATATATAAAAGAATAACGTGAGCGACTGACTGACTGACTGACTCACTGACTTAACATCGCCCAGCCCAAACCGCTCAAGCTAGGAAGTTGAAAATTGGTATGTATGTTCCTCCTACGGCCTCTAAGACGGGATTTTTGGAAATTCCTACCGGAACGGACAAAAAGGGGAAAAGTCTCTCCATAGATGGTCTCACAAATTGGAAAAGTGCCCCCCTTAACTGCTTGCCCAAACCACTGGAGGTAAGAAGTTGAAATTTGGTATAAAGGTTCTTCCATTGTCGTAGACATCGACTAAGTTTGGATTTTTGGAAATCCCTACAGGATATTCCAAAAGGGGGATGTTTCTCCCTTGACGGCCTGTCAAAAGTGCTGAAACTATGTAGCTGAAATTCGGTATGTGAGTTCCTCCTTCTGTGTAGGCGCTCGCTTAGACGGAATTTTTGAAATTACTATCGGGAGGGGAAAAGTCTCCTCTTTGACGGCCTGCCCAATCCCTTTTGGCCAACCTAAAATTTTAAATATGTATTCCCTGGAGTAGGACTAACTCACCGGCAATGTAATTTTTCTATTTTGGAACAGGAACATAGTAAAAATGGGGGTTAAAAGGGAAAAGTGTCCCCAATAACGGCCTTCCCAAACCGCTGAGGCAATGAAGTTTAAATTTGGTATGAATGTTCCTCGTGCATCATAGATAGCCGCGAAGATGGAATTTTTGTAAATTCCTAAAGGGAGGGGCAAAAAGAAGAAAAGCCTCCCTTGGTGGCCTGTAAAAACCCCTTCGACTAGAAACCTGAAATTTAAAATGTGGGTCCCTGGAGTATGGGCTAACTTATTAGAAAGATACTTTTTTGAAATTTGGACAGGGTTGTTGTAAAATGGGGGCTCAAAAAGGGAAAGTGGCCCCTTAACGACCTGTCCACACTACTGGAACTAGGAAACTGAAATTCAGTACTTCTTCGAGCCTAATTCCAATCGGTAGGGACCAAAAAAGAAAAAGTGTCTCCGTTGACAGCCTGCTCAAACTGCTGGAACTAGGAAGCTGAACTTCCCTGTTGATGGATTTTCGGAAATTCCTACCGAGAGGGGCACAAATAGTAAAATTTGGCTAGAAACCTGAAATGTAAAACATGTGTTCTTTGGAGTATGGGCTCACTTATCGGGAAGGTGCTTTTTGGAATTTTGGACAGGGACATTGCAAAAATGGGGCTTAATGAAGCGAAAAGTGACCCTTAAAGGCCTGCCCAAACCGCTGGAGGTAGGAAGTTGAAATTTGGTATTAAAGTTCCTCCTCTATTGTAGACATCCGATAAGATGACATTTTTGGAAATTTCCACAGGTAAGGTCAAAAACAGGAAAAGTCTCCCCCTTAACCGCCTGGCCAAACTGTTGGAAATGGGAGCTTAAATTCGATATTTGGGTTTCTTCTCTAACTTAGACGTCCCCTCAGATGGTATTTTTGGAAATTTATACCGGGAGGGGTAAAAAGGGAAAAAACCTCCCCCTTGACGGGCTGGCCAAACTGCTGGATATAGAGACCTAAAATTCTGTATGTAGTAGGTTCCTCCTCCAACGCAGACGTCCTCTAAGACGGAATTTTTGGAAATTCCTACCGGGAGGGGTAAAAACGGAATAAATCTCCCCCTTAATGGCCTAACCGAACCCTTCGGCTAGAAGCCTGTAGTCTATAATAGGTTTTCCTTGGAGTATGGGCTAACTTATCGACAAGGTGGTTTTAAGACTTTGGACAGGAACGTGGTAAAAATGGTGGTTCAAAAGGAGAAATTGCCCCCCCCCCCCCTTAACGTCTGCGTCTTTAGCTAGAAACCTAAAATTTAAAGAACGAGTGTATATGGAACACTAAAATTAAGAAAGTAAATAGGAAGCGAGTGGAATTGAAACACTACACGAGTGGAACGAAATGGATATAAACGTTGAACGAGTGGAATTGAAATTATAGACAACGGAAATGGATTGGAAGAGGGAAGGAAATGGAATGGACTATAGAACGAAATGGAATGAGGAGCGAGATGGCATAGAATGGGGAATGAGTGGAATTGAAACACTGTAGTTAAAAGAGGAGTGGAACGGAGCACTTGCAAAGAAATGGAATGGAAAGAGAAGCGACTGATATCAATATCGATACACAAGACAGTAAGAACGAAATTGAATGAAATGGAAACGAGTGGAATTGGAATAACAGATAATGGGAACGAAATGCAATGGAATGGTGAACGAAATGGAATCTTGGAAGGAGTTGCATTGGAACACTAAAATTGTTAAACAAAATGGAATGGGGAATGAGTGAAATTGAAACATTAGATAACTGGGGCCTATTTGAATGACTCAAACTACCGGAGTTTGGTACTTAAAATTGAGCATTCCATTGAGGCAAGATTACATATATATGGCATTTTTACTGGAAGAAACAAAAAGGGGTGAAGAACCCATTTTAATTACCTGTTCACACACTATCCAGTGAAGATGAAACTTATGTAGCATTGAAACATACTCTCCAAAAAGTAAAATTTTATGATATTTAAACTGCAGGTAACGAAGCACCGGTGGAAGAAACCGACGCAGTAAATTTTCCAACTGAATTTGTGAATTTACTTGAATTGCCAGGTCTACCTTTACATAAACTAGAATTAGAAAAACTTTAAGGCACGCTAAAATCGCTTGCCAACCCTGCTTTACGTTATTTATTTTCATTCAAAACACAAATGAAAAAATCTATTTACGGGTCTATCTACCTAAGTTCGCACTTTACCAAATTATCTTGACATACACACCTATCTTGCAATTTGTAATCGATTCATTACTAACAATCCACTTTCATGAGGAAAAGTAATCAAATATTTATTTATTTTAAACCCATTGTTGTTTCAGAATTATTTATTTGTGGTGGCTGGGTAAAGGCTTTTATTATAAAAATTGTACTTTAACCCTCTTCGATCCCTCGAGAAATACATCATACAACATATATTTTTATTTGTAAAAAAGCTTAAAAAAAAATTAACAACCATTTATGTTTTGTGATTTTTTATGTTTATTATATTGTTTACATCATATTAATACATTTGAACTTCATAAAGGTAGATTTAGAATGAAATTAAAATTAGAATATTACAAATATTAAAAAAAAAAATTGAATTTTTAACTTTTGTCAATTATTTGTACATTTTTCGCATAAATTGAAATTATGTTCAGCACAAATGAAATTTCTACACTTTTCACAGCGTGTAGCAAAATGATTTTTGTTATTTTTATATGTGCAGATGTAGCATCGGCCTCGTTTTTATGTACTTGCTAAATGGCGAATCTCCCGAATTCTTTGAATAACACTGGAAGCATCATTACTTTGAGGTTGTTTTTTACGTTTAGTGATCTGTTTTTCAACGAGATTCAATCCAAGCTCCTCGATAAAAAGGCGACGACGAATATTATGGTTCGTTTTAGAATTTTTCCAATTCGGGAACAATGCAATGAACGTCACGAATGCATTCAACGCACTAACAGCAAGCATGTTACAAAATACTGCCATTGGCCACCGATTGACTTTTCGTTTGCATGTGTACCACCATTTGATCCATAGTATCAACTCCACTCTTTGTTTTGTTGTAGTCTTCAATGATGTTAGGTTTCTTCTGTTCACTATTCTCATTTATGCTGACAACATTGTGGTATGTACTGAGCAATGTCACAAATCGGTACCGGCGAGGAACATATGACAACATAACTGCATGCAATTTATGTTCATATACAACTTCTGTATGATAAATTGGCTTTTGACGCATGTCGAGTAGAACTGAAGGAATTTCAGTCCTATTTTTCCTTATTGTTCCCAAAATAGTCATGCGATTCTTATGCAAATCTTCTGCCAATTCATACGAAGTGAAAAAGTTGTCACACGTTACATTGCTGTCAGAAAGTCCTTCCACCAAATCCAAAACAACACGCCGTCCGAGATTGCGTTCAGGAGTGGCATTACGATTCCGACCAACATAAATTTGTGTGTTGTATGCATACCAGCTTTTTGAGTCGCATAGCACCCAAATTTTGATGCCATATTTCGCCGGCTTGGATGGAATATACTGACGACACGGACATCGCCCACGATACGGAACTAACTGTTCATCTACGGTAATGTTTTTTCCTGGTGTGTATACAGCTTTCAAATTATGATTCCATTTATCGTAGGTTTTTACCTGAAGTGAAATTTTCTGGACGTCGAAATGAATTTCTTCGATTTATTTCAAATGGTTGCGATGAATATTCAATTTTCTTATTTTTTGAAAAATATTTATTTTCAGGATTTGCTGCGTTTTCTTCTGCTAAATTTTGCTCAAGTGGCTCAATGTCGTCTTCATCCGAATGCACGCTAACTTCACTTTCATCATTCTCCTCGTCTGATAATGCAAAATCATCGTCACTATTGCACGGAGATTCGCCCGCTTCGCTATCCAAATCAAAATCCATTTCTAGTTCATCTCGCCTTCTTTCATGTAAAACTCTATCCATTTTTTATCAAATACTTCGAAACACAACCAAAATTCAAATAAATGCGCAAACAAACTTCACTTATGTGTGTTCCAGAACAAACTGAATTTCATAAAACGACCGATTCGTAACTATAACTGCACAAAAAATTGTTAAAAACTTGGGTGGCAGTATGCCTTTACTTGGTTTATTTTTCGAGCATTCTGATTGGTTAATCAACCAATCAAAATGTTTGAAAATACAAATATTTTTGTAGGGTTTTCATACACAAAATGAATAAAACCGTATGATTAAAAATAAAGTCGACTTTAAATTTAAAATACTCTTTTATAGTAAGGGCCAATATTTTCACAATATTTTATCAAAAATTCCATTCAAATTCCAAAAGTTTCAATGGACGCGGCCTAGTGAAATTCATCGGTTTTGTGCAAAACTTTATTAAAATCATTCAGATAAATCCCTCAGTTAATTAATTGGTTGTTTTTCGACACTATACATATTCATATAAACAAACAAAATTTAATGCAATTGAATAAGACCAAAACTCCGATAAAATTGGATGCAATTATATCAGTTCAAATATCTTTTTTATTCGTTTATATACAATTTGATTAATCCATTTCCCGGATAAAATTTTATATAATTTAGTATATGCCAAATAAAAAAAGATATGCTAGCGAATACATTTTTTTTCACGGGTAGCTTATTGTCATATTTACTCCAATATGACATAAATTAGAAATTTGTAAAAAATATGTATATTTCGTATATTTAAAAAATATTGAAATTTTCGAACATTTTTTATATACACTCAACTAAAAAAATTCTGTAATGGCTACTGAAACTTTTGCTGTTATTACGGGAAATTTAACTGTTTGAGCCAACACATGTCTGCTGATCTGTAGTACAATAAAATTAGTAGAAAAAATTAGTATACGCTACTAAATTTTAGTAAAATTTATGTAAAATGCAATTCAAAATCGATTTGCTAAAATCAGTTAAAAAACTTACTAAATATCATAATTTTAGTACACTGAAATTAGTATAAATAATTAGTTCTAGCTACCAAATTTCAATAAATTGCTGTAAACTGTAATTTAAAATCAATCTGGTGAAATTAGCAAAAAATTGTACTAAAAAATAAAAAGACTGTAAAATCTAAAAAAAAAAAAAAATTTTTCGATTGTAATAATTACTTCATCGTACTTGAAATTTGGAATCAAAATTGCAAACGGTTCTCCAGTTATTGCCGTTTTATGCATTGGAGATGCAATAGAATTTTCTGGGTGTTATTTCTAAACTAAGAATATATCAATAGTAACAAATATAAACTAAACAAGAATTGTAAAAAATAAAAAAAAAAATATTTTTAAATTAGTATATTTTTCTGCTAAATTTAGCACTCGGTTTTGAAAAATTAGTAAAATGTTTTTCTGAAATCAGCAGCGAAAATTAGTAAAAAAAATCCGTAATTTGTAATAAGAGAATAGCTAAAATGATTACTAAAAATAAAAATTGTACTAATAATCAGTATAAAAATAGTATAGTGCGATGGGAAACTGTTTACAAATTTTTTTACCAACTTTTTTATCTGAGTGTAGCAATATAATACATGAAGTAGCTATTCAAAAAAGTATAAATTATTATTACTACTTCCCAGCCAGCAAGTTCGGAGCGCTCATAAATAAGATTCTTAAATGGCTCGTAGAAATGATTATTGTATTTTTGGAAACACTCTTTTTTTGGAAGAATATATGAACCCTCAAAAAACAATCCAAAAAGTTGTCTCTACAATCTAAAAAGCTGTCTCAAAATGAGGGTTCATTTTTCGGACTCAAAGAAGATTCCAAAATTATTTAAATTTATGAGGAAAATTTCGATTTTATACGTTCTTTTTTCTGAGTCATTTCTGATTACACAGGGGGCTCTTTTGGACGGACCACTTTCATAGGAAAAAGTGAAAAAATGTTTATGTTTTTGGAGCTCATTTCTGAGTCATTAATGATCATCTTTGTTTGCTGGGTTAACAATTATTTTTAATAAATAAAAAGAATTGTAATACTTTTTTAGGTAAAAAAAAATACGACTTTTTTCAAAATTTTAACTTTAAATGCATATCGAGCTCCTATATTCAATAAATGCCCACTCGAAAAAGCTAACTTCTCAGGAGAGCTAAAAAAACTAGTTATTTCGTTTATTCTCATGGATGGTAACCGAAACGAATGCGGTTATCGTTAGGTTAACGATATTTTAGATTATTTCGGTAACGGTATTTTAAGGGTAACGCTATTTCATTTATTTCGGTATCGGTATTTTAAGGATAACGGTATAGGAGTTATATCGGTATTTTAAGGGTAATGGTAGTCAGTTATTTCGATGCATCCCGTAATTTTTTTTTACAAAAAACAAACGAGATTAAAAACAGAACCAATTTATCAACTTAATGTAAAAAAAATATTTAATAACCACGCGAAATTACGAAAATTTAAAATAACGGAAACGGTATTTTAGTGATAACAACATTTCATTTGTCTATAGACCCCAAATTCAAAACTTAAACTCGAATACAAGTCCTTAATTACCACCTGTCCTTAATTACAATTGGACAAACCGTTTAGAAAATCCAGAATTATTTCCATTTTTTTCGAAATATCCCACTGTGCGATCAAGCACATATTTCCATGTAAATTTCCTTTTTTAATTTTTTGTTTGTATTTTTAAAAACTTTAAAATTTTCTTGAAATAAATCAATAAAAAGGCTCCAAAAACACATCCTTGATACAATGAAATATTTAGTATTCTCTCTTTTGACTAATTTCTAATATCTGAGTCTAAAATTTTAATATTACAAAGGATCCAAAATAACTGTTATCAACATTTTTTAAATCGGGAAAAGTTACGCATTTTTAAGAAATATTTGTAAAAGTTGATTCATAACTATTATAAGTAACGTAAAAAATATTTCTTAACTATAACTTTTACTTATCTTGCAACTCGTATCCATAACACTGTGGAACAAATTCAGGTTAGCAAAAGTTAGGTCGATTCTGAGAGTGAGGGGTGAAAATAGAGGCTAAATTAGAAGACCCGTATCGCGGCGTTTGTTTATGTTAGTTCGAATTTTTTTTAATCGACCTTCGATCTTTGAAGTCAAATGCCGATTTTCATCATATTGTTTATATGGTTTTTTGGCTATAACTCGTCGGCTAATTGATATTTTTTAACTGTGTTATTCAAAAACTTTTAAAATAGCCTAATTACAGATTTTTAAGCTAATTTGGCAAAAAGAATATTCACAAATGATTAATAAAGAAAATTTTATTAAACGGTTAAAGCGGGGTATAGCCTAAAATATCTGTTTGATAAAGTTTGGAAAAAGAAGACCACTGTAATAAACTAAAACACGTGAATTTACAATGATTAAATGAATTATTTAAGAGTCATCCACCCAAGAATAGATGGAACACAACATTTTGTATCCAACCGAAACGAAAAAACTGCAAAAACTCCAAGAATACACTCTTTTTTCGAAAATTTTCCCAAATTTGCGTGAAAATAAAATAAAAACAAATTCAATAAAATAGTGATGCATTTATAATAAAACCATACACGATATTCGAATACTTTCAGTATTCGTAATATAAAAAATTCTTTAACACAGTTTGTTCGCATTATTAATTCTCAGTAATGTTTAAAAATCGTTTTTTAATATGATTTGATTTGTAATAAAACATTTTAATTTCCAAAATTTACAAAACAATATATTTACCTACAAAAACCGAGTCAATCGTTCACAAAATTCATGTATCACTAACAATAAAAAGAGAGAATATACAAAGTGTTGCCAGAATTAAAAACAAAATTAACAAACATTTATTGTATGGTTTTGAATATAATTTTTTAATAAAGGTTTAATAGAGATAATGAATGCTTTATCAAATTCATGTTTTAAAGCTAAATTAAGAAATTTTTTTTGAATAACAGCGTAAATCTGTAAAAGCCAAATTATTGCTAGAGACCTGTGCAACAATTAAATTTTTTAAAAAATTGCTTTAGAAAATTTTTGTGCTCCTTATGAAGCAAAATGTTGGAAAAATTATTTTTGTTTCATGCTTTTTGAAAATAATAGTAATTTTAATTCCTGCGAAAAGCCATATTAAAAGTATTTTGAACACAACAATTCCCCCAAGAAACATTTTTGTTTTTAACCTGAGCCCAACGATTTTTATTAAAAAACAGTAAAAAAAATGCCAAATATGTATTTAAATGGAAATATGCACTATAAACCAAAAAAAAAATATGCACTAAAAGTTCAAAAGTTCACTTAAAATCATAAAAATACACTTTCAATTTGTTGATTTTTAAAAATCATATATGATGCTTTACCTGCCAAATCGATTAACTCCACTTTCAGAATTTTATAAAACTTTAATTTCATACACTTTATTGACCCCTAACTGTAAAATATTTAAAACAAGTTTCTCTGATAATATATCGAACCATAAAAAAATATGGAAAACTATGCAACAAAATATAAAAAATGTAATAAAAATCATAAAAATATGCACTTAAAAGCACAATATGCGAATATATGCATTTATAACAAAATATGCAACAACAAATCGACGCCATTTTGTTAAAAACTATTTGATTCGGAAAAGTTTTTTGTCAAAATCTTTTTCGGGCTACTGACTATCGTACAACATGCTTTTACATGAAATTCGCTGCCCTGCTCATAATTATTATTGAAGAATATAATAAATATTAATTGGACAATAATAACACTGTGCACGAAAAGAAGACTCTTTTCCCGACAGGTGGGGGACGCAGTGGGTAAAACTAATTCGGGTACGCTGAATCTAGTGGTGCTAGCCGTTTTTCTAGGTTAGCTCTTAAAAAAAGATATTTGAGTTTGAAAATTATGGTTTTAAGCACCCCTAAACATTCGATTTTTTAATTTATTTACAGTTAATTTTTAGTAAAGTTGTTTGTTATACCACCAAGAAGCTTTGTGTTAAAAATAATCAAAATCGGACTTGTGGTTCAAAAGTTGTGATTGAAAATGTGAGGACACCATAAAAACCTTTATGCAAATTTTTCACTTCTATACATACTTTTGACTAGTTAATTGAATGGACCAATTAATTGATGATTTCATTGGGATTACAATTGACCAATGCCAATGAAATTTTTTGGCATAACAATTGATCAATTCCAATGAAATTTTTTTCAATTGGCATTGTTCAATGCTTTAATGCCCAATTATAATTGACGACAAAAGCATTTTTTTCATTTTTAGATAAAAGAAGAAATTACGAAAAAAAAACTAAAAAAATTCTATCTTATATTCGCTATTTCATCAAGTTTACGTTATTAGAGGCTGATCCATCTAGACTGTCCAGGGTTAAATAAGAGTGAACAGCAGTATACTTGATACAACTTGATAAAATAGCGAATATTTATAATGTTTATAGCTCCGAAATTTTACATTCTTGTCTTAATTTCCTTTTTTCTAAAACAATTTTTTTTTGTATACAATGCTTTTTTCGTCAATTATATGAACATTTCATTACCATTGGGTGTACATTTCATTACCATTGTTTCAATCAATGCCAATTGAAACAAATTTCATTGGCATTGACTGGTAATGAAATTTTTTGGCATTGATATCAAGTAATGCCAATTAAATTTCAATGCCAATGAAAAATTCCCAAGCATGCTTTTATACAAATTTCAGTACATTTAACGAAGCAACAAAATCTACAATTTTGTATCGAACATTCCGAAAAGACCCAGAATTTTCAAACACAAATATCTTTTTCTCAAGAGCTAATCTAGAAAAACGGTTAGCACCACTGGATTCAGCGTACTCGAATTAGGTTTACCCACCTAGTCCCCCGCTTGTTGGATTTTTCAACTAGCACAGTGTAATTATTCGCAACGAAAAAAATAAAAATTAGCGTTAAGAGTTAACTTTTTTGTAATAAAACAACATTTAAGACTTTGAATTTTACCTACTATTAAACGCCATTTTTTCTAGAATAGATGTTATAAATTTACAGTTTCATAATTTAAAAAAAACCGAGTTATTTTCTAAAACACCGAAACCGATAAAGCAAAAAACCAGGTTTCAACCGGTTATTAAAAACCGGCTCGATCACCCTCAATCTAACATTTTACAAACTTCTTTTAACCCACTTCTTCATCCATTTAACTAATTGTCAGTTCCTCTGTCGTTTGTTTGTTTTTTTTTGTCTCTTTGTTGGATTTTCATGCTGTTGATTATGGTTTGCAATAACTTTGCATTTGTATATATGGATGATTGGGATTGGACAGAGAGAAAGATGGATGGATGGATGTATGCGAACGACCTTGAGAATGCTACTAGAAGAGCTACTGCTATTTACTACATACGAACGAACGAACATAGGGACTGTCTTAATAAACTAAATTGTAGAAAAAAATTTGAACTTGGCAAAATATTATGGTAATTTATGTAATTTTTGTTTTTGCTTGTTTTATTTAATAGTAAACAAATTCCATAATAAGATCACATGTTATTTTTTCACCAATAAATAAATGCCCAAATGCCAAATTATTGTTCTTCTAATCTTCTGTGAAATACAGTGTTGCCACGCGTAAAACAAAAAATTACACAGCTGTAGATTAAAAATTATCCAAAACCGTATGAAATTACACAAAAAATATATTTTTCATATTATTTCAAAATAAACTCTCCAGGGCACAGTGGAGAAGAATACAAATATTTTGGGAAGAATTTCGCCATTTCTTACCGACTGATATGAAATTTCACATTGTTGGTTTTGGATGGCCGAAATTGCGGGAGCTATGCCATTCGACTCCAAAGTTTTGGCATTTTTCTATTTACAAACTGATTTTTAAAGACGTAATATTTCTATCATCTACAAAGTTCAAATGTTATTTGCATTTTAAAAATAAAATTTAGCATTTTTGCTATAACCTGTTCCGTGTTTTTGCCTTCTGCAAAGCAAATCCAGGCCAATTTCTCAGAAAATATTATAACAAATAATTCTATTAACTAAAGGGAATTTCACTGCAATATCTTTTTCAGGATTAAAATGGCGTACTTTTAAATTTGAATATTAAAAAAATGGTATTTTATCCATATTAAAAGTTTCTTTCAGAACAAAGTATTTTTGTTTTTCAAAAAAGCTACTTCATTCAGATGCATGGCATGCAAAAATATTAGTTACTTGCTAATTATTCTCTCCCATACTCCTCAAAATTTAACCATTTATATTTAAATTAAACCAATTTTTCTCTGAGTACAAAGCTGGAATTTAAAAAAAAAGCTGAATTGGATCCTCCAAGGCGTCCGTAATGTGATGGCATAAGCCCTGTTCAATCCTAGCTTTAAATGCTTAATTTTTTTTTAATCTTTTAAAAAATAAAAATATAATTTTTTTTTCCAAAAATTTCATACGATTCTGTTGAAATCTGAAACATGTTGGATTTACAGAATTCTAAAATATTCTGATTCTGCTGCACTTTGCTGCGTCAAAGTGTTTGTCTGGTCAAAGCCCAGTATCATGATAACTACACCAAAAAAAAATTTCAGACATTAGAAAGTCACAATCATAACAAACTCAAACTTTCCCACTCTTTCTCTGAATTTTTAAATGTTCTTGCAAACCAAGAGAATTTTTAAAAGAATCTTGATAATTATTTTCGTAAAAAATAAACAAAAGGTGGTACTTTAAACAAAACAAAAAAATACATAACACCATTTTTGATTTCTTCTAAATTGGGTTTTGTGTTGAAAAAATCTACAAAAGTAATTCAGCAGAAAATGGAGATTTTTGGTAAATGTTTCACTGATAAACTCGTTTCGTCTAAATATCGACTAATTTTTATTAATTTATTAAAAAGCTCCGGGAATTTTAAAAATTTTCGGAAATTTCTGTAGAAAGTGAAATTGCACAAAAACTACACAAAAATGTCAGTATTTAAAAATTATCCAACGAATGTGTAAATAGTCCCGTTTTTGAATAATTATTCAAAAAGTGTCAACACTGGTGAAATACCTTACAATACCCCTTTGATTTTAATACAATTTCGGTACTTGATGGAGTAGAAGAAATCAAGATACAGGTATTTCTTGAGGCCCATTCCCACGTTTGGGGGTTAAAATTACCTAATTTTTATGGAAACTGGCAGAAATTTACGAAATGTAGACAGCGTTAAAGTACTCGAGAAAACAAATAGTTTCAAACCCATATTGACTATGTCGTAGACCTATATACATTAGAGCGACTCACCTTATATGGACAGAAATTTTATGAAATTTTTTGTAGGTTTATTATTAAATATAATATTTTATCGAAATACGCGTGTCTGTAATTTTTTTTAACAAAAGTCCAAATGTAGGCTGACCATAAATAAAATTTTATAATACATATTTTCGAGAAAAAGAAGAAATTCCGCCAAAAAAAGCGCGTGTTGGGTTTTTTCTGTTAAGTTGCATTTTTATCCTAATATCTACTAGAAACTGAATTTAAATTATTATTAAAAATTTATAAAAAAATTTTTCGCGAAAAAAAAGTTACACGCGTGATGGAATTTTTTCTGTTAAGTTGAATTTTTATCTTACTCAAATGCAAATTGTAGGAGTAAATCAAAAATTTTAACAAAATTTGGTCCAGAGCATCTTGCAAAATTTACGAAATTTGCAAAATTCCAAACGATATTCACTTAGCGATGATTTACTTGTCAAAATAAAAGTTATGGTATCCATACTGCGCTATTTAGAACATATTGTTTCCACCACATTGAATTTCTGATAAAATGCGAAAAATTGGGAATTTCAAAAAAATCTGAAACACGTGTCCACTTAAATCGTCTATAGATTATGATATGTAAGTATAACATTTCAATCACAAATATTTTAGTACAAAAGAGTCAAAAATTTGTTTTGTTTTATAGAATATCCTTGAAAATAGGACATGTCAGGATATGCTTGAACATCTTATAAATACCGCTGGACGCGTCTCTAAAATACCTTTCATATTATACCCATATTAAGTAAGATGCAAATTTCTTACAAAAACTAAAAAAAGATCTTTTTTAAAAATGGTCCAGCTCGTGAGATCTCATTGCTAGACCCGAAATATTTTGGGAATCATTATAAAACAAACCAAGGTTATTTTGAGGGAGCACTTTTTTTACTTTTTTTCGTGAGTCGGTCTAATATACACAACCAGAAAATAAATTAGTTGGAATTCGGTTAAAACGACAAAAACTCAGTTGGAAAACCATACATTTTATCGTAATTACTCAATTTTCTTATATAAGGCGATTAAACTGTTCTTATTAATGCAGATTTTTTAATACAACCAAGTTAATGCTGTAATTCTCAATAATTAGTAAACTTCACCAATACGGAGTAAAAAATTTAGTTATGGAAATTATCGGTAGACCCGACTGTAAAAGAAATTATAATAAGTTATTAAAACTTAAAATGCATAGTAACAACAAATATTCATCATTTCATTTATATTAACTGTCAGTTCAAAAATATAAAAAATATATAATACAAACAACTTTTTGAATAAAAACGAAAAAAATTATTGAGCTATGAAAAACGCGGGAGCAGAAATCATGTTCCATATAAGTTATTTCATAAATAAGAATATTTTGATGTTTTCCATTATTTAAAACAATATTTTGTTTTTTAAAATGCAATATATGTACACATATCTGCGTAGAAATATTAGGTTTGTTCCACGTAATTCTGGGTAAAGTCTGGTAAAATGAGAGTAAACAAATAATTATCCCAAAAAATTGTAAAATTGCTCACAATACCGGGAACGCACAAAACCACATTTCAAGCCCAAAAATAAACGTCAAAGTTATTCATATAAACAAAAGCTATTTTTAACAATAAAATATCGAAGGGAATAAAGAGAAAGTGTTAGAACGTAGTATTTGTTAACGATATTAATTAATGTTTACAACTTTTGCTAATATTTTAATTATTTTTACAAATTTAAAACAGCTGATTTATAAACAACAAGTGATTTGACAGTTTTACCATTTTACCCGAAAAAAAAGTGCGGGTAACTTCTGGTAAAATGAGAAACAAATTATTCTCTCATCAACGCTCTCATTTACCCAATTTTTAACAATAGAAACGCTTTTTGGTAAAATTGGGTTCCCGCGGGTACCCGCGGTAACATACGTGGAACAGAGCTATTATAATTTCATGCTGACTTAAAGAAACGAAATGGATCCCAAAAGCCGGAAAAATGCTTTCGCCTAATATCCTGCAGTACGGTTTATACATTTTAAAGTGGTAATAAGCTATGGTATTTTTTGAAAACAAAATAGGTCGAAATAAAACTGCTATGGTTTTTCTAAGGACTTCTTCTTGAAAAACCTTTGATTCCAAAAGATGCTTTTGTATAAAAGAACCTAATATTTATAGGAACTTAAAACACATAACCCAAATCTCATAAAATTTGCTATAATTTGTATAAAAATCATTCCGAATTTGGTGTTATCGTAAAACGAAGCCCTTAGAATCTAAAGTTTTTAGGCAAAGGGCTTTGGAACACATGTTTCTTCATTTAAAAATTACCAAAGAACCTCGGGTTTTTCATGGAAAAAGTCCGACAATATTAAGATTTTATTAAAATTATAATAACATTATGTTGTATATAAAAATTTTAATTGTGTTTTTTATAAATAAAGAAAAGTAAAAAATTATGAATATTTTTTATTTCAAAATGTTTTATGTTTTCAAATTCAATTGTAGCTACTGAAATATTTTTTTTATTTGGAAATCACTACTGAAAACGTAAGTCGTGAAAACCGAATTTTATAGTTAAGCCAATTAAATTAAGTACATTAAATTTAAAGATAATTGTCGTAACCGCCACAATTCGATTGGCAACAAATTCGGTTAGCCCACCGAATCTGTTTTCTGGGTGCATATATACCGAAAAACTTTAATTTGATACCTAAATTGTCTACATTTTCCCTAAAATAAAACAGAAGAAACTGAAAAACCAAAAATGGAGTCCCTTCTAGACTATTTTTTAATCCCTTAATATGAGATTGGGCCTCTGAATAATGTGTCTCTGCAACAAATCCAAATAGCATTGCAATCGGGGGAACCGATAAAATAAAACAGAAGAAACTGAAAAACCAAAAATGGAGTCCCTTCTAGACTATTTTTTAATCCCTTACTATGAGATTGGGCCTCTGAATAATGTGTCCCTACAACAAATCCAAATAGCATTGCAATCGGGGGAACCCATCAACAACACTTCCTTGCTAGATAGAATTAAGCCATTCTTCCTACATTGTAAAAAAATTTCCTGGGTAATTTTTAGTTTCCCAGGAAAATTTTTTACAATCGGTGTAACTTTATTTTAAAATCGCTAAACAAAAAAAAAATTTTGTCATGTTTAAGGCACTGTCATTTTAAGTCTGGCGACCATTTGTAAAAAAAAATAATGCAAGACTTAAGGAAATATTAAAGGAATTTCAAAATTATACAGTTTTTACAGAACTGATCAATACTCGCTAAATTTTACTATGTAAATTGATAGAAGGTCGATATCGCTTATTTTTCATTAAAAGCCACGCCTACTTAAAACAAGTGACAAAATAAAAAAAAACAGACGTCACGCTAAAATTGTGCACCATTTTCTGAACAAAATCCTTGCATTTTGGGGTGAATTTATCCACTTTTTGGTCTTTAAAAATAAAGGCAACGAGAATAAAATTAGAAAAAATTTTAATGTATCTATTATATTGCACAGCACTGTATATTAAAATAAAAGCATATGTTTTTGGCTCACATTTTTTTGGAATCGAAGTTTAAGCAAAAAGTGAAGATATTAAGTGCGTTCCCGTACGTACCCAAAGTTACCGAAATTTACCCAAAAGCGTTACCGTACTTGAAAATTTGGTAAATGAGAGCGCTAATGAGAGTGTATTAGAATTTCTCTTTTCAGCAAAATTTACCCAAACTTTTTTTTAGAGTAAACTTTGGTAACTTATAAAACAAACGGCTGATGCAAAGATAAACGAAAAGCAATTGCGAAAATAAACTCAACATTTTAATTAAATAAAGAAATACGCAAATGAAACTTAGGGGGTAATTTTCTAAAACACTTCGGTGAAGTGTTGCGTTATTTCTATAGAAATTGTTTTTGTTACAAAAACAATTTACATTGAAAGTTCCCTTCACTTCACCCAAGTGTTTTCCGAAATTAGGTAGTTATTTTTTTATAAGAATTATACCCCATTCACATTAGAGCACCCATAAAATATATGGAATTTTCAAGTGTCATTTTTTTCACCTCCCCACGCATTTTCCAGTAGATTTGCGTAAAAAATAATATATCCGCAAAAATTCGTCCTCTCGTATTAAAACAGGCCAGTCTCCAGCGGCTTTTAGCCCTAAAAATATACTAAAATTAATTCAAAGCTTCTTTGCATTATAACTCTTAAAGTAAAGGTTTTACTGAAAAATACTAAATAAGCATATCTACAGGTAATGATATGCCTAGCACTTTTCTCATACACATTTTTGACGTATCGATGACCCATCATGGTGTTTTAAGAGTTATGCGCAAATCAACTTTGAAGTAATTTTAGTCCATTTTTAGTTGAGTTAAATGTAGCTGCATTATCCTTCCGGGCAACAAATTGTATACAAACAGATCTTCAATAGCTGCGGTCTTCCTCCAAAAAATCAAAAGTTTCATCTTTAAACTAGTCATCCCTGTTCGAAAAGTTTAATATATAAATATTAAAGTTGTATTTCATCCAAAGTTAATAAATATTTTATTCCGCCAGTGGAAAATATATGTTTTTTGAAATATTTCGTTAGGTCGCAAATATGTTTTGTTTACAAAAATAACCAAACAGCTGTTAACGAGATAATGAAAACCCATTCAACCGTATGTGAACAGTTTTGATTATTTTCCAAATCTAATTGCTAAATCGCCTACAAAAGTTGCTTGTGAATGGGGTATTACTTGAATAAATTCTAAAATAACTTTTCAATGCAAATAAATATGTACTGTGCATTTTTGCAAACTGAAATTATGTGCATTTTCACATTATTGCTTGAAATAAATTTTTGGGCTAGAAAAGTGGTTTTTTGCGCTCCCATACTTTTTGGTAATTTGGTCATTTTGTGAGAGGATTTTGTGCTTACTCTCATTTTATCGAACTTTACCCAAAAAGTAAAGAAACACGCCTATTATGACGCATTCTCCATACAGTCCAGTCCTGGCACCCAACAATTTATATCTGTTCCATTTTGTCAAAAATAAATTGCGCGGAATGCGATTCAAAACACCTGAAGAAGAAATCAATCGTTTCAATTCAATACCATGTTCAGAGTGGAAAAAATACTTCGAAAACTAGCTTTTAAGAATGTGAAGGTGTATAAATCATAACGGCATATATTTTGTGAACATATGTATATTCTAAATAAATGAAAAAATTTTATTTATATGATTTTGGAAAAATTAAATGTGTTTAATTTTTAGCATACAAGGGAAGACTCCCAACGCGGAATGGCATATCTTAAAGAGTTTTAAATATCTTGGTGTGGAGAAAAATTTAATGAATAGGTGCGTATTTTTTAACTGCCCAATCTCATATTTCAGGGTTAACAAATGGGGTAAAACTTAATGAATTTTTAGTTTTTTAGTTAATTTTAGTGTCAGGTATTAAGCACGAACTCAATATATCCTGTACCCGTAGTTATGTATGGTATACTACATAACGGAACTAAATTGTTTGGGAGCTTACTTAAAAAGTACATTTCCTTAATTTAACATTAAGGTTTCGTTTTCCTATACGTTGTTATATATTTTCGGAAAGCTTATTGAAAACTATGTATATTAGCTGATGTGGAAAAACATGGCATATTGCATAAAAACCAAAAAAGATATTTGGAAAAAACTCCATTTTTTATACTTTTTTGTATGGCGACATGTTTGAAATTAATGAAATTTAAAACTATATTTACATAACCGAAATGTACTCTCAAGAAGAAAAATGTTGATACCCATATTGTCTATGTTAACCCCAATTGTTCCCGTGTGGCCATATGGACACACCTCTTTTTTCCACACTTTGTGTGTCAGACTGGGAAAACAATTTTTTTGGTTAATTTTTCCCGTGCTTATTTTTGGTACACTAGGGAAAACTATGTCCACAGTTGAAAAATTTATTACTCTTACCAAAAACTCGTTATTTTAAGTTAAATGTGCTCCTTTCCTTTTTTTGTGCAAAGTTCAGTAAAATGAGAGTAAGCACAAAATTCTCACTCTAAATGACAAAATTGCCCAAAAGTGCGGGAACGCACAAAATTACTTTTCTTGCCTAAAACTTAGTTAAAAGAAAAAATTAAAATACATATAATTTTAGGCGTACAAATCGCACAGATGCACATACATATTTTTTGCATTTAAAAGTTTTTTTAACTTTGTTCAGTTAATTTTTATATATAAAAGTTTTATTTTGCGTATTTCTTTCCTTAATTAAAATTTAAAATTTTTTCACAATGGTATTATTTGTTTATCATTACACCAACTGCCGCTTTTACAATTATCCGAAGTTAACAGTAGCTGTATTTTGTCTCATGCCTATCAACGTTAAGTATTTAAGGCAAATCTACATTAAACCCATTGTAGTATAAAAAATTTTTAAACAGGTTATGTTTATAATTGTTCCGCTATAATCGAACGGACGTCAGCAAAAATTTTTAGGAGGAAACGCGAATAAGTTACGTGAGGTGTGAAAATGTATAAACGTTGAGTTTTCAACGTTGATAATTATCCGTGGTGAAAGTTAACGTGCATACGAAAAGTAATGTGTTGGTTTTCGTCCTAAACGCGTTTTTATGCACTTTGAGCCATTTATTTTGAAAATTTGATGGCAACACTGGTCGGTGTACCAAATTTCATCAAAATATCTTAATATTTGCGACCTGCAGCGTGTAAAAAAGCGCAACTCCAACTGAATAAAATGTGTTATTTTGAATAAAATTAGTATTCCCACGGGTAATGGAAACTAATTCAGATAAAAATAGTAATTTTTTAAATGAACCGATTTAAGAGAAATTATTTGTCACAATTTGTTATCACCATGCATTACTCTCCGTGCTACTAAATATATAAAATTTGTCGTTAAATTTGTCATCTCTAATATTGTTGGCACTAATTTTAACGAAAAATTACCATCTCTGGTTTTATTAAAATTGTTGTATTTCAAAGAATAATTTTTTCTTCAAATACCAAAAGGTGAATTTAATAAACTGAAATGTTCAATAATGTTAGAACTAGGGTTTTTCTTTTCCTGGACTTTTTCATTTCCCGGGACAGCGGGATTTTTTTTAGACTTTCCCGGGAGCCCGGGAATTCCCGCCCGTTAGAAAATGAATATATCCGACATATGTTGTATTTGAAAAACTCGATTTCTATTAAAATAACTTACGACAAAGTTCATCTTTTGGTTGGAAAATATACTTAGTATGTTCTGAAATAAGGGTTTAATATAAAATATTAATATCTTCTACTTTTTTGAGATCAATTCGTTTAACAGGTTAAATAGCCGTCTCTTAGAAATACATTATTAAAATATTAATTTGCGGTTTAAACTGTTAAACGAATTGAATCATAAATTCTTTCAGGGTATATTGGAATTGTTAATGGGTGCAAATTTGTATCGGACCAGCTTTAGAGTCAGAACTATTCTATTTCTAGATATTTTGTTTCTATGCAGATTTTCAGAAGTATTCGTCTATTTTTATAAAAATAGACACTAAATATTATTAAATAGTTTTATAACTTTAATTGGTATTTTTTGAATAGAAATTTTTTATGCCACAACTACTTAAAAAAAATTATTTAATATTCATATATAAAAAATACAAAATAATTTGAAAAAGCATCTGATGCATTATTTTAAAAATAATAGTAAGCTTTAAGAGCAGTGAGAAGTTTTCAACTCAGTGACGTTCAAGAACATATTTTTTAATAAATATTTTAAATATCCTAGAGGATGATTTGCGATGCATCGAAATATCGGAAGAAAATTAGAAAATAAAATATTGAAAAATAAAGTATTAAATATTTTAATTTTTATTTTTTTTAAATTTATGACCTGAAGCCAAATAATACTACAAATACACCAAAGGTCGACAATATTTAATCTAACTAATACATAGAATTTAAAAAATACAACTGAAATAAAGGAATAGCAATTGAAATTTAAATGAATGAAATTATTTGAAGTCGTAAAAACTTAAAAAAACACAACAATTGAAAATACAAAAATATTACTACTTTTTTAAATTTTAATGCCGATTTTTTCGAGAGGTATTTGGAACTGAAATACAGATGTTGAAATGTTGTAATTACTCGTATTGCTTTATTTGAACAAAGATCATCATTAAAAAAATGCAAATTTCCGAGGTACGAGTATTTTTGTTGGTATTTAAACTTGATAATGACTAATAAAATTTGTTTTCGGTTTAACTAAACCCAAAAAACTCGGCCTATATAATATTTTTTTATACCTACTATTCAGTTTATTAAATTTTAAATCGCATATTTTAATTTTAAATATTTTTTATTTAATTATTTTTAAAACAATCAATGTTTTTAATTTAAAAAAAGCTTTCAAAATTTTAATATACTAGCTAAAATTTCTGTAAAAGATTAAAAAAAAATTCCGGGAAATCCCGCACAAAATTCCCGGGATTGCGGGATTGAATTCCCGGGACATAAACCCCAGTTAGAACCCATTTTAAAAATTGTTGCTAATTATAAAAATTGTGCATGACAGCAATTGTAAATAGTCTAGAGATTATATTTCGTATACTTATACTGAGCTGCATTTTCGTAAAGTCTCGCGAGTTTTCTATTCCGTGTAGATGTGCCTTAATAAAGGCTGAAATTTTAATAACAATAAATTTTGAAGAAAGTTGCAAACATTTTCAAATATTTTTGCTTACAACCAAAGTAAAAGAGTAAGTAAATTCTGTAAATAAAAATACAAAATATATGTGGCAAAAAAAAGTTAGACTTATTATGGGATTTAAATTAATATATGTGACCTTCTCCGAGAAAAGGGACCTAGTGTGTGAAAATGAAGTTTTGAGAAGAACGCATTTAAAGTTAAATTAAAAATAAAATTTTAATGTTTTTCTCATTTTTATTGCAACCCGTTTTTTGACACACTAGGTCCCTTTTCTCGGAGAAGGTCACATATATGGAATATGACGCAAGACTGGTTTTTATTTTTTTATTTTTGAATAAAAAAAATTTTAATTAAATTTTACTTTTTTGAACTATAAGTGCATTTTCAAATTGTCCAGTTAGTTTTTTAAAATCCAGGTGAAATTCTTCCATTGTCCAGTTATTTGACTTTTAGTATCTGGCAACCTTACTTACAGTCCATATAAATTTTTATACTAGTTGAAATTATGGCAGAATAAAAACTATAGTCTGCATAGATAAATGAATTCGTTGAAAAATTACATTGTGTAGACTTCATAGATACACACAAAAAAGTAAAAACCAGGTTTAATTATCAAATTGTTCCAGACAATTACTATTTTCTCTGTTTTTGCACCTACGACGCAAATTATACTATCAATTACTAAAAATTGTGTACGATTAATTGAATCAATTAAAGAATTCACAAGATTTAATTAATTCAATTAAATATTTATTTAAAAACAAATTTTATTTTAAACAAATCCTTAATTAGATGATTTAAGCTAATATTTTTTTGTGTGTACAAATACTTATTTTGTTATTACTGTGGTTTTTGTTGTTGGTTTTAATTAATATCAAGAACTCAGGAGAAATCTTAAAATAACTTATGTACATATATAAAATCAATAAGTATTAGTTATTATTTCTATAAAGTATTTTTTTAATTTTTATTGTTGTTTTTATGCCCAATACCTCTGTTTTTTTTTGTTTTTCTTTTGTGAGAGAATTAACACATGAAATTCTTCCTATTAATTAGTATATATGTATGTATATTGCTTTCTTGGTGATTCAAATATGGCAACACTTGCGCGAGATGTTACATTTTAGAACAGATATTGGGCGCCATCTGATGAAGAGTTGGCGAACTTGTTGAAGCTTTTTAGTTCATAGTCCTGTTGTATTACTTCGGCAGGTTTAAGTGCAATGGGAATTAAGGTTGCTATTTTAGCCATTTCCCGCCTAGATCTAGCGATTTTTTTTATATATATACCTTTTCCAATTGTATTTCAGAAGTTATTAATTGTATTTCAGAAATCGTAAATTGTATTTCAGAAATTATCAATTGATTTTCAGTTTTATCAATTGTATTTCAGAACTTATCAATTGTTTTTTAGATTTATCAATTGTATTTCAGAAATTATCAATTGAATTTCAGTTTTATCAATTGTATTTCAGAAATTCTCAATTGTATTTCAGAAATTATCAATTGGAAATTGTCAATTGTATTTCAGAAATTATCAATTATATTTCAGAAATCGTAAGTTGTATTTCAGAAATTATCAAATGTATTTCAGAAATTATCAATTGTATTTCAGAAATTATCAATTGTATTTCAGAAATTATCAATTGTATTTCAGAAATAATCAAATGTATTTCAGAATTTATTGATTGTATTTAATAGTTAATTTTTGAAATACATTTGATAATTTCTGAAAAACAATTGATAATTTCTGAAATATAATTGATAATTTCTGAAATACAATTGATAATTTCTGAAATACATTTATTAATTTCTGAAATACAATTGATAATTTCTGAAATACAATTGATAGTTTCTGAAATACAGTTGACGATTTCTGAAATACATTTGATAATTTCTGAAATACAATTGATAAAACTGAAATTCAATTGATAATTTCTGAAATACAATTAATAAATCTGAAAAACAATTGATAAGTTCTGAAATACAATTGATAAAACTGAAATTCAATTGATTATTTCTGAAATACAATTGATAAATCTGAAATACAATTGATAATTTCTAAAATACAATTGGAAAAGGTGTAGTTATAAAAAAAAAAGAACTAAATTGATTCTAGCTGGGAGATTTACTTCTTTCTGGCCATTTTTTAACATTTGTTTTTGAAAGAAGAAATTGCCTGCCATACAAGGTGTTTGTGACCAAATTTTTATACACAAATCAGATGTTTGGAAAGCCGGAAGTTCCTCTTTTATAAATGCAATATAGAATTTTCGCCTACACTCATATAAATAAACCTGTAAAAATAGCAGAAAAAACTAATTATAATTAGTAAAATAATAACAGCAAAAATAAAACTGTCAAATCTACAAAATTTTAGTTATATTTGAGTTAACTTTTAGTTAGTTGAAAATTACATAATATACTGTAAAATCTGGAGAAAATATTACTACATATTAGTACCCAGTGTACAATTGGAGTCCGAAAAGACTCATAAAAGAGCCCTTAGCTCTTCTGAAATCATAGATATATGAGGGTGTTTTCCTTCACCGATGAAGTCTCTTTCTGAAAGCACTTTTTGACTCATAAAAGACTCCAAATTATGAGCATTGCTGGAAAATTTTGAATTTTCTAAGCAATTTATGAGTCATTTATGAATAATTTTTGAGTCATTTATGAATATTGTAAAAATTTTCAATACACTCATAAATAAGAGTCTATTATGTTTCATTTATAATTCTAAAATTTGAGCACTCTGAAAATGCCATTATTTTAGAGTCTTTTATGAGTCATAATTTCTGAGCGCTCAAAAAAATGTTGGCTGGGTAGACTAAAAATAGCAAAAACAAACGGTTATATTATTTTCAAATCAAAGAAAGATGATACAATTTTTACAAGTAAATTACAAAGAATGATCTAGAGTCAAAGTAAAAAGAACATTCATTTACTTAAAAATAAGAGATCAACTAAATATTCCCCCATTCACAAACGGTTATATCTAGAAAACTTTTGTTATTTTAAGTAAAATTACACACAAATTATTTTAAAGGTAAAATTAACTAAAATACAATTTAAAATGAATAAAATTTCAGTTAAAAACCGGTCTACTTACATTTTCATTTAATTTAACAATTTCTTTATTTGTTTTTGACTATCAATAACTGACTATAAGAAACCGTGAAATCAACTTAAAGTTTATTTATTATACCCTACACCACTATGTGGTCAGGGTAATATAAATTTGTGCTGATGTTTGTAACACCAAAAAATATTGGTCGTAGACCCACCTTATAGTATACCGATCGGTTCAGAATTTCTTTTTATTTCGATTTAACGATGTCCGTCTGTCTGTCCGTCCGTCCGTCTGTCTGTCAATGCAATCTTGTGCGCACTCTACAGGTCGCAAATATCAAGATATTTTGATGAAATTTGGTACGCAGACCTATGTTGGCCCAAGGACGAACAAGTTTGATTTTGGTGAACATCGGTCCATGTTTAGACCTAGTGCCCATATAAGGGTCCTACCAAAATTATATTGTTTATACGCTGCAGGTCGTAAATATTAAGATATTTTGACGAAATTTGGTACACAGACCTATGTTAGCCCAATAACGCAGCCTATTAATTTTGGTGAATATCGGTCCATGTTTAGATCTAGTGCCCATATAAGGGTCCTACCAAAATTATACTGTTTATACGCTGCAGGTCGTTAATATTAAGATATTTTAATGAAATTTGGTACACAGACCTATATTGGCCCAATAACGCAGCCTATTGATTTTGGTGAACATCGGTCCATGTTTAGACCTAGTGCCCATATAAGGGCCCTACCAAAATTATACTGTTTATACGCTGCAGGTCGTAAATATTAAGATATTTTGATGAAATTTGGTACACAGACCTATATTGGCTCAATAAAGCAGCCTATTGATTTTGGTGAACATCGGTCCATGTTTAGACCTAGTGCCCATATAATGGTCCTACCAAAATTATACTGTTTATACGCTGCAGGTCGCAAATATTAAGATATTTTGATGAAATTTGGTACATAGACCTATGTTGGCCCAAGGACGAAGCCTATTGATTTTGGTGAACATCGGTCCATGTTTAGAACTAGTGCCCATATAAGGGTCCCCCCAAAATTGGCTTGGTTACAAACTGCAGGTCGCAAATATTAAGATATTTTAATGAAATTTGGTGCGCTGACTCACATTATAGAAAATTTTGACACAAGCCCCATTTTAACCCATTCGAATTTCGGATCCAAACCATACACCAGACTGGTGTAGGGTATTGTATAGTCGGCATGCCCGACTTTAACCTTTTTACTCGTTTTTACTATAAAAATAACAAACAAAATGGTGCGATTTGATTTTACTAAAAAATTTAAAATAAAAATAATTCAAATAATTGTATTCTTGTTTTTTTATTTCAAACAACTTTTACTACAAAATACCTTTTATTTGTTAATTTTTTTAGTTTCCCGGCTAAAAATCGGCATATATGGATTCATACAGGTTTAATGTATGCTCGTGCTTGCTCATATACCTCCATGATTTTCCATTCATGAATACATAAATCTCGATAAATGCATTCATATATCTTCACATATGTGCATTAACGAAATTTGAGGTAATATCTGCATGTATGTTCATGTATGAACACTCATGAACATGCATGAAAATGTATGATCATACATGCAGATATTACCTCAAATTTCGTTAATGCACATGTAGGAACATATATGGATGCACGTATGGTGATTTATGTATCCATGAATGGGCATACAAGCATGTTTATGAGCATGTACGAACATACATTAAACCTGTATGGATCCATATATGAAGATTTTTACCTGGGTTTACTTTAAAACAATAAAAACTGACTAGAAAATTTTACTGTTACAAAATATCCGTATTTTCATTTAGTTAAATTTTTAAATAACTTGTGAAAAAAGTTAAAAATTATTTTTCTTCTACGAACAACTGTTATTACCTTAAAAATAATTAAACGGAAAAACTTCAGAAACAACTAAAAAAAGTGAGTGTATTTATTTTCTGAGTGTAGTTGAATGCAAATAGCGGTCTATCGAGTAAAATCAACTGAAATATTTGTAAAAAAAATTTTAAACTGCTGATTTTGTATGCCGATGATATGCAATTATACATTAGTAGTAAAAAGGGGAAAATCGAAGATTGCACGCAAAAGTTAAATGATGGCTTACAACGAGTTTCTTTTTGGGCTTCTGTAAATGGTCTAAGTCTAAATCCTAAAAAATCAAAATGCATTTTACTTCGTAAGAGAACACAGAGAGTAGTTGAAATTCCCAACGTTTATATTAACGATCAGAAAATAGAAATCGTTAATAAAGCTAAAAATTTAGGTGTAATATTTACTAACACATTAACCTGGTCAGATCACCCCAGCAAAATATTGGCAATGACACCTCATTACTATCTGCGTTACCAAAAATGATATATCATTACCTTATGCATTATTTTATAATATAAAATAATGACTTCCTAATAACGGCCTATTGTATTCATTGTTTCTAAATATAAAATAATGACTTACTCGTAATAGTTTAAATAAGTACTTTTAACACAGTTAAATTTTATACATTTTTATTTATTATATGTAAATATGTTTTATGTTTAAATTTGTATGACGAGTCCTAAAATTACACACTACAGAAAACTTAAATTTTTCTGAATGTATTTCCTTAAACTAATAGTATTTGCTTAACTCCTTATTTTTAAGAATCAAGTAAGCAATCGGATAAACACTTATAATTCAACTTTTTGTAAGCATGTGTGTAACCACTTATTATTCAAAATCTCATAACTACTTATTTCTCATTTTTTCGTAAGCGAGCGGGTAAGCGTGACTACTTATAAAAACGGCCACGCCAAACAGAAATAATGAGTTTAGATGCCAAAAAATAAGTTGTGCGGAGCTATGAATTTCTATTATATAACCACTTATTTGGTAATGAAAAATTTTGCTGGGACGTTATAAACGCTTGTGGAAAAACATATTCAATGCTTCGAACTTTGTGGCCCACTCAATATTACACCCCGTTTAAAATCAGATTGCTGCTCACAAAAACGTATTTAGTACCTATTTTGACTTGTCTATGAAATTTTTTCAAGTTGTGATGCAAAAAGTACATCGATGCTAAACGTAACTTATAACAATATCGCAAGGTACGTTTTTGGGCTTAAGTTTTATGGCAATTACGAACATATTACTCCTTATTCAAAGAAAATCTTCAGCGTCCAGTTTGATGACCTAATGAAAATCAAAACCCTAATATTCTTACATAAAATTTTAACAACTCGCGAGCCAGATTATCTGTATAATCGAATAAAATTCAGCCGAGACAGGAGAAATAAAACCTTGATACAAATAAGACATCATACATTAATATCCAATTGACAATTTTGCATCACGGCAATTCGTCTTTGGAATATTATTCCACCAATTATTAGAGAAACCAGCAACGCATTACAGTTTAAGAAAAGAATCTTTGAGTTTTACTCTTAAATTTTATTTATTTAAAAAATTTATTTATTTTGAAAAAATGTTTCATTATTCTGTTTTTTTTTTTATTTTTATATATTTTCTTTGTTCAATAACTAATATTACTTTATTTTTATAATTTTATTTATATAACTTATTGTATTTAAAAAATTGTATAAGTTAAATCTATTTCTTTTTGTCTAATTTTTTTTTTCTATTATTAATTTAAATAATGAAAACTGTGTACATATAACAATTTTTGTACATCTACTACTTTAAGACTCATGTTTTGCTGTAGATGTTACCAAACGAAATAAAATAAAATAAATAAATAAATTTTAGAATGCTCGACTTTTATTTGGATTAAAGAAATCGAAACAATCTTTTAAAGTTTCCCCCCTTTGGTCTGTTCGTGCAGCATATGGGTATATGAAACTATGTGTTCTTTACATCTGAGGTGTAGGTAGGGTTGCCAGACGGGCTGGACTCGCCTGGATTGTCCAGCTTTTTTAATGCTTGTCCAGTGTCCAGCTAAAATAAAATTTGTCCAGGTAAATATAAATTTTCGAAAAAACAAACAAAATCATTTTTAGTTATAAATACCCTTATTATAACATTTAACACAATAACTTTTGAAAAAGTGCCTGTTGTTTTTAGCTTATCATTGTCATTTTTAGTGTCGAAATTTTAAAGTTGAGGGTAAATGATTATTAGGGCAAGGAATTTCATGCAAATGCATGTTTTTTCTCGATAGTCCAAAACTGATATGGAATAAATATTTATACCATCGGATAAATATTTATTCCATATCAAAAAAAATCACATCGATTTGTAGTTGCATATTTTTGCATATTTTGTCTAAAATGAATGTTTTTGCATATTTTGACTTTAAATGCATATTTGGTGCCTTTTTAATGCATATTTTGTGCTTTTTAATGCATATTTTTCATTTTTAGGAGCATTTTTTATTTTGTAAAAAAATATAAAAAATTTATATGATTTCATATTTTGATTCAATCAAAATAGACATTCTTAAAAACCTTATTGACCTATAGGAAATCTTCGAGTTCAGTGTCTGTTTGCAAAATAACTAACTTAAATATATTTTTAGGTTTTGAAGTGCATTATTTTTGCAAAAATAATAGTTTTTAGTGCATATTTCTTATATTTTCAATGCATATTTTTCTTTTTTAATCGCATATTTTAGGCGCATATTTTCCATTTTTAAGTGCATGGAATTCCTTGCCCTAATGATTATAAATAACACAAATTAGATGATATTTAACCAAAAAGTTAATAATACAATTATATACTGAAATTTGTTAAATTTCATTTGTTACCGATTTTCATTGAACCGTGGTTCTATTGAGGAATTTTTTCTACAAGTGGCCGTTAAGTGTCATTTATCAATTTCAACAATCATTATTTTGTGCATAACAATAAAAATATTTAAATTTCTATGAAAGTACGAAACTTAAAGGGTAATTTTTTTAGTTCAATGAAAAATCCGGTTAATTAACTGCGTATGCGTGAACGCAAACACATTACTTTAAGGGTTTGACTGTTTTAGAGAGCCCTTAACATAGGCTTTCTTAAATCAAATAATTTTTACGGAACTAATAACAAATTATAAAAAATTATATATATTTATGAATATCAATTACCTGTACGAACCTTAAGTTGTTAGGGTAGTACTTTAGTAACATAAACTACTAGATTGAATTGCTATTTGTTCTTTTAATTTTGGTTTGTTGTTTTTCAGTATTAAGATTTTAGTTAATTTTTTTTGTTTTTAGTATTTAGTTTTCATTCTCACAAATTTAAGAGACTGAATTTTAAAATTTTAAGTTTTATTTTTTATTTTTTACAAAAAAAGTCCTTAAAGTCAGGAAAAAATGTTGCTGAGTCAGCAAATTTTTAGTTAGGAGCGTGCTTGCAAAAAAGTTGTTAATTTCAGGAAAAGGTTTGCTGAAAATCTGCGAGCTGATTTTTACCAAAAAAATAGTAATCTTCAGCAAAAGTTTTGCTAACACTTAGTCGATTGCAAATGAAATAATCCTTGCTAAAATCACTAAACTTTTTGCTGAATATTAGTAGACTGAAAAAAACTCAAAAACTTGTAGCGAAATTTTACTTTAGTTTATTTATTTGCTGAAAATTTAAATATAGAAATTGTGTAGAGTTACTTTTTTATCATTTCCGTTGTCTGTACTACATCCAGACAAGCTGCGACATCTACATCTTGTCTATCTGGTTGTCGTCCACGCTATAAATGCGGTTATCAGGACAATTTTTATAGCAAAATAAATTAGTGAAACATTAGTTCAAAATTAGTTTAGTGCTAAAAAATATAAGTAAAACTTTTGATGAAAACGGAATTTCAGAAAAAAAAAATTGCTGAAAACTAGTACACTTGATATACAAGACGTTTTACTAACTTTTCTACTAACTTATTTTTTTGAGTGTAATAGTATGTCAGAACACACAAAAGCCCAAAACTTAACACAAGCAAAACCCAGTCAAATTCAAGGTTGCCCATTAAGGGATAATTTAGTTTTTTTTTAGAGTAAGAACAAAAAAGTCTTTCAAAATTTGATTTTTCGGGATTGATGTGTATGAACAAATTATTCTGTATTAAATTTCACTATAGGTCTAGAAACAAGAAAGCTCTCAAAAACGTACATAAAAACAAATACATAGGGCCATTAACAATAAACAAATTAACCTAACGTTTGAGCTAACTTAGAGTTACAGATGTCAAATTCCATACAAATTTTAATTTTTTAACTTTCAGTTTGTGTTAACTTTAGGTGTTTATTGTTAATGGAGGTTAGTAATACATAAGTTCATTAATTTTCAATTCACTTTCCTTTTCGCTTTTGACAATTCGACGCCATTATCGAACAATGTCCAACACAAATATATTATAAGAGACAAAATGCTCTTATCTTTATAGCGTTCTTCAATAGGAAGACATATCTGATGAAAACGTTCGACTTGTTCATCAGATTCCGTTGACAACTGATTTTTAAAGAAGTCTATATGTGAGTTCAAAAAGTGGATTTTCGTTGACAAGTGAACCCCTAATTTTTCGAACTCTTCTAGCATTGTGTTGGTGTATGTTTGAGCAGAAAGAGATCGACATTCACCTAGAACATTTGATACAACGTCTTTAATGCTTTTCCATGCAGTCAGTTCGTTTGCGGAGAGCATAAGATCGAATTAGCATTTTGCATAAGCTTCTAACAAAGCAAAACAAACGCATTTTTAAAATGTAACCAAAATTTTTTTATTATAAACTGTATATCTTCTTTAATCTTTGCTTCACTAAGTTGTGGAAACAGTGACTTCAAAAACTCGAAAGCTCGCCCATTTTTATGCAATTTTTTTTTCTTAACCAAATTTTATATGTACACTCAAAAAAATAAGTTAGTAGAAAAATCTGTAAAACGTCTTGTATATCAAGTGTACTAGTTTTCAGCAATTTTTTTGCTGAAATCCCGTTTTCAGCAAAATTTTTGTTATATTTTTTTAGCACTAAACTAATTTTGAACTAATGTTTTACTAATTTATTTTGCTACAAAAATTGTGCTGATAACCGCATTCATAGCGTGGACGACAACCACATAGACAAGATGTAGATGTCGCAGCTTGTCTGGAAACGCAAATGATAAAAAAAGAAAAACAACTCTACATATATTCTATATTTAAATTTTCAGCAAATAAATTAACGAAAGTAAAATTGCGCAACAAGTTTTTTGAGATTTTTTCAGTCTACTAATATTCAGCAAAAAGTTTAATGATTTTAGCAAGGATTTTTTTCATTTGCAGACGACTAAGTGTTAGCAAAACTTTTGCTGAAGATTACTATTTTTTTTGGTAAAAATCAGCTCGCTGACTTTATTGACTTTTTTTTTTTGAGTGTAGTGGTGGCAGAAGAATTTGTTCTGTTGGTACCAGAGGTGGCTAAATGATGTTGTGTTCGCCTAACTCCCCGTGAGTTGTGGATTCCCGAATTTTTTCTGGCATACTGGTTGCCACGCCATCTACTGTCCCATTTGCATAAAAAGCATGGATGCTTTATATATCCAGACTGCATTCCAGAGAGAAATGCAACTACTTTTAAATCGCAACATGCACGCCATTTATGCTCTTCGTATTTCACTACGTCCAACATTAATTTTATAGAATCATAAGACTCTTTGTTGTTGACAATTGGAATTGGGTTTTTTGAGTTGTCATAAAATAGAAGTACAGATTTAACCTTTGTGTCCACAGCCATATACCAGTTATGTTTTTCATTTTCAAATTGATGTATTTTGAGTTTCAGATGCCACATCGAGTTGAAATTTTGGGTAGCCTGCTAAAAAATTGTTTTCTATTATATTTCAAAAAAACTTAAATAATTTTGTTTTTGGGACTAAGTTTTTGCGATTTACCCCTTTAATCTACAGCCGACATACCAGGGTATCCATAGGAAAATGTATGTAAAATGTTAGTTATAAATGAAGAAAAACATTTTTGTTATTTTATAAATTATAACTTTTCTATTTATTTAACATTATTTTTTATATTGTATGGAAAAAAGAAGAAAAATATTAGGTTTATTTAAAAAAATGGTACTTTAGGTTGAGCACTTGAGGCTTTTCGTGTTGGTCTTTTTCTGGGACATATCCCAATTAGCGTATAAGTTTTAAAGTAAAGTATATTTGTATATTTAACAAAAATATTTCAAACCTGAATTTTTGATTCCCTTTTGCTGGAGTATGCCATTGATATAAAATGTAATAAAAGTTGTATTCAAGCCTTGAAACTGGAACAGAGGTCTGCAATTGAACTTGATTTCAACTTGAATTCTAGTGAAATTGTTTATAGGGAAGTAATAATTTCCCTTATGCTATATTTGTCCGTAAATGTCACGTTCTTCTCGAGCGCGTACTGGAAGATTTTCAACAACTGGAGTTTCTGGGTGGCCCAACATACTTTCAATTCTACTACGTGATAGAAAATTTCGGTTGATTTGTCCATTTTGTGAAAGATTTTGGAATTATGCCATGGCGAATTTTTCAGTCTACTGTTGCAGGGACAAACTTCTACGGTTTGTGCATATCTTAAATTGTGGATTATTTTCCATATAGATCACAAATGCTGCAAATGCAGTCACATCTATTTATAATGTTATAAAAAAATCCAAAGGCCATCTCTTTGTTCTTTTCTTCGTTGAATATTCACTAGGGTATTCAGTCGGTTAACCGTTACTCGATTAAACGATTAATTTCTTTTAAAAACTTGTTCGAGTAATTTCTCGAGTGATTTTGGTCGATTAATCGAGTAACTCCATAAAATCGAAAGTCTTTTTTTTAGTTTATACCATTTTCTTTTAATTTGCTGACTATTTTTTATGGAATTTTAGGTAATGTTTCCGTTACAGTTTGAATTTAAATACTATAATCCTTATGCATTTGAGTGGTCCAAAAAAACATGAAAGTTGGAATTCGCGATTTCCACAATGTTACCCATATTCCTTAATGTCTAAAAACTCTCTGTGCCAAGTTTCAGCTAAATCCGCTTTTATTTATAGGTAGCACATAAAGTTGTCTTTTAAGAATTAGTAATTTATCTCTTAAGTAATTTATACAAAAAATAGGGTTGACTTTAAATTTAATTATTTCTTAACCTGTACGCTATTATTTAACAATTTTTTTTTATCTGGTCTTAATTAATGTCAAGAAAAGGAATTTGAAATCAAAACTTGAAAAAATTAAGTAACTTTTAAGTAATTCGCGTTTTTTTTTTTTAATTATACAAAAAAATACATATTTTAGTTAAAATTTCCAAAATTTCCGAAAAGATGTAATTAAAACTTCAACTTCTTTTTGTCTTGTATGCGCAAATTTCTCAAATCTGATCTTTATTTTAACGAAGATTATGAATCAGCAATCGAAATTTAAAAAAAGATTTGTGGTTTATGAATTATTCGCGATTTTTGAAACTCAAGTTTTTTGAGGTATTTTCCTAATTAGCTGTAAACGGTGTTATAGAAAAATCCAATTTGTTATTCTTTTCCAATTTACTTACCACGGGCCTTCATTTTATATAACACTGATTTTAATTTTAAAAAGCATAACAGATATCCTTGCAAATTAACTTAAAATTTTACTTCTTTTTAATATTTCGCTATTATTTAGCTTGATATAATTTTATTGCTACCAAAAACCCTATCTCATATAATAGGACATTCCACAGATATATATTAATGCAAAAAAGAAATTTTCATAGTCGTAAATATAAGAAAACATCCTGATCAAAGTTGAACATTTTTTGTATGAAATTTTCAAATTTCGCGAAATCCGCGGCTCCGATTTCAATTTTGATTTCATATTCGTAATTTACACCTAAAAATATATTAGATTTGATATGTCGCGATCATAATAATTATATTTAATTTTTCTCATTTTTTCCATTATTTTTAATTAATTAAAAATAATACAACAAGCACAACCTCGAAACTTCAATTGCGATGTGCTACCTCTTAACAAAACTTTTTTGGTGTTTTTTTTGATCAGACCACATTTTTTTCAAAGTGGCATATTTTTAGGGTTGTGGAGCGTAAAAATTCCAACTTTTTTTTTTTTTTGAACCAGTCTATTATGCATGCTAATATGAAAACCTTGTAAAACTATAAAAAAAAAAAAAAATAATAGCGCGTACTTATTTTATAATATTACCGGCACTAATCTCTTTTCATAGAATCTCTTTAAATTAAAACGAGTAAAAAAGTTAAAGTCGGGCATGCCGACTATATGTTTATATCCGAAATTCAAATGGGTTAAAATGGACTTGTATCCAAATTTTCTTTAAAATGATAAAAGAAGAGAAAATCGGAAATATAGTCCATATGGTCGATAGGTCCAAATATGGATCGGACATACCGACTAGAATCAATAGGCTTTATCGTTGGGACCGTGTGAGTCAGTGAACCAAATTTCATTGAAATATATTCGTATTTCCAACAGGCAGATTACAAACAAACCAATTTTGGGGGGACCTTTATATGGGTCTAAACATTGACCTATTTGAACCCAAATCAATAGGCTTAGTTCTTGGGCCAACATATGTCGGTGTACCAAATTTCATCAAAATATCTTAATATTTGCGACCTGTCGAGTGCGCACAAAAATGCATGGGCAGACAGACAGACAGACAGACGGACGGACAGACGGACATCTTTAAATCGAAACAAAAAGTAATTCTGAGTCAATCGGTATACTAAAAGGTGAGTCTAGGTCCAATAATTTTTGGTGTTACAAACATCAGCGCAAACTTATTATACGCTGTCCACGTAGTGGTGTAGGGTATAAAAACCGGCAACAACATAAAAAAACATAACCAATCATACAAAAAGTATGGAATACCCGGGTATGGTGCGTGTATGTTTACGTATAATTTTTAGGCTGTAGACACAAAAACGTTAAGACTTTTCTTTGAAGAGTCAATAAAAATGCGCCAATCGGCTGCGTTCTACTGTATGCTTTTTTCTTTCATTAAGCCTACACTGCATGGATGGTAACCGAAACGATGCGGTTATCGGTAAGTGTAACGCTATTTTAGATTATTTCGGTAACGGTATTTTAAGGGTAACGCTATTTCATTTATTTCGGTATCGGTATTTAAGGATAATGGTTTTTTAGTTATTTCGGTAACGGTATTTTAAGGATAACTGTTTTTTGTTTATTTCGGTATCGCTATTTTAAATTTAGCGGTATTTCAGTTATTTCGGTAACGGTATTTTAAGGACAACGGTAGTCGGTTATTTCGATGCATCCTGCAATTTTTTTTACAAAAAGCAAATGAGGTTAAAAACAGAACCAATTTATCAACTTAACCTTCATACCATCCTAAAAAAAACTTATACTTTCCTCCCTCGGGGTCCATATTGACCCCATTTGAAATTTATCTGTTTTTGGTAAAAAAAACCACTTTTCTAGAAATGAAATTACACAAAACTTAATTCTGTTATTCAGATATTCAGAAAATAATAAAAAATTAGATAAATAGAATTTTGCATATTTTGTTACACCTGTACCAGTGTTCTGTAACTATGTGAGAAGTTTCTCACATAAAAAGTGCAACTCCGCCATATTTAAAACAGAGTTAGTATCATAATGTCAAATTTAGCCAAAGGTATGTAAAAAAAATTACTTATATTCAGTATAACTGACAAGTAAAAAAAAATATCGAGATCAAACTAATAATTGTGCCTTCAAAAATAAAGAAAATATGACAATAATAATCCCTTCACCTCTATGCGTGAACAACTTGAAATTTTATATTTTTTGAAGAGTACATCCGCAGTTTGAGAAATAATTAGTTGCAGTCCTGCGTGATCGGTATATATCGGTGATGCTATTATTGTGTGTAAGTGCTAAATGGATCGTACTATTAGTTTGGCGTCCAGACCCATTTTAGGTTAAATTTTGTGGCTTTTCATAGATTTTTGGAACTAAAAGTGATGTAGAAACCAAACGGATAATCCGATCGTTTTAGCACTTACATACAACAATATTAATTGCGATATATATAGGGTGACCATTCGTACTGATTTGATCAGTACATGTACTGATTTTTGGTAACGTGTACTGACGAAAAAGTCGTGTACTGATTTGTACTGATTTTTTAAAATTTGTACTGATTGTACTGATATTTGGCATTTAAAAAAATATTAATTTGTTTAATTAAAGGAATTAAATATGCTAAAATCCCAAAAGTATTTTACAAATTGTGAAAAATAATCTGTTGGAGGCATGTCCCTATCCGGATTTCATTCTTGCCTAAGGAACTCGTCGGGGGACGATGTTTTTAGAACTTCTGGAAATATTTGTTAAGTTAAATTACAAACTCAATGAGAATTTCTTGTTCTTGTCTAGGAGCGTTAATAAACATTCAAAATATCAAAGAAAAAACAAAAACACCAACAAGAATTTATCACAATTTGCTTTACTATCTTCTATACTAAACACGGTGCAAAAATATAATTTAATAACATACATTTAAATTTAACGGTTCGTTGTAATTCAAAAATCTTTGTTTATCATAAACAGAGTTGAATAGAATCAGCTGAGATATCTTAAGAATTAAGGTTCAAAGCAAAAAAGAGTAATAATAACAAAAGGATAAAAATAGCATTGTTAAATTTCGTTGATGTTAGTCTAAGTTGAGTTGTTGATAACAAACTCGATTTGCTTTCAACAGTCACATAAGTAGACGAACATTAAAATATTAGCCCACACAAGACGAAATACACTGATGATGGCTTTGTAGCGAAAGCCGAAAATACGTATTCTGTATTGCTGGTCTTATCGAATTCTTTCAAATATATTTTTATTCTTTGTAATTTACTTGTAAAAATTGTATCAATATTAATTTATGATCTTGGGTCAAACTAAAATAACATTCATTTACTAAATTTTTTCAGTAAAACAAAGTCATAATGCAGGATAAAATTTTGTTATGTGAGAGGTTTTCTCTACCAGAAAGCATTCAAAATGATTTTTCTACATGTAAATTTCTTAATCTAATTTGCAGTTTCATACACAGAGAAGATTCGTGGTGACAACCGAATTAATCAAATGGTTCCATTGCGATAATAACATCAGTTGATACAACAGTTATTTGACTGTGTTAAAAATATTTTAATTATCAGGTTGTCAGAGCGGTTGTCAGAATGATTCTGCTTTCTGAGTATAGGAAACGCCATCGAAAGCTGAAGATTTGTCCGTACAAAAATTCTTAAAATCTGAAGAAATACATGTGGGTAT
Organism: Leucophora obtusa; assembly: GCA_949987735.1. NCBI lineage: Eukaryota > Metazoa > Arthropoda > Insecta > Diptera > Anthomyiidae > Leucophora > Leucophora obtusa. The sequence continues at coordinate 101,097,697 of OX465298.1, forward strand.
TTTTGTGGAAACATTTTTGAATCTTTGGAATATTCAATAGAAAAAGTACACAAAACCTTAAAATTTTCATTTTTAAAAACGTTACGTGTTTTTGTAGCAAAACGTAGCCAAAAGGCGAAGTTTTTATTTCAGAAATCATGCAGAAATTATCAAATAGAAAAAAGATTTGTTCTGACAGCTAAATTTGTAGCCAATCGATGGGTTAGTTTGTAACTACAGCAAATTAATTTAGACAATGCAATTTGCTCGTGACAACAGAAATTCGTTGGCCTGAATAAAAATTCAGAAGAATTAACTATCCTGGGGTCCATTCGTTGCATGGCTATATTTCATTAAAAATTAGAAAAGGAATGGGAACAGATCATTGAAATTTCTAAATAATGGCTCCGTTTCCTGTACTTAAAAAACTGGAGTTTTTTAATGCGAAAAAAATATTTTTGTCTTGGGGAAATGTGTTGCCTCAACCAAAGCATTCGGTTGACAACAAATTAGGTTGGCTGCATAATCATTTTTTTATGATATTTTTTAAAATTTGTACTGATTTGAAGTCAGAAAAAAATGGTCACCCTAGATATATATCATATAAGCCAGAATTCAGCACATACACTAATCCCATTTTTCTCCGCTATTAAGGGAGATAAAAAATTGGAAAAAATATATTTTGTGCATTTTTGAATTACCTTTCCTTGACATCCACTTTGATGAATTTATATCATATGTGGTCGCAGACAGACGTATATTTGTGTTTTCTGGGGTGCCAAAAAAATAATAGGAAGCAACTACATTTTGCAATAACTTCCTCAAATCATGTGATAAGAAAATAATTTTTCATTATGTTAGACTTACGATCCTAAGGATTCGAATAATAATAATTTGATTTTAATAAATGCTTAAAAAGTATGAAAAAATATTAATTTTATGTTAGTGCCTGTCTCTGGGGCACAATCACCAGATGTCCCCTGGAGCTACAAAGAGTTGGTGCATCCCTGCCTAAAATGCTCTATAAGACTTTTCTATATGTCTAAAAAATATTTAATAGTAAATTAGAACAATTGTGTTCATTCTTAAATTTATATTCATTATTCAGTTTTTTTTAATTTTGAAGAATCATTATATTAGAGTTTTAAATTATTTTTTTGGATGTAGTGGAGATTTATTGATTAAAAAGAATCACATATCTTAAAGAACTTATTCTAAATTATTTATTTCAGTCATTAAAAGATTGACTTTGCTGTAATAACAAATTTTTTTTATTAAAATTGTATCTAGCTCTTTTGGCGAATATACCCCAGGTTTGGGGCAGTTTCGCCGAATTGAGTTACTTTGAAAACCATTAAAAAAATATTAGAAAATATGCAAATAAATAAATAAAATCATAAAAATAAAAGCCAAGATATGTAGGTTTTCAATTTGAAAGTAATTTTTGTAAAATAATTTGGGGTTAAGAAATGACAGTGCTTTGAAAAAAAAGTGGCGAAGGATCCCCCCTCTACCCTACATGTAATTTGTAATTGAAAATTTTCAATTACATGTAGATTTAATTGACCTTTTTTAATTTAAGTTACATTTATTTCTAATTAAATTTGAAAATTTTCAATTACAAGTAATTGCAATTGTAATTGAAATGTAGTTGTTATAAACAAACTTCACGTTAAACTAACCAAAAGTCTCATTAGTAAAATTTCGTTATACCAAAAAATATGCTTTAATGTTGTTCGTTATAAATGAACTTCACTGTAATTAGTTTACAATACTTACTTACCATCGTCTTCACTTTCATTTATAATTTCGTCAATTTCTATTACCATAAAATATTTTGGTAGAGAAATCATAAATTGCAATATATTTTCACTATTTACAAGAAAACACATCTTGTTTATATCAAAATAGTACGAAAATAACGGTAATTTTCTCATTAATGCACTCAAAAAAATAAGTTAGTAGAAAAATTAGTAAAACGTCGTGTATATCAAGTGTACTAGTTTTCAGCAATTTTTAGTTATATTTTTTTAGCACTAAACTAATTTTGAACTAATGTTTTACTAATTTATTTTGCTACAAAATTTGTGCTGATAACCGCAATCATAGCGTGGACGACAACCAGATAGACAAGATGTAGATGTCGCAGCTTGTCTGGAAACGGAAATGACAAAAAAAGAAAAACAACTCTACACATATTCTATATTTAAATTTTCAGCAAATAAATTAACTAAAGTAAAATTTCGCTACAAGTTTCTTGAGTTTTTTTCAGTCTACTAATATTCAGCAAAAAGTTTAATGATTTTAGCAAGGTTTTTTTTCATTTGCAGTCGACTAAGTGTTAGCAAAACTTTTGCTAAAGATTACTATTTTTTTTGGTAAAAATTAGCTCGTTGACTTTCAGCAAACCTTTTGCTGAAATTACCAACTTTTTTGCAAGCACGCTCCTGACTAAAAATTTGCTGCCACAGCAACATTTTTTGCTGACTTTACTGACTTTTTTTTTGAGTGTGCCTTATTCACATTCTTCTGATCTATTGCAATTCATTTTTAAAATTTCCCTGTAATAGAACGACAAAATACAACCATTCTTTGGACGGGGTCAGTATTGACCCCTAGGGAGGAATATGTAAGTTTTTTAATGGCAGTGCAAAAAAAATAAAATTAAATTCAAATTATGTTTTTCTGATGCAGAATTATAAAATTTTCAGTTTTTTCTCATGAATAGATAAAGAAATATTTAGAAATGAGACCCCCTTTGGGTCAAATATGACCACGGGATGGTATTAAGGTTAATTTACGAAAAATGCTCAATAACCACGTGCAATTACCAAAGGCGGAAAATTAAAAATGTCGGTAACGGTATTTTAGGGATAACGGCATTTCATTTATTTCAGTATTGGTATTTTAAGGATAACGGTATTTCATTTATTTCGGTATTGGTATTTTAAGGATAACGGTATTTCTCTTATTTCGGTAACGGTAGTAAGTTGAAAGGGTTTTGTATCGATAACGGTATTTTAGCGGTATTGCCTGCCTACCCTGCTACAATGTCATAATGTGTGTGAATAGTTATGTGTACTAGGCATAACCAAGGAGGTTAGAAAAGTTAAAGAGAATGCAATCCTCTCATTTACTGAGAAAAAAATGTGGCTGAAATTAGGAAACTGCAATTAATTTCGCACCTTTTAATTGATAAGTGTTAATACTAATAGTTTTCGTCATATTTATTATATTATAATTTAAACATAAAATTGATAAATTAACCTTTGGTTTTCCTTAAAAATTACCGGTTTCCTGCTTGCAGGCGCAAGCTATTACTATAGGGTCATAATTTGGCATTTTAGAATTTTGTTTCCACCCCAAGTTAAGCATTATAATATTGGCTTTTTATAATTTTTACTTTAGAAGAAACAAAAAATTTATTCTGGAAGTGACTGTAAATTAAATACATTTATAAATGCGGATTTGTCCAATAAGCTTCTTGCAGTATATTTAACAAAAATAGATTCTGCGGTTTTGAAAGGTCTTGCAGAATGATCATCGCGGCCAGCCTTAATGTTTCTAACGCGAAATGAAAGTACACTGTGCTAAAACAAAACCCTCAAAGCGTTTTGCAAAACTAGTTAGGATTTCAATTTGATGGTCTCTTGAAACATGTGTTTATTTTAATCACGTTCACGCCAAAAGACGCACTATCAGTTGCTTATGTTTATTCAAATTCTTTGTTATTAGCAGTTTGGTGTTAAAATTTAGAAATTGTGAGTAAAAATGTGAGGACCCTCGAAAATTTCCATGTAAAATGAAACATTTTGTACAAAAAAACAATCGGGATAATAATGAATAGAACTGAACATTATAATTCACAGTTCATTTCAAACAGTTTTACTTTTGAACTAGTGTGTTCTGCTAGTTCAATATTCAAGAAAATTTTTCAATTGTTCATACACTAATATAAAAGTCTTTAAAAATTTTTGCTAAAAAAAGAGCTGAACTCAGCAGAATCCATCTGCTAAACATTAGAAAGATACAAACAGCAAGAAATAATCTGTTAAATTTACAAAATTTCAGCTATATTTTTTTCCGCTTCCCGAAATATTCCTCCATGTAGGGTATCTCATGGTTGGGCTTGACCGACAAAAATTTTTTACGTGTTTTGTTTGAAGTTACATAATCAAATTCTTTTAACCACAACAAATTTTACAATAGTTGTTTGGAATTTGTTTGTGTGTTAAAATTTTTAACACTTTCTATCTACAGCATATGTTGAAAATATATACGATTACATACATATTCTCGTGCCTGTTTTGTATTTTTTAAAATATAAAATTTTCGAATAGAACTGTTTGAACAAATCGAAGAAATTTTATGTTTTTCCAATATGACCTTCACAATATCCAGTAGTAATCAAAACATTTTTATTTTGAATTGTACGTTGATATTTCCACCTATGTATATTAAATACACACTATAATGTTCGAAAAATTTGTTAAAACATATAATTTTGTTTATTTATTTACATATCGATTGTCAAAGGTTGATACCTCTCACTTGTCAGTTTTTTTACAGTTTAACAAAAGACTACTTTCCATCTTTATATAATGTTGTAAAAAGTTGTTATACTGATAGGAAGGACTTACTAAAACAGTTGTTGAAAAGTGCACTGCAGAAAAAACTGTTGAAGTTAGCAAATTCTTTTTGCTAAATATTAGCAAATATTAGTTAGATAAGAAATACACAATTTTAACTACATTTGTGTTAATTTTAAGTTAACTGAAAATGACCTTTTACAAAAATTGGTTAATATTAGTTAACAACAACCAACAGTTAATCTACATTTTTGCTATATTTAAGTTCAATTTAAAAATTAGCAAAAATATTTGCTATAAAAAATAGTACCTAAATAGATTACTGATTTAAGAAGGGTAGATCTTTATTTGCCCTAAAAAAAGTTTAAAGAAAAGTAAAGCAAATATAATTTTGTTAACCGAACATATTTAGCACGTGTTTTCTTTTAATTTTGCGCTATTTTCAAAAATGTTTGTGTTTTAAATATAAGCTCAGCTGATACTAAATAGGTGCTCAGGTAATATTAAGTTTTAGAACCCACTACCGGTGAGTAGCGTAAGTTCTGAATTATTAATTATAATTAAGCTAAAATATAACTAAGATATTGTATATTTAACAGTTTTATTTTTTCTGTTCTTGTCTTACTAATATTTAGCAAAGAAAATCTTTTAATTTCAACAGTTTTTAAGCAGGGCCCTTTTTAGCTAAACATTAGTTAGTTCAGAAAAAAATTTTATAGACTCTCTATTATTACGTATCAACTTATGGCCATCGATATGCATTTGTTCATGGTAGAAATGTAGAAAAAATATTATTTATTTCTTCTGACATGTGTGTAAACAAAAAAGTTTCAAAAGACTGAACCAATTGTTTTATCATTCATACACTCAACCAAAAAAGTCTGTAATGCCTACTGAAAATTTTGCTGTTATTACGGGAAATTTAACTGTTTTGAGCCCAGCGGTATTTTCTGCTAGTTTTAGCAACACATGTCTGCTGATCTGTAGTACAACAAAATTAGTAGAAAAAATTAGTTGCCGCTACTAAATTTTAGTAAAATTTATGTAAACTGCAATTCAAAATCGATTTGCTAAAATCAGTTAAAAAACTTATGGTCTAATTCATAAACTTTTACAACAGTCTTATTGCAGGATTTTAAGCTAATTTGTGAAAAACAGTATTCATATTTACTTAATAACGAAGAAAATAATAAAGGTTTATAGTTGGTACTCACTAACTTTAAACCTTTTATAAAGTTTGGAGTGAGGAAGCCACCATTTAATTGCTAATTATTTCATTTTCAGGCATGAAATGATTTATTAAAGCCATCCCATCACTAGAATGTGTGGCTTCCAACAACTTACATCCGTCAAACTGAAAAAAACTACAACAATTGCATAGCCAATGACCTTTTTCGAAAAAATTTAAAAAAAAATGGAAAAATAAAATTAAAAAGAAAAACAAAACAATAGTGATGTGTAGACTGTCAAAACATTATTCGAAATTCGATTACTTTTGTATGCTTTGAATAATATGTTCTAAAAAATTACTTTTTTACACACATTTCCATTGATTTGCTTTATAAATAAAAAAAAATATTTTTAATGGCTTTTAAATTTATCTTAGCACATCATTAGTTCTCTAATTTAAGGAAATAAAGTTTTCACTTCCGATTACCGAGTCAATCGTTTACTAAATTTGTAAATCACTTACGACTTATTTGGGAGAAGAGAGAAAATAAACAATAGTGTTGCCAGTATCAAATCAAAAATTAATTTATAGTTAAAATACGATTATGAATCAAGATTTCTAATAACTCCTTATTAAGCGAAATATGTACTTTAACTATAGCAAGCTTCAAATACCAAATAAATTTTGTTTATGAATTAGCACATTACTAAATACCATAATTTTAGTACAATGAAATTAGATGCAGCTACTAAATTTCAGTAAATTGTTGTAAATTGTAATTTAAAATCAATCTGCTGAAATTAGCAAACAAAGTGTACTAAAAAATAAACAAACTGTAAAATCTACAAAAAAATCTTTTTTTTCTTTCGATTGTAACAAGCGTATAATTACTTCATCGTATTCTTGTAAATAAAATTTTTTAAATTAGTATATTTTTCTGCTAGATTTATCACTCGGTTTTTAAATATTAGTAAAATGATTAATTAGAAATTTATTAATTCAGTTCGAGGCCAATTTCCTTATTATGAGTTAAGTATGCTTTTTTTTGCGAACTCAGCAGCGAAAATTAGTAAAAAAATCCGTAATTTATAATAAGAGAATAGCAAAAATGATTACTAAAAATAAAAATTGTACTAATAATCAGTATAAAAATAGTATAGTGCGATTGAAAACTGTTTACAAATTTTTTTACAAACTTTTTTATCTGAGTGTACGTTCAGTTATAAAAAGACCTAAAAAGTATCCAATTAAAGGTATATTCACAATACTGATGAAGTAGGTTAAAATGGTGCACATTCCCTCCTTTTTTTTGTTTAAAGCGCTGTCGTTACTAAACCAATAAATTTTTATAAAAATTTTTTATTAATATTTTAATTAACATATCCTAGCTTTCATTAAGGCACATCTACGCGGGATAGAAAACTCGCTAGACTTTATGAAAACGCAGCTCTGTATAAGTCTACGAAATGTAATCTCTAGGCCTTTGACAATTGCTGTCATTCACAATTTCTTTAATTAGTAACAATTTTTAAGATGTCTTGTAACTTTATTGAACATTTCAGTTTCTTAAATACACCTTTTGGTATTTGGAGAAAAAAATATTCTATAGAATACAACAATTTTAATAAAAACAAATATTTGACAAATAGGGATGTTACTTTTACGATAAAAATTAGTGCCAACTTTATTAGAGATGACAAATTTGGCGTAAACTCTATGAGATTTCTATCCCGTGTAGATGTGCCTTTATAATGATTAAAATTATTACAATAATTTTTACTATTTTTCAAAATTTTTTAAAGTAATAGTGTATTTAGACTTTAACTAGTAGTTTTTGGCCATTTTTAGTTTTTGAGCCGAAAACTACAAAATTAATTTAGTTTTTCCATACAATTTTCATATAAACTGAAAACCAGATTCTACCTAGTTTTTGCCAAAAACCAAGTAAAAATATCTGAAATATGCATTTTTGATTCACTCGGTATCATTTTAATTAATTTTCGATACAGCCTGTTACAACGAATATAGAAGTAAAGCAAGTGTCAAAAAAATATTTTTTAAGAATATTTCTGGTTTAATTTGAAATTGTGTGTTGTTATTCTTTTTTAAATGTATTAATAATTTTTTTGAATTAATTTCACAATAAAAAAGAAAGAAAAGTGTGTAATAAAAAAGTGTTGTGACAAAGAAACACTAAACACCCAGTGTAAATGACTTGGCTTTTGCAATTTAGTTTTGTACAAAAACCAGCTGGTTTTTCCTCAGTCTAAATTCAGTATAATACTGCATTTAGACTCGGCAAAAACTACCTAGTTTTTGGCTCTTGCTAGTTTTTACTTGTCAAAACGCATGTATAAAAAACAACCAAAAACTAGTTTTGTACGAAAACTAGGTAGTTTTTGTTCAGTCTAAATTCAGTATAACCTAAAACTGCAAAACTACACTGAAAATATTATTACAGTAACTGACTGCAGTTTATTTAAAAAGTTATCAGTACATTTGTTTTTAAATGATTATTCAGTTAAAATACAAAGACAAAATATATTTTTTAACTGTTTTTGTCGTTTATTTAAAAAATAAATTACATGTAAATACGGATTTTCTGTTACAGTTAATACTTTCATTTAAAATGTTTTGTTAAAAAAAGATTTCCTTTTCGATTTCTAGGTCAGTTAAAAAAATTAAATAAACTAAATATCGTTTATTCTTACGGATTTTGTAGTTAATTTTTTTAAATTTAAAAAAAAGAAATAAATGAAAAATCATTATTTTTTAAGGATTTTGTAGTTTATTTATTAACATTTAAAAATAAATGAAAAGTTCTTTTGATTTAAACGAAAAGTCAGTAGACCGGTTTTCAAGTGATGTTTCATTTATTTTAAATTACATTTTCAGTTAATTTCAACTACAAACCATTTTGAGTGTACTCTACACTCAACCAAAAAAGTCTGTAATGGCTACTGAATATTTTGCTGTTATTACGGGAAATTTAACTGTTTTGAGCCCAGCGGTATTTTTTGCTACTTTGAGCAACACATGTATACTGATTTGTAGTACAATAAAATTAGTATAAAAAATTAGTAGCCACTACTAAATTAGTAAAAATAATTAGTAGACGGTACTAAATTTCAGTAAATTGTTGTAAACTACAATTTAAAATCAATATGCTGAAATTAGCAAAAAGTGAACTAAAAAATAAACAAATTGTAAAATCTAAAATAAAAATTAAAATCAAATTTAATAAAAAAAAAATATTTTATTTCTTTCGATTGTCAAAAATGTATAATTACTTCAACATACTTGAAATTTGGAATAAAAATTGCACACGGTTCTCCAGTTATTACCTTTTTATGCATTGGAGATCCAATAAAATTTTATGAGTTTTATTTCCAAACTAAGAATATATCAATAATAAAAAACATAAACTCAACAAGAATTCTAAAAAACAAACGAATTCTTGTAAATAAAATTTCTTTAAGTATCCACCTGTTGTTAAATTCGTATATTTTTTGTTAAGTTTAGCACTCGGTTTTGAAGAGTTAGTTAAATTTTTTGCTCAAATCAGCAACGTAATATAGAATAGCAAAAATGATTACTAAAAAAAATGTACTAAAAATCAGTACAAAAATAGTAAAGTGCGATTGAAAACTGTTCACATTTTTTTTACTAACTTTAATATTTTTACCATTTGAATATGCCCTGGTTCAGACCCATCTTTAGTTGGCACGGACAGGTACTTTCAGACCGATAGTATTTTCATCAGCCACAGGACAGAGGACCAGTCCTGTTTTTTTACCAGTCACGAACCGGTGACCGGATGGTACTTTCAGACCGGTCCTATTTTCACTAGTTATGGGTAATAATTTTAAATTAACTTTTAATTAAATAATGCATTGATTTCAATGATTGAAGTGATAATCATATCCTGTTACGAATTAAAAAATTTAAATCTATCTATGAATTAATTAATTCTAAAAAGATCTGGAACTAGTTTAACGAAATCTTGGCTTGCACAATACCTGATGAGATTTCGTTAAGGAATCTCATTACATTGCAATTCTCTTATATATTTAGTAAATCGAGAAAAGCGGATAAATAAGATACATATCTATGAGAAATGCTGTTAGTATCCCTATTAAGTTTGTTCGCATATTAAAATGCTATTTCTAAGTAATTGTAATTAATGTGAAATAAAAATATCTTATTTATCACCTATTAATCTCAGACCGAGCATTTTATTTGCTATTTTAAACAGTAAAACTTGATAACCTTTAACTGCAACGGCTGCCCTGCTTAGATGTTGCGATTTTTCTGAAAAAAATTACATCACATAAAACCTGATACAACAAATAGTAGGAAGAAAATAATATGTAAAATAAACATGAAGTAAAAAAGTTATAGACATTTAGTCAACTTTTTTGTAATGCAACTTGTTTTATTTCTTATGCACTTTTGTTTTTATTATTATCAAACCTCAGAGAGTTTTACAATCAAAAGTTGTTTTGGCAGTGTTGCCAACTCTTGAAGGCAGGAAAGCACCGTGAGCATTGTGAAAACGGGTAAAAAGGGTAAAAATTTACCAAAAATAGGGTAAAAAAGCACGATAATAAATTTTTGAAAAATTTAAGTCAAGATTTTAAAAACACATTTTAGCTTTGTAAAATCGTGTAAAAAAGGTTCAAAAAATAAACAAAATGGGGTAAAAAAGCACCAAATTAATATTTCAAGATTTTGAAGTTTAAATATAACGAAGTTGCTATTTGAAATTGTACTACAAACATTGTGAAAAAATGTATTTTTTGTATATTTCGTATTATTTTTTTCAACTTTGACAGAAAATTCAAGAAAAATTTAAAAAAGGAGAACAAATACCAAAAATATAAACTGTACAAAAAGCACTAAAAGCACTGCCAGAAATATGAAAAAGCACTGTAAATACCCGCTTTTTATAAACGGGTATTTCTAAAAAATCACCGGGTACGGGAAGAGAAAAAGCACCAAAAAATACCCGAAAAGCACTGAAATGGCAACACTGTGTTTTGGTTTGCTTTAACTATATGAGAGTGAAGTTAGTTGTTAATATTCATTGAAAAATGAATCTTTTATAAAACCCATCATAATATTGAGCAGGTGTTGCCAGAATTTTGAGATCTTATACCCAATTATTAATATGTCATTCCCAAAAATCCCCTAATTATTTTTCATGATCCCTAAACATTTATTTAATTTTTCGAAAATTATTTTTCCTCGTGTTTTACAAGTTGTTAGATTTCTTCTTGCCTGGACGTCTTTAGTAATATCACACGGGGGAAATTAGAGTTAGAAAATTTATGCGAATGGGAAAACTGAGAACTCGAACGCAACAATTAATATTTTTTTTTTTTTTAATAACACACTTTGGCCAAAATCTTTTTTGTGCTACTAACTGTAAATATGCATTTGCATGAAAGTCGATGCCCTAATTATAACAAATGAAAGAGAAAAACGAACTCATTATTTTAAAATAACATACATAACCATATAAAATTTTATAATTTCTTCAAAATTAATATATTCTATCAGGTTAAAAACTTTATTGTGCATGGTGTTTCAATTTAAATGTTTTACTATTTTAGAAGACGGGTGGAATTCTGATAACAAATAGATTTATTTGTAAAATACGTTTTAATCTGAAAAGAGCTTAAAACTAGCGTCATTTTAGTACAAAAATCTTACCAGACTCAAACCTGTTTGACAGACACAAATTTGCGTAGCCTACATTTTTCACTGTTACCATCAATTTAAAGGAAATATACAAAATATTAAAAGATTATCAAGGTAAAAACTTCAGAGAAAAATTCGTAATATTTTTATCCCCCAAAAGCCTCTAAAATTGTTTGTCATCCCCAACAAATCCCCGGATCGCCAAACGTAAATTTTTATCCCCAATCACGAAAAAAATCCACAATTTGAGGATAAATCCCCTTAACTGAGAACACTGTATTGAACCAAGCACAATCATTGAGGTTTGCGGTAGAAACAAACCTTAAACATATAAAAAAAGTGTACGAAAATAAACGATCATATAGAAAAAATTGTAACCGATCAATTTTAAAACCAACCATACAATTCATTGGTTTTGATTGTTGTTTGGTGACTCCAAGTGGAGAGGAACGGAAACACTAAATTGTATATGTATGCATTGCATGTGTATGTGTGCAGCTGCGGTCAAAATATTAGTAATGACATACATATGTACTATTTTTTTGTAGTTAAGGGGTTTCTGCATTGTAATATTTTGTCGTGAGATTTTGAGGTAAACAAGTACTCGTATGATGAAATTTCATATTAGTGCTGGTAAATCTGGTAAAATTTCTCTTAAAAATATCGTCGCAGATGTACATATTTATCAGCGCTACGGATAACCCCCAAAGGGAAAAATTAATTAACATCCAAGAAATGACGTAAAAATGTTTGACGGTTATTTAATTTTTGGGAGTTTATTTAATCTTTAATTATTGAGATTATTTCATTATGAAAAAATTCCTAATGAAATAAAATTTAAACAGTTTGAATATTATTGCCTTTTAATTTTTTTTGGGGTGTTACTGCACTTTTGGTTCATTTCATTTTGTTAAAAAAGTTAAATTATTTGGCGCCAACATTTATTTAAGTACATACGTAAGAAACTAATTGAAAAATGTGCTTCGGGCAAAAATTTGATTTTGTTAAAATAAATCCCGCGGCTTTTATCATCATAATAATGAATTAAAAGCGAATATTGTGGATTTGAACAGAGAAATTTCTATTTCAGATGAAATGGCCCTGCGAAACACGATCAAAATACAATTTCAAATTCCAACAAAGGGGTTGATTTCATTACGTAACTTATTTTCAGCCTTAATTTCATTAAGGATTATTTCGTAGCACCTATTTTCCCTTAAAAAAAATTACTTTTCTAGAGCCAAGTTTATTACAAGTTGTTTTCCATTTTTGTGGAATTTTGTGGTACTTTTTATTTCTCAGATTATGAGGCATTTTCTAGAATTTTAGAAATTTTCCAAGAATTTTCAGATAAGACAGAGTTTAATTTCATTTTAAAAGACGATTTACAAGCTCTATGAAAAATTTACAATTATGGAGTTAAATCACACATTTTTGTAGCGAAATTTAACATTTAACTGAATTTTTTGCTGATCTTCTAATAGTTTAAATTTTTTAAAATATCAAATAGAACGTCGCGTGCCACCTAAAATCCACTTGCGTGTCATAGTTTTGCCAGCCCTGACCTATTCATTGTGTTTTTCATAGTTTTTTAACATATAATTTTAAATATTTTACTTCTGATTTTTTCTTTTAGCAGAGTTGTAGTTTTGTGACAAATATTTTAGCAGTCACATTTTTGTGATAAGTATTTTAGCGGAGTCACATTTTTATATATTTTGTCTGTCCAAAATGCAACTCTGAAAATATGGAGTAGTAGTTTTTAGTATCGAGTACCCACTATCACATGCTAAATCTTATGAAAATATAGATAAAACAAATAATGAAAACAGCTGACCTTTTTTCTTTTAGTTCTTTTGTTAAGTTTGTTATTTACATTAAAGTACATTCCTGATACCTAAATATTTATGGTATTTTGAAACATTTAAAAAATGCAAAAATCCATCCGTATGGCAAAATTATCGTTCGTTTTTTTTTAATTGTATGATTTGTATCACACTAGAGTTTGCTAAAAACCGAAAAATTTTAAAAGCGCGGTTTCGGTTTTTCAAAATTATAAAAACTGCGGTTTCGGTTATTTTTCGGTTTTCTTGTGATATTAATAGAACTGTTTTAAAATAATTTAATATGTATGTATGTATAACAATTAAATATTTTAATACATTCAAGATATTTATTAAAATTTTATTGAATTTCTCACTCGAATAAAGACAATAAACACCATTGTCGGGGGAAAAAAACGCGGAAACTATTATAAATTAAAAAAAATTTTATTCTTTATTCGGCACATTAAACTGTATTTAAAGAGTTTAGCAATTTGTTTAAAATAATATAAAGTTAAAATTTTATACAATAAATTTCGCGGACTACGAAATGAAACTTTTTGAAAAATAAGCGGTGAAAATCTGAACTGAATACGTGAAACTCAATATCTCATAAACTACATGACTTCTGATGCAATTTTTTTCTAATATCAGCTTATATTATCTGAAGTAGTAAAAACAAAAAATCTTTAAAGTAATATTTAATGGAGAAATTGTTCATTACAATTAAATACAGAATTTTGTAAAATTGGAGCTGAACCCTTTTCGAAATTCTAGGCTCAATAATATGTAATTTAATTAATTATTTTAATTGCTTTAAGTATTTGCTAAAAACCGACTTATTTTTGTCGGTTTTCGGTTTCGGTTTTGAGGCCTCAAAAACCGCGGTTTCGGTTTCGATTAAAACAGAACAGAAAACTCTAATTCACACTGTAATATTCTACCATCATACATGATTTTTTGACAGATCTTACTACTAATATTATTATTAATAACACTATTCATTAAATTAGTTATAATTGGTTAGGGTATCCACCAACATATCCTTTAATGGAATAATTTCTTTGTGCAACCTAATTTTTGTGTCAGCAGAACTTTTTATAAGACAATCAAAAGTTTGTTGGTCGAAAAAAAAACCTGAGTTGCCAAACACCGGAATTTGGAATAAAAACCGAATTTTAGGTTAACCTCTTAACTAATTTGGAATCAGAGTTGCAAATACTAATTGGATTTCTGTGTTCATGTATTTCGTTCGTTGTAACTGAAAGATTCAGTTGGCGCTGTGTATTTATTTTAAGTGTCCAAAGAAACATTCAAAAAGCCTTGGCTATTTTCAAACAGTAAAAGAACAACTTCCCAACAGCAGGTGTATTACTATTCAAATGCTTTGAAATATACATATGTGACAGCGCATAGAGAAAGGGACCTAAGCGTAAAAAAATCAATTTTTTTTTTTTTGATGTGGACAACAGCTGAGCATCGAATGAGACCGATCCCATGCCCTCCTGAGAAAGGGACCTAAGGGGACCTTAGGTCCCTTTCTATTTTGCGCGTCACATATACGTAATAGTTATCAAAATCCCTGCAAGCATTTGGAAGATATTTTTCGAGAAGATATTAAAGCGATATCTTCTATTTTTCATTTGAATGAAAATAATCAGTAGTATTTTGAAATTGTCTTCCTTTTATTAAATGGAAGGATGTCATATATTTTATGAGAATAATGCGGCAATATTTTTTATCATCTATAAGATAAAGACAACTTGCTTGAAATTTTTTGTCATTTTTTAAAACTTAAAAGAAAATTTGTACAAAAAACAATGAAAAGTTATATGGGCGACCAAATTCGTGTAAAAATCAAGATTTACGGTGTGAAAAAATTGGGTATGATAAAACAATTATTATCTTTATGTTGGTCAATGATAATCTATGCAGATATTCTTTTTCAGATCTAAATTTCAAAATGAAAAAAGAAATCGTTTATTTTGTAGCGGAGAGTTTATTTGATGATACCACCTTTTTATCTTCCAAGTGATAAATTAGCGATATCGCCGAATTACTTTCGTACTGCCTGAAAGTATTGCTTTCGGGTAACAATTGTTCCCGACGGAGGAAACTTCCGCAATACAAAATTGATATTTTTGATGCTGAGTGTTTTCTTCTAGGCGATATCGTATTGCAATGCTTGCTGGGACACTTTATAAATACAACTACTCACTTTAGTAAATACCACAAAGTATTTTTTTCTAAGCTAATAAAAAATATTAGTAGATTTTATATTTTTATAAATTGCTCATTAGACTGGTCCAAAAAAAAAAACAGTTGGAATTCTCACGCTCCACAACACTAAAAATATGCCACTATGAAAATAAATATGGTCTGATAAAAAAATCACCAAAAAAGTTTTGTTTAGGGGTTGCACATTGTCATTAGGGAATGCATCCCGGAATTCCCAGGAAATTAAGCTTTTTTCTTTTCCCGCATTCCCGGGAATTTGGACAGGGAGTCCCGGGATTTCAAAAAATGCAGTTTAAAATAATAAAGTTAATTATTTTAAATTTTCTTATGCAAAATTTTCCAACCTTTTGAAAATAGTAAACATTTTACATTAGGCTTGTTCGTTTACTTACAACAATTTGTTACTTTTACCACAACTAGAAAAATTCAAAGAGTACCTAACCAAAACATTGATTGAGTAAAAGTAGTTAACGAGCACACTGATTAATTTGTGTACTTGATCGAACTTTTTAAGTTAATTTTAGTGCCTTTTAAAACCACTTAAATAGTGTTTGTATAAACAATTTTGAATCGCACTTATTCTGTACAGAATTAAAGAAAAATTTGTCCATTGATTTTTAAAAATTTTCAAGTAAGTTAAAATTTGTTCCCATAATTTTTATAATTTTTTTTTTTCAATTTTGTAAAATTATTTTCTATAGTTTATTCAATTTTTAAAAATATATAATTAAACTTATATAATTTCTAATATAAAATTAATTCTTTCTAAGGTCCCTTTCTCAGGAGGGCATGGGATCGGTCTCATTCGATGCTCAGATGTTGTCCACATCAAAAAAAAAATTGATTTTTTTACCCTTAGGCCCCTTTCTCTATGCGCTGTCACATATGAATTTTCTATTCCTCCTACATATCGCAGCGGCATCCTTCGGCGTTCCCAAAGCATTTAACCCCACCAAAATAAAATAACATAAAAGGGCTATAAACTAAAAAACCTCAAAAGTTCGCCATATAGCGATCGAATGGCGCGCATCCTCCACTAAATTAAATAGGTATTATTATATGTAAAATATAACTTCTAAGCAAAAACATGACCTGTCATTACCATACGGATTACCAAGTAGTGATAGATCATTACCTTTTGCATTACTTTAAAATACAAAATAACGACTTACTAATAATAACTTATAGAAGTACTTATATATTCTTGACAAGTAATCACTTACTGGTAATTGATTAAATAAGTACTGATTTAGTCTTTTTAATATTCATATTTTATTTATAAATTTTGTTTTGAACTAAATAGAAAATTTTCAAAGCTATAAAGTTTTTTTTTGCCAATATGACCCACTATTTCACAATGTAGGGTAACCACTTATTTCCTAACTTCTGAGTAACCACTTTTTTGTAAGCGAGAGGGTAATGACCACCCATGAATTTTTGGACATCGCGAACAAAAGTAATGTTGCGAGTAAATAGCCTTTGTGTGCAACTTGCTCGCTTAATTACTCGGTAATGTCTGTTTTTGCTGGGTTAAGCCTCCTTCAATTTTCTATACAAACGAGCTATTCGAAAAATAGTTGTTTAATAATATAAAATATTGGACATACTTGCACATCGAAAATTAAATAACGGTATAGGCTGCTCCTTGAAAAAATGTAAAGAAATATTATATTGCTTTTTCAACGTCGTTAAAAAAAACCCGGCACGGGTTACATGCCTGTCCAGTTTCCTTTTCAGCCAAATTTCTGGGGGTAATATAAGAGAGTAAACGTAACTGGAGCTCGATATGTTTACCTGGATAAATATGATAACTATCATGAGCCTTACCCGGTGTCTTCAAATGAAATAAATTATATGATATGAAATGTCAAAACGATTGCGGAGAAACGTCAAAATGATATCAATTGCACTGTAGTGGAGAAGACTTGACCATTTCATGGCTAAGAAATATTGTTTTTTTTTTCCAAAAACACTAAATTTTTTTGATAATTAATTTATTTCTACAAATGATAAATAATTAAACTTTTCCCCGTTCTTGTTTACTTTAATTTATGTTGTTTTTTGACTGCTAAAGTAAAATTAAAACTAAAAGTGACATTTGATGGCAGGCATCATTTTAAGAGCCGCTGGCATGTCAGCGCTATTATAATATTGCAATAAAATTTAAATTAAGTGTCTTTACTTGAGATTAACCCCCTGTTTTTATAAAGCGAACGGAATTATTCCTCCAGAAGAATGTGTGTATTTTGTTTTTGTTACAATAACAAAATAAATCTTTTGGCGAGTACTCGTATGAAAGTGAATTTAAGACGTATTATAATATTTCTTACATTTAACTGATGGAAATCCATATTTAATTATTTCATCACACGATGATTGGTCACATAACCGAGTTGAATACTTTAAAGTGAATATATTTACCGACATATCATAGTGACAAAGAAGCTGTTTCCAAAAAGCAGTATGAACTAGCGCATTTATAGCATGATTTCGATTCTGACATGATTTTTCTCGCGATGTCCCACTTAGAAGCTACAACTTACAAGAAAAATACAACAGTATTATAAACTCTGCCTTATCTTATTCCATTTTTGGAAGGGAAAGAAGTTGCACTAAAACTGCGCTTCTTGTTCTTTCCTTTTAAAATCGTGCCTATTTTTTGCTGGGTAATAATACACTCACAATATATTTTCCATAACCGATTGAGGTTTATTTAAAAAGTAAAAGGTAAAGTTTGTTTTCAATTGAAGAATCAATTAAAATACATTGAAACATATTGTTTAACTTTTTTTTGTCTGTCAATAAAAAACAAACTACTAAAAAGTATGTATCGTCTGTAGGAGTTGTTATTTTCAGTCAAATATTCTATTTTTAGATTTCTATTTTTAGAAAAAATAATTTAATTTAATTTCGTTGTTTTCTGTTTTAAAACAAAACATTCAAATATTTTCGGTTTTCTTTTTTGTTAAAATAGTTTGTTTGTATACAAAATTATTTCAATTCAAATTACAAGAAATTCTTTACTCATACACACAAACATAGCCAATAAAAATATGAACGTATGTGTTGTGTATGGTGTTGTGTTTTGAAAATTAAACAAAAAAAAAACTTTCAAATATGAAAAAACAAACCACAAAATCGTTTTTTTTACGTTTTGTCAGTTAAAAATTGATGATTGTTTTAATAGACTTTTCAATTATTTTTATTTCTTTTATGGATTGTTTAAACAATGTTTGAAAATAATCAACAAAATGGTTCGCATATAATGAAAAATCAGTAGTCCTTTTTTAACTATGTTTTCAATTAATTTAATATGTATTTAAGGTTAAGGTTTCTTAAGGATTCTAAGGAAACAGTGGATCTCTGTAGCTCAAGTATTTTTGATAGCAGCAGCACAGAATAATTAATTCACAATACAACAAGTATAGGTTATAATTCTATAAAAACGCACTATAATTCTATAAAAACGCACTCGATTTCTTGCTGTCTGTTAGATCAGATATTTTGGTTTCCGAATTGGTACGTTGCGTAAATATCGTCTCAACAGTTTCGACATAAATCCAAATTGACAATCGTAGTTTATTTTAATATTTTAAATTTTTTTTTCAGAATTCCGACATGTAGTTTGATTGCAAAGATACATCCACAGACAGACCGACATCACTAAATCGGCTCAGAGACTTATTCTGAATAGGGTTTCCAATACCGAATCGGTATTGAGAAATCGGTATTTCGGTATTAAAAATTTTCCAGTACCGAATTTTCAGTATTTTCGGTATTCATATAAATATTTTTATTTAGCGCGTATACTTAGATATAGCACATCTCAAAATTTCAAAATTGTGTACGAAAATTATTGATTCCAAGCAGGCTTAATCTTCTCTCTTGTATTTCATTCAGAGCTTAAAAAAGATAATTATTTTTTGAATTAATACGAATAAAAATTTATTCATTTGCTGAATCAGTGAATATTTAAAATAATTTTAAATCAATGATTTGATATTGAACAAAGTGAGATAATGATTTGGTATAATTTACATCTATTCAATTTTGATTCGCGAAGTATAAATCAGATCAGAGCTTTGAAGAATTGATTCAAAATAATTAATTATTTTCAAAGATGATAAAAAAGCTGAGTTATAAATTCGCGAATCAAAAAATATAAAGATAATTCGCACGAATTATTTTTATATTTTTTTATTCGCGAAGACAAATTATTGCCTAAAATTAATTCGCAATTCAGAAAAACATTTTTAAATCCTGAATAAAAACATAAAATTATAATTCGCGAGAATCAAGAAAATCAACATAATCAAAAATTATTTTATTATTCTTTTTTAGAAAATTTGGAAAGAAAATTTGGACAAATTTGACCTTCCCATCACCAATGCTGGGAAATCGTAGACACAAAAGTGACCAAATGTTTTTTAGATTAATTTTTTAATCTTTGACTTTCTCTGAAGAAAATTTTTAGGAAAAACATTCTTTTTATATTTGAATTAATTAAGATTCGTAGAGATAACCCTTGCAAAAGTCATACTATTTATAAGTAATCATAATCAGAAATTTTTGTCCAAAGTTATAGTTGAGTAAAAATGCAATATATTCGTATTTATTAATGTTTGCATCTTTAAAATATGAAATTTGTAAAGAATTGCAAACACATAAACAGAATTATTGTCAACTTTGGTAAAATTTCAATACCGAAATCGGTATCGTTCTAAAATCGGTATTTCGAATTTGTTAAAATGGCTCGAATTTCGACAATTTCGGTATTACCGAAATCGGTACTGGAAAGCCTAATTCTGAGTCGATCGGTCTACACAAACGCAATATACCCTGTTCGACAAAAAGAATGTTGTTTTTTCGCAGGGATGCAATATCAGTTTCTTCATTGATAGGTAAATTTAATGGTTCTGATAAGGAAAGTTTGTTTCTGGGTTCCTCCAGGCAAAATTAAATAATTATCGGTTCGAAAAAGGTGCACATACTTATTTTTTCTGTCTTTTCTATCATACCCGGTATCTTAAATGGAATAAATGATATTATACCAAATGTGAAATCAATTACAGAGAAACATCAAAATAATACACATTGCACTGTAGTGAAGAGTACTTCATTGCTAAGAAATATCATTGTTTTTTCTTCGAAAAACATAAAATGCTATCAACAATTCATTTTTATTATCTACATATAAAAAATAAGTCGGAGTTGGCAGGCAATACCGCTAAAATACCGTTATCGATTCGTAACCCTTTGAACTGACTACCGTTGCCCTGGTTACTAACAATGCTGTAAATAATGATAATATAATTTCTAAGGAATCCAGCCAGTGACACAGACAGCTTTTGGTAATGCACGAGTAGGCTAACATTAGTCTCTGCTGGGTGACTTCATAAGAATATTACAGGTATCGAGATGTCGGATGAGCTAGCGAGGGAAGGTGCTACCTTCACACAGCAGTCTGCAGTGTCGGATATTTTTCCTTCTCTCTCGCTTTTGGATGATGTGCAAACTCTGACAGATCCATTCAGATGAAATTATTATGAGAAGGACAATATATAAAGAATAAAATGATTCTTCTTAATATGGATAGGAGAGAGCAGCAATTTACCTTATTACGGATCATAGTACTTTAGTAAAATACATAAAAAAATTAGATACCCAGCTAAAAATCGACATATATGAATCCATACAGGTTAAATGTATGTGCGTGCATGCTCATAAACATGCATTCATGACCATACATGGATACATAAATCTCCATACATGAATCATATATGACCATACGTGTGCATTAACGATATTTGAGGTAATATCATGTATGATCATGCATGCTCGTGCGTGTTCATGCGTGTCCATGTATGTTCATGCATGCTCGTGCGTGTTCATACGTGTCCATGTATGTTCATGCATGTACACTAGAGTGGTCCAAAAAAAAAAAAGTTGGAATTTTCACGCTCCACAACCCTACAAATATGCCACTTTGAAAAAAAATGTAGTCTGATCAAAAAAATCACCAAAAAAGTTTTGTTTAGAGGTAATTGAAGTCTCGAGGTTGTACTTGTTCTATTATTTTTAATTAATTAAAAATAATGGAAAAAATGAGAAAAATTAAATATAATTATTATGATCGCAACATATCAAATCTAATATATTTTTAGGTGTACATTACGAATATGAAATCAAAATTGAAATCGGAGTCGCGGATTTCGCGAAATTTTAAAATTTCATACAAAAACGGATCAACTTCGTTCAGGATGTTTTCTTATATTTACCAATATGAAAATTTCGTTTTTGCATGAATATATATCTGCTAAATGTCCTATTATGTGGGATAGGGTTTTTGGTAGCAATAAAATTATAGCAATCTAAATAATAGCGAAATATTAAAAAATGTCAAATTTTAACTTAATTTGCAAGGATATCTGTTATCCTTTTTAAAATTAAAATCAGTGTTATATATAATGAATGTCCTTGGTAAGTAAATTGCAAAAGTATAACAAATTGCATTTTTCGATAACACCGTTTACAGGTAATTGGGAAAATATCTCAAAAAACTTGAGTTTTTTTGAATTTTCAAAAACCGCGAATAATTCATAAACCACAAATTTTTTTTAAGTTTCGATTGCTGATTCATAATTTCCGTTAAAATAAAGATCAGATTTAAGAAATTTGCGCATACAAGGCAAAAACAAGTTGAATTTTTAATTACATCTTTTCGGAAAATTTCGAAAATTTGACTAAAATATGTATTTTTTTGTATAAATTTAAAAAAAAACAGCGAATTACTTAAAAGTTACTTAATTTTTTTAAGTTTAGATTTCCAATTCCTTATATCCACATTAATTAAGACCAGATTTAAAAAAAATTGTTAAATAATAGCGTACAGGTTAAGAAATAATTAAATTTAAAATCAACCCTACTTTTTGTATAAATTACTCTAGAGATAAATTACTAATTCTTAAAAGACAACTTTTTGTGCTACCTCTAAATAACAGCGGATTTAGCTGAAACTTGGCACAGAGAGTTTTTAGACATTAAGGAATAGGGGCAACATTGTGGAGATCGCGAATTCCAACTTTCATGTTTTTTTTGGACCACTCTAATGTACACACATGTAGATATTACCTCAAATTTCGTTAATGCGCACGTATGGTCATATATGATTCATGTATGGAGATTAATGTATCCATGTATGGTCATGAATGTATGTTTATGAGCATGCACGCACATACATTTAACCTGTATGGATCCATATATGTCGATTTTTAGCTGGATATACAACAAATGATACTTTAAAGTGATATCCGAAGCACATCTTATTTCTTTCAGGATTTGGTTGAAATATGTGGCATAAAGTTGTGGAATTTACATGTTTATATAAAGGCCTCGAAGTGGGAAACGTAATTAAAAGGCTTCAATGGCGTTGTTCTTTTTTTACAACATTCATTCATTGGGTTTTAACCCAGCAAAAACAGACATTAGCAAGTAATTAAGCGAGTAAGTAGCACACAAAGGCTTTCACTACTTACCAGTACATTTACTAGCTTAATTACTTTTGTTCAGGGTTGGCTGGCAATACCGCTAAAATACCGTTATCGATTCCAAACCCTTTCAAATGACTACTGTTACCCCTAAAATGCCGTTACCGAAATAACCGAAATACCGTTATCCTTAAATACCGATACCGAAATAACTGAAGTACCGTTATCCCTAAAATACCGATACCGAAATAAATGAAATATCAATACCCTTAACCCTTTGACAAGGGAATTTTAATGGCTGGCAATTTTCCGACCAAACTTCGTCGAAAGTTGTGTATTACTTTTAGCGGAGATATTTGGAATTAAAGTTCAAATACTAACATTCTGCCAACCCCGAGCGGGTTAAAAGTTTTTTAAAATTTTATATTTTTTCTATTACCAATCTCTACATAAAATCTTTTGAGTTTTTGAATTTTATTCATCACACAATTTTTGAGAGTAAACTTTAGCCTTTTTTAAATTTTAACATATTCTCATCAGCGTTGATGATCACAAGACAAAACGCACTCTAATGATCTCATGTTGTTTTGAAATTTCACAGCCTGCATAAAATTTTAATAAGACCAAAATAACGAACCGATAACAGTAAATGAATTGCGCTTTGGTTAAAATTCAAATCAGTGACGAGTTGATGAAGTCGACATATATTATAATGTACGCCACTCGCCAAAGGGTTAAAATACTGTTACGGAAATAATCCAAAGTAGCGTTACCCTTACCGATAACCGCATCGTTTCGGTTACCATCCATGCTTTTTTTTTTTTTTAAAGAGAAGCAACACTCAGGAAATTCTTCCTATTAATTAACGTGTTGCTTCCTTTGGAAAGGGGATAGAGAAGAAGTGAAAGGTGGTGAAAGATGAAGGGCTTCAAATATGGCTACACTGTAATTGCGCGAGATGTTGAATTTTTTAGAACAGTTGTTGCGCGCCATCTAATGGTGAGTTGGCGAACTTTGTTGAAGCTTTTTAGTTCATAGCCCTGTTATATTATTTTACTTCGGTGGGGTTAAGTGCTATGGGAACACCGAAGGAGGACGCTGCGATATGTATGAGGGATAGAAAAAACTCATACATATTACTATTTTTCATAAATTGATGTTGCCTTGGTTGGGGCTCGAACCCGAAACCTCACGTGTAACAGTCCAACGCGCTAACCATTACACCACAGCGCCCACAATTGTTCGCAATGTCCCAAAATTCATAGGTGGTCATTACTCTCTCACTTACAAAAAAAAGTGCGAATAACGAGTTACGAGCATGGTTATTAATAGTGAAACAAAAAGTGGTTATGCAAAAGTTAGGAAATAAATGATAACACACAAGTTAGGGAATAAGTGGTTATTCTACATTGTTAAATAATTTGTTGATAAATAGAACTTTGTGGAGAAATATGTTTAAAGCCAGATTCACAATGCTGGAATACTCCAATCTGCAGAGTGGATTTTGTTCCTTTCTTTATCGCACTTACATATTTTTTGTATCATGCCATCTATATTTAAGTACACTCCACTCTGTAGAGTGGATTACTCCATCATTGTGAATGTGGCTTAAGTCTTTAAATAAATAAATCAAAAAATAAATAAGAACATCTGAAAAATTTTAGCTTTTTTTTAGGAACCGTTTAAAATATTTCCTTTTTTGCAAAAACATTTTTTTCTTAGAAAATTTTCTATTTGGTTGTAAAAATTTTGAATGCAGTTGCAAAAACTTTAATTATTTTAATAGAACATATACATAAGTACTTCTATAACTTATTTTAAGTAAGTCATTATTTTGTATTTTAATATAATGTAAAGGGTAACGACCTATCATTACTTAGTAATCTATACGGACCAGTCATTATCATGTTTTTGCTGGGAAAAACGTCTCTTGTTGGCAGCAGCTCTGGATACACATGAAAGTTGAAATTTTTGTCTTTTCAGTCTACTTTAATTCTATTTTATTGATCTCAACTATACTTAAGTTTGTAGTAGGTATATGAATTTAATGAATGCTTGGAATATCAAATGTATTCGAAACAATAATTGTTTGCCATGTAGCTAGTTGGTGTTCACGTTACTCACTCAGCCAACCCGACAGCCAGCCACAATTCATCTGAGAGTTAGTTGTTATTTTCAAACCGTAAGCTAAAGATCGTATAAAAAAACTTAGAGTTCGGTAGAAATAAAATTTAAATAACAAATAATAATAAAGTGGAATAAAACAAAAAAATTTTAAATCCAAACGATTAGAATTAAAGTCTTATCACGTGTGAAAATATCGATTTAAGTAAAAAGAAGTGAACGAAAAATACTTAATCTCTATCATTAGCCAATGACTAATTACTTATTCGACAGCAACAAATTGTTAATAATAGATACATATATTGTTATTTAGCAGTTAGTAGCAACAAATCTAAAACCAACTAAAATCAAATACTAAGTCAACCCGCAATTGTTTATAATTATTATACGTATAAATGTACATTAATATTTACATAGTATATAAAACAATTTAAGCATGTACTAAATAAAAAATACACCCTTCCCTCCTATAACGCGGGAATGCATTCCGTTAAAACGCCGCACTGTAGGAAACCGTAAAACTATGCTAATTTGTTCAAAATATCTGAAAAAATATCAAAAAAGATTTTTATTTTACTTTAAAATCCATTTATGTTTTTATGTTTTCATCTCTTGTTAAAATTGGAAATATTGTCAAAACAGAAATATAATCTAGTAAAATCGGAATTAGATATAAAATTTTAATATTATTAAAAAAATTTCACTACTCTAAACTGAGCTATTCAAATTACTAGACTTTAAAGAACATTTTAACTCTAACACAGTTTCTAGATTATCTGAGAATCATTTGTTTCAAATTTGTCTTACAACAATTCCTACTCTATGAAAAATACAAAAAAAAACCTTTTAAAAAGAGAATAAGAAACCGCGTTGCACGAATCCGCGCAATACCAGACAAATAGTGTATTTAAAAACAGTTTTAGAACAAACCTGCGTTGTAATAAACCGAGTTATACGAGGGACATGCTTAGGTATATCTATAATCACAAATATTAAACAAAAAATTATTATTATTGTTATAATAAAGTTTTTATACATTGATTTTATTTATTTCATAAATACCACAATATTTATGATTTTTGGTATTAGCTGCTTCTACTGCTGCCGCTGCTGTCGATCGAAGATTGTGAAATATCAAAATAATCCATAAAATATTTGAATTATATACATACAAATAAACAAATATACAAACGTACGTACGTAGTCAGAGTAAATTCGTGTCTGTGTTATTGAAAAGAAATCTAAATATTAAAATAAAAATTTAAAAACAAAAAAACAAAGCATAAAAATATTATAACCAGTTTTAAAGAATGGTCGACTGTTGGCTAAAAAAAAAAATTCAAACAAAATAATTGTGGAAAAATGTGATAGTAAAAATTACTTCACTACTAAAACTAAATAAGGAAATATGTATTTTACCATACAATCTGTTATATGTAGATTTTGAAAGCAATATTAGATAAAATATTTCATAAATTTACTACAAATGTAAACTATGTACAAATAAACGGAATAATTTACTTCAAATTTCCCGTTACTACAAACAAACTAATTAAAACAATAACTACGAAATTCTGCTGCAATTTTCAGCGATAATCTGCCAACCAGACCAGACCCAATCATCATCTATCCAATCCTCAATAATACGTTCGCGTCTACTTACCCACCACTTGTTTAACCACTTTAAACAACCGCATTCTACAATATTCGAAAATAATATTGAAAAAGAAAATAAAAAATATATTGTAACGCGCAATTTTTTTTTACAAACCTAAACAGTACTGCAAAAAACATACAAATATAAATTTTATTTATTAATATTTTTGTTATGGCCAGAGCTTCGAAGAATTAATTCTCTAATTCCCTTTTTTTGAACTGAATTTATATTTTGGGAATAAATTCCCCTGACCAAAATTAAGGACTTGAATGAATTCCTTTTTTTCATTCGATTTATCTTAAAAGAATTCATTCATTCTTAAAGGACCCAGTGTAGAAACGGTAATAACATATCATTATTTCTTGGACTATCAGTAATGACACCGACTTACTTTCTGCATTATTTTAAAAGATATAAAGTGAGTTACTATTAAATACTTTTTTCACATTATTTTAAATTAAAAATTAATGTATTACCAATAATGACTTATTTTTATCATTATTTCTAAAATAAAGTCATGTTCTAGATTTTTTTGTAAATTTTTTTGAAATCTAGTTGTAGACTCAATATTTTTTTAACACTAGTAATGATATATGTAACCACATATTTTGTATGTTGGCGTATAAGCTGACTTGTGCGCAGCAAGTCAATTATGTTTTTATCTATCAAATATTACATTTCCAAATAGCTCAGATGGTACAGCTATAGACTGGTAGTCTGGAGTCCCAGGTTCGATTCCCGCATTAGAAAATTTTATTTAAAAAAATTTTGCATTAAAAAAATTATTTTTTTTAGAAAACTAATTTTTTTGAAAATCTAATTTTAGAATCATTATTTTAGTCACATAGGAAACGACATATTTTTTTATTTTTCGAATGCTAGTGTGTAACCATAAATCATTATTTTTCGCAACATCACCATACAAAGGTAATAAGAAATGTAATAATAAAAGTAACTAGTTGCCATTACCAGGTATGTAGTTACATAACCACATATTTGGTAATGATTTTCTACACTGGGGAATTCATTCCTTCATAAAATTTAATGCATTCATTCACCAAGGAATTCATTCAATTCTAGTTAATTTAACTTTTAGTCAAGGAATTCATTCAATTCTAGTTAATTCAACTTTTGGTCAAGGAATTCATCCAATTGTGTACTTAATTCCCTGAAGGAATTAACTTTTTCGTTTAATTCCCTAACCCCCATTAACACAATGTCCTGTTAGCTACTAACTGGGACTTTAACTGACACATTTGTTGTTTTTACCACATAAATTTTAAATTTAACTTTAGGTTAAAGTTTAACGGGACATTGTGTTATCCCTCCAAAGGAATTAAATTTTTCGTTTAATTCCCTAGTGAATTATCTTTTTTGTTTAATTCCCTAAGGAATTAAGTTTTTCGTTTAATCCCCTAAGAAATAAACTTTTTCGTTTAATTTCCTAAGGAATTAACTTTTTCGTTTAATTCCCTGAATTTAAGTTTTGCGTTAAATGCCCAAAAGGACATGTCTTTCCACCTTAGAATACAAAATGAAAAACTAAATATTATTTATACAATTCTAATATATTTAATTTAACTAATATGTCGTTGTTGCTATTAAAGGATGTATGCATAGACTTTATTAAAATCCGTTTTAGTTAAACCAATTATAGTATACAAATTCTCGGAAGAGCTGAAAAATAAAGAAAAAATGCTAACTCTTTAAGACCTTAAGTGGGCATTAAGTAAAAAATTAAATTCAGGGAATTAAACGAAAAATTTAATACTTTAGGGAATTGCATGAAAAAGTTAATTCCTTAGGGAATTAAAAGAAAAAGTTAATTCATTATGCAGTTAAACGAAAAAGTTAATTCTTTCAGGGAATTAAATGTACACTTGAAATTGAATTAACTCATGTTGAATGAAATTGTTACTGAATGAATTCTTTTATTTTAATGCTTAACGCTTTGCTCAGGGAATTCATTCCCAAATTTCAATTCTTTGAATTCATTCACAGGAATTAATTCCTGCTTATTTCGTATTAAAGAAGTCATTCCTTGAATTAAAAAATGTAATTAAATTTTAGGGAACTCATTCCAAAACAGAATTAATTCTATAAAGCTCTGGTTATGGCACTACATGGAACAACACATACACCCACATTAATCTAGGAAACAGATATCTAAAGAGAATGAACAAAAACGCATAATTATAATTTTTTCATAGTTTTTGCTCAAAAACAGACTCAAAATTTTAAATTCCTATGATCGGCAATGTAATCTACTAAATATGCACCAGCAAAAACATGTAGGAGCCCGAGTAAAATTGTAATCATATGTGCAAGGAATTGTATGCACTTAAAAACGAAAATATTCTCATACAAATTGCAACCACCCAGGTAGAAATTGCCCACGGTAGAAAAAATAGTACTGGGAGAGCACTGTTTTTTTATTTTGCCAGTACCACTTAAAAGGTGTTTGCCACCGTTTTCTGCAAATTTACCACCGTTTATTAAATTTAATTTAACATATTAAATTATTTGTGTAAAATATAGCTATTATTTCGTTACAAAATTAAAAATATGTTAACACATAGTCTAAGGGTCATATCATAGAATTAGGGCCATACATAAGTACATTTTCGAGAAAATTCAGAGTTTCTTGTTATTAAATTTAAATAAAAACAGCTCCCGCATTTTTATAGTCACTATAAGAGCAATTCCATATGAAAGCGATCACCTTTTGGACGACCCCTCTCCGATTCTAAAATAAATAGTCTCAATCGATTGCCCAGCAAAAAATAATGTACCTACATATTTTTTTTTTTTATAGTGACTGGTTTAGTGGTGGTGTACACCACTGTCATGTGACAAAATTGAAGAATTCTTCATAAGGGACCTCATTGAAAGTTGTTTTAAAAAAAACTACTAAAGCGATCGCAACGAGTGATAGCTCGTTGGAAAGGTATTGAATCAGGCTTTAATTGAAAAATAAAATTTTCCTAATTTTTCTCAGAAATTTACCTTTTTTCCCATGAAAATTAAATTTTCCCATGAAAATTAAATTTTCCCATGAAAATTAAATTTTCCCATGAAAATTAAATTTTCCGATTTTCCACAGAAGCTCCTAAATTTTCCGGCTAATTTTTTTTTTGGATTCCTCATAATTTTTGCTTTAAGAATCAGCAATAAAAAAATGGGCCCGACTCCTTGTTTGGACAGGAGAGGAGCATTTAAGAGACCACCTTGTTCTCATTGTTTTTATATTTTTTATAATTGAATTATTTGTAATTATTTAACATTATTTTATTTTATTATTAAAAATACATTTTAAAAATTATTTTACAGTTAAAAATACATTTATGAAGAAAAAATCAATTTTTTTTAAGAGCCCCAAGTTGAGTGTGTAGTGAATATGGTCTGCCTGCCTTCACAAGATCGGCCATAAATCCATGGATAATAGCAGCAGTGGCATGTAATGGCACACCAAACCCGACTGAGGCTACAGGTCATAAAATGTTTTGTAAATTTTTTTAAATTACCAGGTAATAAATATTTCGCCTAAAATGACACGTGCAGAAACAAGTCATAAAACACGGATTTTCCATAAATATGGCGAAATATTTATTACCTGGTAATTTAAAAAATTTACAAAACATTTTATGACCTGTGGTCGGCTTATTGGCAGTAACCAATTAAGTCCCTCTTTAAAAAACATTTTATGACCAGTAGTTCACGCAAATTTTCCTATTAAAGAAAAGCAAATACGCTTATTTTTTTTACCTATTTTTTACCAAAAAATAAATATAAATACTTCACACACTCTGAGTCAAATTTTAGTTGAAAGTGTTAAAGTGTTTTTTTTTGTAAAGTAAAGAGTGAAGCTGTAAAGACAATTTAAAGTAAAATGAATAAATTTTGCTGCAATCCGTTTAACAAGAGTGGACATCGTTCGAAAAAGATAAAAGTATTAAAATTAACTGGTGTTTCGAAGCGATACATGAATGAATTAAATATACAATACGGTAAAGAAGCAGAATTCATTTGCCCCAAGTGTAAAATCGATTTGTCTCAACAAGCAAATGCATTGAAACAAATGCAACCACAATCCGAGAGTGAAATGACAATTGAACAAAATGTTTCATCTGATAGTGAGGCAGACATTCCGATGGTCAATATGTCTTTGAGTCCTTTGAATGAGGCTATTACCACTTTAGGTGAATCGCCTATTACAAAAAGAAAGTTGCGAAGTGAAAAATACAGGAAAGAGAAAAAAGGCAAGGTTATGAGTGCAATCGCGACAATATTTGATGAAGGCTCTGATAACGAATGCAGTCAAGCAGATGACGTTGATGACGGCAAACAAATGATTGAGCAGTTGAAAAGAAAATTCAATTTAGCGACCACTTTTCCGGAGAAATATCTCATTTTATCTGTGCTGCCTCAATCATGGTCTATACGCAAGATTTCTGAACAGTTTCAAACATCTTTTTACATCGCGAGAAGAAGCAAAGAATTAGTTCGACAGAAGGGCATATTGGCGACTCCCACCAAGAAATTTGACTCAAGGACCCTCAGCGAAGCAACGGTGAAATTGATTCAAGATTTTTACTGCAATGATGACAACAGCCGCGCCTGCCCAGGTACACGTGACTATGTTATCACAAGGGAAGATGGAGAAAAAGTACACAAGCAGCGCAGATTATTATTATGTAATCTATCCGAAGCATACCATCAGTTCAAAGAGAAATACCCAGCAGAAAAAGTGGGATTTTCTAAGTTTGCCATCCTACGACCAAAAGAATGCGTGCTGGCATTAGACAGGCACGGAACGCATTCAGTTTCTTCATAAATGTATTTTTAACTGTAAAATAATTTTTAAAATGTATTTTTAATAATAAAATAAAACAATGTTAAATAATTACAAATAATTCAATTATAAAAAATATAAAAACAATGAGAACAAGGTGGTCTCTTAAATGCTCCTCTCCTGTCCAAACAAGGAGTCGGGGCCCATTTTTTTATTGCTGATTCTTAAAGCAAAAATTATGAGGAATCCAAAAAAAAAAAAAATTAGCCGGAAAATTTAGGAGCTTCTGTGGAAAATCGGAAAATTTAATTTTCATGGGAAAAAAGGTAAATTTCTGAGAAAAATTAGGAAAATTTTATTTTTCAATTAAAGCCTGATTCAATACCTTTCCAACCTTTTAAAACAACTTTCAATGAGGTCCCTTATGAAGAATTCTTCAATTTTGTCACATGACAGTGGTGTACACCACCACTAAACCAGTCACTATAAAAAAAAAAAAAATATGTAGGTACATTATTTCGATTGAGACTATTTATTTTAAAATCGGAGAGGGGTCGTCCAAAAATTTGCCAATTTTGATCGTTTTCATATGGAATTGCTCTATATTTTTTGCCAAAGACTGGTATTTATAAGTACCGTCAGATAGGAAAGAGTTAATCGCATTTTTTAATCACTTGTATTTAATATTGCCAAAAAGTATTTCTAAAAGTATTCTGCTGACAAGCCATAGGGCTTAGCAGTTTTTATTATTGAAAATGAAGTATTAAGCCTAAACCACATAAACGCAGTGTTGACCGCAGTGCGACGTTTTGTCGGTAAAGCAGTTTTTGTATCTTCTCTATTTGTAACTGCCGAGAAATTAGAAAAGTTTCTAAATAAACAAGAGCTGTTTTAAAACAAAACACAATAAGAATTTTTTTTAAATATTAAATCTTTTTCGCGTAATTCAAGGACAAAGTTTGACAGCACTGCCACTGCCCACTGGCACTTTTACTATGTGGTTTGGGCTTTATCATTGAATTATTAAAAAAAAAAAAATATTTAAGCAAGATTTTTCTATCCGACACTTCTTTCACCCTAATTTTAACATCGAATTCAATCATGAAGAATTTAGGCTGCGTGCGGGCTGGCTAAATTGAAGCTAAACTAAACTAATATTTCTGTTATACTTACAGTTTTCATAAATTTAGACTAAAGTGTGCGGAGTCCCAACTTGACATTAAATTTAGTTCGGCATCCAGAATTTTGAAAATTTCAGGCCTTTTTAATAAAAATTTATTTCAAACACAAATTAAAAATAATTTTAAATACAAAAAAAATTATTGATGTTCTTTTTCTTTAAATTTTCAAAAGTTTCTTTTCAGTTTTCAAAAACTGACAACACATTTAGTTTAGGCTTTCAAATAATTTAGTTCAAGAAATATGGTCTCTTAATTGCGTTGCCAACCTTTATATCAAAAATATATTAGTTTAGTTTCAATTTAGCCTGTTCGCACACACCCTTAATATAACTTTTTTCATTATATTACATTTTAGCGACAAACAACAAAAATTAAGAAAAACCTTTTATTTTTTCTAGTTTTGCAATTATTTAATATTTTATTACAAAATAAAAAAAACAACAAAATTAATTTTAAACAAAAATATACATTTTTTTCCCAACAAACAATAAGAATTGAAAAACATTTAATATCGATTTGATTTCAATTTTAATTTTCAAAACTTACCTTTGAGAAAAACTTGAGAAAAGCCTTTTTATCGATAGCAAAACTATAGCATTCTCAACAAAAACGGCTTGTTAGTTCTCAAGTATATTTTTAAAATTTTTATAGACTAGAAAAATAAGTTTGAGATTCCCTTGATAACAAATGTATTTCTCAAGTCGAGAAATAGGGTACTTATCAAATCAACTTTAAGTGTAGTTTTCAAACCATTCTCAAATTTAATTTTTTTAAATATTCAAATGTAGTCATTTTGATTTTTTTTTATTTGCTTTATTTACACTTAGAAAAATTAATAAATTTCAGAATGCAAAGTACAGAACATATTAATACGTACACAATACACATTAAAAATTAAGTTACATAAATATATAAATATATGTGACGCGCAAAATAGAAAGGGACCTAAGGGTAAAAAAGGGTTTTGTTCAGGAGAGCCATTTTAAAGATTTAAATACGTGTATCTTTGGTGTACCAAAAAAAAAAAATTGATTTTTTTACCCTTAGGTCCCTTTCTCTATGCGCTGTCACTTATTATTCTAAATATTCCCAGCAAAACTTTCTATTACCTGGTAATAAGGTTTGTAAGAAGAAATTAAGGTATGTAACCTCTTACTTTGCTATTGCAACAGCTATTATTTTAACAAGGGCATGTCATTGGAGGTATGTACTTTCCAAAAGAGGGCTAGGTAACAATATAAGAACATGTTACTTTAATGTTACATGTTAGGAGTTACGTAACCACTTACATAACCGATTCTGAGCACAATACTACTTACATAACAGCTTAAAGTAAGGCCAAAAAATGTGTTACAAACAGGTCTGAAATAACACATTAAAATTATGCGCTCACTTACTGTATTAAAATATATACTTTCTTCTTACAAAAAAAATTAAAATAAGACGTTATCGTGTTGGTTTTTTATAAATGCTTAAACGAAGCATATTCATATTTAATTAATATTTACTCAGATCAATATAAAGTTAAAAAAAAAAAAATAGAAGATATTTCAGTCAATATGTATAAAACATATAAATTATTTGTATCGAATATTTTAAATAGAAAATAACACTCATGTATCGCATTACAAATAACTCCTTATTTTGAGGTATTTGAATACACTATCGGTAATAAATGGCTATTTCTATTAAGTGATCACGTATCACATTAAAAGTAACTCCTTATTTTACGGTTTTAAAATATCCCATCTGTAATAAGTCGCTGCTATTATTTAGAACTCATGTTGTGTATTACAAGTAACTCTTTTCTTTGAGGTGTTTAAATATATCATTGGTAATAAATTGCTATTACTACCCAGTAGTTATGCAGCACATTATACGTAAGACATTATATTTTAGTTATAAAATAATGCAATGGTAAGGGGTATGGTATTACCAGGTAATGTGTTTTGTAATACCAACATATTACCAAGGTTTTGCTGGGTTGGTAATAATTACTACATTAATGGCTTGATTTTGTACAGATATTTTGTATATTCCACTGGTATACAGACTTAAATTTTAGTGAGCCTTTAGATAAATTACATTATATGGCAAATTACTTGATCATCTTCTGCGTCTACAAGGAAAATATATACGTTAGCAAAATAAAAAGTAGCAATTATTACACGGCTCCAAAAAATAATCTTAGAGAGGAATTTAATGGGCCAATAATTCAAATAAAAAAAAAGATAGGAATTTCGGCCATATATTAAATGTTTTCAATAGCTTAAAATCAAAACTGATCTGATCTCTTGGATATGAAAAATCTTTGAAATCCGGGTGTTTTAGAAAGTGGCTGGGTTTTTATCTGTCAACTATTAAAAAAAAATGCTAAAGAGGCTTCAAAATCGCTATAAAATCAGTTAACTTATAAACAGTAAAAAAATTAAGCGACTTTATCGCTAGGTTATCAAAAAGTAATGATAATAAAGACACTAGTACAAGTTTTTTTTTTTGTCTACCATTTCCAATTTTATTAACAAAAATTTGTCTGAACAAATTTTCCCATTAATAATTTTGAAATTTTTTAAAACAAAATAAATCACATTTCAAAAGCAGTATTCCCGTTATAAACTGCGTTAAACTAAGTTCAAAGATAATCTACATCCTTAAAACTGGGCCTAATAGGTTGTTTTTATGATATATTCCAATATATTACTGCTGCTAAAAATCAGCTAGATTTTTGGCTTATTGCTATTCGGTAATTTCCCCCAGAGGCAAATTAAAATCACTAGATCTGACGAGAAAATCGCCGTTATAGCAACAGTGAATTAGCTGCAGGCACTTAGCTAGGAGGGGCTTGGGGGCTCAAGCCCCCCCCCGAAATGATTTGACAAATTTTGAAACGTAACAAAATACGTCGAAAGCAACAACATTTTTTAATAAATGTAATAAAAATATTTATTTTTTGTTGAAATCAAATACCAAATGGCCAAGTTTCTTAAGTTTTCATAAATAAAATAGACTCTAAATCCAATTGCGAAAACTGCTTTCTAAAAATTTTTCTAAGCTTTTTGGTGGCCATAGAAACTGTTTTTTATGGTTTTTTTTGTAAAAATCTTGAATAGTTATGTGTGCTAGGCTTAATCAAAGAGGTTAGAAAATAAATAGAATGCAATTCTCTCTTTTACTGAGAAAAATTTATAAAATGTGACTGCATATAGGAAACAGAAATTTTTTCCTAACTTTTAATTGATAAGTGGCTATTTTTTATTGTTACTATTGATAGCTTTCGTCATATTTATTAAGATAAACATAAAATTGACAAATTAATCTTCGGCTTTCCTTAAAAATTCCAGGTTTCTTGCTTGCAGATACAAGCTGTTACTATAGGGTGATAATTTGACATAATTCGACATTTTACAATTTTTTCCCAACCTAAGTTAAGCATTATAATGCTGGATTTTCATATTTTTTTTTTAATTAAAATTATTAAGTGTCCGTGAAAAAGCGTACTTTAGGAGAAACAAGAAATTTATTCTGGAAGTGACTGTAAATTAAATACATATATAAATTCGGATTTGTCTCAAGAAGCTTCTTGCAGTATATTTAACAAAAATAGATTCTGCGATTTTAGAAGATCCTGCAAAATGATCATCGCGGTCAGAATCAATGTTTCGAACGCGAAATGAAAGTATACTGTTGATAAAACAAAACCCTCAAAGTGTTTTGCAAATCTAGCTCGGTTTTTAATTTGATGGCCTCTTGAAAAA
This sequence comes from Leucophora obtusa, assembly GCA_949987735.1. Classification (NCBI taxonomy): domain Eukaryota; kingdom Metazoa; phylum Arthropoda; class Insecta; order Diptera; family Anthomyiidae; genus Leucophora; species Leucophora obtusa. Next base: position 101,134,196 of record OX465298.1, read on the forward strand.
TGTGTCTATTTTAATCACGTTTTCGTCACAAATACGCACTATCAGTTGCTTTTTATTCATATCGTTTGTTATTAGCAGTTTGGTGTTAGAAATTGTCGAAATCTATTCTATTTTCCTAATTCTAACACAATGCACTCGCATAAATGGTGGGCATCCCCTGAGTTTTAGTCTATCGTAAAAAAAAAATAGAAATTGTGAGTAAAAATGTGAGCACACCCGGAAATATTCACACAAAATAAAACATTTTATACAAACAAATAATCGAATTAAAAAATTACTAGAATTTGGCATTATAGTTCACAGTTCATTTCAGTCAATTTTATTTTTGAACTAGTGTGTTCTTCTAGTTCACTTGTTCATTCTAAAAAATTTTTCAGTTGTTCATACACTAATATAAAAGTCTTTAAAAATTTTTACTGAAAAAACAGCTGAATCCAGCAGAATCTGTTTGCTAAACATTAGAAAGATACAAACAGCAGGAAAAAGTCTGTTAAATTTACAAAATTTCAGCTATATTTTAGTTAAACGAAAATGACAATTTACCCTGCTAAAATCAGCAAAAAATTTATTGGAAATTAGTCGACCAAACCATCATAAAGAAATTTAAATTTTTAGTATTTATTTTTATTTTCTTAATCCGAATCAAAATCTGCACTACAGAAAGCAGTCTACTATTTTCTAGCAAATATTTCTGTTTATTGTAACAGGAGAGACCGCTATTTGTATTCAACTCAAATTTAAAGATAAATTAACTTTTGAATATATAACAATTTCTTTACCGATTTTTGTCTACTAATATTCAGCAATATTTTTTAACCAATATTAGCAAGGTAAGTTGCAATTAAATTAAACTAAATTTAACTGAAATATTACTAAAACAGTTGCATTTTTGCTGTACTTATCTTACTAATATTTAGCAAAAAGGATTTACTAATTTCAAAAGCTTTCTGTGCAGGGCCCCTTTTAACTAATTTTGAGTACCTTTTTTTTGCTATTTTTTTAGGATTTTTCTATCAGTATAATATTATGAATGGGGAAAATGTTTTTAGTTGATCTGTTATTTAAGTAAATGAATGTTATTTTAGTTTGACCCAAGATCATAAATTAATATCATTTTCTGTTTAAATTATTTTCAAATCAAAGAAAGATGATACAATTTTTACAAGTAAATTACAAAGAATAAAAATTATTGAAAAAATTCGATAAGACCAGCAAGGCAGAATGCGCATTTTCGGCTTTCGCTACAAAGCCATCATCAGTGCCTTTCGCCTTTGAGTGGGTTAATATTTTGATAATCGTCTACTTATGTGACTGTTGAAAGCAAATCGAGTTTGTTATCAACAACTCAACTTAGACTAACATCAACGAAATTTAACAATGCCATTTTTATCCTTTTGTTATTATTACTCTTTTTTGCTTTGAACCTTAATTCTTAAGATATCTCAGCTGATTCTATTCAACTCTGTGTATGATAAACACAGATTTTTGAATTACAACGAACCGTTAAATTTAAATGTATGTTATTAAATTATATTTTTGCACCGTGTCAATGTGTTTAAGATGAATGGGGAAAATGTTTTTAGTTGATCTGTTATTTAAGTAAATGAATGTTATTTTAGTGATATTAATTTATGATCTTGAGTCAAACTTGAAATATACAAAATATCTCAAACTACATCTTAAAGTAAAAATATACTTGAGAAACACACTTTAGGTTAACATAACAATTTGAAAATTTTCAAAATAAATTCTATTGTATTTTTCAAATTGTTGCCGAATTTTTCTCAAATTGAATTAAAAAACTAGATTTGTTGTATGGAGAATGATTTGAAAAATACACTTGATATTAAATAAAAATTTCAAAATTTCGCAAAGGTTTGAATCGATGTTTGTTGGGTTATTATTTTATTAAAATTTACTACCAGATTTTTAATTGTGTTTATAGTACTGGCTATACACTGATTTTTATGTATTTAAAGTACAGGCAAGTTACTGAATATTTTTAATTTATAGTACTGGGAAAACACTAGTAAATAAAAAATCCAACACTGTGCAAATACCTACGGCCAAGCGTATATTGGTGTTATCATTTCGTACCAGTACCGGTACTAGAAAAGTAAAAAATCCGACACATCGCCAGTACATGCACTACCGTCTCCAACGCTGTGCCAGCACTGTGCCGTTCGTATTTTTCTATCTGGGCAGAAAACAAAAATATGCATTGAAAACATAAACATTAGCACCCGGCGAAAAATATCAGATCTGACCAGTGCCCAGATTCTATGAGACGATTATCGTCCACTTTTCGATATTTAATATCTCACATATTACCTACAAATTTTAAAACATTGTAATAAATTTTGTAAAAGAGAGCAGTTTTGCACCTTATACTGGTATTTCAAGATTTTTGTAACCAACATCTTTAAAAGTGGACGATAATCGTCAGTTCCATTCCAAATCTTATTGGATTGGATCTTAAAATTGACAACAAATTGAAATTTAATTAGATCTGATCAAATGTGGAATTACAAATTTGATAGAACAAAAACTTTACCCCTAAATTCATAAATGTTTTGTAAAGTTATAGCAGGTTTACAAAACGTCATTTTCATATTAAATTTGTTCAATAAACCTCCTATAATTTTACAAAGCGTTTATGAATTTAGGGGTTAAACTTTAATACTATATTAAAGTGGCCTATAGACGATCAAGCATGCTGTACAGCTTCACACAGGAAACAAATTCGTTGTTCCAACCAAATTTGTTGCCAATCCAATTTATGCTGTCCTATGCACTATCATTTAATTCTAAAGCAATTTCTTTCCTTACTACCAAATTTTAGTAAAATCACCTGAGTCTTAGTACTAGTTTTGGTTGCAGTAACTGAAAATATTAGTTGAGGCTATAAAAAAAATGGACACGGTTTCGGTTGAAAGAATTGAAATAAAAGATGTAACCACCTTTTTCTAATCATTAGTCCTTACAAAAAAAAAATAATAATTAAAAAGCTAAATTTTTTAAAAAATAACCATATTTGTTATTTATTTTCGTAAAAAGACAAATTTTTAGGTAAAATTAAGAAAATAGATTTTAACAGTAACAACTGAATTCAATGTAGAAATAATTTCGTTCTTTGTCTGACTGAAATTAACTTTTCGGAAATGGATATGTTAAAGATTAACACCATAACAGGCTCATAAAATAAAACATATTTTTAAGAAAACGAAATTTTTTGGATATACGCATTTTAAGAAAACAAAAATATTCAGAAAGCATATTGTGGATTGGCCGCAAAAATAACATGTTAACATACAACAATTTTGCAGATTTTTGTTTCAATTTCAAATTCAGGAAAATGGCTTTAGCTTAATCCATATTTTAACGTACTACTTATGATGCATCTAAGTTTTCGCAAAATTTTATATTGCATTGCTCAAAACAATTATGTATATAGGAACAGAAAACACCAAAAACTGGCATTGTGATTTTCCAAAATTATGTGCAAAGTTGGACTAAGGTAAAGAGCCAAATTGATGGCCAGATGTAAGTTAATAGCTGTGTTCGGGTAGTCAACATTGGGATCCCGCGGGATCCCAATTTTACCAAAAAGCGTTTTCTTACTACACAATTGGGTAAATGAGAGCTGTCATGAGAGAGTAATATTCTTGTTCTTCTTGCACGAGAAAGCCCAGACTTTTTTTCGTGTAAATTTGGGTAAATTGTTTTTATCAGCTATTATATCATCAGTTGGGTGCAACTAGTTCAATTGAACTCTTCACTGATTTCAACCAAAGACCTAGTTCACAACTAATAGCTCTTTTAGTTCAATCGATCATTTCATTCATTCAGAAAATATGTTTATCATTTACAAAAATTAGTATAATAGTTGCAAAAGCCTATCGGTGATTTTACAACTCCATAAAATTACCGACAATTTTTTGAAGACGCTTGTTTAAATGTGTTAAAGAGTTAAATATGTAAATAAATCGAAGCATTTGTTTAATATTAAAATCTCTTCCAAATTTAATAAACTATGTATTCCTTTTTGTAAATAGAAATGCCTAAAAAGGAAATTTTTATTAAATTTTTGATTTAAAAAGGGGTTTAACTAGAAAATCTATCTAGATTTTTACAACAAATTGAACAAGAACTAGAAAGAGCGCTCACCAAAACGAACTATAATGCATAAATCTATTGACATTTGTTTTTTGGGCTTCAAATGTGGTTTTTCGCGTTCGTTTACTTTTGTGCATTTTTGTTATTTCGGGAGAATATTTCTTGTTAACTCTCATTTTACCGAACTTTACCCAAAAAGTAAAGAAACAGAGCTAATGTGTTTATAACTTTTGAAGAAAATGTTTATTCTTCTTCTTAACATCAAACCTACTAAAGTAAATCCATAAAATTTATATCCGTTTTTTGAGCTCCAAAATCGTTTGCGGTATTTCTGGTATTTAAAAAAATTTATAGTTTTAAAATTATTTTTCACGGATTTGTTTATTTTAAATAAACAAATTTTTTGAATGACAGGTTGATGTTGTGTTAGGAGGGATTCACGCTACTGCGACTTATTTTTCCTCCAAATAATATTTTTTAGCAGCTAAAGGGCTTTTTAAAATAATTTGTGTACTTTTTTCCAAAAACAAACTGATACCGACAAAGTCCGTATTTAACTGTACGGAAACGGATACACAAAACGGAGTTAAAACATGCTGTATTCGAATCTGATGAAAATTGGCGAAGTCCGTATTTAACGGTGAGGAAACGGATACACCAAAACGGATTCAAAACGTATTCTATTCGAAAATCCGAAAGTACCGTCCGTTATTGTTCCGTATACGTACAAGCTTTGACGGATACGTGTTTTACGGACAGTTAACGTGCCGTAAAAGCCGGATTGATGATTCCGTACATGCCGGAGAGTCCGTAAAAATGTTTCTTGGGAACACTTAAGAAAAGTTTGTATTTCTGTTACTACAGCCGCAAAATTGTATTTTGGTTTACTTTAATAACCGAAAATTTATGGTAATAACTGAAAATACATTTTGGATTTCAGATGTGTTATAATAAATATATTTGTTGTAATCACTATTATGTGGGTTGAAAATACATTTTTTTGTGTTAAAATTAGTTGCATCAATGGAAAAGTTTACTAAATTTGTAAAAAGCTTATGACTGGTAAAAGGGACTAATTTTGAAGTTATCATTACAATTATATTAGTATAATGAGGAATATAGAAAATCTTTGATAGCAGTAAAAATTCTAGGGACCGCATTGATGTTTACTTGGGATGACCGAATAACAACCAATCTTTTTTCTGTGTGTTGGCTTGATGGTTCTGTGTATTTGTTTTTGTAATTTCCATCAAACAAGGCTTACACGATCAAATGCTGTACATGTGGCACAGCATGCTTGACCGTCTTTATAATTAGTATAAAATTAATAGACATAACCACTCAGGAAAATTGTTTACAATCGGTTGCCAACCATGCCAGTTGTGCAACTGGTTCCTCTATATGGAAGGTATGACTGTCATAGAACCAATTCTAGAACTAGTTCCAGAACCGGTTCTAGGGCAACCGGTACCATTTTGGAGCTGTAGAAGCGGTTGCTTTTGGTACAATTTCAAACAAAAATTATTGGTGATAGAAATAGAAGGAGTTGTAAATTAAAAGTAGCTATTCTACAACCGATTCTTTGGAAGAGAAAATTTTCCTGGGCAGCAAAGGCAAACATTAACACGTAATTGTGTAAGTGGCACATAAGGGTCTCACTAGTTACCATACTATTAATTATAGAGATAGGAAATCAAAACTTTTACTACTCACCGATAGATGGCGCTGAGCAATTATTTAGTATCTGAGCACTTATTTAGTATCTGTTTAGTATCAGCTGAGCCTATATTTAAAAACTCAGAAAAATGCTGAAAACTGCTCAATATAAGGAAGAATATTCAATCGCGGGATATATTCAAATAATAAAAGTTGAAATATTTGTTTGTATTATTTCCTTTGTTGTTTGTTATTATTTAAATTTAAATAAAAAAAGAAATTTGTCAAAATTTTTACAAAGTGCCATCTAGTGATAACGATTTTTTTATTACTTATTTTTTTGGTGATGCCATACCCCTGACTTTTGTACGCGATGTGCCAATATTTCAAAATTGAATAATTTTATTTAATTTTTTGTTGCTAAAGATTGGTGGAAAAATAAATTGAAATAAAAAAAGAATTTAAAAAATAAAAAACAAACTTTACCGTTTTTTAGAAACCCTTTAGAATCTTTAGATTTTTGCAAAATAACTTTTTACCTCGGAAAATTTTCTATTAAGCTGTATAAATTTTCAAAACAATTTAATAAATATAATAGTAAAAAATACAAACCCCTAAATTCATAAACGCTTTGTAAAATTATAGGAGGCTTATTCAAAAAAAATTTTATGAAAATTTCGTTTTGTAAACCTCCTATAACTTTACAAAGTGTTTATGAATTTAGGGGTAAATCGCTACTTGTTTAATAAATTACTACACCTTTTGTAATTGCAATTCAGAAAATGTCAATTGAAATTCGGAATTTCCATTTGAAATTCAAAAAAAAATCTATTGAAATTCAGAATTTCCATTTAAAATTCAGAAAACATAAATTAAAATTCAGATTTTCCATTTGAAATTCAGAAAATATCAGTTGAAATTCAGCATTTCTGAATTTCAATTGATATTTTAAGAAAACAGAATTTCAAATGGAAATTCTGAATTTCAATTCATCTTTTCAATTTCAATTGATATTTTCTGAATTACAATTGCAAAGGGTGTAGTAAGTGATTTTTTTGCAAGTATATATGAGTAGTTCAACGACTTTACAGCAAAAAAATTGGAAATCATGCTTTACAAACCACTTCTTGTGTTGCTTCAAAAGTATCCGTAAGTGTATTTTTACAGCTTTTTTAGAATTAATTTTGAACAACATCCAAAAATAATTTTTATTTTAACTTTTAATTGATGAAAAAGAGCTTCCTTTGCACTCATTCAAAAAGTACTGAAAAATGTTGAAGTGGGAGTAATCCTCCCCTACGACAACTCAGTGTTAAAATCATTAGTGTTTCTATTAAAAAAGAAGTACATCTAGATCATCAATCGTTGTGCTTTTTCTACTGGTTCGGCATCTCTTTTTTTGCTATACGAGTAACTAAAATTTTATAGATATGACAGTTTTCTTTCTATCTTTTGTCTACTATTATTTAAATAATTCTTTTTTTAATTTTAGGAGGATAAGTTGTTATTCAAAATTAACCAAATATAACCTAAATAAAACTTAAAATTGGTATATTTAACAGTTTTGTTTTTGTTGTTTTTATCAAATATTTATCAAACAGATTCTGCTAATATTGGCAGTTTTTTCTGCAGGGCTCTTTTAGCTGATATTTAGTAGCTTTTATGATATTTAGATTTATTTCTATCAGTGTATTGCTGGAGTAAGTCATAAAATTAAAGCGCAATGTAAGCCTTAACTTAAAAATGTGGCTGATTACAAAAATTATCGCATTTAATACATTTCAACGGCCTATTAAACTTTAAATAATTTTTTCAATAAAATTAAAAACAAAGACACATTTTATTGAAAAGGGCCCCATGTAATGTAATAAGTAATGTAGATACCAAAAATGCGCTTACTGAAAGCCATGAAACCACAGTCTTTTATACGCGTTCAGTTTACCAAAAACTAATGCTTACAGTGGGAATTCACCATACAAAAGCCATGGCATATGTAAGCATGTTTGTGAGGGATTATTTAAATTTTTTCCCTTACAAACCTGCTTACACGCAAGCACAATTTTTTACAGGATCATAACCATACCTACCCAGCAAAAATAGACATTACCAAGTAATTAAGCGAGTAAGTAGCATGCAAATGGTTTCACTGGTTACCAGGCTATTTACTCGCAACATTACTATTGTTCGTGATGTCCAAAAAATCATTGGTGTTCATTACCGTTTCGCTTACAAAAAAAGTGAGAATAATGAGTTACCAGCATGGTTACCCCTAGTAAAAGAATAAGTAGTTACTCACAAAGATAGAATAAGTGGTTACTCAGAAGTTAGGATATAAGTTGGCAAAATAAATTTTTACCTTGTAAAATTTCCTATTTAGTTCAAAACAAATTAATAAATAAATTATTAACACTTTTTTTAATCACTTGTATTTAGTAAATCCAAAAAGTAGTTCAAAAAGTGCTCAACAGGTGGGGATAGAAAAACGATTTTCTATCCGACAATTCTTTCACCCTAATTTTTAATATCGAATTCAATGATGAAGGATTTTACTTTAACTTTTAATTATACCCTACACCACTACGCACAGTGCTTTGTCCCATAGGCAAAATTAAAAAAAAGAATTTGAGCGGAACGTTAGTGACTTACACATTTTTGAAGAGGTGACATAATACCATAAATAAATATGAAAGAGGAATTCAGTACCTTCTCTTTTTGTCAACAACAGTGGGCGGTAAAGTCAAAAAAAATTTTGAGCTAAAATAGTTAAACGAAAATCAAATTTTAAATGCTTTACAAAAAAAATTGGCAAAAATTCATTTTTAAAGATAATTCTTTGAAACACGGTGGTTTTGTTACTTACTATATTCGCAATAAGTAAAAATTATTTTAAGTGAAAATTTTTTATACAATAATATTTGGTGGCATCGAAAACTTTAGACATTTTTTGACTGGAAATCCCAAAGTTGCTTAAGTTTAGTAGAGTAGAAAAAGATATGGAAAAACGTATTTTTTATTAAGATTTTAGGACACCAGGAAGCTCTTTAATAGAATTTTGAAAAAAAAATTTTAAAATTTTATACATTTTCCAAACTCTTTTACCTGAGTTTTAACAAAGTTAGAAAGGGGCTAAATTTTAAGGTACCACCAAAAATTAAAATAATAAAGTTCTTAAAAAAATAACTTGAAAATTAAAGCACAAGCTTCGGTTTTATGTGGTGTTAAAATAAAAAAAATCAAGAAACTTTAAAAAAAATTTTAAGTAATAACACTTTTTTGCGGAAAACCTAAAATTTTATAAAGTTTAGAGAAATTTAAAAAAGATATAAAAAAACAAGTAATTTTTTTTATGATTTAGATGTCCATTAGGATGTATAATTTTCTGTAAAAAAAAAATAAAATTTTGAACCGCAAATATTAAATTTTTAACTTTTTCTACATATCCCAATTTTTCAATTTTATAGAGATATATATGTGCGGCCGAAAATGGCCCACTTTTGAAAAAGAAAATAGCCTATCAATTAAATATTCACAAAATTCGAAATTTTTGCAAACACTAGTTTTTTATTTAACTTGTTCATTAAATATACTTAAAATTATTCAGATACGGAATTTTGGTTTCGCTGGATATCATTAACCCACTTTAACCTAGAACCGAAATGCCCATAAATTTAATAGAAATGGAAAAACGGCTTTTTTTTTATTTATTTGACCAATTTTTTTTAAAATACATAATTTGGAAATGTCAAAAGCTATTTTTGTAACATAATAGTTATTATTAAAGAAAAATAATAAATTGAAAAAATGATAATTCGGCAACTCCTTTCCAGGACATTTTATAAAAATTGATTATTTTGTCAATAAATTTTTTTTACTAAATTTTAGCAAGTTCCCAATATTTTTGACCATGTGTGTGTCATATTGAAGGTTTTGCTAAAATAAAATAATATTGAACCATAAAAAAAAACTTGTACAAATTGAGCAATAATACTGCTCGTCTGTGGCACCTTTAAAATTGATAACGAATGAGAAAAAGGATATACGGGAGATGTCATATCCTTGCACCGAATGAAACAAAATTTACCACAGAGATAAAAAGTATAATTTTATAAACTATTGTAAGTTCCTAGTGCATTCTGATCTTAAATCTGGCCAAAATATAGTTTTTGAGAAAAAGGATATATGGGAGGTAGTCATGTCCTTACACCGAATGAAACAAAATTTGCCAAAGATTTTCGCTTTATTCTGTTTATAATTGTAGCTAAAATTAAAAATTTTAGATTCAGGATGTATGGGAGGTAGTCATGTCCTTGTACCGATTTTTCTGAAACTTAGAATTTTTCTTAATTTACATGTTCTGAACCAGCACACCGAATTTCATTCTTCTACGATAACTCCTCTAATTTGCTATATGGGGACAAAACACTATGCTACGTGGACAGGGTATAATAAGTTTGTGCTGATATTTATAACACCAAAAAATTTTGGACTTAGATCCACCTTATAGTATACCGATCGACTCATAATCCGCCTGTCCGTCCGTCTCTCTGTCCATGCATTCTTGTGCGCACTCTACAGGTCGCAAATATAAAGATATTTCGATGAAATTTGGTACACCGACATATGTCGGCCTATTGATTTTGGTTAAAATCGGTCCATGTTTAGACAAAGTGCCCATATAACGGTCCCCCCACAAAATAGGCTTGGTTATATGATGCAGGCCGCAAATACGAAGATATTTCAATGAAATTCGGTTCACTGACTCGCATGGTCCCAAGGACAAAGCCTATTGATTCCAGATAGGATCGGTCGATGTTTGGACCTATCGCCATATTGGCTATATTTTCGATTTTCTCTTCTTTTATCATAATAACGAAAATTTGGCACAAGGCCCGTTTTAACCCATTCGAATTTTGGATCCAAACATTAGTTGGCTTTTAACCAGACTGGTGTAGGGTATTATATAGTCGGCATGCCCGACTTTAAATTTTTTACTCGTTTTGAATTATATTTTATATAAAACAGCGATAAACAGTCTGCTTTTTCAGTTTTATCGCTTCAATTTATATTTTTACACAATTAAAATTTTCCACTGCAATATTTAATATCCACTTATTGGATTTAATTAAATTACTTACAGTAGAGTGAAAAATTTCTATTTCAGCTATTTCTCCATGTCCAAAATAGAAAATACGTATTTGGTGAGGTGTTTTTTTTTCTAAACATCCCAGTCCAGTAAAATTTTTTTTTTTAAATAAAATTTTCTAGTGCGGGAATTGAACCTGGGACTCCAGGTTGCCAGTCAATAGCTCTACCGTCTGAGCTATATCGACATGTAATGTTTGATAGATAAAAACATAATTAACCTGATGCACAAAAGTCAGCTTACTCGCACTCTCAAAACAATTCCGTTGTGACAACCGAATTTTTTCCAACCGAATTCGTTCGGTTGCTGCAACCTCGTAATTCGGTTGCCCCAACCGAATTCAGTTGTGACAGCCGATAATGCGGTTGTCGCAACCAGAGAAACAAGCCAGCCGCCGTGAGCCGTTTAAGCCGCCGCCGCCGGTCATTTTTGCCTCAGCCGCCGCCGCCGATTTTTTTCGGCTCATTTCGGCTGGAAGTATCAATTTTCAAATATAAAAAATTTAAAAATAAATATATTTTTTAAAAAGAATTTACTAATTCATTAAACTTGAACAACCAGAGCTAAAAATAATTTTTTTATATGAAAAGAAAAAAGTTAAAATCTTCTAAATATTAAATTTTTATAAATATAATTTTTTTAAGCTATAAAAGCTTATGTAAATTTATACTGTGAAAAAAATCTCCCATATATATTTTTTCAATTCTAAAATACATTTTTAAAAAGGGTCAGTTGAATATTTTGGATAAATTAAACATCTTGTAACAAATAACTGAAAAGGTAAAGATAAAAGATATTGTAAAATTCTATAATATTTAGAAAAGGACACTTTTACGGATAAAATGCTCAAACCAATGTTCGAATTGATCACATAATTTCATCATTTAAGGACATTATTGATTGGGCATCTAATTCAAATGGGTCCCTACAAGATATGTGCATCCTGCCCAAACTTTCTAACAAAGCCTCCATTCAAAAGTCTTCAAACAAGTTTAATTTCTTAAATCAATCGATATGTATTTTTTCTATGGTCTTTATTTATTCCTTAATTTGTTAAAATTAAAAAGAATAAATAAAAAAAAATTGATTCCCAGTATGCTTTAATTGTCTGAAAATTCTATAAGAGGCAAAAATTGTTTTGAGTTCCAAGGGGGTTATATTTTCCCAATGTTGGGATTACTTTGTAGCCCTAAAAGGGTATGTTTATAATTTATTAAATAAAACTTGTATGTTATATTAAATATTTAGGACCATTTGTTAGATATAGTCTTGACTAGCCATGGATCTGTGCGAACATGAAACAAATCACACGTGAACCAACAACAAATCTTATATAAATTGATTTTATATATTTTTTTTCGCGAGTGATTTTCTGAGCGTGATAAAGTGCAGAAGTTAATTGTGATCTCTTTTCTATAATTCTATTTAAAATTAAAAGCAATAACATTTGTTATTGTTTTAAGAAAAAACTTTTTTTTAATACATTGTATATTGAAATCAACAACAAATTATTACTTATTATTAAGTAGTAAACAAAGGGATTAATATTCTGCTATACTAATCCTCTGCTGTTACAGCAGAATGGATAGTAGCAGCGAGTCTACTGAAGAAAGCGATATTAGCCGTTTTTTCTAATCACTTGGATTTAATAAATCCAAAAAGTATTTCTAAAAGTGCTCAACAGATGGGGTTAGATTTTTCCTATTTTAAAAAAATTTTCTGTCCGACACTTCTTTCACCCTAATTTTTAATACCGAATTCGATGCTGAAGGATTCTACTTTAACTTTTAATTTATAATTATATTTTACATAAAACAGCGATAAACAGTCTGCCTTTTCAGTTTTATCACTTGAATTTATATTTTTACACAATTGAAAAATTCCATTGCAATATTCAGTGTGTTCCCGTACGCTCCCAATGTTACCGAAATTTACCCAAAGTTACCGAAATTTACCCAAAAGCGTTCCCGTACTCGAGAATTGGGTAAATGAGAGCGCTAATGAGAGTGTATTAGTGCTTCTCTTTTTACCAAAATTTACCCAGACTTTTTCTTCGGGTAAACTTTGGTAAAACAGCTGATGCAAATATAAACAAAAAACAATTGTGAAATTAAATTAAAAATTGTAATTAAATAAAGAAATAAGCAAAAGAAACTTGGTTTTTTGTTAAAATTAATTGAATAAAATCAAAAACAACTTTTAAATGCGAATAAATATGTCTATTTGTGCCGATTTGCAAACTGAAATTATACGTATTTTCACATCAGTGATGGGATTTTTGGCTCAATCTAAGATTGATTGGTACAATGGCACAACCGATAATATTTTGGCACATTTTGGTTATCTACAAAATTTAATAGAAAATGAATTTAAAAAATAACAATTCTTTAATTTTTAGTTTCTAAGCATTTACTGGTACTAAAATACCTTTTCGAATAAAGCGAAACTAAAAAATGGCATCGAAGATATTACCGAATAAAGCACCGTAAGTTGTTTTTCACGTGAAAAAATTTCTCTCAGACTTTAAATGCTTTAAATTGCAATTTAAGTTAAAAAAAATTAACAATATTTTAATTTTATAACAAAGCCACAATCACAATTAACACAAAATGTCATTTTTTCACCAGATAAATAATAGTCTTGTACATTAAATTTGCGTGAAAACTAAGTTTGCACAATTTTCACGTGAAACTCATTGTCGTGAAAAATAATTTTTTTTATATGGAGTTTAACAGTTTTTTCACGTGAAAACTGAACAACTTACGGTGCTTAATCCATAGAATTTTAAAAATACAAATGCTATAAATTTATCTCAGAGCTTCGAAAGAATTAATTTAAGTTTAATTCATAAAAAAATTAATTCAGTTTTAGAAAATGTTTATATGTATACCATTCCGTGCAACCATTCCTAAAGAATTCATTCATTGGCTGCATTCCCAAATCTTTAATAAGTATCGGATGAATTTAATTTATCATTCACCTTTTAATTGAAAGAAAATTTTAATTCATTCAAATATAATTAATTCCATAAGAATTCAAAATAATTCCATAAGAATGCATTTACAAAATGAAAATTGAAAACACGGTTTCTAAGTGAAAATTGAGTTTTGGCACAATAAAGGCCCATTTGGCACATTTTAGTCACACACTTGGCACAAAACAAAATTTTTCAAGTCCCATCACTGTTTAACATTATTCTTTGAAATAAGTTTTTGGGCTAGAAAAGTGGTTTTTTGCGTTCCTGTACTATTGGGTAATTTTGTCATTTTGTGAGAGGATTTTGTGCTTACTCTCATTTTACCGAACTTTACCCAAAAAGTGAAGAAACACACCTATTTAATATTCACTAATTGGATTTAATTAAATTACTTACTGTAGAGTGAAAAATTGTCATTTTTATTTGAGCTATTTCTCCATGTCCAAGATGAAAACTATGTATTTGGTGAGGTGTAGTTTTTTTTTCTAAACATATTTCATAAAAAAATTTAAGAAAAACCTTTTATTTGTTAGTTTTTAAATTTTTTTGTTTTTCTTTTAATTTCCATTCGTATTTTTTTCTGACATTAAATTAATAGGCTGTTTCATATATTCGTGCTTTTATTGTGGATTGATTAAATCCACTTTTTTTTGGATTTAATAAATCCATTTTTTGTATGAAAAATTCTAAATCCAGGCGATTAAAAAACACGCTAATTGTCTTGTAGACAGTCGCTGAAAACAAAACAATGAAACAACGACAAAATTGATCACCAGAATTAGTTAAGCATGCAATCAAAATAACAAAAACTACCAACAATGATGATTAGGGCAAGGAATTCCATTCAAATGCATGTTATTCCTCGATAGTCCAAAACTAATATGGACTAAACATTTATCCGACTCATCAAATTTAGAACAAACTGGCATCGATTTGTAGTTGCATATTTTTGCATATTTTGACATAAATGCGTGTTTTTGCATATTTCGACTTTAAATGCATATTTGGTGGATTTTTAATGCATATTTTGTGCTTTTTAATGCATATTTGTGCATATTTTTCATTTTTAGTAGCATTTTTTATTTTGTAAAAAAATATAAAAAAATTGATACGTTTTCATATTTTGATTCAATCAAAATAAACATTTTTAAAACTTTATTGACCTATGGGAAATCTTCGAGTTCTGTGTCTGTTTGCAAAATAACTAACTTAAATATATTTTTAAGTTTTAAAGTGCATTATTTTTTCAAAAATTATAGTTTTTAGTGCATATTTCTTATATTGTTAGTGCATATTTTTCTTTTTTAACCGCATATTTTAAGCGAATATTTTTAATTTTTAACTGCATGAAATTCCTTGCCCTAATGATGATATACCAAGTACCTACTAGCAACAAAATGTTTGCTGCACTTGATGTAGACAATAATGATGATGATAATTATATTAACGATAATGCTAACAAAGAACTTTCTGAAGAAAAACCGCCTCCAATAATTATTCCAAATGTTTCAGATATAAGAGCGATGATGAATAACTTTTCAAAAATAGTAAACCTTGAAGATTATTCGTACAAATCTTTGAGAGATGGTCAGGTAAGAGTAATGGCAAAAAACGTAAAGGCATATAGAGTGATAGTAAAATATCTATCTTTCGTAAAAAAACTTAAACGTTTTCAAATCACATTACAAAATGTTGTTTTCAGCCGATCAAGCCGCCGCCGCCGCCGATTATTTGGTTGCGCCGCCGCCGCCGATTTTTATCCGGCTCAACCTCAATCGCCGCCGCCGCCGCCGATTTTTTGCTTGCGCCGCCGCCGCCGATTATTTTGGTCGGCTTGTTTCTCTGGTCGCAACCCAATTGAAATCGAATTCGGTTGCCACAACTGAATTCGGTTGGGGCAACCGAATTACGAGGTTGCAGCAACCGAATCAATTCGGTTGGCAAAAAATTCGGTATCCACAACGGAATTGTTCTGAGAGTGCGCCAAGATACAAAAAATCAAAAAATATGTGGTTACATATATCCTTACCAGTGTTAAAAAAATATTGAGTCTAAAAATAGATTTCAAAATATTTTCAAAAAAATCTAAAAACTTACTTTCTATTTGAAATAATGACAAAAATAAGTCACTATCAATAACTCTTTATTATATGTTTTAAAATAATGCAGAAGGTAAGTGGGTGTAATTACTGGAAGTCAAAAAATATTGATATGTCGTTTCTACACTGGGATATTTCATACAAAAATTTTTAAGAAAAACTTTTTATTTGCTAGTTTTGCAAGTTTTTTGTTTCTCTTTTAATTTTCATTCGAATTTTTTTCTGACATTAAATTAATAGGCTGTTTCATATATTTGCATTTTTATCGCTGTGTGTAAACCCAAATAAATAAATCTAACTTTTTTTAATGGATTTAATAAATCCACTTTTTGTATGAAAAATTCTAAATCCAGGATCGGTACTTATTTAATCATTTACCAGTAGGTGATTTTTAAACACTTTTCTCATACAAAAATTTTAAATACAAAAAAAAACTTTTTAAAAAGGCACCAACAAAGAAATTTGTATATGAAAAAAAAAATTTTTTGCTTTTGTAACTTTTTTGAATTTTTATATGAAAGATAACGTTAGCAGGTCTCAATAACTTTGAATTCAATTTAAATAAATTAAAAAATTGTATTTAAATATTGCATGTGTCAACAGAATCAGTAGATATTTGTCAGACCTTTAAATAGATTATTTTTGTTTGTATCAATTCGCATAAATATTTGTTAATTTTTTAAATCAGTAAATAATTTATATACATTTAAGAATAATAATCGTTAATAATGAATAACGTGAGATATGATTTTTTTCAACTTATATGGATTAAATTTTTATTCAATTGATTAATTTGTTTTGTGTTTAATTCACGAATTATAAATAAAATCAACCATTTTTGTTTGCAATAATTTGTTAAAACTACGCCAACCGAATAATTTGTACAAATATTTACTGGATGGCGTTCGTTAACACAAACAGAGGGAAATTTTAGCCAGTAAGAATTTGCAAGCAGAAAAAAATATGATTCGAAAACATATGTTTGTTTGCTGTTAATAAAAAGGAAATTATTTTACAATTATGTTATTGCATGCTAATGCAAATTAGTAAAACTTATAAAATAAATTTTTTTAAAGATATGAAAATCTTCTAAAATGTTTCTGCTTAACATTTAAAAGAGAGTAAATCTTGTGTTACTCTTCATAAGTTTATACTGAGTAATTCCCCCTGGACTTGACTAGGAAAAGTAAACGAATGGGCCTATTAAATCAACCTGTTTTATTCTAAATATTACAGGCAGTGTTGCCAGAAACTTTCGTTGCGAATATGCTAAATCACCAAAAAAATTATGCTAATTTCTTCTAAATCGCGAAAAAAAGAAACTATGCTAAAAATATGCCTAACAAAATATTACAAAAATGGTGAAATATTCATTATGCTAAAAATCTGCTAAATATTGCAATTTTACTCTTCTAGGCGCGTTTTTGTTAAGTTTCCGTATTAGATACACATTTTTGATAGCTTCTTTTAACGTATACGCGTTTAATCATTTAAAAAAGTAGTGTAATTATTGTTGAAAAAATGATAAAAACAGAATCTTGCGGGGACAAAATATGCTTAAAATCTGCTTTTTTTCAAACGACATATGCTAAAAAGCATTTAGGATATTTTTCTAAATAAAATATGCAATTTTCGAACTCAATCTGCTAAATCTAGCAGAAAATATGCTAAAATGGCAACACTGATTACAGGAATCAAATTGATTCTTTGAATAATGTATTGATTGAATAGAGTTGGAAATAATTAAATCAATGGAATGGATTCGTTGAAAATTGCACTAGATTGAAAAATTTAATTAAGGAATTATGTTTTTAGAAGTCTGATATATGTGAGCGTGTGTGTCTATGTGTGAGATTCAGTATAAATGTCGTGACCAGTATCAGTGCGAATGATCATTATTTTTCTTTTCATACAATACAAACTTGTGTATTTAATAGTTACTATTTATTGTTTTTTTAGTGTATTTGTTTTAATATAGAAGTACATACCCTGCAAACATTAAAATACGAAAATGTTTCGCAATCGTATCGCCCGGAAGAAAAACTTTATCGCGGCAATAATCATATTCTTATTGCGGAAGATCCCCCTTTCGGGAGTAAATGCCCTCTCTATAGCGATACTCCCAAGCAATACGTCTGAATGATAATTCGCCGATATCGCTAAAGTAAAAAGGTGATATCGCTAAATTAACTCCCCGAAACAAACTAAACGATTTATATTTTTCATTATTAAATTTAACTCTGTTTTTTGTACAAATTTTGTATTATTTTTTCCAACATTTTCAAAATTTTTAAACTAGGTTGTGTTTATCTTCCAGATGATAAAAAGGTGATATTGCCGCAATATTATCATAAAAACATTACGACAAAAAAACCCAATTTTGGATTTGGTTTTTCCAAATATCTCCAAAATATCTTCCAAATTATAAAAGGAAGACAGTTTCAGAATACTACTTGATTATTTTCATTCAAATGAAAAATAGAAGATATCGCTTTATTATCTTCTTGGAAGATATCTTCCAAATGTTTGCAGGGTATGAACATATGAATATGTAGTTTAAAAATACTCGCAAGCAAATACAAATACAATTTTAAATAAGTGTATGACTGATAACTAAATTATAAATTATTTAAATAAACATTTAATTAAATTCAAATAAATGAATTATGGAGCCAAATGATGCTGTTGGTAAGTTAATTTTATTTTTTTTTATTTATTTTAATATTACTGATTTCCAAGTAGGGCTGGTAAAAAATTAGGAGTGTTATCGAGTATCTGTTTTTTATCTAGATGCCTAAAGTAAATACTCAATATTTTGAGATTTACATTTTGTAAAAATTTTTTTATACCGGCTCATTTTTGCAGATGGCTTCCCCTTTCTCCGCCACTTCTCTCCCTGATGGATCATTTCAATAAATCTATTTTATATGTTTTCAGATTTTTTATAACCTGCACCCCTCACTGGCTCTAGAAAATATCGCCCAGAGAAAAATTGCCCAAAAAATAAAATGTAAAATTACCCAAATAAAAAAAAACCTAACGTATAAATTTCTGTAAAATGATGAAATGAAAAATGGTCCAAAAATAGGAAGCTATTACATTAAAAAAATGAAAAATAATTGTTTGAAATGAAACCCAAAAATATTGTAATAATAAGGTTTATTATACGCCCAGTATTATAGTATAAGTACTTTTTACACAATTAAATTTTTTACATTTTTATTTATTATATGTAAATTTTTCTGAATATATTTCCATAAGCTAATAGTATTTATGTAACTCCTTATTTTTTCCTTACTAGGAATCAATTTTTTTTATTTATTTTTTTTTAAATTTTAACAAATTAAGGAATAAATATCAGAAAGCAACGTCTTTCAAATCATGCAATTAATAAATTTAAGCACATAAAATTGTAATTAAAGACCATAGAGAAAAATACATTTCCATTGATTTAAGAAATTAAACCTGTTATAGGTTTGCAGACTTTTGAATGGTGGCTTTGTTAGAAAGTTTGGGCAGGACGCACAAATCTTGTAAGGACCGATTTGAATTAGATGTCCAATCCATAATGTCATTAAATGATGAAATTATGTAATTAATTCGAACATTGGTTTGAGCATTTTATCCCTAAAAGTGTCCTTTCCTAAACATTATAGGATTTTGCAATATCTTTTATCTTTACTTTTTCATTTATTTGTTACAAAATGTTGAATTTATCCGAAATACTCAACTGGACCATTTTTAAAATGTATTTTAGAATTGAAAAAATAATAGAGGTTGTCATATAAACTCGTATTCTACTCGTAAATGGTGTAAATCTAGTATATTTACGAGTTTAATGTCAAACTCCTTATATAAAAAATATGGCTTGTATTTATACAAGGTTTACAGAGAATTTACGAGTTATAATGAGTACCCCTAATATATTTCTTAAAAAGACATTTAGAGAATCATGTAATATATTTTTTACGGCTTTAAAAGCATAATGACAATTAAAGTACTACATGAATCAAATTTTCCGACCTTTAAAGGGGGGGTGACAATTAAAGCACACCGACATTTAAAGTAGGTGACAATTAGAGTTTGATGTTCGGTTTTAATCGAAACCGAAACCGCGGTTTTTCAAGCCTTAAAACCATGGATGGTAACTAGGGTTGCCAGACGGGCTGGACTCGCCTGGATTGTCCAGCTTTTTTAATGCTTGTCCAGTGTCCAGCTAAAGTAAAATTTGTCCAGCTAAATATAAATTTTCGGAAAAACAAACAAAATCATTTTTAGTTATAAATACCCTTATTAGTAGGTACATTTAACACAATAACTTGTGAAAAAGTGCCTGTTGTTTTTAGCTTAACATTGTCATTTTTAGTGTCGAAATTTTAAAGTTGAGGGTAAATGATTATTAAGGCAAGGAATTTCATGCAAATGCATGTTTTTTCTCGATAGTCCAAAACTGATATGGACTAAATATTTATCCGAACCATCGAATTTAGAACAAAATCACATCGATTTGTAGTTGCATATTTTTGCATATTTTGTCAAAAATGCATGTTTTTGCATATTTTGTCTTTAAATGCATATTTGGTGCCTTTTTAATGCATATTTTGTGCTTTTTAATGCATATTTTTCATTTTTAGGAGCATTTTTTATTTTGTAAAAAAATATAAAAAATTTATATGATTTCATATTTTGATTCAATCAAAATAGACATTCTTAAAAACCTTATTGACCTATAGGAAATCTTCGAGTTCAGTGTCTGATTGCAAAATAACTAACTTAAATATATTTTTAGGAATTGAAGTGCATTATTTTTGCAAAAATAATAGTTTTTAGTGCATATTTCTTATATGTTTAATGCATATTTGTCTTTTTTAACCGCATATTTTAGGCGCATATTTTCCATTTTTAAGTGCATGAAATTCCTTGCCCTAATGATTATAAATAACACAAATTCGATGATATTTAACCGAAAAGTTAATAATACAATTATATACTGAAATTTGTTATATTTCATTTGTTACCGATTTTCATTGAACCGTGGTTCTATTGAGGAAATTTTTTCTACAAGTGGCCGTTAAGTGTCATTTATCAATTTCAACTATCATTATTTTGTGCATAACAATAAAAATATTTAAATTTCTCTGAAAGTACGAAACTTAAAGGGTAATTTTTTTAGTTCAATGAAAAATCCGGTTAATTAACTGCGTATGCGTGAACGCAAACACATTACTTTAAGGGTTTGGCTGTTTTAGAGAGCCCTTAACATAGGCTTTCTTAAATCAAATAATTTTTACGGAACTAATAACAAATTATAAAAAATTATATATATTTATGAATATCAATTACCTGTACGAACCTTAAGTTGTTAGGGTAGTACTTTAGTAACATAAACTACTAGATTGAATTGCTATTTGTTCTTTTAATTTTTGTTGGTTTTTTTTTCAGTATTAAGATTTTAGTTAATTTTTTTTTTGTTTTTAGTATTTAGTTTTCATTCTCACAAATTTAAGAGACTGAATTTTAAAATTTTAAGTTTTATTTTTTAGTGTATTATTTTAAATCATACATATTTCAAAGACTGAATAATTTTTTTTAAGTTTTATTGTATTTTAATACTTTATGTTCCTAGCAATGTGCAAAACTATTTTTTAAATAAAAATTATCAATACAAAACAAAACTTGACAACTTTTTTTTCGTTAAAACATGTTTTGAAAATGTCCAGTTTTTTTTGCAAAATCCAGCTTTTTTAATCCGAATGTCCAGCTTTTTGCGAATCTGGATCTGGCAACCCTAATGGTAACCAAAACGAATGCGGTTATCGTTAGGGTAACGGTATATTAGGTTATTTCGGTAACGGTATTTTAAGGGTAACGCTATTTCGTTTATTTCGGTATCGGTATTTTAAGGATAACGGTATTTGAGTTTTTTCGGTAACGGTATTTTAAAGATAACGATATTTGGGTTATTTCGGTATCGGTATTTTAAGGTTAACGGTATTTCAGTTATATCAGTAACGGTTTTTTAAGGGTAACGGTAGTCAGTTATTTCGATGCATCCCGTACTTTTTTTACAAAAAAGAAAGGTATTGATATTTCATTTATTTCGGTATCGGTATTTTAAGGATAACGGTATTTCAGTTATTTAGGTAACGGTATTTTAAGGATAACGGTATTCCGGGTATTTCGGTAACGGTATTTTAGGGGTAACGGTAGTACGTTGAAAGGGTTTTGAATCGATAACGGTATTTTAGCGGTATTGCCTGCCAACCCTGCTTAAAACCGAAACCGAAAACCGACAAAAATAATTCGGTTTTCAATAAATACTTTAACCACTGAAAATAATTAATTGGATTGCATCAGTGTACAATTAGAATCCGTAAAGACTCATAGCAGCCCTAAGACCTTACGAAATCATAGCTACATGACGGTGTATTTCTTCACCGACGAAGACTCTTTCCTAGCGCACTTTTATGATTCATAAAAGTCTCGGAATTATGAGCATTATTGGAAATTTTTTAATTTTTTGAGCCATTATGTGTCATTTATGATTCATTTTGAGACATTAATGAGCAATGAAAACATTTTTTAAAAATTTTGAATACACCCAAAGTTTGAGCACCCTGAAATTGATCATATTTTAGAGTCTTTTACGAGTCATAATTTCTGAGCTCTCAGAAAAACTTTAACTTGGATATTATTGAATTTCGAAAATGGCTCAGCACCTATTTTACAAAATTTCGTCCCAACAAGCAATAATCATTGAAAAACATTTAATATCAATTTGAAACCAAATTTTATTTTCAAACCTTACCTTTGAGAAAAAGTTGAGAAAAGCCTATTTCTCGACAGCAAAACAATAGCATTCTCAATAAAAACGGCTTGTTAGTTCTCAAATATTTTTTTCAAATTGTTATAAACTAGAAAAATAAGTTCGAGATTTCCTTGATAACAAATGTAATTGTCAAATTGAGAAATAGGCTACTTATCAAATAAGTATTAAGTGTAATTTTCAAATCATTCCTAAAGCTTATTTTCAAAAAATTTCAAATGTATTTATTTTTGTATTTTTTTAAATTTTCTTTTTTACACTTAAAAAAATTATTGATTGCAGAATTTAAAGTACAGATCATGTTAATAGAAATATAACAAAAATTAAGTGACATACAACATTTTTAATATCTAAAGAGCGATTCTGAGATTTTGATTTCCTGAGTATTTGATTTCGATGAACCTTTCGAGCTGGAGTAATGACAATATTTCAGAATTAGTTCAATAGATTTTTGCGTCTACAAAGAAAAGATATGTGCATTTTATTAAAATATAGAACAGCGTTGCAATATGCGCGCCTCGAGAACAGAATATGTATAAGAATGAAATTTGTTTTCTGAAAAAGCGTATGTGGCGTTAGTTTGTCTGCAGCGTAATGTTACGTTGTAAATGAAAATGTTTACCAGAATTTTTTGTACTGCATTGACAGCTAAATACAGCTGATATCGCATACAAAAAAGTAAACAATCAACACAAATCATTTCAAAAAGTTTTTTTTAATTTTAAAAGCTAATTAAAAAAAAATAATATAAGAAAAAAATTTTGTGATGGATAACTAGTAAAATCAATTCCGGGAATAATTATAGTTCTGGGAATTGGCTTTATCTACAACAAATTAAAAAAAAATGCTATACAGTTTTAGCCAAAGCTTCTGATAAGTCGTCACGTTACATGTTAAAAAAAATGTTATGGGACGAAGTGGAGTATTTATAGAAGTTAATTATAAGTTAATAGGTTCTCAGAACCGCTGGGTTTCCACTAAGGTAGTGCTTCCAGATGACGTTTTTCGTCAGACGAACCAAAATACAATAACAAAATACATGCAATACAAAAACAAAATACATGTAGTCCCTCATTTTTTCTCACGGCGAATGTTTTGCAGAAACCTCCCGAAAGAGAAAACAGAGTAAAGAACACAAAACTAACGTACCTCTTTTTTTTTCAACCGAACTAATTTCAACTGGATCAGAGTTCTAACTTGGGAGAGTCTATATTGTTATTAACAGCGCATTGCAGCACATTTCTACAATAAAGTGTGTAAAATTATCCCGCAAAATTATGTGAATTATTTTTGAAAATTAACTTACCGCAGGTATATTCGTAATCCAAGTGTGTGTGAGGTTTTCGCTCTTCCAAGTGGCAATTCTGTTGTAAAATCATGAAGAGATTTATTTTATATTATAATCTACCATAGAATATTTAAATTTGAACACTTACCTTTCAAATCAAAATTAAGCCCATCGTACACATTAAAACGATTTTTTTCGCGGGCTTTATATACATTTTTCTATATTTTTTATTTCTTTTTTGTTATTAAGAAAATTGTTGAAAAAAATTATTGTTTCAAATCTTCCTCAAATGCTATTATAAAATACTTTTCTAATTTGAAAAAAATTTGATAAAAACTCGAAATATACGATATATATCAAACCATTTCATAAATTAAAATAACATTTGGGAAATACACTTACGGTAAACACAATAATTTGAAATTTTTGAAAGCAAATACTAACGTATTTCTCAAATTGTTTTCGAATGCTTCTTAAATTTAATTCAAAGCCTAGAATTGTAATATAGAGAATTATTTGAATTCTTAGCTTGATATCAAACAAAAATTTCAAAGGTTTGAATTGATGTTTGTTGGGGTATTTAATTCTAATGAACATTTTCTCCATTAAGTATTATTTTAAAGAAATTTTTTTTATTACACTTATAAAAAACAGTTAGTACAAAAGTCTGCTAAACGCGTCCTGAATAAATTGAACTAATTTTTCTGTTATTTGCTCTAAAAAAGTCCGTACAAATAGGTCAAAATTCTGCTAAAATAACAGGAAATAATACATGTATTTGCGCCAGCACAATTTTGACCTATTTGTACGGACTTTTTTTATGAGTGTACGGATAAAATAATCTGAGTCTTATAATTTTAGAAAAAAATACACCAAAAAGTAAAGTGGTTTAAGAGATGTTGAGTTTTATATATTCAGTTCAGCTTTCCACCGCGTATTTTTCAAAAAGTCAAATTTCGTAGTCCGCGAAATTTTAAAAAATTTACCTTTAAATTGTTTTAACCAAATTGCTAAAACTAAAATTTAAACTCTTGAAAATACAGCTCTAGATGCATACAAAAGAATATAAAATTTTTATTTATAACGAGCTTCCGCGCCTTTTTTCTACAAAGGTTTCGAAACGGCGCTATTGCCTTTATTCGAGTGAGAAATTCAATCGAATTTTAATATATATTTTGAACGAGTTAAAATACGTATTCAATTTTTATACATATTTAATTATTTTAATACAATTCTGGTAATGTCACATGAAAACCGAAAAATAACCGAAACCGCGGTTTTCAAATTTTTCGGTTTTTAGCAAACCCTAGTGACAATTATAGAACTTTTAGTGTACTATTAAAAATTCCAAAAATTCGAAATTTCGAAAAAAAAATATTTTTTATTCCATTTATTCATTTAATATAGTCAAAATGATTCAGACATGGAATTTTTACTTCATCGGATATCATTAACCCATTTTAGCCTGGAATCCAAAATGACCCACGAATTTGATAAAAATGCAAAAACGTGTTTTTTTTAAATTAATTTTAAAGATTTTTTAAAATGGCTC